>CM067217.1:161054232-162254232 GCA_034190945.1 Octodonta nipae | reverse complement strand
AATCTGGTTGACGATTGTAGATGTCTTGCAATATTATAAATTGCTGCAAACACAGAAGTAATATAAATTACTAATAAATTAATAAAATCATTTATCATCAAGGCAGATGCAGAAACTCCCAGATTGATTACTTCTGAAATTTTTGTGTCAAATCCGTCACTCTGAACCCAGATAATGACGAAGAATGAGAAGAATACCTAGAATTCTATGAACTTATCCTTATCCGCCGTTATCTATGATGGTCAACAATGCCCTCAAAGGTTTACACGAACGAGGTGGATCAACTTACAAGCGTTCGTCATGAAAAAACTCTTGAAGTCAGGACATTTAGTTCAAACTAAAGTAAAATCTGGTTAATTCAAATTGGCAACATTTTCGTCATCAGGAGCTTCAGTGAACAAAACAAAGTAGCGGCTAAAACAGAAAATCTGGAGCTGGAAGCAAAAAAGTTAGCTGCAAAACCAGCAGCCTCCATTGATAAACATTAAACCACAGAGTAACCATCGACCGCTTGAGCAGCAAAAACAGCCAAAAGATGATAGTAGCTGTAAGCAAACCTAAGAAACTTGTGGCATCAGAAAAAAGACTTCAGTTCCGAATTACATAGCATCCACACCAACAGTAATAGAGCAGCAACTTAGAGAGCAGAAGCTCTTAAACCGAAAACAGCAAAATCGATATTTTCCCCTATAGCATATTAGCAGCGCCCTCTAAAAAGAAAAAATAAATAGAAAATGGTTTCAATGGCATTATCTGCACGTTAAAAAGCGTCAGCAAGTTAAACAAAGTTGCAGTTTGAAAAAGGCTTTTGGTGGAATTTAGATCACTGGAAGTTGCTTTTTTACCTACGACGAGCCGGGTCTGCATGATTTCGTGCCAGATTCAAAACAAGCGAGCATGGAGTGGTGAGAAAGTAGACAAACCCTAAAAAGTCATAACACGACTTTCGGCATGCAGAATTCTTGCCACTTTGGGGGGGGGGCAACGTACAAACGACTCTACTTACTGTAGCCAGCTCCTTGATGCAGGATAACTGCCTTGTTAAAGAAAAAATATATATGTCCAAAGAGTGTAATTCTTATTCAAAATAACTATCGGGCGTTTTTTGGTCGATCAAAATTCGGAAGGGTTTCTACACAGTTGGTTGAAAACGTGACAAAAATTTTTTTTTCAATAGATCATTAAAACTTACAATGCATTCGAGAAAATAAATTGATAACAGAGCAGACATGTAGATAAATAGGTATATACGAAAATTTTCTTACTGTACCAATAAATTTACTCATGTTAAAAATATTTAAACCATCTTCGTAAATAACAATAATCATAAAAATTTTCAGTCTGTAAATTGTAATGATCTTGTTGAAAAACTTCTGGAATGAAGATAAATCGTTTTTAAATACTTACCTCATATCGTCAGATCTGTTTCAACTCTGTTCAATAAATGAATTATATCAACACTTAATAGTATGTAAATTTGATGGTGCTGAAACTGATTATGCATTAATTCACACTCATTATATTTATGTATCGTCTATGTGTTAAAGTAGTTAAGGAAATTAACAACTCTAAAAACTTGTTACACTCATACAATTTACATTTATCTGTTATGGATAAATACTAATGTTATAAGGCACTTACTACCTTAATTAATTTGATAAAATAGGGACAGATATGTATAAAAAAGGGTAACATTGGTTTGACAATGGTTCAGAAAGTAACGAAATTGTTCACGGATAATCGTTTAGGCTATCTAAATGAACGAAAGCCATCAGGAGCTTTAGAGGTGGTCCAAGAAATTTTAATAGATAACGAAAAAATTTAGTCGAGAATGAAGAATACATTTAAATAGTTTATTCAAATTATTTTCAAATATATTTTGTATATAAATGCAGATATACTACAAACAATTATTTCTCAGGTAAAAAAATCGATTAAACATAGGTCGTAAAAGTCATCTGATAAACAAAATAGCGTTATGCTTTGAATTTATGAATTGCAGACGACATTTGTAATAGTACTTGAATATAAAATAAAGTATTCAATACAGTTCCGTCTATTATAAACTTAGTAGACTCTAACTTTTAATTACCATAGAAGGACATAATAATAGGAGTTATGAGAGCGCAAGATTTAAATTACTCCTCATGTTTGCCAGCCACAATCACTCGAGATTATAACAGGCCACGTCGAAATTTGACAGATGAGAATCAGTAAAATTCGGAAGTAATGGTTCAGGTAGGGATGTGAAACACACAACATGAGCTCGTAAATGTCGTTCACAACAAAACATCACGGCAGTTCGTAAGATTGATTTCAAAATGCCCATAGACATCATCATGCACAAAAATTAAACATTAAAACAGCCACTCTTTAGCGTATTCTTACTAAAGATTTACAACTACAGGCGTAGAAAGTCCAATTGACCCAACAACTTTTGCAATGCGATGCGAAGAAACTTCGCCAATTAGATCCTTGAGCAAACCGAATTGATTGCCGATTTTGTGAACAAAATCATTTTTAAAGATGAGGTCCATTTTCATCACGATGGCTTCATTAATCGGCAAAATTGCCCTAAAGCACGCTAGGGGAAAATTCACTAAACCCCAGATATCCTAGCTATCAAAAGGGTTTAGCTCTGTGGGAGCCCTTGCCAGGTTTTCAGGCCCGTGGTTGGAGTCGTGGCGGCAGTTTCCCATGAATTTCCTGACCGTCCGGGCTGTTCCTAACAGGACGGCTTTTTGCATTTGTTTGTAAAGATGTTCGTCCAGACCGAGGTATTTTAAATTGTTTAATAGATATTTTGGGACTAGTCCTGTCCTTGACATAACAATTGGTACCGTTCGTGTGTTGTTTATGACTCCCTGAGTCTTTATTTGAAATTCCAAATTTCTATATTTGGTTATTTTCTCAGCCTGCTTGGTATTTATATTATTGTTATTAGGAATTGCTATGCCAATTAAAGTTGTTTTCCGACATACTTTATCTACCAAAACTATATCTGGTCTATTGTGAGCAACAATCCGATCGGTCAGTATCGTGCGATCCCACTACAGCTTGTAGTTGTTATTTTCTAAAACAGATTCTGGATTGGATCCATAGTAAGGTATTCTTATTGTCTGTGACAGTTCAAATTTCAGTGCTAGTTCCTGGAACAGTATTTTTGCCACAGCATCGTGCCGTTCTTTGTATTCAGTTGCAGCGAACGCTTGACAACCTCCTGTGATATGCTGGATAGATTCAGATGTTTGGCAACCGTACCTGCATCTGTCGTTGTTAATAGAAGGGTCTTTAACGATGTACTTTAGATAGTTCTTAGTTGGAATCACTTGATCTTGTATGGCCAATATAAAGCCTTCAGTTTCAGGAAACATATGACCAGAGATCAACCAGTAGTTCGACGCTGCACTGTCGGCATAATCTTGGTTGACGTCATTTATGTCTTCCATGAAGGGGCTTCTCTTACCATTTCAGCAGTTTCTGATCTGTGGTCTGGTGGTGTAATTGGACATGTTGTTGTGTCAGCCGCAGTGGTGTTGAGTCATCAACCTGGCTCATGACTCTGTGTAGATCAGAAAATTTTGCGAGTTTCTGGAAATGACTACGCAAAATAGAAATTTGTTGACCTAATAATTTGCTTAGATCTGTAAATCATCTTCCTCCTTCATACCGTGGCAAAGTTGTACGTTCGACAGAGCTCTTTGGATAGTGTTTTTGAGCATTTCTTACTAAAACTCGAACTTTTCGTGGTAATTGTTCAATGTCAGTCTTGCACCAATTAACTATACCAAAAGAGTAACTGAGCACTGAACACGCATAGGTGTTAATAGCCTGAAACAGATTTTTACTGTTTACTTTGGTGTTCAACAGTCGTCTTACCCTTCTACAGAACTCTGCTGCTGTTAGGTCCTTTTTCATAGTCAAGTGATCAATACGTTGAGCCTACTTTATTCCAAGGTATTTATAAGTATGACCTTCCCCCATAGATTCAATTGAGGTGCCATCTCCCATTTCGAAGTGCCCCTGCTGTATGTTGCCTTAACTATATTAATATTTTAAGCATATCCTGCAGCTGTTGTTTCGTAGCTGCCATCAGCTTTAAGTCGTCCATGTATAACTAATGGTTTATCTTTAATGCTTGTACGTTGTTATGTTTGAGACTGGACCCAAAATTTGTCGAGTTCAGTTTGTTTGAGAGAGGATTCATAGCCAGGCAGAACCACAGCGGAGTAAGAGAGTCTCCATGGAATATACCTTTTCTGATTGGAATGGGGTCAGTTTGTATCGAACAATTGGCTTCATTCAGTGAGATTTGCCAGGTGGACATGGCATATTCTAAAAAGGTAATAATACAATTATTCACTTTATAGAGTTTTAGTGCCTTAATGAGCCAATCATGTGGAACTGAATCAAATGCCTTTTTGTAGTCCAAATATGCCATGTAGAGATTTCGTCGTTTGGCATGGGCTTGATTGCAGACAACGGAATCAATTATCAGTTGTTCTTTGCAGCCCATCGAATTTTTCGCGCATACCTTTTGTTGTTGAGTAATTTTGTTATTAAAAAATTAAAATTATTATTAACATTTTTTTGCAATTATTTATATACTACTTTAAACTTTTGGACGTTTTCCTACACGAAGAACATCTGAGAGTTTACTCATATTTTCACTAGAAGTAACAGTAATAACGAGCTTGTGAATTGGATCAATGGTTGTAAGCCTTGTTGATTTGTTATCCCACCTTGAAATAAACAACATAATAATATCCTTGCTTTTCTGCGACACCATCCATTATCATGTTGAATGTTTTCATAAATCATATACAAGTCTTTTTGTTACTTATCCTTTCTTTGTCCCAGATTCCGTCTAAACGCAGACACCATAATTTCTCGGTACTTGATTTTCTTTCCATTTTCAGAGATCTTTTGTTTCTAGTTTCTTGACAAATTTATGTTCACTGATGCTCGGTTAAACAACCTTATGTTCGCTCTTTAAAAACGTATCATTCATCACATACGAGCATTTCAATATTTCCCTGTAGAAACACGATCCTTACATAATATACGACTCTTATGCATTCCTGAGAGTCTGTTCTCTTCTGGGGAGACGTGGAGATATATTCTAATCCGTTTTGAATACCAACTTATATGAATGTAAACGTCCCGTGTTGTGGTGAGTATTTAAAAATACCATCGGTATTTTAATGAAATATATTCAGGTAAAAAACGAGCCAGTTTAGTAAATTGAAGAAGGTGCCTCGAGTCAAGCCGTAAATCATAAAACAATCTACAATCAACTAAAAGAAGCCATCTAGATTATCTCACGTTCTCGTGTCTCATTTGTTTCAGCACTTAGTCTGTATTCTGTATGAGCGATTTCATTATGTTTTATAGCCCCGAGAACGTTTATCACTTCATATGTTATGATCGGTATCAATTTATACCAGAGATACTTTTAAATATTTAAGTGCCGTTTAAGTTTTTTTGTTGTCGGTTTTGTTGTTCCGTGAAGCATGAAATCCGATGCAACCATTTCATTTTTTTATGACACCAAATCATTTTCAAGAATTGATTCTGTTATTTAATTGACGTAGAAATAGAAAAGGCTTTTATATACGCTAATCACCTCAAAGATATTGATTATAAAATTCAGTTTTATTCAATTGAAAGACTCTAGAACTAGACTCAGGTACTAGCGCACATAGACTCACAATCTGGAGGCGTGCTGTGGGTAACGCTGTTTCTTTATGATTCTTATGATAGCAATCACACGAAAGTATCCGCAGATTAACTAAAACCTGTCAAAGCAATTATGAAACAATCTTTTCGCAATTCTACAATCTATTGAACACAAGACAATATATTGTTTCTAGTCGCGAACCGTCATCAGTTGCCCTTCCCTCAACTGAAACCTCGAGTATTATACTGAATGTAATATTTTAACGGCTACCGGATATGTAATGGACTCCTAGGAGTTTCTGGGAAAACTAGTCCACAGTTCGACTGACGATTTGGGGTCTCTAGTGTTCACTGAAACTCCTAAATATCGATATTCATTTCGCTTATAATTATTAACTTCAATTATATGAACAAAATAACTAAATATTTATTGGAGAATTAGTTGAGGGTAGCGCAACTAATGAAGGTTCTTGACTAGAAAAAATATGTTATATTTTGTTCAATGGATTGTAAAATCTCGAAAAGATTGTATGACAAGAATATAATAAAAATACTTGTCCGTAAAACATAAATCGTAAGATTTTATTTAGCTTCAACTTTCCTGGTATCTGTTATCGAATATCATTTCCCCGTGTTCAGCTTAATACAAATTTTGCCGAAATATGTAAGTCGCATGACAAAGCGATATAATAGTGTCGTTGACATAACCTTATAATTGAGCCATAAAATAGACATAGAAACCAAGACTCAATACCACGCCATTATTTATTTTAACGCTACTAAGATATGTTGACTAGTACTTTACTAGATCATACTCTGAGACTGATAATGGATTGGAAAGGTGGCTAGAAGTATTTAATAAAACTGTATATTAAAATATATGCGTCCTCTTCCTTTTATCTGGATTTTACCTCAAATAATAGGTGCAGCAAATCGTAGTTCTCACCTTTCATTGCAAAACCTAGTGACCTAAGTACTGATTTTTTTATATTTTTATGGTATTTATCTTATATAGTACCAGTAAAAAATATTTACTCTTTAGTTCTTCTGTACATCTGTATATTTCATTGTTTTTACTAACCGTTATAAAGGATGTTCCAATTTGAGGTAATTTTTTAAACTTTTAATAAAATACACAAATTATTTGAGAATGATCGAATCTTTCGGTTTAGTAATGGAAAACCATATCTTGTAAGTGACCACTTGTTGTGGTACGACAAACTGCGGCTCAATTACTTGATAACAGTGAATAATGTTCTTCTTTAGGTCATCAGTTGTTTGTGGATCGTTGGCATAGACATTTTGTTTCAAATATCTACATAGCAAAAAATCTAGAATGTTGCACCGTCCTGTTGGAACCACATCAATATGCTCCAATTCAACCCACAAAAAGTTAGTATCATATCGATCACCATTCACAGTAACAGCATTTCGATTGTCATCTTCAACAAATTATGGACCAATCACTCCACCAGCCCAAAAACCTTACCAAACAGTTACTTTTTGTGGATGCATCGGTCTTTTCATTATTTCTCGTGGATTTGCTTCACCCCAGATTCGACAATTTTGCTTGTCAAGAAATCCACCCAATTCAAAATGAGCTTCATCGCTGAAGATGATTTTGTTGAAAAAAATTACATTTGCAAGTTTCTCTTGTATGGCTCAATTATCGAATTGTGACGTAAACCAAAGTCTGTTGGCTTCATTTCTTGCTTTATCTGAATCTTGTAAGCCTTTAAATGAAAATCTTTGTGCAAAATTCTCAATAAAGTGGTTTTTGGAATGTTCAATTGCTGTGCACGATGACGAATTGATGTTTTGGTTGTTCAACAACACTAGCAGTAACAGCTGCAATATTTTCTTCTGAACGTCCACTACGATGATATGTTTTGCTTTTTTCATCTTTTGCTGAACCAGTTTCCACAAATTTATGAACAATTTTTCCAATGGTAACATTTGACGGACAATTTTCTCTTCCATATTCTGTACGAAATTTTCTTCCAACTGCTGCACAACTTCCACCAAATTTCAAATAATTTTTAATAATAAACACGCGTTGCTCAATCGTATATCTCTGCATTTTTAATAACCGGAATATTCCTACTTGTCATCTGTCAAATAACATATGAAGGGAAGGGACTGCTTATACTAACAGTCACTCGGCTGGCTGACTGGAAAGGATAAAGATAGTCGTGATCGGTGAAGTCGCATTTATACGCGTCTAAAATAAATAGTAAATATGGGTAAAATAATATTATGACTAAAAGGAAAACAACCAAAAATTTAAAAATAGGACTGTCCTAAAAGGTTCGTGCCATTTCTTCTTTACCATCATTAAAGTTGCCTTTTCTTTGTCAAACTCATTCCGTTGCTCATTTTTATATTACTAAATCTTAAAACTATTGATTTCATCTATATACTATTTTATATTTATATTTTCAGCCCACGAGTATACCTACAGCTCATGTGTCAAAATTATAAACTGGGTTAAAATTTTCCCCGAGAAACCTTATTCAGCATTCTGTTCATAAATAATCGATTTTGAATCCCGCAGATTATAACAGATGAAAACAATTGTTGAGTTTTATTATAACTTAATTCAGATGTGATAACTAAACCCTGGATTATTCATTTATTAATACTCAGCTTAAGAACTGATGATAATAAGTAAGTAAATAATAGCTTCCGAAAAAAAAAATGAAATCTCACATTCCACTTAAACTACTTCTTATTATTATTATAATTTGTGAAATGTAAAAATCATTTTTATTTTTACAGGATATTTCAAAAAGTACTCAACAACAGATTGGTCATCCAAAATAACTAATTCAAGATTGACTAAAAAGAGTTAAAGAAAATCGCGCTGTTAGTAACAGAGTGCGATAATCGCTACGTCATAGTAGATTAAGAGCCAGTGACCCATTTTTCATGAAGGGTTTGATTCAAGTAAATATTTTACATAGTGGTGAAGTTAGGATTGATGACTAGGTTGTCATATGTTTGCTTAACCTGCCTGGGGACAGGAGGTACTGCGCATACAAGAAAGATGTAAAAAAATATTTGCCAAAAAAGTGTTTCAATCAGAGGCCAACAATACTTGTTCACCACTTTAGCTGGCTTAGAGTTAAATTACCAATAAGGCAGAAACTTTTGGGAGGGGGGGTTAATATCTAATCATTCTATCTCAAAGTTGAATTTTATAAATTAAAAAAAAGTGTTTGATTCACGCTGAAATTTTAATAGATTGCTTTGTTGTATATATTTCATAAAACTCACAAAAAGGCAGACACCTTTTCTGGGGTTTAATAGCTGGCAAACAAATAAATAAAGTTACCGGTAATAGAAACAGATGCGCTAAGGGTACCTTCTATACCGAACATGTAATCACAAAATATTGCAGTGCGTAGAGGTTAATATATTTTGTTATTATGAACTCATTTTTGTTTAAAATAATATAAAAATATTAACCAATCAAAATGAAATGAGTTTCTTGTGTGATATGTGAAAAGAAAAATGCTGGCAAGGTTATTATATTTTCCGAAGCCTTTTTAGGAAAAGGTCATATCGCCTTAAAAATTCGTCAAGACAATAATTTAAACATAATAGTTTGATTATACCGTTAAACATATCTTGTACAAAAGGCATCATTGCCAATGTTATTCCAATTTTAAAGTTTAAAGGGAAAATACAAGAAAGTATCAACAATATCAACAGAATTTCTTCCTTCGTCATTAGGTATTTATATTAATAAATTTATTACACTTTTTGTATATAAAGTTTGGTATAATTTAGTTTTGAAATAAACAATTTTCAGGAAAAATCAGTTAGTTTTTTTAAATTTTAGTTTTATTGGTTTTTTATATGACAGTGAAATATACAGAGTAAACCATTTGTTAAAGATACAATAATTTTAAAATTAGTAGGTGCCTAAATATATTTTTTGAATCAATATTGTAAAAAGATGATAAATTTAAAATAGTGTTTAGTATTCAGTAGGCTGCTATAGCTACCAATTATTAATGACGAAGACACTTTTGAAGCTATTATCACTTAAATTACTATTCAATAGCTATATAAAACAAATGATTTAATTAGTTATATTAATTGGCTCAGGGGATAAGATGCAGGCTTAACCTGAGGTATGTGCGTATTTAATGGACTAAACAATATCCTAAATGGATGAGAAAGCTTTACACACAATATCCACAGAAAATATAGTGCTTGGGTAGGAAGTGTTCGAACTAAAATCATTGGAGCCTATTTTCTTAATGAAACTGCAAACGGGCTACCTTAGATACATCTGTTGGCGAAGTTTTAATGACCTTACTGCAAGCAACCTCAGACATATACATTGCTTTTCATTTCAAAACTAGACACCCAAAATAACTTTAAAAGAAAAAGATACCTACTCTATATATTTCGTATAATAACACATTAAACTAAAATCAAAAAAATTGGATTATCATTGGCGATAATAGCCTTTTGTAGGAGATATGTTTAACGGTATTACCAAACTATTATGTTTAAATTATTGTCTTGACGGATTTTTAACGTAATATGACATTTTCCTAAAGTGGCTCAGGAAAATGTAATAGTCTTGTCAACATTTTTCTTTTCACATATCACACAAGAAACACATTCCATTCTGATTGGTTAATGTTTTTATATTATTTTAAACAAAAATGTGTTCATAATAACAAAATAAATTAACCTGTACGCACTGCAATATTTTGTGATTACATGTTTGGAATAGAAGGTAACCTTAGCGCATCTGTTTCTATTCTCGGTAACTTTATTTTTTGTTTGCCAGCTATAAAACCCCAGAAAAAGTGTCTGCCTTTTTGTGAGTATTATGAAATATATTCAACAAAACATCTATTAAAATTTTAGCGTGAATCAAACACTTTTTTTAATTTATAAAATTCAACTTTGTGATAGAATAGTTAGATATTAACCCCCCTAGGAGTGTCTGCCTTTTTGTAATTTAACTTAGCCAGCTAAACTGTCGAATAATTATTGGTGGCCTCTGCTTCAAGCACTTTTTTGGCAAAATGTGTTTTACATCTTTCTTGTATGCGCAGTACCTCCTCTCCACAGGCAGGTTAGGCAAACATATGACAACCTACACATCTATCCCACCTACACCACCCACCGACACCACTATGTAAAATATTTGCGTGAATCAAACACTTCATGAAAAATGGGTCACTAGCTCTCCAACTATAGGCTACATATCTGCAGTGGAGCTAACGGTTGTCATTTATAATAAAGTTTTAAATAATAAATGTTTATATAAATACGTTTTGTCAAATTGTCTCCAAAACGGTTTGATTTTGGTATAAAAAAAATTGAATAGCCTATGCGTTAGCATTAGTCTTATATAACACACTGTCAGTTTCATCAGATTACAAATTCGTCTGGAAGGAAGCAAAAGATGTCAGCAGAGCAAAATATTTATTTTTATTCTGTATCTGAGAAACCGGCTGTGTCATATCACCGATATATGTATTCACAATCATGTACTAAAAGATTTTTTGAAATGTTTTTTTTAACATAGTAACCTCAAAAAAATTGCTAATAATTTATTTTTTTGCCTTTTATATGGGACAATGCTGTAGAGAAATAAAAACCTACGAAATGGCTATGCTCAAAATGTTGAAAAACCGAGATGAGGGAGTTTAGCCTCCGTTTTCAAATATGTATTAAGCATGAATTTTAGCTGCTGAAGTACTGATGCCCTATTTGGTGTACGAAGATCTACCTTTTCAGGTAACAAGAAAGTTTTATAAATAAAAATAAACAAGTTATAAACAGTTTTTTTATAATTTCGACTTTAAATTAAATTATACAAGCAACAAATTAATGAAATAAGTTTTTCATGTCTACAACATTTTTCATAATAGCTAGTACAGTTTCACGAATAAATTTAGTGTAATAGGCAAAAAACTATACTGTTGGCGATTTTCTGGTGTTAGGTGAGGTTTAATGCTAACACAAAAAAAAATCGATATTAAGTGTTGATTTTTTGTCACAATATGTGTTTTACACTTGGTTTTGGAGTCATTTTCTAGAGCCAATAAGAAAAAATGAAAATGAAACTAAACGAAAAATTTTGGGGACCCACGTCAGAGCCACAACCTGGCTACTCTCTAAGTTTCACAACAATACTAATAAAAAAAAACTTCTCACGTTATAATTTAATGCTTAAATAAACGCCGTTTTTTAAATATAAATTCTTCGAATACTACCGAAGATATTCAAAACAAATAAAAGTTATACTTTTTGTTTCTACTTTTTTCCAGCGTTATTTTACGACCTTTTCAGATTTGTGATCCGATGTTTCGTTCTCGGCTGCCATCATCAACTTCTTTTTCTTATGGAGGCTATATTGTTATTTTCTACAGAAAAATAAGGCATATTATTCTGATTTCGTTGATATACAACTTGTTCCAATTTGTATCCTTATAAAAGCACAAATAATTTAATAAAAATAAATATCACCTCAGTTCCTGATTCCACCGAAATTAGAGCACACATATTTTCAAAGTTTCACAAATGATGAAAGACCAGAGTTTATTACAAAATTAATAGAAACAGTACTCAAATATTTTTTGAGTTATGTGTTATATGCGGAAAGGAAAAAGGCGAATAGAACATTATTATAATTTTGGTCAAACATTAAGAACGAGTTCTTCTGTCGTGTTATACTCTCCTATACTCTATTTATCGAAATGTGGAGAGTTCACTGGCAATTGTCAGCTCTATAAATTATCTACGCAATAAATTCTCAAAATTGATTTTAAACATTATTTCACCACTTACCGGTAATTCCATTACATCAAAATATGACAAGTTGTATATTACTGAAATCGGAATTAAAATATTTAATTTTTCTGTGGAAAATTTAATGTGGCGTCCATTAAAAAAAAGTCGGATGGCAAATCGGAAAATGTCATCTGATGTAAAAAGGTAGTAATGAAAATGTATTTATTGTTTTGCATTTCCTCATCAAAGAACGCTACAAACAAATAAAAATTCGGAAAAGATTTTGAATTTTGAAAACGACATTTCTTCGAGCACTGTACTTTCCGAGGTCCCGGTAGTGGGGGTTAAATTTCAATTAAACTGTATATGGACTGCTCCACTATTAATAGAAACTAATTTAATCAGTTAGTAAAAAGTATATTATTAGAAGGAATCAGGAGAAATTGTTATAAGGGAATTCAGCGTTTGAAGGACAAAATGGCAGATCTATCAACTTCTGTCTTTAAGTGGCACACTACAACTTACTATTCTGGATTTGAGATACCCCGCAACATTATCACCGGTTTCAAAAAATCCACAATAGATTCATTTTATACAGGAAGTTTCATTGTGAATGATTATCCAGACGACAACGTTTAGCAGTTGTTCAAAACATAAATACTTCAACAAACCTTATGTTTTGTTTTATTTTCAGTTTCGAATCCATAAAGCGTATAGTAATGGTCTAATAAGCAGATACAGTTGACATTGTTATTGCGATAACGGAAATACTCATTCATTATTTTCAATCGTGCATCATTTGAATTTGATCCGATTCCATGTAAAATGAAACACAATCACTATTTAAAACGATGATTTGTATAAAATAATATGACAAAAAATTGTGAAGGTTAGAATAATGACCAGTTTAAAAGAGTAGAGTACCACATATTCAAAAGGTCGAACAATTTTTTTAACTCACTCAAATATTATCTCATTGATACAACATTGAACAAATTTTAGTCTTTATCTAGAGGCAAAAATCTTGAGGGATGAAATGTTTACAGTTCATGCTTATAACATATTTATGGACTCACAGCAAAAATCTTATTGAATTTTAAAGTTTGTAAAATTTGATAACTACCACTTATTAAGTTGTACTTTATAACAATAGTCAAGAATTTTAAACTTTTTACTGGATTTGGTTTGTAAACGAATGGATTTACCTCATTTTGTGAGACTGATTTTAGTGATTAAATCAACGTACTTTCTTATCTTGTTGAAAATATAAGCGATATATATTTTGTAGGTAGAAATCAAGGTGGGAATGTAAAAAGTGATTCTTTAGTAACAATACAGTTCCATCTAAAACATGAAATTTTGGTATGGTGGCTAGAAGTTTGCATTTTGGTCCAATGAATCGAGGCTGACTGCAATTTTTGTCTACATGTTCAGCATTATCAGATTCACTTAACACTGACATTAGTATAGGCAACGCTTCCTTAAGGTGGGTTTACATTATTATTGCTTGTAAACCGGACATTGGAGCCACACATTGGAATTGGTGCCTGACTGAATTGCCGGTCGGCATCATTTTCTGCTTCTTCCGGAGGCAAGGAATCGTTGCTGAAGTTGCTGAGAGCACTTCGTACGAAATATCGCTCTTGTTATAATTGAACCAGTTATTGCAATAAATGAAGAAACTAACCTTAACAATTCACCACAAGTCTCTTAGTCCATTCTTGAATAATTTCGCCAGTTATTTGATAAATTTCTCAATTCCTTCAATAATTTGATATGAGAAAATCTGCTCTTCTTCAGCAACTGCAGGCGATGTCACATTCTTCTTGGTCTTCGCGTCTTTTTCTCTTTCCTCGCTAAACAATCGATATATAATGCCAACAACACTACTTGATTTTAGAAAATAAATCGTCACGATGTATTTGGTTATTGACTTATCGTATCCTGTAAACCGGTCTTTATAGGACACAAACAAAGATGCCTTAAACTATATTGAATGGTGTGCAATGTTTGTGAGGCTGAAATAACAGTTCATAGAACGAATTGTATGACTCTGCTCTGCTCTTTTTTCTAAATAGACTTTACTTGCCATTTTAGAGAAATAAGTTGTTGATTTTTTTCTTTGACTTTTGGAAAAATCCCCTACATACATAACCAAAGTTGTCTGGGGCTATGATTGCTACTGTAGTAGTGTACCCGAGCAAATTAATTTAAGCGTTATTAGGTAAAAATCATTAATAGGATTAAATACTACGCCTATTCAAAAACCTTGTTTTTGTTTCAAATAAACTTTCATAACAAGAAATTCTACAGAAAGTAGTATTTGTTGTAGTTAGTATTTTTAGAGCAGTAAAAATAATAAATAGTATGAGTTACGGTAATAGTTTCTGGGTAAAAGGAGGGAGACGGAAGTACACAAACACTATCGTAAAAGTATATTTGAAAAAAATAAAAATATAAAAAAATAGATGTTTAAAATAAAATTATATTACAACTGAATTACAATTTTTTTAAGCAATAAGTGTTATTTTTCGGTTTCTGCACATATCATGGAAAGTATTACTTTCGTCTCAACATTTGCAGCGAACGGAAAAACCTTAAAGCGTTTGAAAGCTCAATGGGATATCGAGTTCAGAAAAAATGAGTTCGTTTCAGATTTAAATATAAATTTGGTGAAAAAAAGTAAAAAATGCTTCCGGACATAGCTCCCGTGACTTGCATCCAAACTAATCTTATCAATTTTTGGCAGCACAATTCAACAGATTGATACGAATTATATTTCACGATTTTTACTTTAAAAATTCGTTTATTGAAATCAGAACGGGACAAATCCGATTACAAAATTTTATAAAACTTTACCACCTATTTGCAGTGTCTCGCGAATATGCTTGATATCAGCTTCTGCGTTTTTCAGTTTTGATATTTCGTTTTTAGTGATAACTACTTTTCGCCTGAGAACCTTTATGCTTTTATTTCCTTCTATAGTTTCTTGAATATTGCGTGTTGTAGTGCCTTATGTCTTTTCTGTTGTTTTTAGAAATCTCTCGATATATCCGTTTCAATTCGATTACACTTGCACTCATGTTTTAAGTTTTTTTGCTTGTTCAGATAGTATCAATAGTTCTTGAGGTGAGGTTGCTACCATTTTGTTATTTTGCACAGTGTTGATTCATAGTCTGACATAGTGTATCTGTTATTATTCCGTTTGTTTCATCAATATCCGTTGTGTTCGAATCGCCAATATTTTTTAAATGATCCTTTTCTTGGAAGTCTTATCGATTTTTGGATTCTTCTATTTCGTTCTGGTATTTTTCATCCTCAGTTTGTACCATTCCTTTTCTGTGACTATTTCTTAAAAATTTATAGCTACATTTTGCCATTTAACATGTAACCGTCTATTTAAAGATGTAATTGGTATATAAAGCATCCTAGTCAGTTTGAAATATTGAGTACTTCTGGCAATAGGAACAGCTACGTCCATCTAAGTTTATTTTCACCTTTCAGAGACAATAAAGGAAGCTTGTTATATAAAAATTTCTCAGAAATGTAAATGTACATGTTAAATTGCTCACTGAGAATTAAAATTTATGTTTTAAGAACTTTACGGGAAGCTGTTTGTCTGGCAACTTAATGTTTTATTGGGACTACGGGCATACAGTGTGGAACAGCCAAATGGAATAAATTCGGTAACGTCGATTTGTATTTTTAAATGCGCATTTTTTCAACAGCAAAAAATTATATAGGGTGTGTTATGTGACAGTGGCCAATACCAACTTTCTTATTTTAAATGCAAGTCCCTGCATATTATTTATTTAATTAACATTAAAAAAAGAAAATTATTTTATTTCACAAATTAGCTACATTACACTCTTGATTCTCATTTAGCTCTTGATATTAAGATAGTAAGCAAAAACAATTCCTGCGTTCCTTTTTACCGATTTAAAAAAAACAGTTTTGTTTATTTTCATCAAAACTCATAGACTTAGCATCTTGTTGTCTGCCTGCATGACAGTGGTGTCCAGTGTCAGTGCTATTATGGTTTGAATTTCGTTAACGGTACGTAACAATTTCAGAAAAATAGTTCATTTAACAGAAATGCACAAAATAACCATTCTACAAATGATTGGTAATGGAGATAACACAAATGAAAGTTTCTCGCTTATTTCACGAAAATTTTCCAAATTTGCCGCCTGTATCCCAAGGAACAATTAGAAAAATAGAAAGGCATTTTCGCGCGCTTGGTCATGTAAGACAGATAAAAAAAGTAGCTGCTAATGCTCTAAGTGATAATACGAAATTGGATATTATGCTTGATGTTCAAGAAAACCCACATAATTCTGGTCGAAAAGGAGCCCCACTGTTCAAAGTTACCCACACATCAAATGTTCGAGTATTAAAGGAAAGTAAAATGCATCCCTATAAAATGATGCCGACTCAGGAGATCATAGTAGACGATTTCCGATAGGAGAATGTATTTCTGTAAACAATTGATGGTAAGATTAAATAACAATGTTATCCAAGACATTTACACTTCACGGTCATGTTAATCGTCAAAATTGCCGCTATTTGTCTTAATGAGAATCCTCACTGGATGACAGAGACGATACTCAATATCTTGAAAAAGTTAATGTTTGGGCAGGAATTGTTGGAAAACATATATTCTGATCCAGTAAACCCACAAGTTCCTGCCAAAACAATATGGGTTCAGCAAGATGAAGTACCGCCCCACTAAGAAAACAATGTCCGGCAGTACCTGAACCAAATATTTCTACATCGGTAAATTGGGAGGCGCGGATCGATAGAATGGCCAGCACGATCTTCTGATTTGACGCCATTGGACTACTTTTTGTGGGAATATGTCAAAAGTACTGTGTACAAAACTAAACCCCTCAACTTAGATGACGTAAAAAAACGAATCACGCTGGCGATTAGGTCAGTCACGCCTGAGATGTTGAGTAACCTAAATTTCTATACCAGATTAGCATGTTGCCAAGACGTTCGCGGCGAGCATTTTGAACATTTCCTACATTGACATTAATGGTTTTTATATTATTAAGAAATAATCAGTATTACTTATTAGGTTTTTAGTGTAATGTAGCCAATTTGTTAAATAAAATAATTTTCCTTTTTTAATGTTAATTTTTGTAATAATAAATCTGAAAACTCTTAATATTTCCGAAACAGTTAAAGGTAAGTGTAGAACAATGTACGTGAATTATGTCTAGAATTTTCTGGAGCATCCAAAAATAAATAATACACAGGGGCTTGCATTTAAAATAAGAAAGTTGGCATTGGTCACTGTCACATGACACACCCAATATAATTGTTTTTGTTGAAAAAATGCGCATTTAAAAATACAAATCAACGTGTCTAAGCGTCTTTCCCAACACGTCCTTTATTCTTTATCGAATTTATTCCATTTGGCTGTTCCACACTGTATATGTAATGTCGGGACAATCCAGACGTATTCCAACCATCTGGTTACCACCAATACTCTGGCAAAATAAAATGTATTAATTTAATCCAGTTGTAAAACAAAATTTCTGGATAGAGATATTTGTGGTGAAAATTTTTAAGAGTATAAATGTATATCCGTTATGAAAATATATAAAATCATGAATAACTCTGTGAATTAAATGCTCAAGCGAATATTTAACATGTAAACGCGTTTCTAACGCGGAACTAATTGGTAACGTTTAAAAATCATCATTATTACATGAAACTAACTGCAATTCCAGAAATTAAACGCCTTTTTATTCTATTGGTATTATAGCTTGATGCATATTCTAGGTTTTTCCAGCAGCTGTTTTTCTATGAACAACCATTAAAACAGGAAAACCAATTACAGAAAATCATTAAATGATTAACAGCTCATGGTGCACTGGCCATTGTATTAAAGTAGGCTGAAGAGAAAAACGGGAAACAATTGAACATAAATCTTGGTAGCGCGGTTCATTATCAACATACCCGTATAGTGTCTGTCAAAGAGTCAGTTAAATAATGTTAGATTTGTTATTAATCCGGGCAAATAAGGTCATTTAAAGCAATTTTGTGAAAAATGTGGAGTAGGTGTGTTATCTGCAGTTTATATAAGTATCTCTTCGTTTATGGAAAATCAATAAATTGTTATTACAACAAATATAACATCCAATTAATGCTTAATACACGCACAAAATGTTTTCTGTTTGTGATATTTTATTTTAGAGACTTGACATACGTCATACGTCAGAATTAGAACCACAAAAAAGGTTAAATATATGGATGGTAGAGACAAGAATAACAAACTAGAACCCCGCAGTAAAGTTCAAGTTTGTACATGGTAGAGACAATGACAAACTTATATAGGGATTAAGCTGAAAAAGGTTCAAAGTGAAAGTATGTAATCCCAAGTTCAAAAAGGAACCAGAGTTATATACAGCTGTACCAATGCAAATTTATAGTACTACAGCTATACAACAACATTGTATTGTTATTATTTGTACTTTATAAATTGTTATAAAGATTATAAATACATATGAAACATTTTTTCGGCGGACAAGTGTATTTGTCAAAGAAACGGTTGCGTGACGCTACGCATCGCTTCATAGGTCGAATAATAATAATGCTAACTCACGGGTTTTGTTTTTTTTTAACCACATATATGTATCTATGAAATATTCTAAAAACTTACAATTATATTTAAATTAAGAACTAAATAACACATTAGGATTAATACTCGAATCGTAACAAAATAGTGACAATTATTTCAATTTATATTTATATTTCGTAAGAAGCTTTCCCTTCCATCGTTCAATCTAGAATGACTGCCCCTCTTTTTCCTGTGGTGTCTCTAAATATATATTACTTAACGAAAAAAGAAAATATAATTAAATAATCTAAAAAGTTGATATCAGACAATTTTCGGGAAATTATCAATTTTGTCAGAATATGACATTTGTCATAAAGGTTAATGCAGCAAATTTCGAATTTTATCCACACTAAACTAAAACACGTTTTTTATAGTAGTTAATACTCGAGTCGATCTTAAGAAACAATTCTTTTTGCTAAAACAATCCGTAAATTATAAAAGCTGCCAAATCTGAAATATTGGATAAAAATATTTGTTTTTTTGCATGTAAAAGTGGGATATTTTTTATGCACAGTTGTTAAAATGAGATTTTTTAATTATTTAAGAACCCCAAATATCTCGGTCATGTTTAGTGTTTTGTACCATAGAAAACAAACATAGTATAAGGACTAAAGCTGGCGCTATTACACAAACTTGAGATTAAAAATTGAAATACCAAACATTTGAAGTTCTAGGCCTAACCTCAATCCATTGACAAGACGGACGCATCTACACATTACTTATCGAAATTCTGGTGTAACAGCAGACAACAGACAAAACTCTTCGTATTTATAGTTTCATTTATTTACCCAATGAACTTTGAATTTGAAAAATTAATATAAAAACCTAAAGTTTGGATAACATTATTTGTAAGATTTTCACATTGTCTCTAAAATAAATAAATTTTACGAGAAAATTTATCAATTTTCGAAATTCATGTGACATCTACTTTGTAGAAAAATTTATTATATACTAACATTCATTAAAACAACTTCTCCCCTACCTCTCATTAAACTAAACGTAGAGGAATAACAAGAAAAAGTCAACTTTGTTTCTGTATTAACGCAAAATTTCGTACCCTAGAGCCTAGTACGCACTGAGATTCTCTATTAAGACGCTTTGTCGCTGAGTTGCATCTTTTGATTTCATTTTTGAATCTGGGACGCTCCGGAACAATTAATCTTGAATCTGGTGATTTGCAAGTGAGTCAGTACCTGTGGTGGTCAGTGGTTGCGGAGTTTTATATGCGCACAGTCAATCTCTTCGTTAATTTCTTTTGTTATTGTGTTGTTTCCGTCTGTTTGGTAAAATGTGGACCACAGAATCCACTGTACAGTTGGGACTTACTTACTTACATGAAATTTGTAAATCACTCGCCACTTGCCAGGAAATGGAGAATTATTGCTAGTCTATTAATAGCAGAAACTGGCACCCAAAAATTCGTTTATTTTATTGGAAATACTAGGACTAACCATTTCCAGAAGATATTCATAGTCGAAGTAAATGTCGAAATCCTACTCGTTTCTCCAATCTCAATGTGTCCATAGTAAATCCGATACATCCTAGGCCTATGTAAAAAGCAATTGACCTGGTTCGCCATGGGTCAGACACGAATTCCAGAGCAACAATGTTGCGGATTCTTCCCCAAAGAGTCCGAACAAAGAATCCCAGTACGTACTAGGTTTAAAACATCAAACCTTTATATTTTACATTCGATGCTCTTTCTGCAGCCACGATGTCATCTTCGTCGTATAATCAAAAACTTAAGTAAGTAGTGTTAAGGAACAAAGCTTTATGTATGTTTCCAGGGTTGGACAAATGTTTCGAAAATCCCTAATTCTAGTTACAGTTATTATTTTTATTGCCACAGTTTTTGCAACCTTTGTTCATCTATATATAAATAGGCAAAGACAAAACGATTAGGTACCATTTTCTCCTCTGTTTCTCAATCGATTTTCTTCATTTTTGTTTTGTTTAGTAGCTACTGACGACCTTCAGTGCAGAATGCTAATCTTAATTTATAATATTGGTTCATTCATTAATTAAAATATAATAAAAATTCATTATTTACGTCAATAATGTCAATGCCAAACAAATGAATGTTGCCAGACTCAAACCATTGAGTAATTATATATAGACAGACCAATGCTGTTATATACTTAGAGCATATACTTCTGGAAGTGGCATGCAAGCGTTGTAATTGTTTAGTGGGTAAAGTAATCGTTGTATATTATAATTATACAGAGCGATTCCAGATATGTTAGAAATCATTTTTTTCATGAGTGGCACATAAGCAGTTGCATATATAGGGTGTTTAAAATATATAGTAGAGTGCAATTATAACTAATAAAATAATTATATAGGAAAGCCCATTAGCGGTTGAATTTACAGGGTTCTTGGAATAGAAGGTGCAGTAAAATTACAGTTATACAGGTTGGTGCAAAAAATGTTATACATAGATGCATATACAGGATGGCGGAAATGGAAATGCAACATTTCGTAACCCATAAGCAATTGTATATATAGTTAAGATGAAATATAGGGTGAGAGGAAGAGAGGAATTATAGATATACAGGATGGTGATAAAAAATGTTAGAAAAGGAAATGATTTATAGAGTAGACCAAGAAGAGTTCCATATATATAGTGATTGAAATATAGGTCGGAGTAGAATTATAGTTACAGAAGATAATTAAAAATTTCATAAGCAAAAAGAGTAAATATGGTGGGTCATAGGCAGTGGCATATACAGAATGGTTTACCCGGTGGTTGAAAAATATTAAAAAATATTATGCGTGGTCCATGAGTAGTTGCATATACAGGGTGATGGAAATATATAATGAGATTGAATTATTATAATGAGTGGCATATACAGGGTGGTGGAAATATATAATGAGAAGAAATTATTATAATGAGGATCTATATATAAATAGGCAAAGACAAAACGATTAGGTACCATTTTCTCCTCTGTCTCTCAACCGATTTTCTTCATTTTTGTTTTGTTTAGTAGCTACTGACGACCTTCAGTGCAGAATGCTAACATTAATTTATAATAATGGTTCATTTATTAAATAAAATGTAATAAAAATTCATTATTTACATCATAATGTCAACGCCAAACAACTGAATGTGCCGCGTGCCGCCGCCGCCAGACTCAAAATATTGAGTAATTATATATAGAGGGACCAATGCTGTTTATACTTAGAGCATGTACTACTGGAAGTGGCTTGCAAGAGTTGTTATTGTTTAGTGGTAAGGTAATCGTTGTATATTATAATTATACAGGGCGATTCCAGATATGTTCAAAATCATTTTTTTCGTGGGTGGCACATAAGCAGTTAAAATACAGAGTACAGTGCAATTATAACTAATAAAATAATTATATAGGGAAGCCCATTAGCGGTTGAATTTACAGGGTTCTTGGAATAGAAGGTGGAGTAGAATTACAGTTATACAGGGTGGTTCAAAGAATATTATTCAGAGATGCATATACAGGGTGGCGGAAATGGAAATGCAACATTTCGTTACCCATAAGCAGTTGTATATATAGTGAAGATGAAATATAGGGTGAGAGGAATTAAAGATATACAGGATGATGATAAAAAATGTTAGAAACGGAAATGATTTATGGAGTAGCCCACGAAGAGTTCCATATATATATATATGATTGAAATATAGGTCAGAGTAGAATTATAGTTACAGAATATAGTGAAAAATTTCATAAACAAAAAGAGTAAATACGGTGGCTCATAGGCAGTGGCATATACAGAATGGTATACCGGGTGGTTCAAAAATGTTAAAAAATATTATGCGTGGTCCATGAGTAGTTGCATATACAGGGTGATGGAAATATATAATGAGATTGAATTATTATAATGAGGATTTTAATAAATGTTTGAGAATTGAGTGCAATTATAGCTATACAGGGAGGTTAGAAAAAATAAATATGTAGGGTAGCCCATTAGCGGTTGCTTTGTTGTCATATTAAATTAAGAATTACGAATTTGAACACAAATAAAGTCCTATGAATTATATCTGAAAAAAACTTGAATTTCTTTACTTATTTGTAGAAGCGAGATGTAAGACCGACATCTAGGATTTTTGAGGAAACTATCACACAGAGGTTCCGAATCTGGATCCGTTCCGTGTAATTGCTGTTCTCCCTAAAGTCCTAGGATAGAATGTCACGATAAGATTTCCAGGTTACTTAACCTGCCAGAGATATTGACACAATTGGTCGAATTTCGACTACTGGGCCACAGCTAGTTTAAATAAATTAATTAGTAGCAGCTGTTAATGTTGATAGCTACATTCTGAGTGAAGAAACCTTTCATTAGATGTTCAGTTATTGGCGAACTATCAGAAATGAACAAGATAAGTTGTTAATGATTATTGGGATCCCTACAACATGCATGCAATAGGTTTAATGCACATTTCCTGCAGAAACTATTTCAAAATAAACAACTTCAATGATTTTGCCCTATATCATAATATTAGCTTGAAATGGGTCAGATGGATATTGTCTACAAATAATTACCATCCATCAAAGTACAGAACAAGAACTACATGGGGATTAGTGATGTGGTGTTATTAAGATAGCTGCTTTTTAACAACTATTATTTACTCTACAACAATAACAACTGTTATTGTCTACTAAAAATAACAGATAACAGGTATACGTTTTCTGCTGCTTAGCGCTTAACGAGTAATTACGTAAACATATCACACTGAAACAGCACCTAACCTCAACTGCTTGTTCTAACATCAATAACTGCTCACCTGAAAACCAAACGACTGAAATAGCAGTTGTTCTATTTCGACGGATAAAACAAATATCAGATAGCAGTGGGTTTTTACTCATCGTTTGCTCGTTGTTGTCGTTGTAAAACAAAACGTAAGCTGAACTGAATAACAAGAGTTGTTAACTGAATAGTAGTGAACGGTCAAGAAAAAAGAATTACTTCAACTATTGGTTCTGTACTTCCCAGTTTATAATCTCAAAGATACAACAGAAATAAGGAATCTTTACAAAGATATTCTATATCGTACTAAATCTCTCCTTTATTAGTAGCTAACAAATTTGATTTAGCATATTTTGGTTTCTTTCCAAGAGATAACAACAATTTTGACAGTAAAAAAATATAACTGTTATCTGAACTTTTTAGTTGTTATTTGCAAATAGCAATAACAATAGCAACTGTTATTTAAAAATAGGCGGCTTGACCATCTCTAATGAGGATGATCCTGACAGAAGGAAGCAACTTTGTCAGGAAATAGTAGATAACAATATGATAATGATGGTAATGATAATTTGTTTAATAACATTGTACTCTGTGATGAAGCGACATTATACATAAATGGTTGGTTAACAGATATAACTGTCGCCACGGGCTAATAAGAATTTTGACTGGATGGAGGAGAATCACACTCGATCTTCAAACATTAAATGTATAGGCCGGTATAGTTAGAAAACCATAATTGGCCATTCTTTCTTAGAGAAAATTTAAATGCTAATAGTTATTTACTACTTCTATGGGATGATATTGTATATATGGAATAATTCTTTTATTACCGAACCAGGTGAATCCTCCATTAATTTTTTATGGCATTTTATATCAGCAAGATGGAACTTCGCCACATTACGGAGTTCATGCATTAATACCAAAATGAAACATGTCCACAGGGATGGATAGGTCGATGAAGATTAATTGTCTGGCCACCGCCATCGCCCGATTTGGATCCATTACTTTTTCGACCTTTAAGTTGATATCATATATCAAACTTTCATTTTGCATTTTATATTTTCAATACATGTTAAAGCCATCGAAAACGAGGTCGGAGTAGACCTGGAAACGTTTGTTTCCTTGAATATACAGATTTTTGTTTCGATTGTGGTGTTATTTCCCAAGAACACATAAAAATAATCAAGAATATGTCACAAATAACATTAAGAAGACAATTTTGCTACGTTGTTTATACTATATAATGTTCAGAGTGACGACCAAGTAATTGTCTAAAAAGACATCTCTCATGTCAGTTTATGCACAGAAATTTACATTAAATAAACGAAGATAAAATCGCCAATAAAATAATTGCAAACAATAACGTAGTTCTACCATTAATTATACAGAGTGTCCAATATAATTTATTTCCTAGACGTATCCCTCCGAGAAATAGGCACTGCAGTAATGAAATATTTTGCGGTCTGTAAACGTTTATTTGCATAAAAACAATTTCAGTCAACTGAAAAATCAACTTCTAGAATTTATTCTTGTACCGCCCGAAGCTAGTTCTGGTGAATTGAATGAAATAAATTAGAAAAGACAGATATCGATGCCAATAAATCGATATTATATGACATTGGGATATTGTATTTAATGAATTGGAATCGACAACTGAATTTAAAATATATAAATATTAAAATAGTTTGATTGCCATCTGACAGGACCACTTTCTTAATTCATGTTAGTTACAAATTAAGTTATCTAAAGCAGTTTTTACAACAAATTTGATTTTGATGACAAAAAGTATGTCACCTTTTTTGTCAATGATTAAACTTATCTTAAAAGCGTAAGAAAGAAATGTAGGTATATCCAGCTTTCTTTTAGACTTCATTTGGTAGTGCCTATCTAAGCACTGTCTAGTATGAAGAGTTGTTTTTTTTTGTTTTTATAAACATTGAGGTATGCATAAATTCTCCCCACATTTTCAACTCTAGTACATTACAAGTAACAAGACTTATACAGTATGTGAACTACTTATGGAATAACAACATTATTGGTGGAGTTAAATTATAGAATTATAAAAAACGCTTGGGCACGTCAACCTTTGAATTAAGTTGTACGTTCTCCAAATAAAATTCAAATTTACAGTCGTTACTTTTTTAAGAGAACGCCGTGTATATTTTTATATATTTGAAATGCCTTTGTTAAGTTCAATTTAATGAACTATAATATTTATGGTTCATTATGAGTAGTACAGGGTAAATATTTGAAACTATTTATCATTTCCTTTAAGAAATTAAATACATAAATTACTTGAATTATTTGGTTGAATTACAGTAAAATAAATGCTAAAAATGTTCTCTATCTAGTTACTGTCAATAAGGCAGTTTTCTATAAAATCCTAACGTTATTTAATTTATCTTTGTTATTTCTGTTGTAATCCCTTCTCTGAGATATGCCATGCTAGTTTGCTCTCGTGCATATATTTTTTTCGTTAGATAACCTCACGTAAGGTCTAGTGACCTAGCTGGCCACTCAATAACCCTTCGACCAATCTATTTATTGTAGAAAATTTCGTTTAAGTACGGTTTTACCATTAAAGTGTAGTGGGTGTTGAAACCAAATGTTTTGATTTGATAGGCTTGGATTTAATGCATTTGGGTACAGGTTTGCCACCTCAAAAACAACTTCGTTTCTAATCACATTTACAGACATTTTGGCTATCAAATTGCCATCTATAAAAATAGGACCTATACCTACCCAAGTGTTAACTATTTAGGGATCTTGAGTATGATTCTCATGCGCCCAATGAGCATATCTGCTAATACTACAGTTTGGCAGGTTTACCTATATGTAGCTTATTCATATTCAATATTTCGTAGTACTCATGATAAATTCAGCAGGTGTCATTAAATATTTCAACGTAAAATGTAAACATATCAACAATTCTACAACCGTTGGAATTGACAGGTAATAAAAAAATGTTTCTGTAACCTTGATCTATGAACGTTGACGTTTTATTTAATTTAATAATTTTCCAAACTAAGTTGATACTTCTAGAACTAAATAAATCTGCGTAACTAATTAACAAAATTAACAATATTAAAGCCTAGGTAAGCAATAGGTTTTATAATAATTTCAAATTTTCAAAACGAAAAAATATACTGCGTCTTCAATTAAAAATGAATAGAACCGACTATGCTAAACATAGGTGAATCATTCTGTTTATTTAAATTTTTGTTCAGAGAACGTACTATTTATTCCGTAAATGGTTTCCATATTGCATGATGACTTGTTAACCAATAAGTGATACAGATGCCTGTAGCTTGCACAATAGCATACCAGCTCCTTACACGTGCCAGTATCTTTCCCATGTATCTGTTACATGACATGCATGTAACTGTTAAGCAAGGAGATTTAATACACAGGCCTGTAGTTGGCACACTTGTATTACAATTCATTGCATGTGGCATATATTTTACTATCATGGGTTCACACCATCTCGGCATGCCTTTATCTGGCAAGCAACTAGATTGCAAGCAATTTGATTTACTGGCATGCAATATGAGGGAGGGGTAGCGGGGGCTGCAAAAAAGAGCACGTGAAAGTATTTGAAGCAGTTGAAAAGTCATTCTTCTAGTTAATTGCTCTACGATTAATGAATGAGCAACTTCGATTTGCCACTCTTCTGTTAATCCAGTGTTTGGTCATAAATTCTTATGATTCCTATGCCAAATTAGTCAAAAACTGATTTATTTTTTATAAAACTTTCCGCTGTCTTGGATCCGGCATCTTGGATTACCAGTTCTCAGAAACTGTTTTCAGATTAGAAATTAGCGACCGCAAAACCCCCATTTACCAAATTTGGCGTAAAACCAATTTCAACTGTTCTGTTGTACTTTTACTACATCTGACCTCAAGGTCATTTTAGTGAATGTCAAGATCTTATTAGGATGTAAAATTTTCTGCTCTATCTATATCCACAACAGTGAATGGGGTTTCCTATTTAAAAATATGCATTTGACCTTGCTATGACCTTCAAGGTCATGGTCAACTTGATATTCAAGGTCACCGTTAAATAGCCAGGGGAGAATCCTAAAACATTTCTATTTAACATTCGTGCCATCCTGTATATTCACTGCAGACCAGTTACTTTTTGCATGTAATGTATGCACCTTACTGTTCCGTTTTACAGGCAAGGGTATTCCCGGTCTAACATTTTTTCAAATCAAAAGAAAATGAGACCAAGAATAGTACCCAAAGCATTGCCTGATACATGTATATTTTTACTGAAGCAGACGGCACGAGGTGGCCATAGTAGGAAAAAGCTGCTAATATTTGCACCTTTTCTAATTACGTTTTTTTTCTAGTTAAGTTGTTACAAATAACACATCACAACAATCAACAAGCAATCTTTTGTGTACTATCCTTGGGGAAGACCGGTAGTAATTGTAACAGGTGTCAATTATAATTTATACCCGGCCATATGCAACACCACCGATATCTATTTGTAAGCGCGCAGTCCCTTTGAAAAAAGCTGCATTTGAGATTAGACGCTATAGTTGTTAACAAGCGACTTTCGGCTCTAACTTCAAAACATAAAGTCGAGATTATTAAAACCGCATTATTTGAATTTCTATTGTTATTTCTGCTTTTTATTTATCATGATAAGGCCAGCTACATTAAACAAGAACTAGTTACACGTCTACAAAAAACGAACGAGACTGATGTCGCTGGTCTGGTTATTATGCTGGTTATTGTGAGATATCCATATGAAAGTTCTTTTGATGAAGACATGCTGATGTGTTCACCGCTGCCCTCAAACACTACCTGGGAAGAAATTTTTAATAAAATAAATATATTTTTTGATGAAAATAATCTCAGTTGGAACGTTTGCATTATCATTTATACAGATGGTGCCAAGGCGATGAGGGGTAAAAAGCAGGAGCAGTGTCACGAATAAAAAATACAGTAACAGACACTCTTGAACTATAGCATTCTCGCTGGAGTCAGAAAATAAGCAGAAAAAGAGATTAGTCGTCCGTAGGAACGTTGTAGTGAAGAAAAAGATATTAGTAGAAAGTAATAGCAACAGTTCGAGTTTTGAAGAAGAATAATTGTATTTACAATATTGCGAGTCTTTCTCATACAGTGTTACTGTTGAAGGCTGGATGTATAATGCCGCCCGAATGCCGATCCTCTTTACCCTAGCACTGGTTCTTTTTACCCCACTTGCGGGGCATCAAGAACCATTCGACTGGACTGGCTATTTCGTCAATATTTGACGTAATAGACACAGTCTGGAAAAGTCCAATTATCACTATTAGTAGCTAAAAGGTTACGCTATTCTATGCTACAAAGATGTTACTCAGAAACATCACACGTAAATAGTAACAAGATAAGATGTGAAAAATGGACCGTTTAGCCCCTACCCTACCCTAGATTGTTTTATCTAGACATATCTAGATAAAACAATCTCGGTGCTCATACAAGATCCAAACATAACGATAAATATTGACCGTGTAGTGTAGGATTGCCTATATGCGCCGCCAACTGAAAAAGCTGGGCTACCTCTGATGTAAATAAACATGTTGAACTCAGTGAATATTGAGACATAATGATTTTTGAAATTTGGAACAAAAATGTAATACCACTTTTTCATGTTCCAGTTTTACCATTTAAATGTATAATACATATAAAAATAGGCAGCTTTCCTTAATTGTTCATTTAGGCTTTTAAAACTAAAGGCAATTTTGTCTTTATTAGTTTAATAAAACATACGATAAATTTCATTTATGAAATCTACAAAACTTTGAATATTTCAGTAGCCATCATTTCGTTGAACATGACGCTTTGCAACATTTGAATTTCATTCTATGGTGATTTAACTGGTTTTAATGCACCGATAACGGTTTTCATCCCATACTAGCGATAACCTGCATCTGCATAAAACAACTTACCACAATTACATAAGCTCTGACAATTCTTCCGGCAAATATATCGTATATCATAACGGCTAAATGCCTTTAATTACAAAAACACATTGAACCCACGCAAAGTTTTGTTTCTTGTAATGACAAATGCAAATGGAAATGTTAACAAAAGTTGTTAACATGATGTTTAATTCAAAGAGCAAACTTTACCGTTCTCCGGGAAGCCGTAAAATCTAAAATTGTGTAAAAAGTCATCTTTGTTAATATTGCTGTATCTGCCGCAAAATACTTCCAACTAGCTTCTGCCTCCTCCATACGGTCAGAACAGTGCCTCAGGTCAGTAAAATGTAAATGACGCCAAACGCCTTTACAAAATAAATGTCTGTCAAGATCGATAACATTTATGAACACTAGGTGTTCGCAATGATGACGGCTCAATTACAGCTATTTGGTCTTGATTTATCTGTTTGCTAATATTCGTAACCGTGGGGGTTCCGCAAGCACAAGCAGCAGAAACGAAGAGAATGCAGTGCGGAGGATGTGGCCATCTTTGGGCTATATCGATTGGACCACCCGGTTAACCTGTCAACAAGACATTTTATATAGAGATGGCCATTTGTCATGAGTGTCCTGTCAACCAAAAGGACAACGTCTGTACGATTTTTAAAACCATACAACCCGACATTGTCGCACTACAGAGGGTACAAATATGTTACAGGGTTTAGGTAGAAGAGTAATGTGTTACATTTCACAGTTTCTAGATTATCTCTTTTAGGAGTAAAAACACCTTTTTCTAGATCAATTCGTTTTAAGTGGTTTGTCCACAAGGCGTACGTACCAGTTTATAATTCATTCAGTTTTTTATCTTTTATTTATTATGAGTGGTAGGATTAATAAAAAACAAAAACAAACGTCAAATAAATATTTTTTTTTACGAAAATTAACCGACTTTTCTATGTTAAATATATATCTTGAGGACGTTTTTATTTTATTTTGATATTGCTAAAAACCAAAGAACCGTTAAGAAATTTTTTTGACAAACCTCGTATGCAATGAATGACATTTGATGATATTATTTTAGAGTTCAGATGATATAAATCTTTTTATAAAAATAACTTACTTTTTTTAATATTAATAATAAAAATTTCCATATGACACCAACTTAAGTGAACACACTGTATATACAACAGGCCAATTGAGAATCTTTAATTTTTGAAGTTGGTTAATTAACATGTATTACATTTATAATTAAAATCTCTTTTTTAATTAATTCAATACTACAATTAGAATAACCACAATAGCCTTCGTTTGCTGAATTCCTTCTTCTGCTGAATGTTTGCAGTAAAGATGTAATTTTACTTTTAAGCAAAATCATATTTATTGTCAAACCTCGTATACAATAAAAAGAGACATCTATGATTTCATTTTTAGGTATTCGTAGAGAATAACATTTTTCTTTAATAATGGTAAGAATACTTCCAATATTCCAACTTAAATAGACACATTATTTAGACAGTAAAAATAAGAAGCTTTATCTTTTTGAAGTCGTTTAATTAAGGTTTATTCTCACTTACTTTCATCCCATTTTCAATTAATTCCATCCTTTAATTCAAATTAAGATAATTACATTCAATTACTACCGGCCCCTTCGCCAAATTTATCGTCAATTAATTATTTTCCAATTTTTTGATTACATTCAACATGCGGTACCGTACACATGCGGTAGAAAGCAAAATGCCATCAATTCTTTTAAATAAAAAAAATATCCAAAGTATTTCATAATTGAAAAAATTCTGAGGTACGTACATTTTTCTATTTTAAACTCGGTTAGAAACTGTATTTCTGGGGAGAATTTCAATGCCCAATTTGAATAAAAATATGTGCATTAGATTAAGAGAATGGTATATTTTTACGGATTATTTGCAACATTACACTACATTTCAGATTAAAACTGTACATTAAAAAATTCAAACGTTTCGAAGTCTAGGTCTGACCTTCAAACCTTTCGATTTTAAATATACCTTTTCAATCTCAAATGCGGTGTAAAAATAAACTAGAAGATGCCACAAACAACCTTCAAAAAAACAAGGGACTACTCCAAGACGTCTCATAGTTTAAAAAATTCAAATTACACCAAAAGCACTGCAACTATCTCGTTATGGGAAGGGAGAATACGCCTAATGCTGCCAGCAAAAGTGTGCCGTGTGGGCACCGATTTCCCATAAATTAAATCATTCTATACTTTCCAGTAAAACGTAATTTATAGTTGTTACTTTTACACTTGTATGCCACAGAATAGACCAGGGGTAGGCAACCCGGCGCCTGCGGGCGCCATGGCCCCCGCGATCAATTTTTAATGCGTCCTCACTGGACTAATGTAAATGTATGATAGCCAGAGCGATTTACTTACCAGTGTTGCCAGGTTAAAAAACTAAAAATCACTAGCAATATAGCCAAAAAGTTGCTAGATCAAATTGAAAGTCAGTAGATTATTTAAAATCGTTTTTTCTACCAATGAATGACAAAAAATAATCCATTTTACAACATTTCTAATGTTTTCATTGTGAACAAATCATATTTAAAACGAAAAGCAGTGAATTATAATAAAAAAATAAAAAACTAATAGTGGATAATATCAAAACTAAATTTGAAAGAAACTTAGAACAAAAGAACAGTTATAACTCCTTTAAGAAAGGTTGAGGTCTTTTGGTCTGAAAAGAAAAAAAAGTATCTATTTTTAACTTTCTCTGAAATATCTGGTACCTAATACCTACTCAACTATAAAATACATAATAGACAGCAACTATAGTGTTCTCCTAATTATTTTTAGTATGAATATACAAATAAACGTATTACACAAAAAAAACATGTACCCACGTTTTCACTATTTATCACTCGGCAAAACTAACAAACAAAAAAAGTTTCATAATTTTGATTTTGGCAATAAACACTGAAATCTTTATTCTCAAATATGAAATATTTGAAATCAAAATAACGAACAAAGCTTAATTACTCACATTTAGATAATTATTTAAGGACCGGGAACTCTAAATATATCCCCAATTATAAGAAATCAGCTGAAAAAATGGACACCCAAGTTTCACACTGAATTATATGTATTATTATGTATGACACCAACAAAATAAAGTTATAAAAAATCTGTTTTCTAATGCGTATTTATACCTGTTGATTATCTTTAAAACATGTGCCCTCGGTGATTTTCAAATTTAGTATTGCAGGTTGCCGACCCCTGGAATAGACTATGCTAACAATGCAAGTATTGAATGCTCTTTCATTCAGAAATCACAAATTATTCATTTAACAAATTAAGGAAATGGACACCATCTCGCCTAAAAACCGGCACACTTTCATCTCATTGCTCAAGATGTACATTACCTGTCCTCTCCCTTTCCTTGTCAAAGCGTTATGTACTCAAAACTGTTCAATAGGTTTGTCTGTTTGTCTATTAGTATATGAAGTGTATTATACTTAAAAGCACGCGACAGTCGACACATGGACAACAATCATGAGAACTGACTAATTGTATTGTTTTGTGAAATTCATCGTAAATGATGGGGTCGATTTTTATGAAACTTTTTTAATTTAGATTCACAATTGAACTCGGTAGGTGGCGCTACAATTTTGATAAAATAAATATGGTGCGTGCGTAGTGCCCCGGAAGGTTTAGATTCACAATTGAAACCGGCAGGTGGCGCTCTAAAAGAGTGATTTGCTTTAAACGAATGGAGTCAAGATTAATCATTTTGTAAGAATTTTTTGTTGGATGAGAGTCAATGAAGTTGCTAAAATTTTTAGGGAAAATGATAGGCGTGGAAATGTATACGTTTTCTTTTCTTTCAAATGAAAATAATCAGATAAATAATTTTGCAAAAATTTAATTATCGGATGTGGGGCAGGTGGGGAATTATTTTAAAAAAAACTCACATTTTTTGGTTTACTGAATGTAATACAGGAATGGAATTGAGAGATTGATTTCTTTTTTTGAGGTGGTACTGCTAGTGTTTACTTGAAATATCGGCAGATCTAAGAAGTACTAATTAATTAGAATCAATTAATTTTATTCAAAGCAGGATATAGTTTGTGGAAGTGAAACAGGTATTTATATCAGGTAAGAGTTTGGAACTAGAATCGGTTGTACCTGCCACAGAAATATTCGGTTTATCTCTAGTGGAATCAAATGTATCAGGGGTTTTGTTTGATGTTCCATAATTTCTTGATGATCGCCTTTAGGAGTAAGAACAGATTTTAGTACAGAAGGTTGTTTTAAGTAGTCTGGCCACAAAGCATATCAATTTTGCAAATGTTTATACTTCTCTAAGGCATTGTTTATTAACATGTTCAGCAAAACTGATAATTGTATTTCTTGCTCCGTTGTCAATAAACAACTGATATCAAAAGCACTAACTTGAAACCGTTTCATATTTTAACAAATTCAAATCACACCAGTTTTAGTCTCAGAAAACACTGCAATTGTGAGACTGCATTAACTACCTTGTGAAATATTTAAAAAAGTAATCAAGAACCTTACTCGTATTACGAGTAGAAGATTTGTAGTTGGATGGCCCTTTGTGAATACTTTTTTTTGTAGACTATGGTTTTTTATTTTCTGAAAAGTGTTGAATTTTTTGTGAAATTATTTTTTTATTACTTCACATTGTCAAATATTTAAAGTTTACCATTTTCTTGTAATTTTCTTATACTTGCTATTGAGAACGGGATCTGACGTAGACCATAAAACGCTTGAATTTTAAAAATATAGACCTTTTTACAAGTGAGATGTGATTATTTCAAAAGATTTTCCACAAGAAATCATTTATATAAACTGTCACAGCTATCATTCAGAAAGCAAGAGCATATTTAACTTCGCAGAACATTATTATATCATACGATTTCCTTTTAAAATGACAGTACATAAATAGATTATTTTCTCCTGATAATCAACACACTTTCTCCGATTTATTTATAAATTCCATCCATTAAATGACTACGAGTAACTGCGCCTTATCCCATTATCTATGTATAACTTCTTTTTTAACACCTGTCTTTGATGAATCTCCTCCAGCATATCTACCAGATCCATTACAACTTAGTAACAACAAATATCTGAATATTTAACTGCTGATAATGCATCTCATTTCAAATAAAAAAAAGAAACGAATCATCCTGCTAACATACCAGCAAACATCCTGAGTCTCGTTTTTATCTAAATGAAAATCGGTAGCTAATGTTTCAAAAAGATGTGCCTATAAACCAAAAGATTACATGGTCCAAGAGCCTGTACATCGTAAACTAACCGGCGATGGCGTCCCACTCATTTTTTTTTCTCGAATCAGATAATTGAATCAGCGTGTTAGTCTCACTCGCTCATCGTGGCAATGATATCACGGTGTTGAAGACATCATAGTCATCATCACTTAGAAAATCATCAATATCAAATCGGATTTGAATAATGGATTGTTGTAGTGTTGAATGTGAGATTAATAGAGATCGAGATATTTAAATAGCTTGATCTCTAATGGAATTTAAGCGCATTTGCAATTGAGAAAGTGAGGAAAGGATATTAAAGGTAATGGATATAGCCTTTGAAACTTTTTAGGATTTCGTAACGAAATTGTTACAGAAATAGAAATAAATTTTGGTTTCGGGGTTTAAATCTTTCCTAATAAACAGATGTAAAATTTTGATTGTTTTGTAAAGATACTCTCTTAAACTACCGAAACGTATCTAAAAATACAAAGCTTCACTATCCATGAATAATAAAGCCTTGAAATAATATTGGTTTATTGACTAAGAGATAATGGAGTTTCTATTGTTTTTAAGAATTTCAGTATCTCTGAAACAGAAACTGATGTAGGGGTGAAAATTATCATTCACCAAAAACGGGATTAATCATTTTGCAAACATCAAGTTAGCACATAGGGCAGGTTAATTATTGATTTTAGAACAATTCACAAATTTTCGCATATGCAAATATTCCTTTTTATGTGTGTTTAACAACTGCTCGAAAATGACTGAACTATTTTGGATACTTTAAATTGGATTCTAGTAGGGAGGATCCCGAAGCCCCTTATCAGAAAATAGGAAAAACTTATTTTGCAATATAATTTGGCAATGGTGAGAGTATTAAATGAATCGCTGTTCAAAAACTGGGTTGAAATTTGTTGAAAAAGAATTGGAACTAAATCAAAATAAACCGAGTTCAAGTAAAAAGTTCTAAATTAGTAGGTATGCATAAACAGTGTCTCTACAACTTTGTTATTAAAAATATAAAGAAACCAAAGTTACTCTTCATAAACAGATCTGCATGGACTAACCTCTAACCTGAAATCATCACTTGTCTTTTTTTTTCAACAATATACGAGGATTATCAAGGATTGTCATCAAGGATTGTCAAAAATATGATTTTTTCTTTATTTTTTTGTAATATCGAAAATTGTTATGAAACAACATTAATTAGAACTGAAAACTGCATCCAATTGTTGCTACATCGCTAAAATAATTTAAAAATCGGAAAAATCTATTTTACGTTAAAATTTTGCGAAGGAGAAATGTTCAAATGGAGTTCAAACAGAATTAATAATAATTAATAGACTTTAAAAAGAAGGATGTTTTCTATTCTTCTACATACACTGGGGGTCGACTTAATATATAATCGTATTCAAACATTGCTTAATACATATTAATATTTAGAAAAAAAGTTATTGTATTATGTTCAAACAATAAATCAGGACATTCAATTAGTATGAATGTTGCTTAGACTTCAAGTACCTTATTGCCAATAAAGCCAATATATTAATAAAATTTGTAAAATATATAAATTTACGAAACCACTTCAAACAGACGTAACTTAATTCAAAAGCGAAAAATAACATTTTCCAGCAACAAATAAATAAGTTTTACATTATCTATTATTGTGACTTAGGTGGACTTGATCACCTTTGTCTTCAAAGTGATTGATTTTCGTTCCGTAATTTTGACAAAGTAGATTTTATCTTACACATTATGTTTTACTAACAGAATTTACCTCATCTATATATGATTTTTAAATGTGTTATAAACGACTTCTAATAATAAAAAATGCTAAATTTTTCATTATTAGAAAACTCTAAATTGCTGTTTGCGAATTTTAGTCGTTAGGAGCTGTCCCGGCAGATATTGTCCTGCTAGGTTCGAATGTTATACGTTCTGATATCCGAAAAAAATTTAAAAAATCAAAAAAACCGACCTCAGCGCCAACTGCTGGGTCCAATTTTGATTCTAAAGCATCCAAATAAGCACACAAACACACACTAGCAATTTTATCAAAATCAATCCAGCCGCTTACGTGCTTCAAAGTTCAGTGACACACACTTTTAGTCTCCATATTTTCAGGGATCAGCCCACATTTCATCTACCTGTTGGCGACTTGTCTCTTGCTACTCTTACTACACTATCGTCTTCCATTCTGCTTATGTAATCGCTCTTTTCTCCAGGGTAGGGCATTAAGGTGTGACGTTTTGCAGAAAGCTTATACAATAAAGAACAAATATCAATTTTATTTTTCAATTTATTCAGAATATATTGACATTTAGATTCATCCAAAACAGGAACGAAAAATAATGTCTTCAAGATGATTATTCAACAACACGAATTCGTGTTTTTTTCTGCAAAAACCTTTGTTTTGAGGTACCCTATAAATAATAGTCACAGGGTGAGAAGCCTTGCTGCCTTGCTAAGCGAGGGGGCTGGATTCGATGGCTTGTCTCAAACTGTCAATGTGTTGGCCGTTGGGTATATATTTTATTATATATTTATTATATATATTTTATATATAAATATAAATGTTTTGGGTGGTTCTCGCTGCCCGATCTCCACCACGAGCAGTAGGCGGATTTAACGAACCAGTGGTTTTCTGAGGTTCCTAATCTGTTATTCCTGGTTTGCACTGCTCCTGGACGACCGACCCGCGACGTTGAACACTCGTCAAAACGCGCTCTACATAGCAACTACCGAACCTCGAAACGTGTTGTACACAAAGGGTTGCTGTCGCACGGTCCACGACTCCATAGTTACTTAATCGACAAGTTGTAAGGGGTGCATACCAACTATCCAGAAAAAAATTCGCCTACTCGGGGAAGGGGGGTCGTAATTAGCCGTTGCAAAAACGTGACACCCTGTATTTCCCCGTGTATTGTTTCGGCTTGCACATTGTTCAAATTTTACCACTTCTTAGTTTATCTCTAAGTATTTTCCCCCTGAATCGTCTTAATACTGTCATCTTTGTTGTCTCTAGCATGCTTTGTTTAAGAAGTGTCTCGTTTTTGCCGCGTATGTCGTTATTAGTATTATAACGTAATTTCCAAATAGTTGCATTCCATAATCCAATGCTGACGCTCGCAATCATCTAATCGGTTCTTTATTAATGGCAAGTATATTCATTTTCTGAACTGAGAGTAGCATATTTAACTTCTTTGCTACTGTGTTAAAGTTGTTGCCCAATTCTCTACTTTTCTTCACTCCCTTTATTATCTCATCCAATATAAGATTGAAGAGTAGGAGGCCTAAAGTGTCTAGCTGTTACACATGTACTTGTTTCTCTCTTCTCTGTGTGTTGTCCATCTATTCAGGTCTGTATTGTGTTGTCCTCATATATATCTTCTCATTGTATATAAGGTGACACACGTCTTTTAGCCTAACTCTGTGGAAGGGTGTTTCTAGGTCAATAAGACAGAACCCGGTTCATTATATTTTAATGTTTTCTCTATATTTTATTTGCCTCGTTACGAATACTGCATGTGTACATGATTTTCTGCTTTGGAAGCCCTGTGTTTTTTAACTTGATGTTCAAAACAGATATACAGAATTAGGTTTAAATAGGGTGTATTGTGTATTTTGATGGTCCTCTTTCATTGGGTAATGATTTTTTTTTGTTTCACTGATATAACAAGATTCTGTTGTTTAACTTGGTGTTTTTCAACCCTGGCTTTTATTTACGCTTGTCTATAATTTTAGACGATTTTTTAGTTTCACGATAACTATTTTATGGGTTTCTTGGCAATGTTTATTCATGTTTTCTCAACATTTGGGGTCTTTGCTAAATGTATCGTATGGTGTCCAGCTATTGATTCACGGGAATCGATGGTAAAATGATGAGATATTGATAGATTTGCATCTACCCGCTTTACGTCTTTTCGATCTGCTTTTATTTTTGCTTCTGAATTGCCGTGTAACCAGAACAATAAACAGACGTATACAAGCACAGTGCGTAGATACCTGAAGACAGTATATGCATTTTTGCTGAAAAATAAAAATATATATATTAACATATTTAATGTATTGTTCAATATATTGATGCGGGACATTATACTCCCTTAATATATTAGCATGTTATTTGTTACTTCGTGATATTTTCTTAGTAATTTCCTCCACTTATACAGCTAAAATTTGTAGTACTGTTATATTCATATACTTAATGGTGGCGAACTCATGATGTATTTGTGCTTTGTGCCAAGACCAGAGAGCCTTTGGGTTTCGTGGAAAGACGCACTTATCTCATGCGAGTTAAAGCGATTTCCTATGTGACCATAGACAACACAACAGGTCGTTATATTTCAAGGTAAAATTTCGAATTAGCAAATCCCGTGAGATATTACCGACATTTCAGTGCTTTTGAAAGCATCATTATCTATAATAATATATCTCTCATTTTTATTGTTTCTCCACTCTTCTGTTTCTGTATGCTGTCGTGCAGAGGCGTATCACATTTCACGGGATGCACCGAGCGAGGGAGGCGTATGCCCGAGGCCTTGCGTGACAGGGGGCCTCAAAGTGGACCAACAAAAAGATTTCATTTAATTGATGAACTGATAAATCTGAGTTCATTGTGTTGTTTTGGAAACACCAAATTCGTGGGCTCTCACGATATATTTACTACGCATTTTAAGAGGCATCCAATAAAGTTTTAATCAGTTGGTCGCAATGGATTACAAAAAAAAACTAGAGTGTTATTTAATTTTAACAGCAAGAATTATTAAAAAAATTTTATATTAAGAAGATTTCAAATATTTTATATGATTTGTGAATGCGTGTAATGTATTACTGCAAATATACAGGATGTTTCAAAACACCAACCGATGGGTGGGTTGTCCGGAAATAAATACTTACTTAAAAAATAGATTCAAGGACTCAGGCATTTTTAATAACTCAACCCGTTTGAAAAACAATGGCAAACATATTTAATACCAATTTGCCACCAACATTATTGATAATGAAATAATTGGACAAGATTATACCGAATATACATGAGGTCGCACCAGGATAAGTCACCGCCACATTTTGTAATAATTGGACATACTTGGATTCTGTGTAAATTGTGACAGCGTATACCTTTTCTGGTAAATGATGCTTTATCTATGAATTGTTCCATATGTGAAAAGTTCTATCGTCTCTTAATTTCGCTCAGACATTTCACAAAATTCTTTCCTGAGGCCAAACTGACCAACTCTTGAACTGTTATAAAGTGGAGCCAAATACTGTCTGTAGTTGGAGCCCTCGATTTGTATCCCTTCATTAAAAACATGACTACTAAATCCTTCTCTGTCTTCCTCAACTAGCTTTTCATAATAGGTTTTCCATCTGATTAGTTGTATGGGTTTTTTTCATTCATTCTCATACTTTTTATCACTATTACTCTTTCGCTTTTTCTGTCCCATGTCTAGTTTGTGTCTTTTATTATCTTCACCTTTCTGCTTATTTCACTATACTGTTTCCAATCACCGTTATTCCGTGTTGATAGTCATCTCTGATAAGCCCTTTTAAAAATATAACAAAAAAGATCAGCTTGCACAATTTCTTTTAAATCCATTAGACATAAAAACTCAATGGATTTATATCAGGTAAACGAGGTGTTTTCAACCGACAAAAACTTCACGTCCAATCGACAAAGCCTATTATTCAATGAGGCTGTGCCCTATCCTGATGACCCACATGCGACTTCTTGTCTGTTAGGTAAAACAACTGTCCGAATTATTTGGTTATTAATAAAGAATGCCCTTCAACTATAAATATTTCATATGTGGACAAATTCTAACGACAAAATTTTTCCTGTGACCAAACCCAACAACTGTTAAACTCTTATAAAGTGTAAAGTCCTTAACGCAAAAGACGTATCCCCAACTTCTTTTCAAGAATTCTAGTACTTGTGCTGGGGCCACTATGAACACTTTTCAAAATATATTCTTCAACATTAACGGTAGCCGGTCTCTTCTACTCCAGAATCAAACATCAAAGATTAGGATAGTTTTATTGAATCAGTTTTCCGTAAAGGACAAAGTACTTTCGAATAAATAAACAATATAAATAATATACGGAATATTTAGTTTTGGTGTGTACCTTTTATTTATATTTTTAAACCAAAAAGTAAGATAGGAAAATTAATTATTCAAGAGTGTAAAAGTTGTACTATTACCTATTACATTACATTATTGTACTACAGTGGCTTAATCATCAAAAATATAAATTGGCAATCGAGTCAATTGTTCTACATGGGACAAAGGGATTTCTTTGTAAAATGATTATCTCAAGAAGAGATTGGTATACCATAGAATAAATAAATAAAGGCATATTTCGTTATTTAGCAATGAAAGTAATAAAGGAACTGTCTTAAGGGAAATTCAAATATCTTGAGCCCTAAACTGAAACCATCATTAGAATTTGTGTCTCGATTTTTCTCCTTAAACCACTTAATACCATTAAGACTTGGATGGAAGGATAATGGAGGGGGAAAATTGAGTCTGTTAAGAAAATTCAACATATTGTTACATACTCCGACGGTGCAATTATAACTATCAACGTCTTTATTTGACTAAAATAAACTCGCAATATTTTCAATAACAACGATGACTAATATTGGACAGATGTTCACTGAGTTGCTATCTATTAAACTTCTACTTCTCCCATAAGGCAATCGCGTTTATATATTGTCATATTGTCAACAGTTCGAGAATTTTGCAACGCCAACGTGCATGATTTCTGGAATGAATTCAAAAGATTGTTTTTATATTCACTCGAAGAAGTCGGATATCCGTTCCTTATCCGCCTTGTTTAATTGACTGGTTTTTATCGGTATTCGCAAGTTTTGTTTTTATATAGAATTCTTAAGTTCTCAAAGGTTTCTTAATTTTTTTTGCCCGCATCAAATGATTGTTATAACAATATTTTCATATTGAAATTCTCTACAAATGTTTTGTGAGAAATTTATATAATTCAATAACAAAAGCGCCATTTTGGGTTATATAACTAGTAATAAATTGATTAATTGTATTTCATACATTTAAAAGAAACCACTTATTATAAATATAGATTTATGTAGCCTTTATGTACCCTCGTCATTTAGTAAGTGACTAACACTATCGACTACAAACAAATATTTTACATTAATCAAACTATAATTGGTCTGTCTCCTGGTGCCATCTTTCTAATGTATTTTCAACTTATATTGATATATTTCTCCAATTAAAATCTTACATCTTTAATTTAAAGTGATGCAACATAAATATGTTTATTACTTTGAAATGGAGCTTTTAAAAACGAAACAATTATAAGGCTTTTATATGCCGCACGTATCTAATTTGTTTTGTATATAACATTTCTATTAACGATTTAATTAACTCTAAAAAATTGCAGTTTTCAGAGTAAATTAAATCTATAATTATAAGAAATTAATTAGACAAACACCAATTTATGTGGTATTTAGAATTCCTTATAATAGTTTAGCTTTTTTTATTAAAAACTTTCCCTACTTATTTATAGTTCTCATTTTTTTTATGCCGTCCTTGTTCTTCTATATACACATGTACTGAGTCTATTCTAATTTCATCTGTAATCCCAATTTTCCGTATTATGGATAAACTGTGGATGCAACGCGTGTTATTTTCTATTTAAATGCCCATACCACTACACTTATTTTGCCAATTTATAAAAGCTTTCGTGGCAGACGGTTGTTGACTGTAAAGGCCTCTAATATTTTGTCTCCTAGTTTAACTGAGATTTCATGCCTTTGCATTAGTTTTGTGCACATTTTGTGAAGGTATGATTAATGTATGTAATTTGGGGAACTTGCCTTAATGGTATTGGTATATTATCATAAGCTTTTGCACCACTCTGTTCTGCTTCCATATAGTCATTATATTCCTGTTCTGTCATATCCGATATTATTACTCTGCATCTTTAATTTGTTGCCATTTTGTGTGCAGATGTAAAGTCTGCCATTTTTCAGTCGGCGGCTACTTTGCGAGTTTATTTGTTCTGTTTTTTTTGTAATTAGGCATTATTCCCATCTGGACCATTTATTTATCCAAAAGTACATCTTGTTTAAATCTTGCAGAAGTTGCGCTTGGCATTATCAATGCGTTGTCAATGTAGTGTACCTGACAAAGATATATCGACGTATCGACTACATCAAAAAGGATTCGATGTTTCGCAAAGCCCATTAGTTATTTTGTTCACAGCATATATGGAATGAACATTACATATAGAATAGGTAGTTACATAATATTCTTATGAAAAAAGACGAAACATACTGAAAGAAAAACTATAAACTATGAATTCATTTTTGGTCCTGAAGTCTTGGTCTTGGTTTTGAGAAAATGCAATACCAGCATGACTACAATACTTTCAGTTGCAGCCCAAGATCAATAATGATTGAACAATATCAACACCAAAAGCAAGACCGAGTATGCAAGATCAGCACTAAAACCAAATAAACAAGACCCTAACCTAATGACAGAATCTTAATATTATTTGCCATTAATTAATTTAGTAAAGTACATTTACTAGAGAAGAATGTTTAAAAAATTATGTTAGTCCTAAGACAATCTTTATAAAATGTTACAAGATTAAAAACTGTATAGTATTTCGAATTTGTAATTTTTATTTTATTTAGTCATTAATTTTAATATTATTAACAACGAAGACATTAAAGTTTTGAAACGTTTGGATTTTTCGAAATACACCTAAAAAGAAACAAAATTTCGGAGTTACGAAATTTAATAGTCAAAACCAAAGACTTGATTCGAGCAGAGTTATTGAGCTAGCAAATAATAAATCTTGAACCCCCGCAACGTCATCGTTGCCACTGTTTTTCGTCATAAAAATACACCATCTATGCTTACTACGTCCGAATTATTTATTTTGTCCTTGGCATTAAAAGCTTTAGGACCAATATAAGATTCTGGAGATAAGTTTTACACTATTGGTAGTATTATTCCTTTAACCCATTGTTGGATTTTGAAGATTGATTATTTAGCTACAGCCACGATACAACAGATTCGAGACGAGACTTTATAAAATACACCTTACAGACCCACTTGTTGTTTCAATCGCTTTCACTCAAATTAATGATTGACAAAAAGGAACACACAAAGTTAGGAATCAATTGAATCCAATTCAAACAATTACGAAAAACATGTCTCCATATCCTCTATTTACTGACCATAATAAATTAGTTCATAAGAGCTGGAAAATTATTACGAAATTATTTCTAATTAGCAGTAGGAAACCTGGATGGAAACCCTTTAAAGATCCTTAATAGTTTGAAAATTCAGCTTATTTGTTTTCTAAAGCTACTCAAGGCGCTAGTCAGCAAATAAATTGTGTGAAAGATACACACACTGTTTGCAGAACTGGAGGAACGAAACGTTAGATCTAAACTAAAGAATGGTGTAATGTGTTTGCAGGAAATATGGTAAAATTAAAATAATATTGTTTATTTTCAAGAGGTCATATTTATAACTGCAACACGACTAGTTCCTTCACATGATCTACAAGTGTGCATAACCAAAGGCTGAGTAATACTTCCAGAATTCTTGTTTGCTTGGGCTGAAATTTGCGGTTCTATGTTCCTGTTAGTGCAATTGACATCTACATGCGAGGTATCATCTTCAAATGATTTTCAAATTTTGAATTTTGTCTTACATTTGGTAGAGATTGACAAGCCAACTTTTACATTACACCCAAAAAAAGGTTCTTAAAAGATGGAAATCTCTATTATTCATGACAAATTGTAAACTATCACCCTAATATGTACAATTCGTCCAAGTTTTTAAAAGATTTTCTACATCCTGATTCACATCTACACTTTTCTGCAATGTAGATTGAAGATTAAAGTGGGCCAATATTCCTAAAGATTTTCAACAAATTTGATTGTCAAACTCCTGGTTAAAAAAATACAAGCAATACTTCGGGTATTGTATCAGTTTAAATACATATCGGATTAAATAACTTTTTAAGTAATAAAAGGTGTGTATGTTTTATTTAATACGTTTTGAATAACAGTATAAGGAGTTAAATAGTCATCAATAATTAAGATATTTCTTTTAACTATCATTACAGCAGAACGTAATTCTACATAGCACATTAGTTTGTATTTGTCGAGCCATTGTGTTAAATTTTATTGCCGTTTTTATAGCAAATTATGTGGTTATTAGAAATTTTACATGTATGCAATGAAAATAAAACCCTCATAAAATTGTTTCGTCTCTAAAAAGCTCTATCTCAAAGTCGTAATGTAATTTAAAGTCTTCTTTAATGTAAATTTTCTTTTAAACCACTGTTTTAGAACGAACTAAATGCCCATGCAATAGATAATTGTTGTATAATAATTCACCTAAATCACTAACAATTATAATATACCTGTTATTTAAGATAATACTATAGAACCAAGAATATCTGGCAAACGTATGAATACTAACCTAGGTTTTTTCAATTAACTAACGTTTGAATCGAAAAGCTGTGGAACCTTTGGTGTGTCACAAATGTAAAAACACGTAATGTAGGATTTTAAAGTGCTTATATAAGCAAAAAATATTAAAAAGTACCTAATACAAAATTTATATTCAATGAGACTTATTAATAAAACTATAACCGAAATATAGCTAGGTCACTGCAATAAAACACAAACAACAGACGCAACAAATTAGTGCGTTAAATAAATATTGCGCTCAGCTCTCACGTATGCAAAACGTATATCGCAGTCCAAAACTTTGTGTTTGTGGCCATACATATGTGGATGAGACTTACAGAAGTAAGGATAAAGGAACGGAACAACAATACGTTATTCCAAGCGTTATAAATTTTTGTTTCGTCCACAAACTATCTAGAACCTCGCCAAAATAAGGTCCGGTAACATAAGCTTGCAACAAAGATGAATGTGATAACAATTCAAACAAAGCGCTCCTGAAATATAATGTCGGCTATATATGAGTAAAGATATCATAAATAGCATTTCTCTTCGCCAACATTAAAAAAATACTGAACTACTAATTTCTTGATTTTACGCTCATATTATATTTCCAAATATATATTTTCAGAATACAGTTTTTAAATCACCTAATTATTTCATCTGTTCATGATTTTTTTGTAACAGTCTGTAAATGTATCTTCTGAGAATATAATTTCAGTACCTCAAATTATTGAATTTCCTGTGAATGTTGTTAAACAAAAGACAAAACAGCAAATTTTAACGCAACTTAACTCGGGTAAAATTATATACTGATCAATTTCCATCAATTCATTAAGTCGAATAGTTGAAACCTCCACTATTTTGACTTACGAGCCCAAAACCAGTGCAAGATGTTTTTTTTAGTTTCTAAACAAGTATTTTTAATCTTTTTAGGTCAACATTAACAAGGGAAGATTGAAACACACCAGATTATTGTATTACCTGATTTCCATACGACAAGATTCAAATAAATTGTTAATAAAGTCGTAAATTATCAACTTTCTGTGATGCACTAAAGTTTACTTCCTGGCCTGGAAATTACGGCATACATTGCTTTTTCTAATAGTTATATTTGTCCACCCTGCAATGTCTCTCGTCTCCAGCTTTTACACAGGATTTATATTTGCGTATTTTTTGAAGCTTTATTTATTTGTTCACAAAATTCTGACAAAAGAATCAGCCAGACAAAAATAGGTGTTGATATTTCCACATAAAAGGCACCTCAACTTTATCACTATAAGATTAAAATTTAAACAACATTAAACTTTAAACATAATTTATATACTTTCACACTCAATAACCACTACAATTGTATTGTATTGTCAGCTAAAAAGTTTTTTCATTATGAAAATCAATTACTTAAATTTTAATTAAATGAGATTTGATCAATAGGTAGACACTTTCACCCTCTCAAATCACAAAAAATCATTAATTGTATATTACACATAAAATTTAAACAAGTCATTATACTGCTTTGATTGGCAATTAGGACTTACGTAATTGGATTCGTTGTGAGACCAATTTATACAATCTAAGCAAACATAAGATGACCATTACTAAGATAACTATGATCAAAGAAACTAAACAAAAATTTTCTGCTTGTTTCGTAATTAGGTGTTAATTTTTGAGATTGTGACAGAAGTAAGGAAAGATATTGATCCCCAGTTATCAAGATGATATTATAGTCTACTTACTCCCTTCATATATTCAATGCTTGCATTTTCCCAAAATTAGTGATTTTTTACAACTTTTACAATTTATTTTTCCTATTGTCTTGTTGCCCTTTTTAATTCCTATTTTTTCTTTTCTTCTTTGATTTCAAGTATATTTTCTTATGAATATGAAAAGTTTACGTAATAAAGAAGACGGAAAAAGAAAGGTAATGAATTCAAAATGGACCCTCTATTGTTGAACAATGCGAAGAAAGAGGCTCCAAATTTCGACTGCTTGTATGGCAGGAACAATTGACTGAATTTAACTTTTTTGTTAGACTTAGCATCTATCCGAGTTATTACAAAACTGTTGTTTTAATGTATCTTTAACAAAAATTCGCTAAGATATTAAGCGAATTATTAATTTGTTCATGACTAAAACAAGACTATAACATTCATAAAGACTGCTTAGCCCCAATGGATGATATCAAATTTTCAAAAAGAGCGGCAGTCATTTGAGACTGTACTATTTAGACAAATTCTTCTCACGAAACGATGGATATCTATTATATGTGGATATATCCAAAAATTATTTTTACTATGATCAGGGAGTCCCAAATATAAGAAACGTCAATACTGCATTTTATTCATAGGATTTTTTTTTCTAAATTGATTCGGTTAGTCGTGACATTCCTTGTCGAATAAGGTGAATAACCCTATATAAGGAGTAAACTTGCAGAGATGAGACACCTGGAGCCCTCTGCAGTTGCTTCTTAAAAGTAGGTTAACTTTTCGAAATATATCATTACGATGCGATTACCGTCCTTCCACCTATTTACTACACCGAGGTAAATAATTTCCTATGTTAATTTTAATTATTATTTAGAAGTCTTAATATGAAATATTTACTTTTGTAATATGAAGCTAATTATTGCCCTTCTTTATGGTGTTCTTTCTGACTTCTGAGAGTTGTCTCTAATTAGAATATTTATTGGAACTAAAAGCAAATTTTGTGCCGGTACTATATATTAATTGGATGTTATATTTATTTATTCCTATATTTTATTGATTTTCTATAAAAGAAGAGACTGTTAATGTATTACCTGACCCCTATTTCTTAGACAGAAAACTGAATTGTATGGGTATAAATATTTCAGAATCAAGGTGGGAGAAACAGATTATATTGATTGCCTAGTCGAAATATTTTACTAGCGTAGTGTAATCTATAACTACCCAACCCAATATTATGCTGGAGGCTTTCATTCTCTACCACTCCCCCTCACTCTCCTCCCTCCCCTCAGGAACTTGTATAATGATTGTTTAGAATTCTGTGAGATAAAATACATCAACTGAAAAGTCGTTTCGTAAGCCGTAAAACATCGGGAGCCTCGGTGATATACTGATGAATGCTCAGGCCGCACAGTACAAGGAGTGGTTGATTGTTTTAAAGTTTAGAGTTATGGTAGGGTCACAAGTTGTGCATCACTTATACTTGTCACACATGTGGGAGGCAGAAGGGATCATGGACTTGTACAAATAATCTGCTAAAATGGCAGCATTCTGTACTTCGCGGTGCCTTGCGATAGAAGGTAGTCGATTGCAGAAATTGGGGGGCGGAGGAAGGGAATTGTACTCACTTATACGGGGTTTGAAGTAGGCACGTACATAGATAGATTGGACCAAAGTTCCACGAGCATAATATTGGGTTGGGTTAGGTTAGGTTAGGTTAGTAAATCCATCAATATAATTTCTTAGGCGTTTCTCCCATCCTTAAGGGTGGTTTTGGGGTGTTGGGGTAGTTTTAGAGCTTCGAGCCGAGAATTTTGATCAGCCTGCTGAGAACTATTATTTTGCAAAGTTTCAATCAAATTGGCCGGAACCCATTAAATATGGAATAATATGTAAGACCCACGACAATAATTGAAAAAACCTCGAAGTCTATTTAATAAACTAAAGTTTAGTATTCTTCGAGAACTCCTGATGAAGTCTTAAAAATCGAAACATATGTAACGAATAAATTCGAAAAAAATTTTGAAACATTTACAAGACACAGTTTTTTAAAAATATTCCTTTATACTTTATTGCAATGTCTGGGCGCGACATGTCCTCTGGAGTATTCAGTGGCTCGTTCTCCTGATGTCGCTATATAAATTTTGCATTTAAATACTTCTTTATACTGACTTATTAAGAATTTATGGGTTTGTACAGCTCAACATGTCATATTCCCATTTCCTGAAAATGATTTATCATGTCGTTTGATACAGCCAATAAAATACGTAAATATATTGAGATCTGCATAATAAAAAAAAACACTAAAGGTTAGCTTTCAACTCAACCGTTTAAGCTTTATATTAATTTCGGATTATGATAACTAATATTCTATTACAATCGTTTCTATTGGTTTAAGTCAGCTAATACAATAATTTATTTTACTGAACTAGGTGTAGTCCTGTAAGAAACAAACAAGGCCGTGGGATAAAAATTAATTAATCGTTTTCAATATGCCTATTAAAATCTGCATAAGCTCACCGTAATACGCATTCAAAATGTGACAATATTTATTAATCTGTAGGTCGATATGTTCAGTTAAAATCTAATTTTATGATGGTTTTCAATAACACCGGGGCTCGATGACATTTACAAAAGGTTTGTGAAGCACTCTTATGTTGTCACAATGTAACTACTTCAACGAAATAACAAGTTTATTATGTTCTACAAGTTGAATTTTGAGATCTTAATTTTATGCTTTGAGATATATATTATAATCTATTCACTATTTGTTGTCTGACGATTCTATGATTTACCAGAGAGTTTTTGTAATATATACCAATATTATGGAGTGGGATTTTTTGGTTCATTTGTATGTAATCAGTAATCTAAAATGTTTTACACCAATAAAAGCAACACAATCTCACAATAGCAATATATATATTTAAATAAGTTTTTAGTCCGAAAACTCAATATATATTAAATCAAACGTTTCAATAACAGAGACCTAGTTGTTGTATTTGAGCCACAAAGATGCGTTTCTGTTTGTTTCATGAATGTGTTAGACTTTCTGATTACGAAAGTTTCATTAAGATAGATTTTGGCCTTACAGCAGCGAATATGAACGCATAGTTTGGGCAGTATAGAAAAATGGAAATATTCCACAGTAACTTTTAAGTGTCAGTTTTTATAGATTACATACGGTCGTCAGAAAATTCTAAACATTGAAAATTACAAGAAATCCAAAATTCCGACGAATTATAATCTTCCCAGTTGATTAATTTTATCACAGCTCAACATTAATTTGCCGTATGTTGCACTTGTATCCTCGAAGTCCATAATGGCAACATAATGTGAGACTCTTACTCACTACAACCATCCGTTTGATAATTTCCATAGTCGTCTGAATACGAGAATCATTACATCCGACCCCTCAGGACTCTACCTAATAGTGTCTTATTCTATTCAACTCTACTCCACGCTCCAAATCCTGATTAAATCTCTTATATCCTTCTCTCTCCTCACTACGTTATGTATATGGTGCCCCAGGCTTTCTCTGTCTGGATTGCCCGCCACTGTACCCCCAAGCCTCAAACCTCAAAGGTATTGCCCGAATGATCTATGACACGTCATGAACTGAGTCAGGTAAGAATCTGTTTCTCTTTGTGAACATTCAACCCAGGGACGACGGGATCAATGTTTACCATTTCCCAATTGATCTGGCACATGCATACCGACATTTTTTCTTTCCCTTCCTTGCTGTCTCAAATATTCAAATATTCACTCTTTCTCCCAATTACATTTCTGTAGGCAAATGATTTATGATGACGTCTAAATTGACCTTATTATTCTTGCAGACGTATACTGGAACACCATACATCAAATAGGTGTCTCAGCACACCACAAAAAAACATCCTTCTTTTAACTTCTCTTGCCCCCCTTCTGGCATTCCGTAATATTCTTGCGAGAACTGCCACCCTGGCATCCTTCTCCTTAGTTCTACTATTATGTTTGATATAGATTTCCTAGCCTTCTATGAAGATACTCAAGTACTTGACAACTTTTTAAAGGTAACCTTTTTTTCTCACCTCCGAGGATTTTTTAATATAACATCTGTTATCCCCACGTCAACGAACCTCGCACCTACTCTCCTCAGTGTCTTACACCGTGTGCTCTTATTATTAGGGGCAAGTCATCATCGAAGGCCAGAGCCACGCATAGTTCTGGTATCCCATCACACAACGGGTTTCACAGTTCCAACTACAGAACAAATTCCTGCATCAGAAACACCTCGTCTTTTCCCACCACAATCACCCTTTCGAGCAAATAATCCTTGACCACGCTCACGATCTCCGCGCTCATTCCCCTCTCTTCCGTTCTCTCAATTATTCTGTCCCACCCTGAAGTATTAAAGGCATTTTGTACGTATACGTCCATGGTGATTAATACTTCTCATTGATTTGCGCACGTGTTCTATTAGGAACCTCAATAGCCTAGCCCTCTCGCTAGTGGTACTAGTCACCTCTTTCAATCTATGCAGTTAAAATCTCGGCTTGTAGCATCTTGTTAATAAGTTGTTCGTTTAACTTCCCTGGCGTGTCCAGGAGACTGATGGACCTATACCCTATCCTCGCCACTCCCCTTGGAGCTCTTAGGTATAAGTGGCTACCTAACATACAACTATTACATACTGGAATTTTTTTTTGTTTTCGAAGTGATTTGTTGCGTTATTGTCACGAAATGGTACCATAGAATTTTCTATCACATGAGATTGATGAATTTCCAAAAAATCGGAAAAAAAAACGTTGTTAAGAGACTGCTTTAAATGAATATTCACTAATTTCTTTAAACCTGCTTACAGACCAGGACACATCTGTTTTGGAATGGCTGTTGAGAAGGGACAAACTAATTTCTGCAGAAATATCTTCAGAATAAGTTAAAAATATTAAAACAAAGTACACTAGGCCGTCGAATTTTACCATGACAGTTGTTTAGAATCTTTCCATTAGATCTAAAGAAACACATAGACATTATTGAAAGGTGGGCGGAAATTTATTCAAATCATTTAGCAACAAATAAAGCCGAGAGAGTAAAAACATTCAAACAACGTAGTAAAACCATATACTGTAGGACGTCGAATTTTACCATGACAGTTGTTTAAAATCTTTCCATTAGATCTAAGGAACCACATAGACATTATTCAAAGGCGGCTCGGAAATTTGTACAAATCATTTAGCCGGAACATTTATATATTTGCAATAATGTAAAAAAATTGTTTTAGAGAAAAGTTGAACTGGAAAAAATATTTTTTTGAAACAAATGCATATTTTTGAAATTTTTTTCAGATACCCGATAAACAATAGTAGGTCCATTTTGCGTTCACTGGCTTTGTTTTCCCCTTTTCGGGTGAAAAACTTTTCATATTGATCCATTAGTGACAACATAGGTTAAAAAGGTAAAAGTTGTCACTTGCGCGTCGATAATTTGATGAAAAGCGAGGGTCACTCGAAAACTGAAATCGAAAGTTCAGTTAACCAAGCATAAAACTCTACATCAATAGATTTGTACATTTTTTTAATCCAATGTTTTCCGAAATTTTGGAATTTTGGATTTCCAGATTCTATTTGAAGCAACTAATTCTCATAAAAATAAATTCTATATTTTAACATTTTTACATATCCTGGAAAAAAAAGAATGAAACGTAAAATAAAACTTGAATAAAAATATAAATTTCGCAGTCTATGCAGTCCATCACTAAACAAAAAAAGATTCTGGACACAACTTTGCTCACGGGTACACAAGATATTTTTAAGTACTCTTTCGTTAGATGTTGAAAATAATCAAAATTTTAAAAATGAAGAGAAAAATAGATAATATAGCACCTCTGACCCTCATATAAGAAAAAAGTTATCAAACTATAATACAACACACATATTTTGCATAGAATCGGTTCTTAATTTTTTGGCACAATATTTAGCGTCATTATTTTTTGAAAAAAAAATCACACTTTAAATTTTGTCACTTGTTCAGATACCTGAAAAAACACATATAAGAGCACTCAATACCTTAATATCTCAACGAAATTATGTTTGAATTAAAATTGGGTCTAAAGTTGTCACAAAGGAGCTCATTACCTTACCTAAACATCGTAGCGAATTTTTTATTTAAATTAAATTCAAAAATTGGATTTAAAATTACTCGGAAAGACGCTTACTTTAAAAGAAAAGTTAAATTATATTAGTTAGTTCCTGAGATACAAAAGATCAAAGTTTGGAGCGTTCTTTGATTTTTTTGTGATATATTCCTTCATTACTGGCTAACAAATTTACATTATCTCTGCTTCTAAAGGATGAATTTTGTTCTTTTTTTCAGCATTTATTACATTTTCTCCTTAACGAAACTTTATTTTATCCCAAATGAAATGTGAGATATTAACAATCGTCTTTATTGCAGATTAACGCATGGATTAATGACTGTAGTTGATTTCGGAGCAGAAGTAGTGTGTACAAACAGTCCGGGTTTGGTTCAAAAACAGAGAGACATGTGTCGATCTGCTCCAGACGCGATGGTGGCAATTGGCGACGGTATTAGATTAGCTACAGGAGAATGCCAGTACCAGTTCAGGCATCATAGGTGGAACTGTAGCGGCATAGAAAACCCGTCATCTTTTGGACACGTTGTTGTTATCGGTAAGTGAAATTAAACTTTCTTGTATTGTGCGCTCCACACATGGCATGGAACTAAGGTCCATCTTAGCCAGCCAATAGTGTGTAAAGAGATTATACATAATTGAGACAACTGACAATTATTTATGAAGAGCAATGTATAAATCGTAAGTAAACACACTTATTATATTTGAAATTATATAGAAATCAAATAATATAAATTTTGTTTGTGCTCAAAAATAAATTTTACGCCGAAAATAATCTTCTTTATTTCGACACCAAAAATTCAAAATCAATAACACACCACTTTTCTTACACCAAGAGGGATGATTCCAAATTACTTTCACCTGATGCACTACTGTCTGTTGCTGGTGTATCGCGACATTTATAATCCATCTCAGTCGCTTTGGAGGAATCCCGTTAATACTGGAAATTTGGGACCCTTTTTTTATGTTCGCAATCGCAAAGACCAGAAATACGTTTTTTTGCTAAATGTTTGTTTCGTCGGTTTTATTACGGTAATTATTTTCGAGAGAAGTCCTCTATTAGTAAATTGAACGTTGTAACACTGCCCCTCCCCTTAATTCTGATCGTCCCGATTCGATTCGTCTTCTCCATGATAGGGAGGCAGTCGATCCAAATGGACCACCTTCAACTTGGCCCTCGGATTCCGACAGTGAATGCTCTAGACCACGTCGTTGGTCCGTTTTAACTACTTCAGATGGTCCTTACTCCTTACTCATCTGGGGGTTGTTCCATTCGCTCGCTGGTTTCCAAAATCTGCGTCGGAGTTGGTCGGCATGATCTTTAACTTCATGGGACGGTTCTTCTGGTGAGCCAAAGGCGAAATCACACGTATCATTGATCGCTTTCCGGATATTCAAAAGTACTCCCCAGATGACCATGACCCTTGCTGTTGTGAACGCCTTATCGATAAGCCAACAGGAATAGGGGAATATGCTCATCCCAGTCACGCTAGTTGTTGCTGCCTACCTTGGATAGATGTTGTCCGATTATGGATGCAAGGGTATGGTTCTCGCTATCACGATATCCAACATCGTACAAACTTTCTGGAATACATTGGATTCAAGGTACCAAACCTACTGAAAAGCTGTTCCAACAACACCGTTGCAAACGTGGTTGCCCCTAATTGGGTATGCGGCCAGGATATACTTGATACTCTTACTCGCGAAATGAACGAGCGACATCTATATCTATTCTTTCAAATGGGTCACCCACATTATATTGCTGCAGCATTCTGCCCTTTGTCCTAGTCTTCCCGGCCTTACTGGCTGCACTGGTGTCACATTTTCGGGACCAGATTCTGACGTCTTCAAAGTAATTCACCCAGTAATATCGTTGGCGAATCTTTCCCAGAGTCTTATGTATGCCCAGATTACCTCAGGTAATCCCATTTTGTAATTCGGTCAGGACGGCTGCCAACCTTTTCTTGATTTCTTTGCCATTATGCTTTCCAAAACGCTCTATATCATGCTATTCTCTACCTTCAAAGAGTCCCAACGAGGCCGTCGTGCCCCTGTGTTCTTGTTTGACAGCATTGATTCAATGTCTGTGTCAGCCATTTGTTCCTGATTCATTCACCTGCACTCGAATCTGTTGAATGAGTGCGCTGTCCTGGGGGCTGCTGGCGGATTATTTAGCGGTTGACCCCTCTCCTGCCTGGATGCTTGTTCCTAGTGATAGTGTGGTTGCGTTGGCCAACTCTGACTGTTGATCCGTCTGGTCACCTCACTCTGCAGTCACGTTAGAAGTGCCCTGTACGTTTACAGCTATAGTATACGCCACTGATTTTTCGTTTCTGCTTTATCTCAATTATTTGGTTAATTTTGCACAGTACTTCCTAAAGGAATGGCTGATTCTTTCTGACGGCAGGAAACTGTTTGTACCCTTGATTTGTACATGTTTATCACAGCTTCTACTTTCAAAGTACGAAGCCGAGCGGCAGTACTATACTAAAACACACTAAGTGTGATTTTTTTTTAAACTCGGCATCCCTAAAACCGTTAATAAAGCTTTGTGCAGCCCAATCCGCAGTTAATTGTCTGGGTTCTGTGCCATATTCCAGTGAAACTCATTTCAGTTACTCTACGTCAGCATTTCTTATTTGTTTTCTCTACTCTCTTCTTTCCATTTTCAAGTCTAGTTAAATATTTTCTCTAAATAATATGTGTTTAGTATTTATACATATTAAATGAGTTTTAGGGTCGTACGACTTACATTATTTATTTTTTACTCGGCACGATATAGTTGCAGGTGTGGACTAATCCTTGTCCATTTTTTGTTGTTTTTGATTGGAGAATAAATATGTTAGAAACTCTCCTTATATATCTTTGGTCTTATTTCCCATACATTTTGTATTTCTCCAATTAGCAGAAGGTATGTACTGTTGTATTTGAGCTTGTTGTCTCATATTTGATTATATAAGATTTGCATTGCTTGATCTATATGGGTTTAAGCTGGTCCCTAACACTATATTAATTTTATCTCGTTTTTTCATTCAATAATTATGAAAGCTAGTCTTTCAAATACATTGTGAAATCTGATATATAGTGGTTCATCTTTTATTAATTATAGATACTCTACGCTACCTGCTCCTTTTTAATATAGTATGTGACCTTAATTTGAATATTATACGAGGGTTGTTTCAAATTTACCTTACACCATTTCTTTAAATTTGCGCGTAAGGCAGGAGAAATATGGGAGTTGCAGGGAACATTTGTCTGTGTGTAGAGGCAGCGCGGTAAAATTTCTATGCTTCCCCCTTTGGCAGTATCAGCAAATATGTAGAATTCGGGCTGTCAACTGTTTTTAAACAGCAAAAAATAAAACTGCTACTGCACTTCATCGTGTGTTATGTATTTGTATTTTGATTTGAAATAATGTCAAGGTCTAGGTTAGCCGATGGCGTGCATTTTTTATTGAAGAAAGAACAATGCTGCACGATGAACAGTGAAGCGGCCAACCTTCCTCTTCTCTAGCTCCGAACGATCACGACACAAGAAATATACTGAGATCCAATGAGACCATGTAGAAAAATAAAGTATTATTGTAGTTTTCAATATATATATATATATATATATATATATATATATATATATATATATATGGGAAATTTCACGTCAAACGGATCATCGGTGCCCTCAAAATTAGAAGAGAGTCGATTAAGATAAATAAGGACTCATATTATTGGTATAGATCAAAAGTTCAGAAGGCCATGTGGAATTTCTAACAATTCAACATGCCAGCTCCAATATGGCGGTCCGGAAGCTTGAGAAAAATCCAACTTCTAGTAAAAAAATCTCGCAACAATAAAAATTTCCAACCAATCGGGTCGAATTTTGACTCAGATTACAGTTGATGGTCTTCCCTAAAAAGCCAGTGCGGTAACTTGCCAAAATCTAATATTGCGACTCCAATATGGTGGTTTAAAATCCAATATGGTGCGCGCATATTTGAAAATCAACGGATTTGCATCAAATTTGGTATACTTGGGTTTTTTGGAACGCTAATTACGAATCTGAGGTCCGAATTGATTTTTGCTGTGAGCATTTTGAAGGTTTCCCTTTATCCAATATGGCTGGCCTTCTTTTTGAGAACATATATATATATATATATATATATATATATATATATAGTATAAACTTTCCGATTTGCCTTCGTTAACAAAATAGTTCAATTTATTATTGAGAGCATCCTCTTGCATTCTTCACGCGTCTTATTACCGAAAATCCGATAATGTCCTATTTTATCTGTTAGAGTTCTTTTTCCAGTACGTAAAGACGTTTACGATTCCTATCACAAATGACATTTTTCTCTGATAGCCTGCTCTAATCTAGTAAATCTTGGCAACCCACGCTTGTTTCCCTTTCTGGTAAATAACTTGGTCAGGGAATAGCAGACCGCTTTGGACTTGGGGCCTGTTCATGATTTTCGTGTATAGAATATAGGAAGGTGTATAGATAGAATATCGGACGAGATATTTGATTGTGTAATTAAATGAACTGGGGAAATGGCTCTTTCCCGGTATTGGGATGTTGGGAAGAGTTCATGCTCACGTGGGTCTACTCTCCTAAGGTAATTTCATAAGAATTCTACGTCATCAACTTTAGCGTTCACCAGTCCATTCCTTCTTTGAGATAAATCATTTAACATTAAGCTTCTGTGGACCTTACTAGTTTCGTTGACCACTAGACATCAGCCGTTCATATAGTTGATGGACGACCTTTCGATCTCGTTTCTAACAAATTTTAACTATAGAGTTCAGCTTCTAAAACTTGTAGTTTTTATGCTATTTAAACTGTATAATTTATGAACTATATTGTTTATTTATAGTTTCTGCCTAAAAACAATGTAAGCACAAAATAGTATTGCAAAAACTTAAATTCATTTTAATAATTTTTGCATAATCTCTTAATAAAATTAACATCTTGAAACTGTCCTATTTCAGAAGATGCAATTTACCTACAAACTCCAGTCATGGGATCACCTTATCAAGAGAAAATTATGATCATAAACTACAAATAATATAAAATCTCTCTGACGACAAAATAAAATTTCGAATAAAATCACACATATTTTTTGCCATTATAATATTTTCGTCACTCTTCTCTCACGAAACAGTAAAAATGGATGTTAATCTACATATGTCAGTAATGCGGGGTCACATATGCATATTAATCGAATTTTTCAATGAGATATGGGACCTCTGAGAGCGAGTGGATGAAAATCTTAACCTCCACACACAGAAAACTAGTATCATTAAAAAAGGATTTTAAAATAGAATTGCCTACAGGTTCATACAGTTGAAGGCAACAAATATAAACACCTGCTGTTCAAAAGACTTGTTTATATTCGATAATACGGTATTTTATGAGCTGTCTCAGATTAAAGAGAATAACATGATAATCCTTAAGTTTGACGCCGTCCCTTTTCATTCGACAAGGCTTAAGAATAAATCAGGCATGTATCTGCGGATTATGTAGCCAAGAGGAATGTTCTGAAAATAATGTGTGATGTGTGGCATGAGGCGATGAATTATTATTACCGTCTGGAAGTTGTCATATTAATTTATTTAACTCGAGATTGTTTGACAAACGACCTGTTAGGGCTGAGGTTGCAATAATTTAACGCTTAATGATGATTAAATAAACGACTAAACGAATCCTTTATCAGATGAAGGATAGGCCAACAGTCTGAGCTATTCTCGCTATTATTAGTTAAAATATTTGTATCTAAGCAATAGGCTGAACTGATTGGCTTGGCATAATTTGTGCCTAGTCTGGCTCAGAACTACAAAAATGTATGTTTACTAATTATTTTGCCTGTTCATTGGGTTTACTAAACTGGCGCTGTCATGTAAAAAATCCAGACTGAACCAGTGCCAAAAGTTGTTATTGTTTTGTAGCTAATTGTCAAAAATATAAACTCTTTACGTTCCGAGAAACAATAGCTTCTGTAGCTTCAATTTAAGCTACAAAACTGTAATTTTCAACCAACCCAACAAATTTACTAATGTATTGCCCAAACAGCAATTTTGTAGCTCTTATCTATTCCGACAGTCAATGACATTGGATATGGTAGTAACCAATGGAATTAGAAGATGTTAATTTAGATTCGTGTTCAGTTCACGAATCACTGCATTCGTAGACCATTAAATGTGCTAGAAATTTCAGTTGAATTCTTTACTGATTTTTGCAAAACAGCGACGAATATCTATCTATCATTTTTAGGGTTCCGTATATACAATATACGGATACCCTTATAATATCACTCAGGCATCATAGCCATTTTCTCCTATACTACTGGACGGAAGAGGTTGAAATTTGGTATCAATGTATAGTTTGGTGACCCGATCAGGAGTACATATCGTAAAAGAAAAAAATTTGATTTTAGGGGTATTTCTGGGGGGAAAAACTAAAAAAATCGACCGCCCCCCCCTGATCTCCGAAACTACTGAGCCTAAAATTTTGAAAAAATAGGAAATATAAAGCGTTGCCCGAACTTTACAGGAAAATTAAGGAGAAACCATTAATATTAATTTTGGAGGGCAAATTATAGAATTAAATAAAAATTTAAAAATTAAAAAATTTTCAAACGCATCATGTAATATATCAAATGAAAGGTTTCATTCTGAGGAACACAAATAGATATTAACGAAAATATACCAAAATTTACCCATTCCCCCCGCTTATCTCCGAAACTATAAAACGCCTGAAGTTTAAAAAATATGGAGAAACCTCTACTTTTAATTTTGGAGAGCCAATTACAGAATTAAATGGAAAATATAAAATTAAAATTGTTTCTAACCCATTGTTATATATCAAATGAAAGGGCTCATTACGACGAAAACAAATATATTTTTTTCATATTTTTAAAATAAATTAATTAAAAGATATTAACAAAAATATTAAAAAAATACCTATTCCCCCCCCCTATCTCCGAAACCATAAGCTGGAAAATTTTGAAAAAAAAATGGAGGTATAGCCCCTCACCTGAACTTTACTGGAAAAATAAGGAGAAACCCCTAATATTTATTTTGGGGGGCAAATTATAGAATTAAATGGAAAATATAAAATTAAAATTGATTCTAACCCAGCATGTTATATATCAAATAAAAGGGCTCATGATGAAGAAAACAAATATATTTTTTCCATATTTATAAAATAAATTAATTAAAAGATATTAACACAAATATAAAAAATTTTACCCATTCCCCCCTTATCTCCGAAACCATAAGCTGAAAAATTTTGAAAAACTGGAAGTATAGTCCCTCACCTGAACTTTACTGGAAAAATATTCATTTTTGGGGGCAAATTATAGAATTAAATGGAAAATAAAAAATTATAATTGTTTCTAACGGGTCATGTAATATATCAAATCTCAGGATTCATTATGACGAATACAAATATATTGCTTCTCCCCGTTATTCCCCAAACTCTAAGACCTCATTTTTTTTTGTTTATAGGAAAAATATGAAAAAAACCCCTAATTCTATTATTTGTCCTCCAAATAATAGAATTAAACGGAAAATAAGTTATTAGAAAACCCCCATAGTAATTTTCGGGATAAATTATACAACTAAATGCAATTTTCAAACGCATCATGTAAAGGCTCATTATGTGAATTACAAATATATCATATTTTTAAATCATTTGTATAAAAGATATTAATATTAAAAATCGACTTAATTCCCACTTTAGAAACTACACTATTTAAAATTTGACAGATTTAATAATTTATAATTTAAACTTTGACCTATTTTGCCGTTTTTCTTCCAATCTACAGAGCCTCAAAACTCAGACAGTAGATTATAAAAGGCATCTCTGAAAGTTTATTAGTAAAATAAAACTCTAATGTTTTGGGGGCCAAATTAGAAAATTAAATACATATGTATTGTGATAAAAATCAAGCGAATCCTAAAGCAGATAAAATAAAAAGTCTATGTGTGGAAAATCAAAGTGTATATTTTTTATAAATTTAAAACGCTTCCTTTAAAAGATATAAGGGAAAATATAAGAAAATGCACTCATTCCGTGATTGTCTGAAACTGGAATATTCGAATCTTGAAGGTGGTACGGAACCCTAAGTATGCGAGTCCAACTCAAAACCATTTTCAGTGAGGATTTTACATAAATAAACACAAAATAATTTTAACTAGGTACAAAAAACTCCCTATATGAATTGTTTTTAGATTATAAAGCAATATTACCAAATCAATAGTTAATAATAATGGATATGACCGACAATTAACTTCTCGCACTTGTAATAGTTGGTTATAAGAAACATTACGAGACTACTTGGGCATATTAATCCATTTTTCTTTTCGGTTTTCTTTGGTAACAGGGCAGCTTGAATGTTGGGTAAGACTCCACCCTGTGCAATTGTTACGGCCAGACAACTATTTATACAATTGTTCTTCGCATCTTATGGCGAGTTGTAAATGTCTCGGAATAATACGGGTCTTCTTGTTATCACGTGCAGCATTACTGGCTAACTCCAAAACTTCAGCAACCAAATATTTCATAACGGCTGCTAAATATACTGATTGTGATTTTGCCTTTCCTTTAACTTCGCCACCTTTTCCACGGCCAGACATATTGCTTGGTTACGAATTGAACACCAAAAACCGGGACAAGACAGTGGGATAGTGAAGACACTGCTTCGAGTGTACGATTCGATTTGATCATAGCCAAACTGGACCTTTACCAACTATGCCACCAAGCAGGTTTTCGCACCAGACACGGTACTAGCGACCACTCACAAATTACGAAAACTCTCATCGAGAAAACCTTTGATTACACTAATCCGCTGGATGATGCAAAAGCATTCGACACTTTAAGTCATAGCAAAATGTTACAAACTCTCGCGGAATGATGAATCGATCACAGATATAATAGAGTTCCCATAAAGAACATATACAGGAAGACCACGGAGCAGTCAAAATCCACGATCACACACAAGAGTTCGTATGGATCCTTAGGGATTATAAGTTCAAAGGGGTGGATTAACATAAAATGCGAAAAATTGAACCAACAAAAATGGTAGGGGTTAAACACTAACCTGAATAAAACCGAATATTTGTCAAATCTCGTAGTGAACGAGGAAATAACAGTCTTTAGAAATCACACCCATTTGATCAGTGCTGACAAATATCTGGGTCACGAGATCCGTATTGGACGTGACAATCAAACCTGCGAGATTGAACGACGAATAGGCTTGACCTGGAGGCCTTTAGTAAACTACGTTATACCTTTATACCTAATGAGAAACATTTTCAGTCAATGCGTACTACCGGAGCACAATTACGGAGCAGAAGCACTTTTGCTCCCAACAGTCAACGAACAAAATACGCAAAGCCAAGAGAATAATGGAAACATCAATGGTGGGTCTTGCTGGCAGGGATATGGTATTAAATGTACTAATATATCTAGATTCACTGAAGGCCATTTGACGTGAGTAATTCTGGAATTACGACCACGACAAAGGGCATATTGCAACAGAAGGCATGAACCTATAAGATGGTCTGACAACATCAAGAAAATCCAAATAAGTTAGTATGCAGCACAAGATCGTTACAGGTGAAATCAATTTCGAGAAGCGTATGTCCAACAGTGAACACAAACGGCTTGAATGATGAACGAATGTTAGCTTATCTTTTCCTTTTACTGCTGCAGCTTGAAATTTAATTATCATGACTTTTTATTATAGCAAATGTCAAGATAGAAACCGGAAGATTTACTATTCTGGGAATAAATGTACATGAGTTATGAGAATAAAGAACAATACTGACAAGGTGGCGCCAGTACCATGTAACCCAAAGTCTGAAGTAGGTATTTCTGGCAATTCTCAATGAAAGCATTACTCTGAATTCAATCAACCACTGTTGACCATACCAAACTACACACCACCAATATAGTCTACAGTTGGAGTGCTAAATTGCATTCAAGATGAAGATTCAAGATCATATAAATGTTCATAACACTTTATTACTGACAATTTTATCAACCATTTAGCACAAACATATGTTCCAGATAAAATAAAATCTTCACCTGGAAAATAATATAGATACGGCTCCCAATTCCAAAGAAATAAAAAAAATGACAATAAATTTTCTGATGCCTGATGGGGAGAAAACATTTACAGAACTACAAAGATTATTGATATTCTGCACCTACGTTTAATCTCTATATTTTTTTCAACTGATTAACAATTGTAAACTACTGATTACATGATTTCAGTTCGAATTTAGAAATCATCTAGTTGCAAAGTCTGTGTATTATCATGCAAAGTTGCAAAGTACAACTCACAAACAGCTGTACTCTCAGAAAAGATGTCATTTATATGTTCTCCAGATAAATAAAATGTAATCATTTTTAAATAGAGAAATTCAATTAGCTGATAGCGAGCTTTATCGGATGACTGTTGTAGTACTGAATTACTACTCTCTGCACAAATTACGAACTGTCTAAATACGTTTTAAAAATAGCGACCTCGTAAGAACACAACAAATTTTAAAAAAAAAGTCATTTATTCCACACAAAGTATTCCCAACGAAGTCAATATGTCGTCAACAAGAGAAAAGCTAAATGAGTTATGCCTTATGAAATACTAGGGCGAACGGAATGGGTTTGTTCAGTGGTGCAAATTTATAGTTATTTAATGTTGCTTATTTATAGTCAAATATTCAGAAGAACTATAAATAAATTTGTTTTTAAATATATTTTATTTTATTTTTACTTGGTTGCTTGAATAACTTCGTGATACTAGTTATGCGCACCTCAAAAAATACATGTTAGATTGAAATTGTAAATTGGGTGTTCATATTTACATTGATAACACTCCTATTTTTTAATTTTGAAGACGCGAGATGTACACACCGACACCTAGGATTTTTCGGCAAACTAGCACATAGAGGTTCCGAATCCATAATTCCTAGGTTAGAATGTCCTATTTTTTAAGTTTACGAATGAAAATTTCCCCGCTCCTCTCAAGCATTATTTATTGCACCAAACAGTCAATAAATACATTTAAAAAAACTGTAACTGCAATATATTTTTAATTTAATACTGTTTCAAAAGTCGTTGCAAAGTTGAACAGCAAAGTTGCAAAGTACAACTCACAAATGTTCTTCAGAAAAGTATTTATATGAAGAAAAAAATTTTTTTTAGTTAAATTACTTTATTTGAAGTAGGTTTATATTTTTTAAAATTATATTTATTTTATAATTTTTAGTCATGTAATGACTTAATTGGATGCTGTTTTCAAATATAATTAACTTTTTCGATTCAGGTATTTTACTTTTAAGGTTGAATAGAATAGAGTAATTTGTTTTCTAAATATTTATATGTATTAGGAAAATTTTGCATATGATTCCAAGGTAGGTGGATCCACCGTATTGTAGACGATTTGACAATCTTTTTTAAATTATCAGACTTATTGATATAACTCCAGTTACGTTAATTTAATGTCTCTCCTCAGCGAAATTTTATAAGAAACCAGTTCTTTCATAAAAATAATCATTATACAATTTCTAATGATACAGCACAGTTGGATGGAGTTAACCGATTCAATGTTTGATAACAATTTGAGTTATTATAAAAAGTAAACGTGCTTCACTATTAAACAAAATTGATATTTGTTACATTGAAAAAAAGTTACAGGAATATTTATTACTAGCCGATACCCGCGGTTTCACCCGCGTATGAGTGTACAATTCTTTTCAAAAATAAATAGCTTATTGTTCTAACTTTGTCGAGCCTACTGCACTAGAAATCCACCAATACCGAATATATTTCACCCAAATTTCAAGTGCTTGTAAGCCACCCTATATAACAATTTTATTCAACATTTTTTAGACCCACCTTGTAAAACAGTAACTCTACTTCACCCGGTAGTGCAAAATCCTGTATATGCAACTGTTTATTTGTCGCCCAATATATCATTTTTAAACACCCAACGCTCTACTTATATTTCAGCTATGCAACTGCTTATAGCCTACGCTATTTAATAATTATTTTTGAAAATTTTTGAGCCAGCTTGTAAAGTATAATTTCCTTCCACCCTATATTTTATATACAACTTTTTCTAGCATTCTGTTCAATAATGTAACTGATTTCACGGCCTACCCTATATAACATTTTTTTAAACATTTTTTTATCTACCCTGTAAAACTATAATGCTACTCCGCCCCCGATTTTAATCACCTTGTACGTACAAACATTTATGGGCCTCCCCATATAAAAAATTTGTACCACCCTGTATAAATATAAATCCACCAATCCCCAACATATTTCACCCAAACTGCAACTGCTTATTATTGGCCACCCAATATAACAATTTTATTTAACTTTAATTTGAACTATAAACCTACTTCCAACTATATTTAAACCATCTTTTATATGCTACTACTAATTAGTCAATCTTATTTGTCTATCAGTTATTGAACCATTCTGTAGAACCAAAATTTTATAGCACTTATTTGTACCACCCTGTATATATATATCAGTTTATAGGTATAACTTTTGTAAAGCTATATAGCCATTTTTTCAGATATTACTAATTATGGAAAGTATAATTTCTCTCCACTTTTTATTCAAACCACACTTTATATGCAACGTTTTCTAACATTATTTTAAACACTCTGTATAACTATAATTTTAAATCGCCCCATGTTTCAGATATTTCATATTTACAACGGCATCCCACATAACAAAATACAAGGTTTTTCTTATTTAGTCTGTTTAACTATAATTCTATTGAAGCCTCTATTTCAACCACTCTGTATATGGAGTTACTAATTGGTCACCCAATATAACATATCTCATATCACCCTGTGTAACTATAAATACACCAATACTCAATATATTTTACCCAAACTTCAACTGCTTGTGAGCCACCTTACTTAACAATTTTATTAAATATTTTTTATTCACCTTTTATACCTCTACTTAAAACTATGTTACAACCATCCTATATTTACTGTTGTTTATTGGTAACCCAATCTAACTTATTTGTCTGCGATTTTTTTAACCAAACTCTTTATTTCAACCATTCTGTAAATACAACTGCGTATTGGCCACCCAATATAATATTTTTTGAAACGTTTATCTATAACTTTGCTCCACCCTATATTCCAACAGTGCTATCTGTCCAACTCCTTAAAGGCTAAGCGACTTCATTTTTCTTCAGACTTTTCTTAACTACAGTGCAAAGTATAATTTCTTTACACCCTGTATTTAAACCACACTTATAAGCAGTTTTTTCTAAAATTTTTGAATCACATTGTATAACTATAATTTACTTCCCCCCACATTTCAGGTATTCCATATGTGCAACTGCTCATGTTGTACCCTATATAACAACATTTTTCTACCATTTTTGATCAACCCTATTATTCTACTCCACCCTATATTTCAATCACCTTGCATATGCAACTATTTCTTCGTCACCCGATATAACATTTTGTATCACTTATAATTCTATTCGAACTTATATTTCAACTATGCTATAATATGAAACTATTCTGCATAAATAAATATTTCTGATATTTTTTCAACTCATATTATACCTATATTGGGTAACCCTACATAACATTTTGTTATCCGCTCTGTATCACTACCTGGTATATGTAACTATTTATTGCCCACCCGTATAACTAATTCAACTCCCCCTTATTTCAACCACATTGTATATATGCAGCTGCTTATGGGACACCGAACGTAACTTTTTTTTAGATTTTTTAAATCCATTCTACTCTGCACAGTTTCCGATATATAGAACACCCTGTAAAATTACGGTTGACATATCAGTTGATTTTTTTTTAATCGAAACATGTTACATTGGCATATTCCGAATTCTGAATAAAAGCTAAGTTGATTCAAGCATCTAATATTTGGTGCTTGCGGTGGAACCAATAGAGTAATTGTGTAATCCAACAAGGTAGAAATTTTTTCGCTATATCTACTGTTTCTGACAATTTAGGGAGATAAAATATCTACCAGATGTTAAGTAAGTCAAACTATAGGCTTTGCAACAAAAAGAGATTCAGCAAAATCAGTTCAGTAGTTCTTACGTTATGCCCGAACAAACAAACAAACAAGCAGACAAACTTACAATTTTATCACAGTATAGATACAATTTTTAGTGATATTGCATAATTAGAAGCAGTTTTTAATCCTAAATATTTCTATTTGATAACAATTTTAGATATTATCAACAATAGAGGAACTTCACTTTTAAGCAAAATTCATATTTGCTGACAAACCTTATATAAAGTTACGAAAGTGACATGTAATAATTACAATATACGTTTTAGACCATGGAAATGTTTTTATCAAGAATATTTTTTCCTCTAAATATTAACCATAAGAAAATTTTCCGTCTGATGCCGACTTATGAAAACACACTCAATATTGAAAACCTTCCTCTTGAAGTTGATTAACTGAGATTTATTTTGATTTAATTCCATTTTTTTTTTTCAATTTATTACACCCCGGGTTCCGAACAGAGATTCCTTTTTTAATCCATCGTCTCCACCAAAGATTCTGTACGTATAAGAAAGTCGGTTAAAGTATTTGAAGATTTTCTAAAAAATTGTACGTCCTTGAGAAAATATCGAACGACTAACTCTTATAAGAAAGTCGGTTAAAAAGTTTTTGCGGATTTTCTAAAAAACGATATAAGATATGTCCTTCAACAAAATGTGAGGAAATCTGGTTTACACGATCCAAACAAAATATATATACAGACGAAATGAGAACCTCCTTCTTTTTGAAGTTGGTTAAACATTGTGTCATTTGTCGCAGATGAGCTATTAGTGAAGTGATGGAACAAGCGAACTGGTGTTAATTATTTTGGCCAAAAATGCCTTCAATTTTACCATGTTGACTTTGTTAAGTGTCGTATTATGTATGCAAATTTGTCTCCGAAAATACTAAAATACCGGCATTCAACAAATCTCAGAGATTATTAAGACACTATCAACGTTCCACCTAAAAACTCCATAATTCCGACAAATTATAACCAAAACAATATACACACAGAGTACTTAACTTTAATATTTACATCATCGTCATTAAATATCTCATATGAAGCTCCACGATAACATTTTCTCATCATAAGTAGAGAGTTTCTCTGCAAACGACTTCGCTTATGTAAATACCTCTCAATAAACAGTTTTAAAGAGTATATATCGGAAGCGAGTTTACGATCGAGTCGCTCTTGGTGGTACGCCATTTAAAGATTGTAAAAGATCACTAGGAATCTCGTTATCTGTCTACTTATATGTTTACCATTGATCCTGCTTATGGTCTCTTAAATAGAAGACTAATCTTTGCCATTACTCTTATAATAAATCATCTCGAGTAATTGATTACCTTTAAAGTGGATTGGACACGAGGAAGATGAAGAGCAAAAAATTATTTTGATCGAATGTTAAGATAATTGACAGGTTTACTAACGAAGCATAGTTTCTAATGAATGTATCTTTGAAGAAAATGTGACGTTAATTATCCAATTTTTGCAACTGCTTTGCAGAACTTCACAGAATATAAGTGTTTCAATATTAGTTATTTTGAACTATATTATAAGACAGCTAATTCAACTTGTCTGTTACCATGCATGTCATTTGTACTTCTGTATACTTGAATGTTAGTTCTTTTACCTTTTCTGATTTTGAAGATTAAATGTTTGTATTTGGTTTCAAGGCGGGTTAGAATATTGGATATTAATATTCCTCATTGTAAGGCGTGGATTTTTTTTAGAGATAAAATAGCTGAATGAATGCAGGCATACATTTTATTTAGCATTTGCTAGTACATAAACTGTTATATATTTATATCCATTTTCATGTCGACTTTCAAAAATTTAAATAACTACATTTTTGCTTAATAGAGTGGATTGGTGAAATTTTCAAATTTGAGGAAATAATTATATTCGTAAAAGGATGAAATTTGGGTTTGAACACAAACCTGCATGGAAATCGACCAATATACCTAATAGTAATGACCATGCACAGCGAAGTGTGTTCGTTGAATGGATTATTGAATATCAACAATCTAAAAAAATCATCCTAAGTGATGGATTTGTTAATCGCCAAAATTGCCGTATTTGGGGTTCCCAAAACCCCCATGTTATTGTTGACAAACAAATGCATTCACAACGTCTCCCCTTTAAGTGCGGATTTTGGGCTGGAGGCATCATTGCACCACACTTTTGTGAGACATGAGAACCCAGTTCATTCTGCCAAAATTGGATGATATTGATGTGACCAATATGTGGTTTCAACAAGCCGGTGCCACATGCCACATTGCCCATAAAAAAATCTGCATGAGACGTTTCCTGGACGTGTACTATCTTGTGTGATTTAACACAAACATATTTCCTTTTATGGGATTCTATCTCAACAAGCCCACAACTACCCGTGCATTACATGAGATAATTAAATTTCGTTAAAGGAGTGCGTCCATAGATGCCTACGTCTTAGCTATATACTTAATGATTTAATAAAAAATAACAATCTGAAGATTAAATACTGTGTTTTCTATTTCAATCAAATCTTGCGTTAATTTTGGGACCCCCTATATATACAAAATAACAAAGTAAAAAAAACAACCCAAGTTTAAAATAGAACCGGCATTAAAATATTTTTAAAAATTAACAGACTTAAAAAAAAACTAAAAAATTGAAAACAAAACATTTTTTTTATTATTAACAAACTTCTAATGCAATTAAATATTTAAAAATAATTAATAAAACATATCACTGGACAATAAATAACACATTCACTGTTGTTAGGTTCCTCCACACAAACTAAAAAAAAATGTTAACATTAAAAAGTTTTCATTCCGTACAAATTAATTACCTACCTAACTAGTGTATTTTTAAACTCGGTGCCAAGCAACAATCCAGTTTGAAGTACTAGTAGTTAAGTAAACAATGCAAAAGTTTAGGTTTGCTTCCCACTGATTTCAAAAATATAATAGATAGTTAGGTAATTAATTTGTACAGAATAAGCACCTTTTACTGTTAATTTCTTTGTTTTGTGTAGATACAGTAAATGTGCTATGTATGGGCTATGTTTTGTTAATTATTTTCAACTTTTTAGTTCAATTTGAAGTAGGTTAATATAATTTTAAAGTATTTTATTTCTATGTACTTAGTTAAATTATTGAAATGGGATACATTGTTATAGTTTCTAATTTCTTCAGACAGACCATTTAATTAATTAATTTAGACCATTAATTACCATTATAGAAAGGTAGCTGGTGATGATTTTTTGTTCATGCCAACCCCAGAAAACTTAATTGAAATTTTTTTGTGGTGATTTTTGGCTTTGGCCATATTTATATTAAGCATCGACTCTATTCAATAAAAATTGGGCATGAGGTTTATAAAGGTCTAAAGGGTTGAAAAGATGGACATGTAAATAAGAAATATTCCATGATCTTGCTGCCAATTTATCACTTATTAATTCTTTCTTGTCTGTTGTTTTCTTAAATAGTTGGAGAAACTGTTATGAGAAACATTAATGTTTTATTTGCTATTAAGTTTCTGCTCTGATGTATCTCCACGCATCCTCGAGGTCCGAATGTGTTTTTTCTATTAGTCTATTGGAACTCTTCACATATCAATCCTACCAGTATTTCATCATGAAGTCATTGTATGTGACCTATTATCGTAGTTGTTGAAATCTAATCTCTTAAACAATAGTCCATGGTTGATGATCGAAATTGTGGTGGGCCCCACAAATTTTTCTGAGGATTTTTCGTTTGAAACATATTATTTTTCTTCATTCGTTCTGATCATTTCAATCTTTCTCATCTATATGTTATTAGGGTTTTATACATTTTTATTTTTGATGTTTCTCTTATGCTTTTGAACTTAAGAGGTAATTAGTGTGTATATGTATCAGTTTGCAGATCTGCCTTTGATTTGCTAGATAGCTTCAATTCTCTGCAGTGTTTGTGGATCTCAAATATTTGGAACATTCTCTTTCTCAAAAATTCTAGGTTTTCGCTATCACCTTTTGCCCTATTCTATCTCTTCGTCCTATTCTTTTTATGAATATGTATTTTGCTTTCTGCTGTTGGGATTTGATGTCCGCTGTTCTTTACAGCTTTCTCTAGATATTAAAAAGTTAATATGCTAGGCTTTGTTTCAGTCCACTATGAAATTAAAAACTGCTGAATAAGCTGCTATTTACTCAAATCTTTCATATTATTCCCTCCGTGTAGATTTTTGTCAATAAACTCATATAGGATGTTCAAGACCATCCGTACACCCCCAATAAGATGCAAGCAACCTATTTTTTTATAGAAAAATAACAACGTTTCCGTAGGTCCATCAATTGGGCGCAAAATAAGCTTACGGTTTAAACCGGAAGTGGCTTAAACAGACAGGAAGTTGATTTCTTCAAGTGGAACATGCACATTTTTATAGCGGATGCGGATTCTGCGTTGAAAAATATACATCTTTTGTTATAGCATTTTTTTAAAACAGCTTTATACCCAAAACAAACAAAATAAGATTTTAAGCAAGAGTATAAACTCTTCGCTCGAGAATACTTGAATTAAAGCAGTAATCACTGCCGAGATATTTAATTTCCGAACTTGGGTTCAGAATGTATGTAAAAGCAAGCATAGCAAGGCAAACTACTCACTTCCGGTACTAACTGGAAGTGAAATATTGGTCCCGGGAGTTCGTTTTCTCAAACTCAATAAATATACAATTTTTCGAGACAAAGTACTCCGCTTACTTTAAAATAGTCAGAATCCAAGTTTAGAATGGACACATATCGCTCAAGAAAAACGTACCTTCGGTTAGAATTTTACAATTTCGAAAGGAACCGGAAGTGAATATTGCATTATTCCAGATATTCTCGCCTGGAAGAGTTCATACTCTAGGTTAAAGTTATATTATCTTTGTTTTGCATATAAATCTGTCTTATTAGGTTCTTCTTTTCTAAGGTACTTCAGAGGACTAAAAATGTATTTTTTCTAACAAAAGATGTCTAGTTTTCATATGCATGTTCCATTTAAAAAAATTAACTTCCCGTCTGTTTAAGCCACTGCCGGTTTAAATCGTTAATAATCCGTTTACCTATGGAAACGTTTGTCAGTTTTAAACAGGTTGGTGGCATCTTATTGGGGGCGTACGGGTGATCTTGAACAAATGGTATAACAATTTTTTTGTTGTTGGACACCAAACTCCATTTAACTCCTTCTATAATAAAATTTTAATTACGAGTATTAAATTAGTTCATAATTGTGTTGTTTTTTGAATGATATTGCTGGCATATTTTTCAATGTTTAAGTACTTCTTGGGAAATTAAAATATTTGCCAATATGTATTATAAAAATAATACATATTGTCAAATATTTTAGAATTGTGCCTTTTTTATTCATAGTTTCTTAACCATTGACAACGGGGTCTGACCTAGACCCCGAAACGTTTGGAATATATAACAATTTTCGTAACTGTGGTGTTATTTCCTAAGAAGTACATCAACATTCATAAATGTGTGTTTTGTTTTGCAAACAATTAGTTTTCATGAGATATGAAACGTTTAGTAAAGTGAAGCTGATAGACTCAACATCAATTTATGCTATTTCTTTAGACGTTACAAAGAACCACTAGGTTACTTAGTACTTGGGGTAAATACCCAGTCGAGTGTCAATCAATCATATACATTCAAATGATGACAAGTCTAGGAATTGAAAAGCCACGACAGCAGGTCACATATTATTCTCTTATAACCTGTGCTGTATGGTAAGAGTTCTTGTTGAAAATGGGGTTATATTACCCCTCATAGGTATAGCAGTATGGTATGTTCAGTATTAACCCTTCGAATTCCAATTTCTTAGGTGACCAACTACCATATTTTAGGACACCCTTACCAATACCCCAAGTGTGCCGGTCTAAAGCAAATGATTGCGTTTCCACAAATCGTCTTACTCTCTTGTGACCAGCAGGTACCCAAAGAGACAATGGAGGGTCCTCAGGGAACATTACTCGATCCAATTCACCAGTCAAGCTGAGCAGTACGTTGTCGAGGCAGACATTAAGGACAGGCACAGACCTACCGTTTATGTTGTACTAAGAACAGAACAGAAAACAATTGTAACGGAAGACTAGAACGCCATGCATACCGATCCGAAATGGCAAGAACGCCCGGTCAGCAACCGGAAAGAGTTTACCCCACTTCTCCTACAACTGCATTTGATCAGTTGGTTATCATCGATTACGAATTATCATATATTAGATGTGTCTACCACAAGAGACTGAGGGCAAAACCAAGAAAGCCTGGCTACCGTAAAGGTTGTGTGTCGATGAACCCGGATTCTCTTCTGTTCTATAAGAGCAGAACAGAAACGGTAGGTCTGTGCCCGGCCTAAATTGGTCTATACGAACCAAGCATAAAAGCGCGTATTCTGTGATATAACTATACAATAAGAACTGCTTCCAATCAAACATTTCCTTTTAACCGCTTAGTGTAAGTTCTGTCTTGTAAAGCTACAATCCTCAACCAACGGTCTTCCCGTACAGAAGTTACTCGAGGTTATGGAATTACTTCAAACTGAAGGACACCTAAATTCAAAAACATAACTTTTTTTATAAGTTGATAGATAAAAGGTGTACAACTGGTACTATATTTTTAGAGACGAAACAGTATAGAATATTTAACTGGAATTTGTTGAAAGTTACAAAGTTATCATTTGTTTTCAGAGACAAAAACAAAGTAGTATAGAGTATTTCATTAAAATTGTTTAAAACGGTATATTAGATTTTTTAAAAATCAATGTTAAACAGTTATATAAAACAAATCCTCCAATAAATATTTCTTTTCGTGTGAGTCACACTCATGTAGATAGGATAGCCATATAAATATCCCTTGTCATAATATTTACACAGTTATGAAAATGAAATTTAATGTTATCCAAAGTGTGTAAGTTGTTAAAGCCCAGCCTCTTAAACATGTGTAAATATTTGAATACGTGATCGTCTACTAATTAATATGTCTTCAACGAGACCCGACCCCAATAACCTGACTCGTATATAAAGGTATATGTTAACTTTTAATTGGTATAAATTTGTTTATAAGAATCTCGTGAATTTTGTTACGGAATTTTTATTTAATTTCAATAAAAGCAATTCCAAGAAAATGTAGAATGTGTCACAGCTAAAAGCAACTACATGGGGATTTGCCGCGAGAGATACAGGATCAAATTAGAAAAAAGTTACGCTATTCCAAGCCTAATCAGGTGCTCAATCGAAATTAAAAATATCTACAGGGGTTTTTAAAATATCGAGAAAAAACTAAAATGTGTGGCTTTCGAAAAATTACAATATTTTCGCCATCTTGTAAACCAAATTGATAATACTTGGTGGTTTTGTGTCAGCGACTACGGCCAATCGATTGACGTTAACGAATTTTTTCTAGGCTTTCTAGTTTTTTTGCAACCATAGCCAATTTTGTTATTTCTTATGGCTGCCATATTGGAGCTTTTCAATCATCTATAATAGGCTTATGTTAAATGAAAGAAATGTGTTTTCTTAAAATTTCCCTAACAAAATAAACAAATAAAAGTACTCTTTTATTTATGATAAATAAATTTAACTCAAAACAAGAAAAAACTAAAAACCAATGACAAAACCTTGATACAAAAGAAATTAATTTAAATGTTCCAAAATTCCAGCCATTATTGTTAATGCACATTCTGCATCGATGATTTAGAGATTTACATGTATCTATAACCACTTTTCTCAACATTTCTTCATTGACTGGAACAACGGCAACAAATTTAACTCTTTAGTATCCCCAGATGTCAAAATCAAGAGGCGTAAGATCCGATGGAGCATATCTACATAATGCTAGAATCATAACTGCCTTGTTGAATCAACAATATGGAAATAACTGGATTTCCATATTGTTGATTCAAAAAGACAGTTATGATCCTTGCATTATTTAGATATGCTCCATCTTGCTGGAACCATATGTCCGCTACATCTTGCTGGAACCCCACGTTCGCTACATCTTGAAGAGGCAAATATTCTAAAGATTGATCCACGTAATTTCTCAGGATATCGGGTAGCAGTCAAATCATATAAATAATCATATATATCCCGTTTATGGTTCCTAGCCATACATTAAAATTATCAACAGATAGAACCAAAATAAGAAATAATGTTTTGACAGAAAGATAAATACTTAGCTATAACAACAAACACGGCATTTTATTTCACAGCCAACTACGTGAAAATAATTTACATTTTCTGTCATCCAAAGATTGACCTGTTATATACTTGGTTTTAAAACTATTTTTATGTGCTATTCAATAACGTACAAATTCAATATGGCGACCATAAGAAATAGCAAAATTGACTACGCTTGCAAAAAGAAGAAATTCATTAACGTAACTGGACTGGCCGTAGTCGATAACACAAAACTATCAAAGGACCCCGTACATCCCTTATGGAAAGTGGTCCCAGGTGGATTTTGCTGAAATTTTACTATTTTGTAGATTTCGACGAAATGAACAAATGTGTTCATGGCCACAAAGTCCGATGACCGATAGTTTTCAAGTTATGGTTAATTTTATATTTAATGTCAGGGTATACCAGGATGAGCTGAGTTAATATGTGTATCAGAAATTACTAGGACTATTTATCTGAAAATTAGTATATAGGGGGTTTTCGAGAAGCTGGTTTCAGATAAAATAATTTCAGTTATTTACGACTTCCGGTTCTACCGGAAGTGGACCCAAACTTTGTTTTTATTAATGGAACACCCTGTTTTTTAAGCTTTTTTAGAATCTACGATGAATTTCAATATAACTTTATTAAAAATATCATATGTCTGAAGGGCTCCAGTTGAAAGTTATTTAAACTTTTTGAAAATTTTGACAGATGCAGCTTTCTAAAAATATATATTCTTTGGGAAACAAAGAAGGCTAGGTCAAAAATTATCAGAATTTGTCTTCCCATGTTTTGTTAATTGCAATAAAGTCATAAGAAAAACATAGGCGTAATTACGGTGCGGCAAAAAGGGAACTTGCCCCTCCCCCCTCCAAATTTATTTAGAATGAAAGGATACAGTAAATAGGTGTGTAGCTACACAGTATTCAACGTATGCTCTTCCTGCAGGAAAACACATGAATAATCTAGATTTAGGGTTGTTTAAATGAAAGAAAGTTCAAAATTACCTGAAACATGAAATAATGTAGTAATATTTCTAAGACATAGAGGAAGATATAAAAACATTACAACACATAGATCAAGAGATTCTTGATAAGTATGTTCGGCTAGATACGGTTGAATATAATCACTGGATGACATCTGATATTCCGAGCTGATGGATAGAAAAAGAAAAGTTAAAAAACTTACAGAATATGGACAGCTAGACAAGCAAATAAATAGGGCTATCAGAAAAGAAAATACAAATGGTTTGAAGCAGAGTGCAGAGATGTAGGACTACTGGAGTCCAAATATGATTCCTTTAACCTGCACAAAATAGTTATGGAGGCAGCAGAATTGTGGAAGGCCAAAAAAGACAGGATGTATTACAGACGATCAGTGAGAACCAGGATGTGGAATAAAACTTTGACGGTGACAGAATATAATGAATTTAGTAATACATATAATAGGGGACTCCCTATTATGTTAGAAGAAGTTAAAATAGCTATAAAAGGAGCGAGAGAAAGGTTTTATTACCTAAACAATTTTTGCCTATTTCGCAGTTACTAAAAATTCTTTGTTATTCCCTAAACATAAATGTAACTTTTTCAATTGTTACTTCAACACGTTGAGAAGTTTTTAGGACTGTTTAAGTATACTTTGTGTTTATGGATTTTTTTGGAAATAACAACATAGTTGGGGGAAAAGGCTCTACATTCCAAAATTTCAAGATCTAAATCACAACAGTTTTTAATGAAAATTGTCTCGCAAATGAAGTGTAAAATAAACAACGAAATAACACTATTGACGTATTAGAAGAAAAATCGGCTTTTAAAGCCTTGGAAAGGTACATCACTACTGAAGTGATGTACAAAAAGATGACCGAGTAGCAAAACTAATGAAAAAGAAATGGAGAAAATAAAAAGAAACTTGAGAACACATAAAGGAAGGAATTATAAAAGTTACTGCCAAATTTGTGTAAGACACATCAATAATCGTATTTATAGCTCAACTGAGGAGTCTAGTGGTAGAAACATAGCATATATAATCAAGTGCGGAAAGCAAGAAGGCAGCATCACTTGGAGGAATCCTTTATCGCCATATGCAGCTGTACTGGAATAACATCCCCCATCGGACCCACGGGATTATGTCACAACTTACATATTAATTGAAATTCTTTGACTTGGATGATATTCCATCCCGAGTTCAGACTTCTTATTAAGCTCCAATTTTTAAACAATTGTGAAAGCTGAAGCTCTTTTCCACTGCGCCACATAAGAATCCTGTTAACAGATATATGTATTTATGTAGCTGTTTGGACTAATTTCAGGAAGACGAGGCATCATCCTATAATTCTAGAAAGTGAAAGACAATACGACCAAAAAGGACAGGATATTTTTATCTATAACAGATGACGAACTGATTAAACGGGAAATAAGAGATATTTTCTATAGTATCACGTGAGGTACTGTTATAAAATATATACCGTGAGGTCCTAAAGTTATAGATAAATTCTTTTTTTTTTATGTAATTATGAAGGTAAATGAAAATCCTGAAACAGGTCATTTTTTATGTACAAAACTAAACCTTTTGAATAAAATTTATCCAACAGCCCATTCAAACCCCTTGGGGTAAAACAATTTTTTTAATGAATGGGATAGTTGATTTAAAAAAAGGTTTTCAATTCTCTAGTTTTTTTTGATCTTTGACGTTGATAATAAGAAAAAACAATTTTCAATTATTTAATCTGTAAAGACATTAATAGAAAGGAACAAAGTTTGAAGCAATTAACAATATTTACAATAATTATAATCAAAGTAATATGCTCAAACTGGGCACTGTTCATTTTTTGCCAAAAAATTAGACTGTGTTGATATTCTTCGACAAAGTATTGCAACATCTCTGCGCTGATTTGATTGATTTCTTGCCTTATTCCTTGTTTTAAATTATCAATATTAATTGGTTTACTCTTGTAGACTTTTTATTTTAAATAGTCCCACAAAAAATAATTGGAGTCAGACCGCCATGTTTACCGAACCATCGATGCGAAAAAATTTGATTGAGACACGCTCTTGCTGCTGCTGAATAATATGGTGTAGCTACATTTTGTTAAAGTCATATATTTCTATTAATGACTGCAGTGTTGACAATATCAGGAAAAAGTTAACTTAATTGCGGTATTAAAACATTTTGTAAAAACTCCAACTAACTTGCCCCAGTTAATGCCCCCTAAAAAATATGTTCCAGTTATTATTATGCCAGCACAAACGTTAACTTCAAAAGGATACCAAGTGTGAGCTTCCCTAATCCAGTGAGGATTTTGCCTACTTTTAAATACTTCTTCAATCTCACAAAAAATTGATAACTAATAGACCAGTAAAGCGTGACACGTATTTGACTGAAGTGTTATTTGTTTGTATAAAACAAAATTCAGTATCCACGTCCAAAAATCCTATATAGCTGAATAAAGAATGGAAACCCTTTAAAACGCAGTATCACCTATGGGTTTGATGCGGTAGGTGAATAATTTGATAGTTTCATATATAAAAATTGACCTGTTTCAGGATTTTTCATTTACTTTAGGACCTCCGTTTGTAAAAAGAATATATAAGTATTTAGAAATCGGGAACGCCAATTGGGAAATTTGTTGTAAGTAAAATTTTTTAACGTTCTAACCAGCTGAAAAAGCTCTACTTTTTCCTTTGCATGTCGGATCTGTAAATCTGTTCTCATGTGGCAATATTATCATTCCATGAATAGGAGTCCCAGACCATCTGAATAGCAGAAATCAAATCTATTTGTTGTCTGTGAATAATTAAATCTAATTATCTAAGAATACGAAAATTAAATTTTAAAATGTTTGGTAGATAAAATAATTTCCCTGGAAACATATTCATTTTATTAACCGACTTCCAAAAAGAAGGAGGTTATCAATTCGTCCCGTATTTTTTTTTCGCTTTTTTTTTGTATGTATGTTACCTGATTTCTTCTCCTGTGGTGAACCGTTTTGAATGAATATGGTCTTGTTTAATAGAGTATATATCCGGATTGGTGAAACTTCAAATTTTGGAAAAGAATTCTGTTGGTAAAGTGATAAAATTTGGGAATGAACACATGCGTGCATGGAAATCGACCAATATCCCTAATATTTAAGTCGATATTTCGATAACTCCTTATGGATGTGTATAATTTTTTAACGTTTACTCTATTAAGGAAGAACCTTAGGTGATCTCATATACTTTTCTGCGACGTGCAACTTGCAGTTTTGCAGAAAATCGCCGAAATTTCCAAAATTCTTATCAAAAATTTCATTGAAATGACATAACGTACATTTCCTCAAAAATATTTTTAATTCCAACGTAATAGTGCGGTAATTTTAGGCACTGGAAGTTTTAATTGCGAATTTGAAAATTTTCTATGTACATCTCAAGCATATAGGTAGTAAAGCATAGTATTTTCGGCTCCTTAAATCAATTAGTACCAAGCTCGTTTTGTTTGTATACTAGGCAAATACCTATTTAAATGCAATTTTTTCCATTTTGCGAAGACAATGCTTTTGGTTGCCACATTCTCCCGGCCTAATAGAAAATTCAGTGACAACACATGTCAAACTTTAAACTGCTACTTGGTACGTTTATAGACAGGGTGTTTAGTTATAGCAAACAAGATCACAACGTAAAGTGATAGAATGAGTTGCATTTATATGAAGATTGAAATATAGGATGGACTAGAATGATAGTGGTCCGTAGGCACCTGTATATACAGGATGGTTGGAATATAGGGTAGACTGGACGTTTGGTGGTATAAAAATCTTGGAAAAAATGTGAAATTAAAATTATATAGGGTGATTGAGAAACTGTTATATGATGTGGACATAAGCAAATCATATACAGGATAGTTGAAATATATGCTGCAGTTGAATTCTATTTATACAGTGTGATTAAAAAAATATTTTTAATAGCCCATAAGAAGTTGCATAACGTGTGGAGAGGAATTAATGTTACACAGGACGATAATATAAAATGTAAAAAATGAACTAATTTATGGGCTAGCCCACAAGGAGTTATATACTATGGTTGAAATATAGGACGGATTTGACTCCGTAAATATGGGATGTATTCTACTCCGTCCTATAGAAGGCAGCTAACAAATTTATGCTTGTCCGTGGGCAGTCGTATGACAGGATGGTTGGTACATAGGTTGGAGTGGAATTATCTATAGTTATACAGGGTTATCAAAAAAAGTTGAAAAAAGGTTACATGGCGTAGTCCATAAGCCATAAATATATTTTGGGCTTATTAAGTCAACGCGTACTAGTACATTTTGTTCGTAAAGATTTCCCTGTCAATTTAAATGGGAAAGTATCATTGTGTAATATTGAGGCTTTCGATGTTACCTGGTTCTGTCTATTAAGGTTATACATACAAAATAATAAATAAAGAATGAAAACTACCTGAATTCAAAAATACTAAAAAGTTGGAAATAACACATTTTTAAAAAAATATTTAACCGACTTCTACCTATAACTAAAAAGCTAAAATAATTATAACAAAATACAACTCTAGCAAATAAATAACACATTCAATGTTGTTAGGTACCTACCCAGGATGTAAAAAATGTAAACATTAAAAGGTGCTCATTTTGTACAAATTAATTACCTACCAATCTAGTATATTTTTGAAGTCGGTGCCAAGCAACAATCAAGTTTGATGAATTAGTAGATAAGTACGCAATAAAGGATTTTAGATTTGCTTGGCACCGGCTTCAAAATATACTAGATTTGTAGGTAATTAATTTGTACAGAATGAGCACCTTTTAACGTTTACATTTTTTACTTCCTGGTAGGTACCTAACAACATTGAATGTGTTATTTATTTGCTACAGTTGTATTTTGTTATAATTATTTTAGCTTTTTAGTTATAGGTAGAAGTCGGTTATATTTTTTTAAAAAAATGTGTTATTATGTACCTATAATCACAATATACATTATGAAATTCTGTACAAGCAATAATGACAATACCATTTTTATAATTCCACCATTGAAGACGATAATATTTCCTTATATGTAGGCAATAAATTTATCAAATTGTAAAAATAAAAATTATCTTTTCAATATAATCACGTAATCAACGACAATTTCACAAACGACATTCGCGCCTAAAGTTTTCATTTGTCAAGTGCAGCTTACAATCACGAAAATCCTAATTTATATGCGTTGACGCTGAAAATATGGAGATTTTAAAAAAATATCGAAATAAATTAAATATTCTAACAACGTTTTCATCGTGTATGCATGCATCATCAACCTTGTTTGGCGAACATAACGACGTGGGCTTGCCGGTAGCAAAGACTTTACTATCTCCAAGAAATAATCATCTTGTTAGGATCCCACGCGACTTTCAAAAATATTAATATCTAAGACTTTCAGGCTCGGTGTAATGATACTTGTTGACGAACTCTCTTTTCATATTATGTTCAATGTCTCAATCGAGTTGTATGCTTTTGAGTGAATATTGTTGCTTACCCACACGCAATTATGTCGTAACATTTTTATGTGTTCTTAGTGAAGAAATGCAACATTTTTGTGCTTAAAATGTTGTGTGCTTTGAATTGAAACTATTTGTAGATTCCATAGAGCCAATTAATATGTGTCATACAATGTAAACACTATTTTTATTACAACGGATTTGAGCATAACCCCCTTGATCACTGCATTTTGTACAAACTTAAAGTAGACTTCGGTAGGATTTATCCATAAATTGGAATAAGCTACCTGGGCACATACATAGTGGTGTAGGTTTTATGATTAATAAAAAAATAAGACCATATTTAAAAAAAAATGACAATTAATGACAAATAGTAGTTCTGTAAATCATTAACCTGTCACCCATGATACAATAATGCAAGTGATGCTATGTGGGTCACAAATTCGTTGAGCTCGCTCAATACCTCACACGCATCATCATGACATTATTATATAGCATTTCCCTATAACAACATAAAAGAAAAGAAAATTCCCAGAAGAGCTGAAGGATCTGATTAAAGAAAAGAAAAAAGCTTACATGAAATGGTTAGACAATAAAACACCATCAACAAGGAAAGAATATCAAAACCTAAGTCAACAAGTAAAGGAAAAGATGGACGAAAAAGGTGAACACTGAATTAGACAATGTAGAGATATTACCATAAAATAGATCATCTATGGGCTGGAAGACAATAAAAAAAGAAATAAGAAAAATTCTAAAGGAATAATACAACCAAAATCACACACACACACACTACTTAAAATTATTAAAGAGCAAAGAGAAGAAATACCAACAAGAAGAAGACACATTTAAAGATGAGAAGATACCAGAAATTAAAGAAGATAACATATATGAAAACAAAAGAGAAAAAAATAATAAGGCCCTGGTCCAGGACATATTTGCATGGATTTATTCAAATATTCAGTCAATAGAGTAATAAAATCTACAGCGAAATTCTTTAATAAACTAGAATAAGACGACGACATTCCTCAGGAATCCAAAAAAATCTTATTTAAGCCCGATCTACAAAAAAGGTATGTTCAAACCATATGAGAATAGAGGTAATACCATCCATAGCCAGTTTATTCGCAAGTATGCTCTAGAAGAAAATAAGAAGGGTGTAAACCTTAGGGCAGAACAAAGTGGTTACGGAAAAGAAAGATCTTGTATAGACATATTCACTGCAATAGACAATTAATAGAGAAAACCGACCAAGTTGTAAGGTCTGACAAACAATGCAAATAAAAAACGTTTAAGAAAAACGAAAGCAAAATAAAATCACTGTACACAACCCAATGTAATAGATAAAGGCTTAAAACAAGGGTGTACTTAATCACCGTTCTTCTTTCTGTATACATTGAACAGAGACTGGAAATCTGGTACCTTCAATGCTCGGATATGGGATTTAAAATACACATACATAAAATGCTTTCCTTATTAAACGCCAGTCATCAAGTGTTATTTGAACAAGATTAGGCAGATATGGAATTTATGTTAAGGGACTACAAGGGAAATGTGACAAATGGAGTCTGAAGATCTACTTACAATAAATAATACATAATAATGCGTATGACAGGGGTAGGTGAAAATTTAGAAATATATGCTCAAGGAATAAAATCATGCAATGTTTTTAAATACCTGGGAACAGCAACAAGTTATGCTAGCACGTGCTACGGAATGAGAACCTAAACCAGGATAGAGTATTCTACGATGTAGAAATGTGGCCAATAACAACAGCAGTTCGAGATAAGATCCGCAGAATTGGACCATATGCGGAAATGTTTAAGGATTTCAAGGCACAACAAATTAAAAACCCAAGATATCTGCCAGAGAGTAGCAATAAATCAGTCTATAACAAAGACACTAAAAAATTGTACGGACATGTTAAAAGAACGCCAGAAATCAGATTGTCAAAATAAATTAAATAATGGTCGCCAAAGGAAAAAAGGAAAAGGGCCGACCTGTCTCGACTTGGGACAAACGTATAAAAAAAGGAACTAAAAATGGGAGATTGGAAAATAGAGACCTTTGAATACAAAAAAGGTAATCCCAGGAGGGTAAAAAACCAAACAAGAAGAAGAGAAAATAGTCCATCCTACCTTTTTGAAATTCTCATTCCATTGGACGCACGACAATATAATGTTTCTAATTGAGAACTTTCATCCGTTACGCTTCCCTAAACTGATTGAAATCTCGAATTATTGTTTATGTATTTAGTGCATACAACAGAATCATCGCCTAGAAATTTCAAGAAAAACTAGTTCACAGAGACCTAAAATCGAGAGTCGTACTGTGTTAACGCCATTTTCTTGTGATACCTAGAATAGACTTCACACGAAAGAATTCGTAGATTAACTAAAATCTATCAAAGTAATAATGGCTACTACTACTACCTTTCGATGAAGGTTCTCGACTAGAAACAATGTATTGTCTTGCGTTCGATGAATCGAAAAATCTCGAAAAGAAAGTACTATAAATACTTTGATAGTTTTTAATTATCCTACGAATTATTTTGTGTTGTTTATCTTAGGAACTACAGGTAAACGGCGTTATACATACTACGGCTCCCGGTATATAGGGTATATGTAAGCTAGTTCTTCCTAAAACTCCTAGATTTCACAATTCATTTCGCAATAAATATTAAAATAGTTCGTGTTATGTGGAAGGCAAAGGGTTCAACCTGCGGTCCTAATCATTTCATTTCAATTCAACAAATTGTAAGAGTCGTCTGTTGCATTCTCGAAATCTATCATAACATCATTATTGAAACTCCTATTCACTAACCTATTTGTTAATTTCTATGTAGCCTAAGGAATACCAGGAACCTTTTGGAGAGGATAAATCTGCAGGCATTTACAGCAATCAGTCCTACCACCATCATTTTCTGCTCCTCACGATCATTCTGTCTTATCACCTTCGCAACGAGGTTCGCAACAATTCTTCAAACAACAAACACGGTACAGAACGTTTATACCAAATATCCCCGTTGCCCATGCCTGTGGGACAGCAGAACAGAAGTTGAGCACTGGAGTAAGGAAGTCCAGCGTTATTGAGAAACCCTGATTCCAAAGAAATTAAATGTGATAACCTGCACTCAGGAAGCTTATTATATTGCCTCCATTATACAGGGCTCTCATTTCAAAACTAGCCACTCAAAATAACTTTTCAAATATCTTGCAAAGAAAAGACTAAAAACACGTTAATTTATATTTAAAGAAGGACCCATTTTACACGTATCGGTCACTCTACAGTTCCAACCCCTAATCGGGGACAAATATCTCTTCTAAAAGTTTAAATACAAAGGGATCTCAGGTGATTCCTCTTTTTAATGGTGTCTTTTTTGCCAATCTTTTGACACATCATTTTTTTAAATCAAATTATTTTTTACAGAGTAATGCTATTTTAAACTTTCAAATTCAAATAATATTATTTCCATTCTATTTACATTATTAATATTGTATTGGCGTTAGTATTACCTTAAATTAGGTTAAAATTACTTAAATTAGACGTTCAACATGTCTGCAATTGCTGGTAAGACATTGGTAAAGTCACAGTCCGATTTCCACTCGCACTTTTTGAAGCGTCTTTGGTGTATTCCGCTGACACTCAACCACTATTCTATGTCGAAGTTCAGGAATATCGCGAGGTTGACTTTTGTACCACACAGTTTTTAGATGTCCCCATAAAAAAGGCAAGGGGCGTTAGATCGGGTAAACTTTCTGGCCATTCTATAGCGCCCCTTCTACCTATCCATTTGTCTGGAAATGTCTCATTAAGCCAATCTCGTACAGGCAAGGCATAATGTGCAGATGCTCCGTTCTGTTGAAAAAAATAAGTTTTCTTGATCTAGCAACAAAGTTCCATCTGGATCTATTTATTTTTTTAAAGATTCGGTTTTAAGGGGATTTATCACATTTTCTAATAAGTCCAAATACAATTCCCCAGTTAAATTTTCTTCCACGAATAAAGGACTTAATTTTCTGAGTAAGTTGGTTGTGCTCTTCCTGAACAACTTATGGATTGACATTGTCCACGTATCTACAATTAAGTTTATTGACAAATCTATTTAAAAAATCCTGCTTCGTCAGAAAAACAAGTATTTTTAATAAAATTAGGGTCTTCATATAGGACCTTTGAGTTATTAATTGCCAGAATTCTAACCTTCTGTTATAATCATCCTCAGCAAGCTGTTGTAAAAGCTGTATTATGTATGGAAATAATTTATTTAGGCGTAACAATTCATGCACAGAGTCGACGGAAATATTTGTTAACCTGGAGACTTTTTTTTGAGGATCCATGAAAAAATGACCTAAAATATCAACCTGTGTAGCTTCAGTTAAAACTCTACGATTTTCAAAACATTTAAGGATTTTTTCTCACTTGTTTATCTTGGTATCTATACTCATGCTTTTTTCAATTACAATTCAAAACTTTTAATTTTTTACGGTTTCTAGGTCATTACTCTGTGACAAAAATTTGATTTAAAAAAATGGCGTGTCAAAAGATTGGCAAAAAAGGGACCATTAAAAAGAGGTATCACCTGATATCTCTTTTTATTTAAACTTTTAGAAGAGATATTTATCCCCGCTTAAGGGTTGGAACTGAAGGGTGGCCGATACGTGTAAAATGTGTCCCCCCGTTGATATAAATTACAGTGTTTTTTTGGCTTTTCTTTTAAAAATATTTAAAAAGTGATTTTGGGTGGCTAGTTTTGAAATGAAAGCCCTGTATATTGAGCTCAGTGGCGGACCCAGCCAGGGAGCGCGCTGGAGCTTTGTATGAATGGAAACAAATATTAATAATAGTACACACTAGACTACAGATTAAGCAACTGAAAGCGTTAATTCATACGATCGCAAACAGTAGACAGGAAAGCAATATCTTGTTAAACTGAAGTAGTATACGACCAAGTAATAACCCTTGGTAACTCGTCTTATTATCACAATTTACAGTTTACGCCCCTCCTTAGGACAATTGTAGATTCACCCCTGACTGAACTAGGAGTCTTTTGGCGTGTTACAGATGTATAAACACAAAATTCTGTGCCCCAACATCAAAATTTTACACTCAAAGCAGTTTCAACAAACAACCAATATTTTGATACACTCACTGGTTTAGTTGCACACTAAGATTCATACCAAGTTATTTTGGTTCCGCCTGAAAAAAGATCTGAGTTACTCTTAATTCGTACTTTAAATAAACAGGAAACAAACTTTAGAAAACCTTAAAGTCAGCTCAAATAAAGCTGCAAACGATAATAATGATAACAAATATATTAGTCAACCGCTTTCCAACATAAACAATAAGTACAATCTCGAAATTCCACTATTGCGTTTATTTTTGGGAGGTTGTATAATGTTAATCATATCAAGCATTGAAATTCATTAAAATTTGTAGATTGTCATTAATTTATTTTTATTATTATAACTATAATACTGTTTACAATTTTCTTAATAAAGGAAAACGAAAAGTATATTTTCAGGTAATTAACTCGTATTATATTGTAAGAACTGAAGTTATTTACACTTAGTTTCGGTATAAAGCTCTCGACATTTAAACAGACACTCATTGCATCGGCTTATACCCAATTACGAAATAAAAGTGTTGGCTTACCAAATACAATACGGTGTAAGATGAATTCCCAAATTGAAAAGACAAAGCGTCATCGAAATTTCTCTCGAATGGGCAACAAAAAAGAAAAGTAGTAATAACATACCGAATAACCAGAATGGCACGTTATAAAAATAAAATTCCTAATTAATGTATTTAATGATTTATAACGTAAATCATCGTAAATAATGGTAGCTGCAAATGGTAAATTCACCCACACTAAACATTTATAATATACAATAAAATATAATTAATTAATGCAAGTCATTTAATTTACGACATACGGCGGGCCGTATGTGCACCGCCACATAGCAAAACTTTACATTCAATATAATTTATCATTACCGTTTAAAAGAAACCAGTGAAAATTAATTTTGTTTAATCCCGCTAATCGGTGGCTGTAAATCACATGTGAGACATGGTGATTTTAAAAAGAAGCTGGCACCATACAACTTGCGTATGTTTTGCCAGCTACTTACTGTTAATACCATTAATAATGCATGTGTTGTGGTATTGTTTTATAACGAAGATGGTAGATAGGTGTCCACTTGAGGCCTGACTCATACGTAGTGCTGAAATTTAAAAAAACATATGTAATACATCTAATACGCATAATTATAATAATATATATAAATTAGTTAATGTAAGATTTGAACTAAAAAGTTGAAAATAACAAAACAGATCACTACACAATAAGCACGTATGTAGATGGGTACTTACTGAATACCTATGCACAAAATAAGTATAAGTGATAATTGCATATTCACAGTTGTTTCTTATGTATAAGTTAATTACTTACGTATCTGATATATTTTTGAAGTCGGTGGCAAACCACAATTAAATTTGATAAAGTAAAAGTCAATACTTTGCATGGTTTTCTTGGAGCGGCAGTTTCTTTAATTCTTTTCAACTTTGTAGTTCAATTGACATTGTAGCTTTTTCTTATTCTTTAACATAATCACCATTGAAAATAGGATGAAAACTACCCCTTTTTTAAGTGGAAAAATCCAAAATAACTCTAGTTTGTTCCGATAAAATCGATTTTCTTCGAAAAGAAATACGTAGTTTTGGACATAACTACTCTTATACGGTGCAAAATGCCACGACCAAAGTGGTGAAAAACACCCCTCGTAATAATAGAAAACCCAAAATAACTACAATATCTACGGAAACCATCAAAAGGTTGATTTTTGCGATTTTTTTTTCATCAATTTAAAAATAATAATAATAAAAAACCCGCAAAAATATACTCACTATGTCGCCAAAATTCAATCCCAGTCAGTTTGACTTTTCATCGATTTTTTTGATCTAAAGCCATTTTCGAGAATTTTCTGAAAACATGAACGTTATAGATCATAGAAAAATATATAGGACTATTTCGGAAGATCTTTCTTAATAGATTGCTTTTTATATTATTCTAATTGGTTAAGACATTTTCAAGAAATCAGTGAGTAATTCACAAAATTTAGTTATTTTATGGATTACTCACTAATTTTTCGAAATTTTTTGAACAGACATCATAGAAAAACATGTGGAACAAACTCGGTAACTTCGTATGTAGATCATACCAATCGGTTAAGCCGATATCAAAAAAATACCTTTTTGAAAAAACAAACACCGACTACGAAAAAAGTAACTTAACTAAAAAGCAAAAAATATTTTTTTTTGCCATAATTAAAGCAGTTTTCAGGTCTAATAAACTTTTTCGATATGGTCTAAGTGTTTTTTGGGCCAAATAAACATCAAAGTTGCAAATACAAATAACTTAATATGCTGTCCCATATTCCAAACGTTTTCTAGATCAAGACCCCGGTTTTTGTCAATGGCTAAGAAACTACGGATTAAAAAGGTACAATTTCAAGATGTAAATTTAAATATTTAAATTTACATATTAAAATTATGCCACAAGTATCCTTCAGAAAACAATTTTTCGATATTGCCAAAAATAAGATATTTCACGTTTACACAACATCCATTATTACTGTGGAATAGAATAACTTGTTTCTAAGTATTTATATGTATTAAGAGAGTTTTGCATATGATTTCAACTTAGGTGGACCCACTGTATTGTAGAGGATTTGAGAATTATTATTTTTTTATTTCATTCTGTATTATTTTTATTTTATTTTTGATTTAATTCCAATTACATTCATTTAAGAAACTCTCCTCTGCGAAATTTTATAATAAATCATTTTTTTCACCATTTTAAAAATTATTATAAACTTATATTATAAAAAGTAAAACACTTTTAAGCAAAATTGATATTTTTTGTCAAACCTATTGTACCTACAGTTGAAAAACTGACATGAATATTTATTATACAATTTTATACAGTTTTCAATTCTAATTACTTCTGTTTGATAACAATTTTAGTTATTATCAAAAATAAAGGTACCGCACTTTCAAGCAAAATTTATATTCGTGACTAACCTGGTACACAATTGAAAAAGTGACATGTATTGAATGCATAATACGTTTCAGAACATGAAAATCTTTTTATGAACAATAACTTTTTCACATATGAAAATAGATAAGCAAGTGAATGAATTGGGTAACTTGAAATTTCATTAATTTCGACACCGACACTGACACCGACACACACCCTACCTGGATCTTGAAATACCCATACAATTCAGTTCACTGTATAAAAAACAGAGACCAGACAAAATACATATGAGTTTCTTCTTTTATAGAATATCAATAATATATAGGAAATAAAGTAATATAACATCCACTTTTTTATTTAATTCTAATCTATTATTTAATTCTATCTATTACACCCCAGGTTCCGAACAGAGACATCTCCTTTTTTAACCGACTTCCAAAAAGGAGGAGGTTATCAATTCGTCGTCACGTTTTTTTTTAGGTATTCTCAGTAATTACTGAAAATTTGATTGAATCACGTTTGAATCTTGATTAATCTTGAACGTCGTTATAGTGCAAGTGCAAGATTATACTTATTTTTTGTTAATTAATAACAAAAACAGAACATAGGCAAGTTTTTTTGTTCAAAATTTATGTCGAATGTAGTGCCTGACTTTTAAGACTCTGGTTTTTGACGTTTTTGTTATTGTGTAATGAGTCGTATTACGATAGTGATGATAATGTTGCTTGGGGTCCCATAACATTAAGAGAAATAAAGAGAACATTCAGATATCCTCCTGCAAAGAGAGTGGATAAACGACAGACTATTCATGTTGAAAAGCGTGCTGAGACTACAAAAAACTTCAGAAAAAGAAGTGAAAATAAAGAAAAAGTGCATAGAGATAAGGTTCTTTTTAGTGAACTCTCTTCTTTATCTAGTGAAGTACCACAAAAGTGTAATGTGACTAGCTCTTCAATATTGAATATTGCACTCCCGATGAAACAGTAAGCACTGCATATGAATCTTGTATAGCAGATCATTTAAGAAATCACAATACTCTTGATTTGATTAGTTATGAAAATTCTGCAACAGAATTGAGAACTATTAGATAAACTCTTGTTGAAAGTAGTTTTTCCTGTGACTCTTTAGATTCTAGTAGTGTGGAAACTGTGAACTCTAGAACTCACACACAGAGTTTTGAAAACTCTATTATAGTTTTGTCTAGTGATGATGAGGATTCATTTATAAAATCCAAAACAAAAACAAAGAAGCGCACACGTGGGCAAATTGGATGATTTAAACGGCATTGTATTAAGGAATATTGCAGAAAGGTATTATATAATTTTCTATAACGTGAGATTTACGGTTTTCCAGAAAATCAGAAAAAAAAGTAATTAAGGGACTACATTTCAATGGATTTCAATAATTCTACAATGTTTTCTCTAAAACGGGTTAACCAATTTGAATCTTTTAAATTGTATTCTACAAAGAGATGTTCCAGCTTGATTTCATATAATTATCTATAGCATAAAACATACCGTTTTTTCGAAACTCGTAAAGATATTTGCAAAAACACGGTAAACATCATTGTAAATGTCAAATTTTCATCATAAATGTCCTTAAATGTCAAGATATGTCATGAAAGTATATCGTACAGGGTGTTTTTTAACGGTTGTCATTGCAGTCGGGATACACAAAATATTGCATTGGTGTATCGAAAAGAAAACTCTATAGGTGGCAGATGTTTTCTATATGATATACGGTGGTAGGTGTGTTCGTGCATCTAAATTCAAGCAGCAAGCAATGTGCGCAGTTGAAATATTGGCCGAAGTAAAATTACAGTTAGAAATCGAATTAAAGTTCTACAGGGTGGCTCAAAAAATATTTTATTGGGTGGCATATAAGTAGTTGCGTATATAAGGTTGTTGAAATAAAACTATAGTTATACAGAGTGGATATAAAATCTTTAAAAAATGGTTAAATGAGCACATGCAGTAAGGATATTCGAGTTATAGGGCGGAGGTTCAAAAAATGTTTGAAGCAGTTGCATATGCAGGATGATTGAAATATAAGGTGGAGTAGAATTATAGTTATATAGGGTGGCTCAAAACATCTTACATAGTGTGGAACGCAAGTAGCTGCTTATACTTGGCATATTAGGCGAAGTAAAGTTATAGGTATACAGGGTGATTTAAACAATAGAAAATTTGAAACTGTCAAAAGGGTGGAGAGGATTAACACTTATACAGGACGGTCGCAACATCGTGTACAGTTTAATTATAGTTGTACAGGGTGATTCAGAAAATGATAGACAAATAATTTATGTGTGACCAATACACAGAAACATATACAGGGTGGTTGCAATATAGGTTGAATTAGAGTTACACTTACAGAAAGTGGGTCAAATAATAAAACAAATAAAAAAGTTAAAAAATAAGTGGATAATATAAAAACATACAAATTAGAGAGAGAGAGGGAAAGATAAGTATAAGCTATAATAATCAATACCTTAAATCAGATAAAAAATATGTCAAAAAATAGTTATTGATTGCACACGGTTTTTATTTTAAACCAGTTGAAGTCGGTCCTTTTTTAAATCTAAATTATTAATACTAGCGCCTCCACCAAAGCTAGTACTAGATAAAAAGTCGGCTAAAAAGTTTTTGCAGAGTTTCTAAAAAACTGTACAAGCTATCTGACAGAATCCTTTTTAAACGATCCAACTTCCTTGAGCCGTCAAGTAATCAGTGAACACTATATATATATATATATATATATATATATATATATATATATATACAGGCTGGTTAAAAACCGATTAACATCAACAAAAAAAGCGGACGTCTTTTTTGAAGTTAGTAAAATCAGTGTTTCCGTCTACAGTAAAATATGATAGCAAGATTTTGCTATAGTGTTATTGAATTGTAAAAATTAAAGACCTAGGTGGTTGGATTTCAACACAACTCACTACATAATTAGATACGTTTGTATCATATCGCAATCTCGAGCTACAGGAAATGGTATCGATTTATTCAGTAGTTGTTACGATTCGTTAAAACCACACGAAGTCAAACTCATAAATAAACTACACTTGACCGTAAATCTAAATTGATAACCTACCTATAAAGGCATATCCATAAAACGCTTCACTTTGTTGAGATCGTGATAGCCGGCAATAAATTTCGAATTGCACCGAACGGCGTAAGACAAAACCAAAAATTTGTTAACTGGCATCACAGTCGGGATCGAATGACAGAGAGGTGGATTTATATATTGAATTCCCTCAATAATTGTGTACGAGAAAATACCTACGCGTCAAGGAGTAGATCGTAAGGAGAGCCTACAACTTGCATATAAATTGGAAGGAAAGAGAACTTTTTAAAAAAGATACAGTCAAGTCAGTCGCGCTGTTCACCCATTATCTCTTTGGAGTAATAACTCTTCGATGCAATGCAATCCCTCAGACCAATTATATACTTCTTGGTTCTTGGCAATGCATGTAAATTCGCTTGTACATCAATAAATTAGTCTCATTAGGTATCAACCGTATTCGTTTATTCTTGCATACGTTCTGAATGTATGTGTGTGTACATCCCATCCTTGATGTTGCAACCTGAAAATAATATGGTGGGTTGTTGGCGCGCCGTATTTTATATATTATACGAAAGCGCCTCTTTTGCTAACAATACCGCAGATATTATGTTTCCGTTACTAATATTTCTCTACGGTGCTGATCTTTCGTCGAGATTAACTAGCCGAGGATTACGTGTAAGTGGAAGGCCAGAACGAATTTTATAGCAGCAGGATAGCAATTTTTCATTTCGTTAATTATGTATGTCGAATGCTGTAGAATTATTATTTTGATAAGCTTTTACATAATTTTTTTCGTGCTATTTTTCACAGTCATGCGAATTTGTTCCAAAAAAAGTATGTCACATCCTTACTGGCTGATAAATCTGATATAAGAATTATAAAGAAGCAGAAGCAAGCTGATGTAATTTCTACGCACCTTTCGAATGCGCTATAGAATTTATCATGCAATTTTAATTAATAAGCTGTCGCGGTTCGGATCTACTATCAAAGCCATAATTTTATGAAATCGTATCTTAAAAACAGAACTCATTTTGTTTGATATAATAATATAATTCTTTCTATTTCGTTCCAACATCCAGCGTTCCCCAAGGGCCAAATTTGGGACCCCCTCTATTTCCAGTATTTTTAAATGATTTAAGTGATGTCATCACATCAGGTAAACGTTAGTAAACTTCCGATCAAATCGAAAACTGTTTTTAAAAACTATTTATTTAATTTAAAAACAAAGATATAAAATTCAATTCGTACATTCAATACCAACGGACAAAATAAGACTTGTTGACAATTACAGTTTCTGTTCTATTTATCACCTCGGATGACATCATATATCGGTCGGCTGCTTGGCTGGGTGTTTGTGCTTACAGGGCGGTTCTCGATTATGTAACTCGTTTTTTTTGCAATAGGGATTGTCAAATTTTGCAAAATGATTTAGTTCATTCAAATATGTTGTAATCATAATTTGGTCAAGTGCGAGTTGAACTCGCATACTAAGGGATCTGTACCAACTTTGAAATTTGAAGGATTTTTTATATTTACCTTGATATCTTTTAAACTAAGCGTTGTAAGTTTATAAAAAATATACACTTTTATTCCTCATACAGTCTTTTTATTTTATGTGCTATATGATTCGCTGTATTTGTATAAAAATGTTTATCTAATATTCTAATTGCCCTCAAAATTATGATTAAGATTTTCGCTTTATTTTATCAATAAATTTTCAGTGAAGCCCTATATAATCCTTTATCTCCTAGTAAGGTAAATAGGAGAATGGGGCAAATTGTAAATAATAAATTATTAACTCTTTTAAACAATTTATTTTAAAATATATTTGTATTTTTGTGATGATTCGTTTCATTTATTTTGGAAATAATGGCATATTAAATTGATTTTACATAAATGATAATTATCTCTGGTTACTGATGTAGCAATGTTATCTCAAAATTACAATCTTTCGTCATACTGATAAAACTAGATTGAGGTTGTGGTAATTATTGATGAAAGTGCGTAATTATTATTGCATTAAATCGCGGTAATCTATTCTGGATTGTAAATGATTAAAAATCAAATATGCAATTAGCAACTTCAGAAATCAGTGGACTGTTTCAAGTAAATAAACATTTTTTCTGATTAAACTGAAACGGGGCAAATTATCCAATAAATTGTCAACAGATGAAAGTCTAAAGATATGTACCAATTCATTTTTACATAGTGCCGTTGAGGTTGAAAGTACCTGAAGAATTAAAGAAATTATAAATACTGCAGCAAGTTAAACGGAAAGCGAAGAAACTCATAACTTTAAAAAAGGAACTGAAAGAACTAGCTAAACTGCGAGTATGAAAATGATGTTTCCCTCTTTAAAGTAAACAAAGAAAAATATGAAATCAAACACATTCAGAAATTACGAATGTAAAACCGATAACAAAATTTGGCTAGTTTACTTATAGGACTAAGTTGATTTCGACCTAATAATGAATATAATCATACAAAAGCGACAGCTGTTCGTCTGGTCAACAATAGGCAATACATTACTATAAATGACTATTTGCCATATGTGAAACACAAATAGAGATCTCTGATTTTAACAATATATATTTGAAGACGCGAGGAATGACACCTCGAAGAGAGTATTTAACAATATATAGTTGAATAGTAGTAAATTCATTATTAAAGTTGCAGTATAAATGAAATACAAAAAAAGTCGACATTAAAATTGTTTACAATTATTGTATACATTACCTTTGCCCTACATTCGTCAATAATTTGCTGTTTTAGAAACGTTAATATTGTCGGGTTCCGTAGGGTTAACCTTGAAGTGACTCCACAGAAAAAATCTATGGTATCAGCATCAGTGACCGAGCTGGCAAATGTATGGGATCTCGTCGCCCAATCCATTTATCACGATATTTTTCATCCAGGAAGATCTTATTGCAGCATAATAATTCGCAAAAGCACCATCTTGTTGAAATATTTTTTCCAAACTTCCGTAATTCATCTGGATTCTCTTCCAGAATTTTAAGAATAGCGACTCACTTGTGTATGAATTGACAAAAGCAAGTTCAACTATGTGCTTTCCCAGAATGTCTGTCCCAACCCAAACATTCACTTTTTCTAGAAATTGAGTATGTCACGAAAGATGTGCTGATTTGTGTCACTCCAATACGGTACATTTTGTGTGTTCACATTTTCATTGAGGCAAAATGTTCTTTCATCACTAAAACCAAAGGTTTTTGGGTAGTGTTGGTTTCGATTAATTTTATTTCTCATAATTTCGCAGAATTCCAGTCTTCTGCCGGAGTCGTGATGAACCATTTTTAATTTGTATGGATGAAATTTGTTTTTTACCAACACTCTATCTGCTGTACTAACTAATTTGACAGATGGATGCAACGTTAGCTGTAAAGGAAGTGTGATTTACCACCATTTTGTGCAATTGTGTCAATTTTTTGTCTTCACTATGTGTTGGTCGACCAGATCGTTTGGCATCTTTAACACTACCTGTTGCTTCAAACTTCTAAGAAGCTCCCTTAAGTAGTTTTCGATATAGTACGATCTGGGTACCTCCAATTAAATAAATGTTAATGATTCTTTCTACATTCTCCAATTAGTAAGATGGCTGCTACATACATTGTCCGTATTATTAAACAGTAATAAAACTAAATATTTTAGGTATATATTTATTGCAAAAACTTTTCAAAGAAACAATTAAAAAACGTCACCAGAACCGGACTGAATAATCTTTATTAATTAAATGTGAAATAATAAAATTAGTATTTATATAATTTGGACGTCAAAATTGGCCTAAACTCAAACAAAATTAATATTGGTGAGTAGGTACTGTGTATACCTTTCAAATGAGCTGTCACTTGCCGTAAGATCCAATTTAAAACTACTGGCCACAGTAACCCTGTGACGTAAACCGTTACTGTTAAGTCATCTGTTATCACTAGTAGATAAGTTTACAACCGTTTATTTTCATCCTCCAAATTTCATTAGTGTAAGTATGTATGACTTTGACTGGCACTGTATATGATGTTTGGATTTGTTTTACCACCCTGTATATCTAAAAACATTACAGCACAATACAATATGATTACAGCTATACAGGAAGGTTTATAAAGTATTATAAAGGCATGTTATGGATCCACAAGCTGTTTCATATACCGGATAGATGAAATATAGGGTGGACTAGAATTCTAAGTATACAGAGTTGTGAAAAAATGTTATATTGGGTGGCCGATAAGTAATTGCATATATAAGGTTGTTGAAATATAGCATGGAGTATAATAATAATTACACAGTGTGAGGAAAAAAGTTGAAAGAATTTTGTTATATAGGGTAGAGCATGAGCTATGGCATATATGGAGTGAGTCAAGTAATGGTTACACAGTGTGATTCAAACAAGTTTAGAAACAGTTGCAAATGAAGGATGGATTAAATGAAGAGAAATTATATTTCATACTTTGCTTAAAAATAATGAGGATAAAATGTGAAATAGCGTAGCTCATAATCATTTGCACAGTAGAGTAGAGTTAAGTTGTTTAATCTCTAAAAATGTTACATAGGGTGCTCCATAAGCAGTTGCAGTTTTGGTGAAATGAATTGAGAATTGATGGATTTATATTTACACAGGGTGTCACAAAAAATGTCACACTGGGTAGGTGATAAGTAGTTGCATATACAAGGTGGTTGAAATACAAGGTGAAGTTGAATCATAGTTAAATAGTGTGGATAAAAAATTCTGCTAATTTTTTTGCATATATGCAATATCTGATACATTTGTTCGAAGTAAAATTATAGTTATACAGTGTGACTAAAAGATGTTAGAAAAAGTTGCATATACGGGGTAGTTGACATATAAGGTGGAGACAAATTATGTTTTACATGATGGTTAAAAAATTTCTCAAAAATGGTTATGTAGCGTAGTTATACAGGATGGTTCAAAAACCGATAGACCAGTAAGTTATAATGGGTGACTAATTGGCAGCAGTATATACAAGATATTTTAAATATGGATGGAAGTTATAGCTATAGAAAGCAGTTCTTAACAATATTGAATAAAATTGTTATATAGGGTGGCCAACAATAGTTGCGGTTTGGGTGAAATGGGTTGGGATTGGTGAATTTAGTTATACAGAGTGGTACAAATATCTTATATTGGGTGACCCATAAGTAATTAAAAATATAAAAAAATGTTTTATAAGGTAGACCAGGAACAGTTGCATTCTGCTGTATTAAATACCTGAAATATGGAGCGAAGCAAAATTTTATTTATACATTGTGTTTAACACAATTTTAAAAAAGTTGCATATAAAGGCCGGTTAAAATTATAATTTTCGAAGTGGCTCAAAAAAAAATAGGGTGGAGTATAACTATAATTAGGGAATTGGAAAATGTTATATTGGGTGACAAATAAACAATAGCATGAACAGGATGGTTGCGCTATAGGGTGAAGCAGAGTTATAACTATACAAGGTGGTTCCAAAAAAAAATATTATATAATGTGGCTCATAAGCACTTGCAGTTTGGGTGAAATGTATTCGGGATTGGTAAATTTATAGTTATTTTTATGTTTTTTTGGGCAATAACACAATAGAAATAAAACGACGTATATTGCAGGAATACCAAAAGTTTCAAAGTCTATTCTGACTTCATTGTCAATGGTTTTATATTTATTGATGTAGATTGCAAAATGAAAATTTGATTTATGACATTTAAAATTGACATTAGACAATTTGTTTTTTTTAGATATACAGGTAGCACAAAAAATTCTAAAGATCATGAATTATAGTTAACCAGCTTTCAAATTAGAAGAATTTGAAAGAGTTGTCTTTAGAATTTATAAGTGGCGTTAATAGGTACGACTTTGTTATAAGATAGCGCATTCGCCAAAAATGCTATCAAAGAATTCTGTTGTTTCAGTGATCCCATTAACGTCATAAAGGAAAACCTAGGAAAAACCTTATGAACTATCCCGATATTGGGTTGTTCAAAAGGAGGTTACCATTAATAATTTCTTCCTTAATTGTCGGTAACCAGATACGATTAAATTCTACAGAAGTAGAAGCGATACAATCGCCTTCATTCAAAAGAATTAAGGCAGACTCTTTTATTTTGTGTTATGTATGTGGTTCAACAAATTTAGAAGAAATTGTTATATTGGATAGCCTATATGTTTTATAAGTTATTTCTTTTTGCAAAGGATTTTACTTTCCATACGCGGGTTAAACCGCGGGTAACGGCTAGTATAATATATTCATCTTTATCTTACAACGATTTTTGTGGGCCGGTATAATAATCGATAATTAAAACTAAATTCGGGGCATAAAAGTGTTGTAATCTTGAACTATGAAACTATAAAAATAAAATGACCATTTTAAAGTCAATTTTAATTCCATTATAAGAAATTTAGTCAATATCAAAATTTTTTCTTTGGCAAATGACTGGTTCATTTATAACAACAAACAGGCCGATAACTAAATACCCGCAAGAAAACAAAATCTCTGTTTTACAGGAGATCGCATCAATTAAAAATTCTCTTTAAGGCTGTTAGCACATCATTTGTATATAAGTGTCGTGATAAACATGCAAAGAAAAATGAGAGATGTCATGTTTAAGATCAGGTATTTAATCTCAAAAATTTGCATATCGCATAAATTACTGAGAAATATATCAGCCAAGGGTGTGGGATGGCTTGCAACGATTTAACAACTCAGGCGATAATTACTGGTAACAGCTTCATTAGCTTTGTTAATAATGATCTCAACAAGATGGTTAACAAACTTTTTTTAATGAGATCCAAAGAAATAAAGGGCCTGACTTATCTCTGTGGCGAAGTTTATCGGGTTATGTTTTGGGAACAAGGTTTGTCAATAAGTGTTAAGTAATTAAGGGACTTATCAAGATAGAAGGGTGGAAGTTTATCACGCTAAAGTCGATAAATTTTGTCTTTTATTGGCGTGCGGCTTTTTGTTTAGAAATGTGTCAATTTCGACATTCATGATAACAAAACAGAAAAAGAAGATTCAAGTGAATATTTGAAATCGACAAGAAAATACTATTAAAAATTGTGTTCCGTAATTGTTCAAAATATTTTATTACATTCCATTAGAGATTTCTTCTATGGATTTTTGGGAATAACCTCCACACTGTATATTTCAACAGTAGCAAACGTTTTAAAGTCTATACCAAATCCTTCTTCAGTAGAAATTACAATCTAATGTAAATTTAAATTTCAAATTTCTTTTTTATTTTTTTACAATTGAGGTTTACAACAATTAGTCTGGGGTAACAATTATAGGAAGCCACATATTACAAGAACAGTCACGGAAATATTTAAGGCAAGATACAAAAAAGAAAGAAAATGATAAAATATATGAAAAACTAGAGATAAAAGAAGCTACTTACATATATGCCTATATTTTGAAGCCAAAATAGGCCGTTTCTTAATGGTTATAAAGAAATATTGAAAATGCCAGTGTGCGAGAAATATACGAGTACGTTTCAAGTTCACAACATATATAATAGAGTATTAACTAAATGTTTAGTTCTTAAGATTTGGTTCTAGAGTCTATTTTGTTTTCAAATAATTTATATACAAATATTATATCAAATATATTGCGACCCGTGGAAAATTTAGATAATTTATACTCGTATTTTGGCAAATTACATTCATATGCGTTATACCAATATTCCCGGTGGATCCAGTAAATTAAATTATTAATGAATTTAATTTGAATTGTTTCTATCCGTTAGACGTATTTTACATATTGAGCATTCTAGACCAAAGAAGCATATTCAAGTGTTCTTCTAACGAAGGCTTTCTTCACACGAGAAATCCTTGGTGATTCTTAAACATAAATTCTAGGTTGCAATAAGCTCTCTTACAATATTGTCAATATGCAAATCAAAAGTTTTTAATCCAATATTATGCAAAAGTCTTTGATGTTTGTTGCCACGTGGGTAATTAAAAGGAATATTATGTCTTAATCTTGAAAATGTGATTTGTTTACATTTCTTCAGATTTAATACTAATTTATTACAGGCACAAAAATGCTCAAGTCTATTTAAATCAACATGCAACTTATGACAATGTTCTCTACACTTACTGATAGCATTATTTGTAGCGTCACACAAGCTTCATGCAAGCTACAAATATGCTTCATTTCTTTGAAGCGAAAAGTCGTTATTTTATAGTGTATTTGATACGCATGCGTACAGCAAGGCATCAAGGAGAAAATGACGAAAGCATGCGTATAAAGCGATGCTACGTGAACAGTAGGCCTTAAGATCATCAACATTAATAAATATATAGAAAAGTACTGGTCCGAGGTGGGACCCTTGGGGGAACACAAACTCTCATGTTGAAATTAGATTGATCGTTCCCATCCTGCAGAAATTGTACTCTATCTTCAAAGTATGATTTAATGAAACATAAAAGGCTGCCATACACACCGATATCTCCAAACTTCTGCATGCATCAAAGTAGCATCATGCACTTTATAAAAGTTCCTGGAGAAATCGGTATACACAGCACCCATTTGACAATCCATTGCCTGTTTGACAGATTTGTGAAGAACTGCCACACTTGACACTAGAAACTGTTTATTTCAGACGTAGTTATCAAATGTTTTAAGGCCTATGGTAAACCTTTTATCAATGGAAATTCGAATAAAAACTATACACATCGAACAATATGTTAGGTATATTGGTCGATTTCCTTTACTAATAAAATTCATTTCCCAAATTTAAAGTATCACCATTTAGGATATATACTCTATTAAACAAGACAATACTCAATACTCAAATCGGTGCATAACACGAGATGAAATCAGGTAACATACATTCAAAAACAAATACTCGCCAAATTTGGAAGTGGGTTAAAAATATGTAAAAGTTATAGTTAATAAGTTAAAAAATACATGTTTTTGTGTAGTTTATTCATAAATTTTAACTTCAGAGTTAGATTGAAAGTATCCAACTCACTATACAATGACAATATCGTTAGAGGATTGTTTGTTTGTATTTTTGACCGTTTAGTCGCAACTGATACAAATCTTGGTCGAATACCAAATTATTTTATCAGAGTGATTAGGTTATAAGCAACACAAGATATTCATTATTGTTTCACAAATAGTTATACAACGAAAATGAACTTTTTTAACCTTACGTTAACTGGCAAAACTACTTGAATATCTGATTTATTTCAGCAGCTGTGCTAGGTGCTAGCATCCATATGAGGTGCTTATTTTTTGTTACAGTGAACGATTTTGCCTGATAGAGGTATAATCTAGGTTGTGGTAAATTCGTCATACTCTCTAGCATGTTCGCAATTGGTTTTAGCTGAATAAAGTTTTATAGTGTGTATCATGTTTAGTGCTCCTTGGATGTTTATAGCAGGCTCAATATTTCCGTTCGATTAATTTTTAGGGTCCCGTATATACAATATACGGATACCCTTATAATATCACTCCGGATTTCTGCCTCTGTCACATCACAGCAATTTTCTCCTAAACTACTGGACGGAAGAGGTTGAAATTTGGTATCAATGTATAGTGTCGTGACTCGATCAGGAGTACATATCGTAAAAGAAGAAATTTTGATTTTAGAGGTACTCCTGGGAGGAAAAACTTAAAAAATTGACCGTCCCCCCCTGATCTCCGAAACTACTGAGCCTAAAATTTTGAATAACATAGGAAATATAGAAGGTTGCCCGAACTTTACAGGAAAAATAAGGAGAAACCATTAGTATTAATTTTAGGGGGTAAATTATAAAATTAAATGAAAATTTTAAAATAATTTTTTTTAACGTATCATGTAAAACATCAAATGAAATGTGCCATTCTGAGGAACACAAATATATATTTTTTATATTTAAAAAAATAGTTAAAAAGATATTAACGAAAATATACCAAAATTTACCCATCCCCCCCTTATCTCGGAAACTATAAAACGTAAAGTTTTGAAAAAAAATAGAGGTATAGGGTCTGACCTGAAGTTTACTGGAAAAATAAGGAGAAGCCTTTACTTTTAATTTTGGGGGGCAATTTACAGAATTAAATGGAAAATATATAATTAAACTAGTTTCTAACGCATCATGTTATATATCAAATGAAAGGGCTCATTATGACGAAAACAGATATATTTTTTTCATATTTTTAAAATAAATTAATTAAAAGATATTAACAAAAATATAAAAAAATACCCATTCCCCCCTTATCTCCAAAACCATAAGCTGTAAAATTTTGAAAAAAAATAGACGTATAGCGCCTCACCTGAACCCCCTAATATTCATTTTGGGGGGGCAAATTATAGATTTAAATGGAAAATAAAAAAAATTAATTGTTTCTAATGGATCAAGTAATATATCAAATCAAAGGGCTCATTATGACAATTACTAATATATTTTTTTATTTTTTTTTAATAAATATTTTAAAATATATTAAAAAATTACCCATTCCCCCTTTATTCCCCAAACTATAACTATAATATTAATATTGGGGGCCAAATTATAGAATTAAACGGAAAATAAAAAAATATTTTTTAACACATCATGCAATACATCAAATGAAAGGGCTCATTATGAGGAATACAAATATATGTTTTTCATATTTTTAAAATTAATTGTTTACAAGATATTAACATAAAGATATAAAAAATTCTCATTTTTTGCTTTATTTCCGAAACCATACTACCCAAAATAGTAATTTTAGGGACAAATTATACAATTATATGGAAAATAAAAATTCAATTTTCAAACGCATCATGTAATATATCAGATAAAAGGCTCATTAAGTGAATTACAAACATATCATATTTTTAAATCATTTGTTTAAAAGATATTAACAAAACTATTAAACATCGACATAATTCAAATTTAGAAACTACACTATTTAAATTTTAAAAAATATATTTTATTTGTATTTTAAATAATTTGAATAACAGATTTAATAATTTAAAACTTGACCTATTTTGCCCTTTATCTTTCAATCTACAGAGCCTCAAAATTCAGACAGTAGATTATAAAAGGCTTCCCTGAAAGTTTATTAGTAAAATAAAACTCAATGTTAATTTTTGGGGACCAAATTAGAAAATTAAATACATATGTACTATTATAAAAATCAAGCGAATCGTGAAGCAGATAAAATAAAAAGTCTATGTGTGGAAAATGAAAGTGTATATTTTTATAAATTTAAAACGCTTCCTTTAAAAGATATTAGGGTAAATATAAGAAAATGCACTCATTCCCTGCTTGCCTGAAACTGGAGTATTAGAATCTTGAAGGTGGTATGGAACCTTCAGTATGCGAGTCCAACTCGCACTTGACCAAATTATTTTTATATACAAAATGAATACCGTGGGCTCTTGAGATGTTTTCTAACTTATATCCTCAAAGCTAGTGTGTTATGCATTATTCACTTGTTGCGTATTATTAGTGTATTAAAAACATTTTATTTAAGTATGAATTTTCCTTATTAATAAATATTTCATTTGTTTGTTCAGTTGTAAATATTATTTGTTTCATTTACTCACGCAATTTAGCAGACCGTGAGTATCAACTATATACAAATACTAACAACATTCTTGTACCTATATTAAAGCAAACCATGTCACAAATTATATTAACTATACCTCAATATGGCAATAGTTAGAACAAAATTAAAAATATAGTACATAATGATAATATAAATACAGCGTCTGCCATTAAACATTGTGATCAAAATAAAACTTGTTTTTAATACTTTATAAATCTTTTTTTCTACAGACATGTCTTCTCATGGCTAGGGGAGTAGCGTAAATAACCGAAATGTAAACAATATCAGATAAATATTACACAGAAAATTATCATTTTGGAAACAACATAAATAAGTATTCAAATCAAATCAAACTTTTCAAAATTTACAGTGTTGTTCTTTTCCAAATTAAATAAAGTAACCCTTTTGAATTCAATATTTGTTTTCTGTGTACACTTTCAGTAATGCGATTCTATTTTTTGCAGATTTCGGGTAATTGTCGTGATACATAGGGAACCTGATGGCCCTCCCCTAGCCAGAAGGACATCAAGAAGGCAGGCAGAAATCTTCTATCACGATTTGACAAACAGTTAATGCACAATGTAAGTGAAAACACAGAACAGTAGTATTTTTTTATGAGATAGTAAATAATGTGTCAAGTTATAAGAAATAAATAAAAGTAAAAAAATTAAAATGCGCGTTTAGTTCATAATTCGAATAATATGAATCATGTGCAATTTGTATAAGTTAGGCAGAACTTTGTATACCTTATTAAGAGAAACACACAGTTACACCACAGGACAAACCTTTTACTCTGTTTTGTTTTAATCAAATATTAAATCTGATCATTTGAAAACTTTAAAGATAAATCTTTGGATTGTGAATAATTATATTTCTCAAGCTCTAAATTTTTAAATCTCAAAAAATATAATACCTCAATACATTCATTTATATATTGGTTAAGTTTCAGACTCTAAACTTAAACCAGTAATAGGCTGTCAGCTGATGATAGATTTTGGTTGGTACGAAAAATATTACAATAGATTCCATGGGTTCAGTTTCACAAATATTTACATTCACTTTCAATATGTTCATTTTATCAAAATAAATTCTTTGTTTACAAAACAAAGTGACTAACTCTGGAAAGGGCTGATCGCTCCTCTTTGTCAATTCAATATAAACTGCTCAAGTTGTATGACAGTCGGCTAGAAATAAGGTTATCGAAGCTACTAGAATTCGATGGTTATTTCCGATCTACCAGACTGTATTCAGGAATCCTACCGAACTGGGTTCTTTCATTAATTAAGTTTTCTGGGCTGCCACCTTTACGCTTTGTTTTTATAGTCGCTGTTATGCGTGTTTTCGTAGTATGCGCACTGTTTTTATCAGAATGATTAATTTCTAGAAAATGTCTTAATTTTTGGCAACGTAAAATAAATCTTATAAAAATATTGTGGAAACTTGAACGATTCTTGTCCTTAATCTTACTTGGCCATTCGCAAACCTTATGCCATTTTTTGTGAACCACTCTCGGTATCTACTTTCATTCTACCGCCTCCACTTTTTTTAATTTTGAAATAACATTTTTTACAAACCGGAACATAATAGCACATGACGGGCACATTCTGGGACACTTTATTTCTACCTGAAATTTAAAACTTGCGGTGCTAACTTCACAGAGCGGGAACGAGGACCTGCTCTTAAAAACGGTATTTTTGAAACATTTTTTGTTGCAATGCAGCACATAGCATATGTGGAGCACATTCTGAATCACCCCAATTCTAACTGAACTTCAAACATTGTGCTTGTGATGCTAACTTAATAGGGCGAAAACAAGGACCTGCTCTTAAAATTTTCTATTGAAATATTTTTTTACAAAGTGGCCCCTGTCGGGAACATTATGGCACACTTCATCTCTAACTAGTAACTTCTATATACTCAATTCACATACCCATACCTTAAGAACTATTTCACACGAAACATATTCACAGGTTTTGAATTCTAAATGATGTGTATCTATGTGCAGGGTACATTTTTATATTATTTTTTCACCGCTTTTTCTCAGTCTGACCTTGAACTGACCTTTATTTCGCTTTGAGGTCATACCTCAAAGGTGTATTGGATCGAACATAGCATAGAAAGCTCGTATGTGTGATTGGCTTCATACTTGCGAATGCCCTAAAATAATAACGTTATGTGCAGAGAATTCATCTGACAGCTGGTGCAATCGGCCAATTCGTGGAAGGGACATTATCCCGATACTTCTGGGAATCCGAAATGTTTTGGCTCTCAACAGGTCGACCGCTGCCGTTACTGGGATTTCCCTTAAAACTTCCAGAACATATGAAAGAAGTTTCCCGAGGGTGGACAGCTGGCGATAGGATTCATTCAGTTTTCGACGGTCGAATACTTAAGTAGATATAAATTGCAAATAGTTGTGTTAAAGTAGTGGAAATAAATTAGAGTGGGTTGGACTGTGTTTTTAAATAAATCCAAGAATTGAACTGAACCCGTGTGTGAAAATAAAAAACATTACAGTGAGATAACTGCTAATCCTAAAAAACAATCGCAAACATATCTCAAAAACCGGCAATTTTCATGATCACTGGTGAGCAGAATGTGAAGAATTACAATATACTAAATTTTCAGCCAATATAACTATGCCCTCATTTTTATTGTTACACTTCAGGAGGGAGCCTCCGAGAAGTAATACCTAAAGATAGAATACGTAAGTTATGGGCACCTGCATAATCGTAACGCTGGATAAGAGAGAAAGAAAACCGAATGGACGTATCTGTCTCTGTCTAATATATCTATAGGTAGCCTGCAATGCACAAATATGGTGACAAGACTATAAAGAGAGGGCCACAGGGAGAGCAAGAGGATATTTCATTCGATTGGGAACTGCTCCCAATGAACTCCGTCCAGTATGTACTTCATTGTTTGCTTCCACCCACCAATTGAGATAACATGATGCTCTCTTTATTGTCCTCTCTTTCTAGTCTTGTCACGATCTTTGTGCATTGCAGGATATCCCCAGAAGTATATTAAATAAGCTTACATTTGTTTTATGCGGTGTTCCTTAACTACAAAACGATTTTTCCGAATTGGAACTCTTTGGAAAGAGGGAGAGATATAAAATTATAAAATTTCAAACACTTCTACAAAACTTATAATTCTAATGAATATTCTTACTTAAGTAATAAGTTACTATTTTGTAAGATATATTGTAGATATTTTTGCAGGTTCTCGTGAAGCAGCTTTCGCCTATGCAATCAGTAGCGCCGGCGTTGCCTATGCCGTTACAGCTTCTTGTGCTCGTGGCAACATCTCTGCATGTGGCTGTGATCCTGGTCCGGCACCAAGCGACCCCGCCCCAACTGGTTGGAAATGGGGAGGATGCTCAGTGGACGTTAATTTTGGTGTCAAATTTGCCCGAAAATTTCTAGATGCCAGAGAATTAGAAGGCGATGGTCGAAGTTTAATGAATCTCCATAATAACAAAGCTGGTAGAAAAGTAAGAACTGGTGAGTTGTAATACACCACTCAATACAACTTTATTTACTTTTTTCAGGCTGTGAAAATGAATCTCATTGTGGATTGCAAATGTCACGGAATTTCGGGCAGCTGTACAATGAAAACATGTTGGAAAACACTTCCGACGTTCCGTCAAATAGGTGACAACTTGATGAAAAAATACTACAGGGCCAGGCCTGTTGCAGCTAAACCGTCGTCCAGGACGGATCGAGAAATTCACGGGCGCCGTTTGAAGCATCAGAAAAAAATTCATTTGGTTTTGTTAAAGGGTAAAATGCCCACAAAGAAAGCGCCGAAGAAGTCAGATCTTGTTTTCCTGCAAATGTCACCCAATTATTGTGAAAAGAATTCGGCGACAGGGTCGATGGGGACCGTGGGAAGGGTTTGTAACCGAACGTCTTTAGGTAAGTCAGAAAATAAAGTATATTGGAACACATTGTTTTTTGAAATACATATAACCAATATAGTTCCCTTTCTTTCCCAAATTTGCAAAAAAAGAGGATATAGTGATTTTTTCTAATTTTCACTGCATGAAGGACTATGGAAGAAAACTCAACTTAAGTGAAGAAATATTATTTCAAAAAATATTGATGTCAAATGACGTCATCAGGAACATGTGCCAATCTTAGAACTTGTACCTTCTGTTTCTGGAGATAGCCTGCAGTGCACTCACTCGGTTGGTAGCTGTTTCCAACGAAATACAATCAGCATATTATTCATTGGCCGCTTGCACCCACCAAGTGAAATAGCCTGTTACTGTCTCTATTGCCCTCTCTTTCTAGCATTCCCTCGAATTTGTGCATTACAGGCTATCTCCAAAAGGTAAATGCTCTAAGGTGCCAATGCTCGGTTGGAAATGTGTCAACTAAAAATCAGAAAAAAAGTTCATGTCAACGTAGGTTTGGAAATGCTTACTGTGCGTTTACACAAGACAAACTTTTGTTCGAGCATACGTTTATGCAGACTTCAGAAAAGGTCAACGAAAGTGTGTGCGAACTTTGGTTCAGACTAACCAGTATTAGCCTCAGACCTAGCGTAATGGATTAGTAGGATTACTGCCAATATTATTGTAGTCAGTCAATGATATCGTCATTTGTCCCACACCTCCGGACTTGCGAAAATTAAACTAACAAAAAAACGCCGACATACATCCAATCTTCTAATTTGTGTGTAAAGCTTTTCTAATCTAATCGCACGACCATTTCTCTAAATTGCCAAATTGCCCAGACCCAATACAATATAAAACATTTTTAAAAAATATATAACCGACTTCTACCTATAACTAAAAAGCTAAAAATAATTATAACAAAATACAACTCTAGCAAATAAATAACACATTCAATGTTGTTAGGTACCTACCCAGGAAGTAAAAAATGTAAAAATTAAAAGGTGCTCATTCTGTACAAATTATTACCTACCAATCTAGTATATTTTGAAGCCGGTGCCAAGCAAATCTAAAATCCTTCATTGCGTACTTATCTACTAATTCATCAAACTTGATTGTTGCTTGGCACCGACTTCAAAAATATACTCGATTGGTAGGTAATTAATTTGTACAGAATGAGCACCTTTTAATGTTTACATTTTTTACTTTCTGGGTAGGTACCTAACAACATTGAATGTGTTATTTATTTGCTAGAGTTGTATTTTGTTATAATTATTTTAAGCTTTTTAGTTATAGGTAGAAGTCGGTTATATTTTTTTTAAATGTTTTATTTTCAACTTTTTAGTATTTTTAAACTCAGGTAGTTTTCATTCTTAATTTTTTATTTTGTATGTATAACCTTAATAGACAGAACAAGGTAACATCGAAAGCCTCAACATTACACAATGATACTTTCTCATTTAAATTGACAGGTAAATCTTTACGAACAAAATATACTAGTACGCGTTGACTTAATCAGCCCAAAATATATTTATGCCATATGGACTACGCCATGTAACCTTTTTTAAACTTTTTTTGACAACCCTGTATAACTATAGATAATTACACTCCAACCTATGTACCAACCATCCTGTACATACGACTGTCCACGGACAAGCATAAATTTGTTAGCTGCCTTCTATAGGACGGAGTAGAATCCATCCCATATTTACGGACTCAAATCCGTCCTATATTTCAACCATAGTATATAACTTCTTGTGGGCTAGCTCATAAATTAGTTCATTTTTTACATTTTATATTATCGTCCTGTGTAACATTAATTCCTCTCCACACTTTATGCAACTTCTTATGGGCTACAAAAGAAATAATTTTTTAATCACACTGTATAAATATAATTCAACTGCAGCATATATTTCAACCATCCTATATATGATTTGCGTATGTCCACATCATATAACAGTTTTTTAATCACCCTATATAATTTTAATTTCACATTTTTTCCAACATTTTTATACCACCAAACGTCCAGTCCACGCTATATTCCAACCATCCTGTATATACGGCTGCCTACGGACCACTATCATTCTAGTCCGTCCTATATTTCAATCTTCATATAAATGCAACTCCTTCTATCACTTTAATTTGTGATTTTGTTTGCTATAATTAAACACCCTGTCTATAAACGTACCAAATAGCAGTTTAAAGTTTGACATGTGTTGTCACTGAATTTTCTATTAGGCCGGGAGAATGTGACAACAAAAGCACCGTCTTCGCAAAATGGAAAAATTTGCATTTAAATAGGTATTTGCCTGATATACAAACAAAACGAGCTTGGTACTCATTGATTTAAGGAGCCGAAAATACTATGCTTTATGTTTTAAATCGCAATTAAAACTTCCAGTGCCTAAAACTACCGCACTATTACTTTGGAATAAAATATTTATGAGGAAATGTCCGTTATGTCATTTCGATGAAATTTTTGATAAGAATTTTGGAATTTTCGGCGATTTTCTGCAGAACTGCTAGTTGCACGTCGCAGAAAAGTATATGAGATCACCTAAGGATCTTTCTTAATAGATTAAACGTTAAAAAACTATACACATCCATAAGGAGTTATGGAAAAATCGACTAAAATATTAGGGATATTGGTCGGCTTCCATGCACGCATGTGTTCATTCACAAATTTTATCACTTTACCAATAGAATTCTTTTCCAAAATTTGAAGTTTCACCAATCCGGATATATACTCTATTAAACAAGGGCATATTCATTCAAAACGGTGAACCATAGGAGAAGAAATCAGGTAACATACACACAAAAAAAAGCGAAAAATACGCGTCGAATTGATAACCTCCCCCTTTTTGGAAGTCGGTTAAAAAGTCGGAGTGAAGTCTCTCATGTGTAAACCGACCATAAATTTTCAAGGTACCGGATTTTAAAAAATCAAGTTTTGTTGCAGAAACATTTATTGTTGTAAAACTTTAATACACAATGCTCTATCATCTTGAATCTCTTTGTCTCTTCTAAATGATGAATCCGTATTGGAAACCATTTTCAAGGATTTTGCCAAAATTCTCAATAAAGCTATGAGAGCTGGTACGATTTGTGCAATCACATTCCTCGTTCAAAAAACGCAGTCTCGCACTAGGACCTTATACTAATAATGGCTTCATCTAACCACGGTTCGACTTATACTTCGCCCTGCTGGACGTGGAACACCAAACTGCCGATACTTTGCAGAGTCTCCAACTGATTACTGTCCTTGAAAGTTAGCATTAAATTGAGCGTGTCTGGATGACTCTCCACTCCTTTAAAATTACCTGTACGTCCACAGGGAAAACATTCTACTTTGGGATAATTGGATTGACTACGTTAGTTGTAATCGTTGGAGCAGTGTAATTCTACAATTCTGCAACAATATGATGGTCCTGATCTCGATTCTCTATGTCGTCTATTCTCACATCTTTTTCATAAAGCGAGGCCCACTTAACATGTCTCTTAACTGGCGGGTGTCCTCTTGTCTCCCAAGATATACCCCTTCTTAGTCTGGACATATTCATAACGATTTTAATTTCAAAAGCACTGAGGGGAGTTTCGTTACAGTTTTTTATGCCTATTCCTTCAGTATTTTATTGTTTTTCTTCTGAAACTTTCCATTCGTATTTTAACTAAATTGATATGATTAATTTTATAATTTATCCTATGAGTTTTCATCTAATGTCTCCCTAATTTTTTTAAATTCTTTTGGAACTGTTTTATCATGTTTTCTTCCCTGTTATTCCCTATAAAAAAAATCCACAATCAAACATCTCTTGTCTCTTGGGACTGTGGGAATGACTTGAGTACTTATGCGACAGGTTTTAATTAAATCTTCTAAACCAAACAAAATATGTTTAGTGTGACCCAGAAAACTTTTAACAGTTGATAGAAGTTAAAGTACTATAGTAATAGGTGATAGGACTAATGTAAAACGTCATAATTACATATTTTGTTCAATATTCGATGCCCTAAATACTCCAAATTGTAACTAAAATTACGTGAGGACGAATGTTAAAAAAACACCTTCTTATCTCCATTTAACAAACACTCCAAACTTAAAATAGATGAAAAGTCTTAATAAAATATTTATGTTCCAGGAACAGACGGATGTGACCTACTCTGTTGCGGAAGGGGTTACAACACTCACCAGTATGTCAGAACCGTCCAGTGCAAATGTCAGTTTCATTGGTGTTGCACAGTAGAATGTGATACGTGTACCGAAAGAATTGAAGAATACACTTGTAAATAGTTTTTGTACTTAACTATTCTACACTTTATGTAAATAATTATAATAGTTTTATTATTCAAAAGCTGTGAGCGATTCAACCGAATAGGTCCATTAATTAGGGCAGGATGCTTAAAAATCGTTAGGATAACTAATTTATTATACATATCAATGTTCACTAATTAAAAAATTTTAATATTCATCTAATCAGTGTAGATTTTAATTACTGCAAAAAGTATCTTGTAGTTGATTTTTAAAATGTCTGAAATCACTTGTATTAAGAATTAAGACTCTAAAACAGTATTGTAAATTAAAAGCATAATTCAGAACTTGTATTTTAATAAAAAGCTTAATATTATTATATTTTTTTCACTACTCTAGAACCATTCACTAACCTTTGTATAAACTGAATGTGACTTTTTCTGGTTACGACTCTAATCGGAAATAAAAATTAAAAGTACAATGGTGCTTATACTATAGTATTTTTGACATCTTACAGTAGTTCTGGCCTCCATATTACAGATAGGCCATCAGCTGATAACATATTTCTACCCAACATTTTTCCCTTCTCCCTCAGAGGGGGCTGAAAAGTTTTTGCTTGTACACCCATGTATTAATTAACAGCCAAATCCATACAAGGTACATCCTTGTCTCTTCAATGCATAAATAACATCCATAGCTGTGGCTGTTTTCCTCTTGGCATGCTCAGTGTATGTGACAGCATCTCTTATAACATTTTCAAGGAATACTTTAAGCTCACTTCTAGTTTCCTCGTATATCAGTCCTGAAATACGTTTAACACTACCACATCTTGCTAAACGTCTTATGACGTTATGGTTTTGTTATACCTTGGAAATTATCACGCAGCACTTTACAATGACGCTTTGCGCCTCCTTTTCCTAAACCTTTGCCACCTTTACCTCTTCCAGTAATTTTGAAATAATACAAACGTACACTTCGTCGTTAGTTGAAAAACCAAAGGGTCTATCCTCGAAGTTCGAGTGCACACACTTCTCTTTTTGTGATCTGTGGCACACACCACACCACAGTGTTAGCCACTGTTAAAGCATTATTTATAAACACATCTCCTAGTATAGCGTACACCTCACCTCTCGGCCGAATCAACCCTAGTACTATTCCTTTAATGTGCAGACGATGTTCCCGGTCTGCTAGTGGACCTGCTTAGCCTACCGCGACGAGCACGATTTTGAGGATGCAGGTGTGTACTAAGGTAGGATTTGCCTCGGATACTAGACTGGTCATTCCCGCCAGGAACAGGACCCCCAGTCTGACACCTCAAACAGCCGTCGTCTACCTTCCTCCGCTACAAGGGTGAATGCATCGTACGACCGACGACATCCACCCAGGGGGTAGAATCCAGCTAACGTCATTGCCAGTGCGAGGCCAACCCAAAATAGAGAGCCACCGGTAACCTCACCCACTGGGGACTTCTCTCCACCCGCACTTCCAATTTTGGAATCTTACGAACATCCCCGTTCGTTTAACATAGTCCCCGCCGATGGGTGACACCTTCGACTTCCTACAAGTCTACCTCTTTTACTTTTCTGGGCGAGACTGATATCCGCTTTCGAGGAGTAGATGCCTCTACTTGCGGGACGCTTTGGCCCAGTTTTAGGAGTAACAGGCAAAAGGTTGGCAAAGGGTTCTCGTCTCGAATACTAGGTCGCGTCCCATACAGGGCGATGACCTGACATCTCAAGCGACGGTCCCACTGTTACCCGCCAGGTTGTCTCATCGCCATAATCCCGAAGAAAAGAAGGTCTGACGACTACTTGTATTAAAAGCTTAACAAGTCAGCCACGTTCCCTTGCGCTCAATCCCGAGGGAAAGTATGTCCGGCGAACTACTTGTGTAAAATTTTGACAATTCACAACCGAGGGCCGGGGACCCTCTCCTTCCCTAGTTACTAACGGGCACTGCCTTGTCGCCAAAAACGAGGTCTGGAATCGACTGCCATGACTCCGAAAGTTTTATGGGTAGCCACCGGGAAGTTGATTTCACTACCCCAAGTATAATGGAATTTGCGAGAGAAAATCCTGGCTAACATACGAAATTTTCGTTTCCTAGTTCCAGAAAAATATATTTTTTGTTCCGATTTTCTCCCCAAATGAATTTTATGATATAATCAAGTATCTAAAAACATTCAACAGAGTCCCATATTTCTTGACTCAACTGTTTGACATGCCCTTAGGCTACGTGCGACACTTCTGTAGACCGTTTTTCGATGCTCGGTTTATCATATATTTCATTTAGTAATAATAGCAGAAGGGAGAAAATCGTAGCAAAACTTCAGAAAATGGAAAATGAATTATTTCTATAGCTCTGTCCAACGTCAACGCGATATACACGATGCGGGCCGAAAACTAACAACACATAAAAATCATTCATGATGTCCTTGTCAGAAAATAAATTTCAGCAATTGTAAGGCTATGTCAAAAGAAAGTGACAGCCGCAAAACTGAGGACGAAAACAAACCAATTGAGCGATGTGACTAAACATAAAATGGCTAGAATGGCTTAAATAATTGTAACCTAAATTTATTGTTCATTAAGAACATCATGAATGCTTTTGCCCCAAAACGAGATTTGCGCGGTGCGGGTGATGGGTTGCGTCAAAGTGACAGTCGCAAACTATCAAACACATAAAAAACATTCACGGTGTCCTTACTGGAAATTAAATTAGTATGTTTGTCATGATTTTATATTGTTGCATGGGTCAATTGGTTTGTTTTCGCCCGCAGTTTCAACTTGAAGCTGTCACTTTGACGCAACGCATCGGCCCGCACCGCGTAAATCTCGTTTACGTGGGACACAGCTTAAGTTAACCGCGCTATTCTCTCGCAAATTTCGTCTATTCAGCACACTTCAAGACAGAATGGAGAAAATGATGAACCCAAAACTGACATCACCTAACAGTCTAACATGATAACCGATGATATAAGTGTTCACACTCTATTACCAGACTATCTGGAAAAGCACCCAACTAATGCCAATATAGCCATGGCATGCCATGGAATAAAACTATTCAAAAAAATATATAGGTGTTTAGAGCTTTCAAATTGTTTTAAAAAATAGCCGAGAGCGATGTTCATGATTTTCCTGCTATACCTCATTCATAAGAGGTACAAAAACAAGTTTGGAGACTTGATCCACGAATTCTAAACTATCAACTTAGTTCAAAAAAAATAGACGAAAGGCACTATCTTACCAGGTCTCATAAGGGGTTAAAAAATCAACTTTACACTGCTGTATATCGAAAAAAAAAACTTTTTTATTTGTACCCAAAAAAACTTTTGATCCCCGGCATCAAAACTGTCGAATAGCAGTTTTTAAAAAATATACGAAATTCAATGTAATAAAATCAGTTTTCAAGGGCTGTACATCGAAATTAAAAAACTTTTTGAGATTGTTCCAATAAAAACTTTTCATCTGCAAATTTAAGGCTTTTAAAGGGCAAAAGTTGAAAAAAATAGCCAAAAGTCATTTCCGTTAAGAATTGTGTGGGACCTTTATTGCATAGGTGGTTCTTTAGTAGTCCTGAAGTGATACTCGTAAAATGGATCAAAAATTGTTATTAAATTTTGGTGTTAACATAAAATAATATTAAAAACATCATTCAAAAAATATGCACACATATCAAAAAGAACCGCTGCTTTCTGTTATCACTGGTTTACGAAATTTTAAACAATGACGTAACAATCATCAAATGTAGGTATTTCTGGCGGGCAAATATGTTGCTCAAACCAAACGTCACGTGGCGCCGACCATTGTTTGACAGAATAAAAAACAGTTTTAGACAAACTCTAGGATGAATAAACACAAAACAGAAAATAGCAACCACGGGCTTCCTTAATAAATGAACTAATTTTGTTCAGTTAGTAAATGTGTTTTATGATTTTAAATCATGGCGGATCCTGTTGAATTGCGTATGAGTTTAACGTCCATAAAGAGAGTTGATCCATATGTTAAAGACGTTTTAGCTACAGCTACGCACGTTGCATTATATATCTTTAATACAACAAAAAACGAGTGGGAAAAAACCGAGACTGAAGGTGCTTTATTTGTGTACAGTCGAAATGGGGAACCGTTTCACAGTATCATGGTTATGAATAGGCTCAATAGAGAAAATCTAATCGAGCCTATTATCAAGGAACTTGAATATCAAATGCAAATACCGTTTTTGCTTTATAGGAACTCGAAAAATAAAATTTATGGTATTTGGTTTTACAATAGAGAAGAGTGTATTCGAATAACTTTCTTATTAGAATCCCTCATGGATGCACTGAAAGATAAGAACTTAGATAAGTCAAAAAAAGGTGATAGAAATGTTGACATTTTCTCAATGCTATCTAAAGCCCAGGAAGATTTCAATAAAACTCCAACTAAACATGAAGGACCTCCAAAGTGTTCTTCAACACCAAGAGTTCCAGATCTGACTTCCCAAAGTGTGATGGATTTTTTTGCCAGAGCAGGTACTAAAACTTCTAAGAAACCAGCTGCACCAGAAACTAGTGAAAATGTTTTACAAAAGTTAATGTTAAACCCAGCTCACAGTGTGGAACATATTGAAAAACAGCAACAGATAGTTAATCCATCAGATCCATTAAATAATGGCCAAAAAATGCCTGTTGTAAGTTCAGCAGCTAAACTTATTAACACCAAACCATCTAAAAAACAAAATACTCCTGGAAATAATGAAAATGTTTTACAGAAACTTATGATGAATCCAGCCCACAGTGTTGATCATATTGAAAAACAACAAATTTTAACACCATTAGATCCCCTAGGTAATAATCAATTGCAAAATACTTCACCTCTGGCCTTTTTATTGCAACATCAACCACAAGTTCAAATTGAGAAAGATGAATCCACAACTGTAATATCTCCATTTGCACAACTATTAGAGAACTCACAAAAACCACATTTGATGACCCCATCGATGTTCAATACAGCTGCAAATACAAAAACTGGTAGGGTTGAAAATATTGACCTATTAACAGAGAAACAACTGGCACAAGCTTTGATATATCTCTTAAAGAATAACTCTAGTTTCACAAAACAAATTCATGAAGCTTATGTACAGTCCATCTTGGAAAAAGTTAACATGAATGACAGTACTTAAGAAAATACAGACAGACTTCAAATTACAGTGTGATAGTTTTATTGTTTTGACTGAAACATTAAAAAAATATATGTCCAGCCCAAGAATGTTTAAGTTTTTTTTTGTATATATGGCACTTATTTATTAGCTCAATTATAGACAACTTTTAAAAGCTTGATTTAATTAAAACATTCAGTATTTTTAAATAATTATAACCATAGTTGTTTCAAAATTGTTTTTACTTAAGAAAACTTATCTTTGACAGATTTCAATTTTGTTGTAATAAAAAATATTTTATCCTGTCATTGTGTATTATTTGATATCTAAATATGGAATATGGACAGCATTATAGTTTTCTGTTTGGGAATGTCTATATTTTAGAGTTCCTCATTGTATTCTGAAGGTGAAATATTTCTAAAATGTTTACAAATATGCTATTTTCAATTACATTTCCACTTCATAAAGCTATACCTTAATTTTTCCAAAATTTGTGTTATTATTCTACCATTATGCCGTGCCCACAGTTAACGCGATTTAAGGGCGGTGTATTGCGTCAAAGTGACAGCTGCAGACTATCAAAAACAGAGTTCATTTTGCCCTTACTGGTAAATAAATTTGTGCAATTGTAGCGATTTTGTATTGTCGCACACTTCAGTTGGTTAGTTTTAACCTTTAGTTGAAATTTTAATTCTCCCATTGACGTATCGTACAGCCCACACCGCGCAAATCGCGCTTACGTGGGACACAGCCTTAGTGTATATATTGTGTTATTGAGCAGCATCTAGACACATGACTATATTCAATGCTAAACATTAAGATGAATAAGTGTGGGAAATTGACAGCTATCAACAATGGTAAACGATCTGTTCAGACACCTTATTTTTGACATGGATTTCAAAGAAGCTACTCCTCCAGTAGCTTCACCTTTAAAGTAACCAATTTTGGAATGATTGTTGAGGAGGTCATTGAATATTCTGCCTATTTATTGATATTTTCTCTCCTCACTTTTCTGTAATAGATAAGTATATGTAAGTGAGTAATTTTGAAAAATTGCCCAGATTACTTGATCCTTACAGAAAACTTCACAGATATTTTGAATGAAAACTCTATGATATGATTAACCAGTATTCCTTTGTACAACGAAGTGTATTAAAGTTGCAGGTGTGAATACTAAAAAAATATTGCATAATTAATAAAGACACTGATTAGCAATGACTATAATTATCTTTATGTTTTCTTGGGAATAACCCACAATCGAAATAAAAAGCTGTATATTGAAAAAAAACCAAACATTTCAAAGTCGATTCTGACTTCATTGTCAATGGCTAAAATATGTATTGAAAATGTAAATTGCAAATTGAAAGTTTGATTCATGACATTTAAAGGGACAAGAAAATTTGTTGGTTTTGATATACAGATAGCACAAAGAATTCTAAAGATCATGTATTATAGTTAAACAGCTTTCAAGTTGGAAGAATTTGAAAGAGTTGTCTTTAGAATTTATAAGTGGCGTTCCTAGGTAAGACTTTGTTATAAGATAGAGCATTTGCCAAAAATGTGATCAAAGAATTGTTTCAGTGATCCCATTAACGTCATAAGGGAAAACCTAGGAAAAACACTTCCTATAGTAAAACAACTACTAGAACGGGATTCTTCATTAAGTCAACAAACTCAGTTATCAGTTGAAACAATAATGGAACTACTAACATATTGTACCCAAGTAAAACATAAATAAAAAATAATCAAGAATATGCCACAAATAACAAAGACAAAGATTTGTACTACTACAATTTTATCTTATAAAAGCAGATATTTTCAAGGTTCTACTATATTTATTTTTATATATTAGTAATCAACGAATACTGCCTCTTTCAATTTCTTAATTTTGTGCTCGTTATTCCATATACTAGCATTCCTTAGCTTTAACAGTTAAGATTTTCGAAAAAAAATGGCATCTACTAGAAGTGAGTTATAACAAAAGTTATTTCACACTTACAAAAATGTTATCCAGAAAAAAGCAATTAAAAATTTAATACCCAAAACGGAATAAAAAGATAAGATGGTTCCTTATTGAACTGAAGATCTGCTATGCATGTTTGGGGATGAAAGCAGAATGGATAGATGCAGATGAAATAATTGCTAGTGTCGAAGACGAAAATTATACTGCAAGATTGTTTTTATAAATGCTTATTCATTATATTAATATTAGTGTAATATAAGTATTAGTCGCAATGTTCGCAATGTATCATATACGGAGTGGGGTTCTAGCTTGTGTGACGTAATATTTATAGGGGGGTCGCCGCAAGTATGACTAAGGGGGCGGTAGGTGTACGAAAAGGCAACATTTAGTGTGACGTATTTTATGAACGCCCCTAGGCCTCATTTATTGTTTTTGATCTGTTAGTATCCAACTCTTATATGATTTTTATTGTTTTAGAATTTTAGATTTAATTAGAATTTTCTGTTTATACTACAATATATTCTTAAATAATTGAATTTCTTGTTTGGTAAAATATAGGTTTCATTTATTTTACATTGTCAGATCTGTATTATTTCTCATAGGTTGATGCTGATTGGGATATGGAACAATTTGAATTCATTTAGTTTCTATTAAAGAAAACTTCAAGTTAAAGCAAGAACCAAACCTATAATTCAGCTATGATCAAATAAAATATTGAGAAATTCCAGATCTTCCCTCAGATATAAGAGGTAAAAAGTTAGTACATAGTATTGCTAACATTGATTATTGGCAAATATATTAGAAATTGAACTAAAAGCATGTATAACTTATAGTAGTGCAAGAATCAACAGTTAAGTTCTGGAATTACCACTAACAGAAATGTGAAGAAATAGTAAGATAAATCACATAATTTTATGCATTTTTAGTCCAATTTCAATCACTGATTTTATGTTTTTTGAAATCTTGGTAACATACCCAGGATTTAAAAAATCAGCAAAATTCCAAAATAAATTATATAATTTTTAAGTTGGTATTAAATTCTTGTTTTTGAAAATACTGTGAATAAATTGTCAATGGTTTATAAGGAAATAACTGTCTGAAACTTGGCTTTTTATATTTCAACTATATGTAAAAACACAGCAAATAATGTTGTGTAAATTCAGCATGTTTTTTTTTAAATATTATATGCCTTGTTATAGTGCTAATATTTTGGAGTGTGATTCATGTGGTTATTTTATATAGAAAACCAGAAACTTAATGAACATAGTTATCACTGGTAGATTCAATAAAGGTTATTTAACTAATTTAATTTAAAATTTGGCAAATATGCAATATGAATCAACATTCTTGTTCATAGACAGAGCAACTTTGTTCTAGAAATGCTTATCCCAGGACAAAAATGAATGTGCAAGAGTAATATTCTGTTGTTTTAGAGGAACTATTATATAGGAATCATCTTAATAACCTGAAAACACTGATGGACCATCTCACATATCAACTACCTGTGTTCAAACGCGTCATCAGGCAGAGGCAAGTCCCCCTAGACCTCTCTTGTCAATCAATAGTGCTTCTTTATATGTGTGAAATAAAACATATATTTTTTATTTTAGTTAGTACCTAGTGAATTTAAAAAGAATTCTGGTTTGTCCTCTTCTAGACAAAAAAAACATACAACCTACTCCCTTAAAAGCCAAAATCTATGATTGCTAAGATCTCTCTTGCCTTTGTTTATTGAAAATATAACAACTGCATTAAGGAATCCAGTATGGTATATGCAAGATGGTACTTTGCTCATTTTAGCATCCCTATGAATCCAAATTTTGGAGAATTTTATTTAAGGTGTTTAAAACTAGTTTTTTAATGTGATAACTAACTACATTTATGTTTGCAACAATTTTTTGGCTATTAAAAAATATATGAACATTGAAAGGGTTGGTGGTAGAACTTTTACTGATAAAAATTTTAGGGGACATGTTTCATGTTCATAGGAATGCTACTGGTGAAGCAACTACTTTTTTTACTAAAATATGTGTTTTTAAGCCCCTGCTAATGCACTCTAAATATAAAACCAATATCTAAAGTTCAAATAAACTTTAAAAAATACTATTAAAAAAACTGTGAGTTCCCTGTAATATTGCAGATATGTTTTATAAACTGTTCCTCACAAAATGCCCTAATTTGTAGTAATAAATTTAATGGCCACTCTGTATGTATCCAAAGTAAATGATTATAATTGTACAATAAAAGCTTTTCAATGGGTTTTAATACCATCATCACTGCAAAAATTTTATGTATTATAAGTAAATAAGATCCACTTAAAACATGGTAATTTATCAAGTTAATAAGAGTAATGAAAAATTATAACTTTCACAAATTGTGCACAACAAATGTGATCATTTTACTACTAACAATTGCTATATACATAACTATTTTCTTCACTAGTCTACTATTTTTTTGGTTTGAAATATTTCATATATTTCTTCCTGTCAAATGAATCTTCCAGATCATCCACAATTTTAACTTTTTGTTTAGGTTTTCTTGCTTCAAGTCTTGCCTTTCGGGCTTCTTCACTGAGGGTTGTTAAGTCTAATGGTAGCTGAAAGAATACTTATGTAGACATAATATTAGGTGAGAAAGAGTATTTTTTAAATAATTATGTATATATTAATTATTCATAAAATATATCATACTTTAATTATCTGCCTAGGCTCAGGGTACCTAATAGTAATTGATGAGCCATCAGGATATACGAGAGTAGTTGGATAGACCCTTGTGTACGATAACCTATGGGGCCTTGTTATATAAGCAGAAAGAGAGCTTAGTGAACGAATTTGTCGGGTAACCATCTCAACCTGTGATCTCAATTTAAAAAATAAAAAATCAAATGAAAAATATGAACCTATATATTTTTAGGGTTATGTTATTTTCTACTGTCACTTGTGTGTTAATTTGTTAAGTAATTTTTTTAAGGTTATGTTGTGGAACAAAAAGTATACCTTTTACAAATTTTAAAATATGACTGCATACCGAAATAGAAGTATGTTTTAATAATTATGAAGTCAATATGTTCTAGTTGAAATATACTAATCAATTTTCTTACATTGAGGTCAATGAACAAATTTTTAACAGTAAAATGAAAAATGTTAAACATTTACTAAAGGAAGCTAGAGAGGCTATAAATTTAAATAATTATGAGGAAGCTGTAAAATTATCAAAGGTATTTTTTATGTTAGTACACTACATCAAGTTGAATATAGAAATTAATTTTTAGTCAGTTTTACGACAAGATGAAACCAACTTCATGGCATTTGTCTTTCTGGGCCTATCATACCAAGAATTAGGTGACAAAGATGAAGCCTTAAAAGCTTTTAGAAAAGCTGTAAGTTCTAAACCTGATAATGCTTTAGGATGGAATGGCCTGATTAATTATTATGAAAAATTTAGTAATAAGGATACAAAGAAGGACTTACTGCAAGCTTATATTGCAATACTCCAAATTGAAAGGTAACAACTAAATTTTTGAGGTAAACATGATGAGTAAGTTTCAAGAAAGAAAGAGATGACAAATTTTTGTTTAACATACAAATTTGACAATTAGATAAATTTGCCTTTTCTCTCTTCTGTACTTAACATTGGCTGATGTTTATCTGAACTTGCTAAAATTCTGATATTGAAACAATTTGTAATTTATAAAGTTTCCAATATTCACTATATGTATTCTATATGATTACAAAGTAAAGCAGCCATATCAAAGAACCTAATGAAGACTGGCATATCAGATCTGTGTACTTTTATATTATTGAATTATGTCAGAAATGCTGAATAGCTAACCAATATTATAGATCAATATAAAATTGATTCCAAAGATAATTTTAAAATATTTTGAACCAAAGCTAATAATACATACTGTTTAAAATTTACCTGTTGCTTTAAAACTTAACATGAAAAATTTCCTGACAAATGTGAAGACTTCTTAACTATTTCTAAAAGAGTATAGCATGAATTGTGATCGTAAAAAAGCATTTCACAGAATATAGAACTTATACTGGTTTCTAATGGACTCCAATCTAGCCAATTGTGGCCTAATTACATATTATATAATACCAATTTAATAATTCCACATTTAAATTCATTTTAAATCACAGTGATTTACTAAATGATAATTTTGCATGTTTGAGTAGTACTTGTTCAAAACTCATTTATACAATTTTATTTACCTATATGGAATTCATATTTGTGGCAAATTATGAATTCATTAAATTTCTGATAATATATGTACTTTCACACTCTTGCAGTGTGAATGCAATATATAATGGATTATTTTCTCCATTTGAAATCTGGCCTTATTGTTGTCAGTGTTCTTAATGAAACCCTGAAACTTTTGGATTTTAAACATATGGTGTGTTATTTCCCAAAAAAAAAACATAAAAATATACTAGAGATACCTACCTAAAACTTTATTCAGAAAGCAAATACATATTACTCGACATACTATTAATCACACAACTTTCCCTCATGCTATGATGAGAAATTGATGCATTTAATGGTGATATGTCATATGTCAATATGGTGAACAATATTGTTCGCCCAATAATTGAAGAATAAGATTTATTACTTTCATGACTAAAATTCTCTTGAAATATTTCATGAAATATTATATATTTCTTCAAATATTTCATGCTGTCTGGGAAAACATCATTAAATAAAATTGTAAAGATCAAATTGTTGTTTACTTCATACAAACATAAATTCTCCTTTTTCTGTAGTGATCCTAAAAAACTCATTGACTATGCTGAAAAAGCTGTTGCTTTAAGTGATCATGGGGACATCAAATTAATTTTAGTAAGCATATATTCCTGTAAAAAGAAATTTGGTGAAAAAAATTCAAAATTATATGCAGTTGTGGTAGAATGCTGTCAGAAATTCAAAAATATGCCTGAAGATGTTCAAGAAATTGTAAGTATTTATATACATTTTTTTAAACAAAATTAATATCAAACATTTATTGTAGTATGAAGAATGTTTATTAGATTTGATTAATACTACACCCAAGGTTGAGTACTTTTCTTCATACATTTCTTTATTGAGTTCAAAGAAAAAGTACAGAGAACTATTATACTATGCACTGAAAATGAACAGTAACTTCCCTGAAGATATAGTATCTCTAAACAGCCATATGTAAAACATACAATCAGTTGTATTTGGAAAATCACAATTTGGTAGAACATTTTCACAATGATGCCTGCAGAAGTTCTGTAAAGCTACTGGAATCTGATCCAAAAAATTTCACAGCATTGATAACTAAAGCAATTTCATTAGTGAAGGGTAACCAAACTGTTGAAGCCAAAGAAATTGTAGTTAATTGTAAGTTCTTATACCTGAATACTTGTTGTTATTAATTTAGTTTTGTTATAGTAACCACTACCAGGCCTGGTCTTCTACACGCTTGGGTTTTGTTAACTATAATTTATGTAAAACTAAACTTGTTTGATGAGGCTCAACAAGCATCAACAAAAGGTTACAAACTAAACCAATCATTTGGTTCTGGTAATCCAGCAATAAAAGAAACCCTTGATGAATTATCTTTACAGTTTTTGGCAGAATCAAGTAATGAAGAAAATTGGCTAAATGCTGTAGAACTTTACAACAAAGTAATTTTTATGTTAAATAAAGTCTATTATGTTTTGCTGTTTCTCTTTTATTGCAGCTTGAAAATCAAGATGTGAAAAGGAGAAATTTTTCATCATTGATAAAGGCAAATATTAATTTAAGAAGATTTAATGAAGCAAAAAGCCTAATAGAAGTATTACAAAAAGATAATAATAGTATGTCAAAACTACTATTAGCTAAGTGCTATTCAAAAGAGGGGGACCTCAAAAGTGCCTTAAACCTGTTGGTGGAAAATTGTGAAGAGAACCCTCAGTGGTGGAATGAAATGGGTCTTCTTTATTGGAACTTGGGAGAATTTAAAAAATCTTTCAACTGCTTTTTAAAGGTAACATTTCTATTTACAATGTCTATCAATAATTTATTTAAAACAATCAAGTATTCAAGTCCATATTCTGGTTTCTCATTGAGAAGGTTAGGGAGAAAGGGAGTGGTGATAAGTGTTTGAAAGGTCTCTAAGTTTGTTTAGTCTGGATGCTCATAACTTGCCAAACTTTATAAGGTGAAAGCTGATAAGTGATCTTCTGAATGGTTGAGGACTGAGAAATGAAAAGATATAAGAAAGGCCTGACTGCTATAGAGTGAAGAGAAGAAAGATCAGAATCCAAATAAATGCTCCCTGAGTTGTAGCAATCATGGGCCAGTTCGTTCTTTTATACATTACCAGACAGAGATACTGAACAGAATAAAGAAATCCTATGGATGATAATTGATGTTAAACTTATACCAGTCCTTCCAGGGTTCATATGGGTCACAACAATAAATAACCTGTGATCTGTGTTTGAGGCATTTATTAAAAAGCAAACAATGACATTTAAAAAACCAAATGCCAATGAGAATAAAAACAGACGATAACAATTATTTTAAAATACTAAAATTCTATGAATTGAAATTCCTAGTAAATATGAAACTCAGATTCTTGGGAGTTGATGTTGAAACCATGTTTATAATAAACCTACAGTATTAAGAACTCGGAAACATAAATACTGTGCTTTTCTAATGGAATTATTAGCCATATTGTTTAGTAAATGTAAAGCTATCGCCGATATTTAGAGGGTAGTAGGCAGGTCTATGTAAACTACAGGATCATAAGTTGTTTTGTTTGCTTCAAAGAGGGATATTAAACCAAATGTCGTTTAAACGTGGGGCGATCTTGTCATTGACCCAAATTACCAGGAAAAATTGTATAAAAATATTGTTTTAATGGATATTACTTAGTGGTCTATCAAGAACAAACCATATGCAAAATTAATGATACAATATAGGTAAGCATTAGAGCAACAGAGCTTCTAAGGTCAAGGAGAAAGTGCCATCAAGAATGTCTATGGGAACTAATAAGACCGAAATGGCGAAAATGGGAAATAAATCCACCAAGTTTAGTATTATTTAAATTAAATGAAAAAATATATAAAACTTCCCTTAAATTATTGTTCAGTATCTTCTGTCCCCAGTTATTGCTTTACTCACAGACTCGACACCTATTGAAGAAACTCTATTCTAAGCATTAGAAGACCAATATATTGCAGTTCCTGGCATAATGTATGTTGCTATGAAAAATAAATAAATATTTTTACGTGAATTCTTCGTAGAATTATGTAAAGAACCACCCCAAATTCAGTAGAACCTAGTAGGAACAATTTCCCAGCACTGCAAGATGCTCAGTAGAAATCCTACATTAGAGATGCTTATTTACATGATTAATTGTAAATAATCACCAAACATTATCCTTCACCAGTATATAATATTTTTTTAGTCTCAAAAATTCTTACTTGTTAAATTACATTAATTTACAACTCTTGACTGCTCATAAAACTTATTCTTGCCAATATCAAATATGGTATTTAAAAATTATTTGCAAATTTGTTATCAAGAAATACATTATAACCCCTTAACATTTTCAGTCTGCAAAACAAGATTCCAACAACTACCTAACTTATATGTATTTAGGGAAGTATTATAATAAAATTGGTGATACTGAAAAATTTAAAAGGTGCTTTGAGAGAGCTTTTACAATTCATCCAAAATCTCAGGAAGTAGCCGTGGAATTGAGCAAGATTTACAGAAAGCAGAAGAAATATGAAGCGTCCCAAAATATTTTACAAAATTTGACGGCAAACTCACAAAATATGAAAAACTCTACAGCTTTGTTACAGCTTGGATTGAGTTATTTGGAGCAAGGTGATTTCGAAAATGCTGTCAGTGCCCTTCAGGGAGCAGTGAGAGTGGAAAAAACAAACCCAATGTAAGTGATCTCTGTAAAAGTACTATACGCGCAATATTTTACAAATTTTATCAATTTTAGCCACTGCTGGGAAGCTTTAGCAGATGCCTACCTCTCTAAAGGTTCATATACATCTGCTTTAAAATGTTATTCAGTGTGTTTGGAACTTTCTGATCAGCAGCTGTACCCCATGCTTCAGGTTGCAAATATAAAAAAGGTTAGACTTTCAACAAGTGTTTGAAAACACCAAATAAAAAAAATCGTATATCAGGGATATTTTGGACACCTCTAGTAAAAACTGTGAAATGTAAACTTAAAATATAGATAGAAAATAAAATATAGGCCTTGTGAAATTGTAGTTGGGTATCTTTTCTCACTTGTTCTTTTTGTGACGCCCTCTCTTTGAATGTTGGCGATTCACATTGCTATTGCTACATTGCTAACATTATTTTAGAAGATGTCAATTGAAGTCCACCCAAACCATCTTCTAAGATCTTTCAACTAACGTTTATGATGTCTTCCAATAGACTTTTTCTTTGAATCTTCCCGTCAATTATCAGTCTCAGTGGTTCATACCTGTTCTTGTTTAATGAAAGTAACGAATCTTTCTAGATTAAATAGGTTTCCTTGTTGTATGATCTTTCTTTATAAATGATTTGTACTATCGTGGATTTTCCGTCAACTGTTAATCTTCCTTTCCCAAATTTCATTGGCTTTTCATCTATCAGTTGTTGTTATGACATTAAGTCTCTTAGCATATGATTTAGGGCTTTTCTAACCCGACAAATTTCCAATACACAACTCGTTGAGGTGGTGGGTGACTAGTTGTTACTAGTGCTGTAGCCATTATTCTTAATACTGTGTGCTTTATTATTTTCTACTTTGAGTAGGTGTTCCATTACCTTATTGTGTACATATATGCATTTCATCTTTTACCCTTGCCTTTAATAGCAAACATTTATGTTTAGTTGTGACAAGTGCTTAAAGTTTAAAGCAACAGGTTTGAAAAATTTCAATGTAACCCAGTGTCCATAGTATCCTTGGTTTCCCCTATAACAGCTGATATAATCACTGTCTGTTAGATCCTCGGAGAATATTCTGAAGCCAGAAAAGATTTTGAAAATTTACTTGGTATGAAAAAGAATTATTTACCCGCTCTTGTTGGATTAGCTGAAACTTGCATGTGTCAAGCAAATGAGTGTTACCAAACCCAGAGACTAGGAAAGGCGAAAGATTGTGCACAAGTGGCCTTAGACAACTTATCCAAGTAAGTTTGTAACTTCTTGACTACTAAACAGGCTAATATTAATATTTTATTTGGGACTTAATCTAAAAAAATTATGTTAACAGTGCTTTAAACCAAGAAGACCAATATATATGCATATGGAAGCTATTAGGAGATGTTACATTGTTTCTGGCAAAAATGCCTGACAAATATTGCTCAGCATTTGTAAAGAAGCCATTGGTTGAAAATGAGGAATCCGAAGTCCGTATTGAACGGGAACAAATATACGAAATTGCTACTAGGTAAATTTTAAAACAAAATACATTTACATTTGGAAAGTGTTTTTTATTTTACAACTGCATGATTTTTTATAAAGCTGTAAAAGGGTTAAGTCATAAAAGAAATTAATGTGATTCACTATATAATCTGAGAATTTCAAATCCATAACTACAGTTGACATTAGTGATTATTAGGTACTAGCTTTATTCCAGTCATTATGGGCGTCTCTTGTGGTCACAATGTAAATTACTATTATAAAAATTTGATGAAAAAATAGCCAACATTTTCTATGAATATACCGCTAATCAGATAAGAAAATTGGGATTCGATTTATGCCTAAAGTTTAAATTAAAACACAACTTCAATAAATCTTCAGAAATGACTGTAGGTTCATTTAATGATGTATGGCAAGACTAAACAAATCGGAAAACCATCGACTTTTAGCCATAGCTAATGCTGTCTTTACTCCCCACACCCCATGGATTGTAACTTCCCGATGTTTCTTTGGTTGAATCACTAAATACAACTGGAAATAGGACTTATTTATGAAAGCGCTCATGATGAGGAAATCATTAATAGGGAAGAATATGGATTTTGAGCAACTAGTAATTTTTCAATAAATTCGGAAATGTTTTCGGAAGAATAATTTGTTAGAACTGAAATCTGAGTACATCAAAGTTAAAGCTTGTCATGAATATAATTCGTCTGCGGCTATTGGTTCAGAAGTTTGATTCCTAGCACATTGAACTAACTAGACCCTTCAATTCAGGGCACATCAAAACAAGCAGTTCTTGAACCAGGGATCATCATCATCAACACCACAAAGAAAATACCTGCCCTCGTTAAAAATGTCTAAAAATGCAAAACGATACAGTTTTGATAAGGCTAAAAACGACCTGTTGAATAAAATTTAAAGAACATGACAGTGGTAAATGTGACGTTGAAAGAAAAGGACCAATAAAAAAGTATGAAGGAGCACAGAGACTAGTTCTTTAGGAATCAGATACTTCGATATCAGACGTAAATACTAATAAGTTATACCAGGAACATGTAGGAAACATCGTCTAATATGCAGCGAATTCAGAAGAAACAAGGAAAGTTGATGCAGGTGTAGTTCAAGTGGCTGTGGTCTCTGGAGAACTTCATTGAACCCTAGATCACTGGTTACCCACAGAGTAACCACCTTGGCCCCACCTCAGTGCAGAGAGGGCCAAATCTGTTTTTAACATTCATTATTTCCATGGTGATTAAAACTAATCTTAATTCGTAGCTGAATACGTATTTTTTTAATCATTAACGGGCTAATGATTAAAAAAAAAATTATTTTAAAAGAGATTTTTTATTTGAATTCCGGCGTAATGTGACCGTAACTGATCCCTGGCCTCATCCCCCTGTTTTGCTTAATTCATAATTCAATTAGTCCATTCATTAAAGCTTTGTGAGTAGAATTTTCATTTCATAATTCCAGATGCTATTGCGAAGTCATCAAATTATCGAAAAATAACTCACTTAGTTGGCATGACTTAAGTTCCTGTTACTTAACTCAGGCTCTTGCCACGGACGATGTAGAGAAGAAAAGAAACTTACTAAAACATGCTATGGTTATAATTCGATTTTGTGTGGAGGCAAATTCAAACAATTGGCAACATTGGAATCTCATGGGCGTAATTGCCATGTCACAAGGTATGTATATATACATAGTATATCTAAGTTTAAGAAGAAGTATTGATTCTTTATCAATAACTTCTTGTGTTCAAAAAGCAGTATTGAGGCAAATTGCATTGGATTGTAATTCAAATCAAATATTTAAGTGAACATCACCATTTTGCCTTATAGGCACATATCCTGCTTTGGACACAGTTTTCAAGGTCGTTTTTTGGGTTTCTATAGGTTCGTTCCAACAGACCTAATTACCGATACACAACAGGTAATCACGCGCAATACATTTACCGGTTGCTTATCGGTTTAACGTCGGGTAGGAACACGCCTTATATCCCGATTACCCTGTTAGATCATATTCTTCCACTATTTATCAGAAAGAGTTCTATTTAGTGGATTTGGTTATGTATTTTATAATTCTTCAATAAGATTTTAGTTTTACATTTTTTTTTTCATCCTATAACCAGTTTACTTTGAATAAACTGTTGGATAGCCTTTCAGTTAATGTTACAAAATCGTGAGAAAAAGATAACGGTGTGGTTTCCAACAGTGCCGTAACTAGACTATATACACCTGGTACAAGCTTCTATAACTGAGCCTCTGAAAAATGCCTACTTCCCAGATGATACATGGTTCTGGTCATTTTGTGTCCTTACATTGTCTGCACCTTGTACCGCTGGCAGCTCCATAGTTACTGAACTGGTCCCCCAATATTGCTCTCATCCTTATTAAGTCTATTGCAGATTAATTGCGTCGTCCGCGTTATTTACCTTCCGATTTTCTGAATTTCATTAAATCTGTTCCTATGATTACCTTTGTTGGTAAATATTGTGAAATTGAACTGATATTAAAAAGTAGAAGTTTCCTTATTGTTGATATTTAATGTAATCTAATTGTACTGACTTCCTGATTTTATTAATTGATTTTATATCTTGGAAACGCAGGGCTTGTTATATTTCTTTAAAAGGTGCTTACCTGACCAATAAAAATAAATTTGCTTTGGCTGCATTTCATTTGAATGATTCTTTCTGTTTTATAATCTTGACAAAGTTAGGTTTATCGAAGTATGTAGGCTTTCACGACGGGTATGAATGGATAAACTAGTCTTCCCGGCTATTTAGGCGTGCTCTATTGGAATTATTTTCGGAAGTACGGACGGGAAAATAGCCCGGAAAACCACAGCTTATCCAAAGTTAAGTTGCATAGAACCGTTTACATATTTTTCTCGATCTATGTTTTTTTGTTTTTTATCACAGTGTATAGTAAGACAAATACTATCTGGGATTGTTTCAGATCCCCCAAATTACGCATTAGCTCAACACTGTTTTATCAAAGCTCTTTTTGCTAATGCCGATAGCGCAGTAGCTTGGAGTAACTTGGGAGTTCTTTATCTTCTAATGAGCGAAACTAAACTAGCCAACAAAGCATTTGGACAAGGTCAACGATCCGATCCTAATCACATCAACAGTTGGCTTGGTCAGGTAAAATAAATCTTTTTACAAAATATTTAGTCCCGACTAAAATTACACTTGTTTCAGGCCATGATCGCCGAAAGTATTGGCCACGAAGAAGTTTTGGATTTATTCAGGCATACAACCCAACTTGGCCAACACCAGCAAAGCGGTATTGGATACGCCAACTGGGTGTGTAAAACGTTATTGAACTTACAGTCAAACGTTGTTATTTATTCAATACATAATATGAATGCCATACCAGTAGCGTGCGATGCTTTGACCTGGTATGTAGGTGAGTAAGATATTGGTCATTCTTTTTAAATTTTTTTATATTACTCATCCTTTAGTGGAGATACCTTAAAACCTCTCTACTTAGGCCACATTTTCTCGAAAAATTAAACGTTGCTAAATAAACGTTCCTTCCGATAAACAGTTGACTATGGAAAAACCTGATACGTGTACAGAAACGGCGAATGTTTCGGGAGTGTTTTCGCGACAGGAATTTAATTTAGAAACGAGTCCGGCTGTCGCAGTCAAGTAGTTTTAGTTTAAAAGGGAACAAGGGTCATTAAAATATCGAAGGGATACTACAAAAAAAAACAGTTGTGAGGTATTGTGAAATGAGATACCGAATAAAGGTTTATATTTGGAGTTAATGGTTTCTTTAGAACCCATGGAAATTTACAGTAATTTTATAGAAAACTAGCAGTTACCCGCGGTTTCACCCGCGTATGAAATGTAGAATTCTTTGCAAAAATAAATAGCTTATGAAACACATGGGCTATCCAATATAACAATTTCTTCTAACTTTGTTGAACCATCTAAAAAACTATAAATCTACCAATCCTGAATACATTTCACACAAACTGCAAGTGCTTTATGGGCCACATTATATAACAATTTAATACAACATTTTTTTTCTTCACCCTATAGTGCAACTATCCTGTCTATGCTACTGTTTATTTGTCACCCAATATAACATTTTTTAATTACCTAACTATAGTTCTACTCCACCCTATACGCTATATAACAATTATTTCTGATAATTTTTGAGCCACTTCGTAAACTATAATTTTAACCGGCCTTTATATGCAACTTTTTCTAACATTGTGTTAAACACAATATATAAATATAATTTACCTTATATAACAATTTTTTTAGCATTTTTTAATCTACCCTGTAAAACTATAATTCTACTAAGCCCCGATCTCAACCGTCATATATATACAACTATTTATGGGCCACCCAATATAACATTTTTTGTATCACTCTGGACAACTAAATTCACCAATCCCCAACCCAGTGCACCCATTGATGGCCACCCTACATAACTATTTTTTCAATATTGTTAAGAACTGCCTTCTATAGCTATAACTTCCATCTATATTTAAACTATTAAACTACCTTGTATGTACTGCTGCCAATTAGTCACCCATTATAACATCTATCAGTTTCTGAACCATTCTGTATAACTACGCTAAATAAGAAATTTTGAGATATTTTTTAACCATCCTGAAAAATATAATTTGTCTCCACCTTATATGTCAACTACCCCGTATATGCAACTTTTTTTTCACACTATAACTATAATTTTACTTCGCCCATGTTGCATCTTAAAAAAAATAGAACAATTTTTTTACTCACTATTTAACTATGATTCAACACCACCCACTATTTCAACCACCTTGTTTGTGCAAATACTTATCGAGCACCCACTTAAACATTTTTTAAAGATTAAACTACTTAACTCTAATCTCCATATATTTCAAATATCGTATCTGTACAACTGATTATGAGCTACGCTATTTCACTTTTTTTCCTCATATTTTTTGAAGCACAGTATGAAATATAATTTATCTTCATTTAAACCATTCTTCATTTGCAACTTTTTCTAACCTTGTGTGAATCACACACACAGGTACTCCATATATGCAACAGCTCATGCTCTACCCTATACAACAAAATTCATCTAAGTTTTTTTACCCACACTGTATAATGATTAATGATTATTCTACTCCACGCTATATTACAACAACTTTATATATGCAACTACTTATGGGCCACCCCACATAACATTTTTTCACCACTCTGTATACTTACAATTCTAGTCCACCCTATATTTCATCTATCCGGTATATGAAACAGCTTGTGGATCATAACATTTCTTTATAATATTTTTTAAACCTTCCTGTATAGCAGTAATCATCCTCTGCTACATATTTCAACCATCCTATAATATGCTACTTGAAAACTTGTGAACCGCTTGTGAATATAAAACAATTTTTTAACCACCCTATAAACTATAATTCCATTCCATCTTATATTTCAACCAACCTGTATAAACAACTGCTTATAACATTTTTTTCAACCCATTTCATAACTATAATAATAGCTCAAGAAAATTCAAATATCCTAACTGCTTACATAACATATTTTTTATCCACCCTGTATAAATATGTTTCTATTTTATCCTCATTTCACCCACATTGTATATGCAACTACTTATGACCCTAACAATATAACATTTTGTTATCCACCCTGCATAAATATAATTCAACTCCACCCATTTTTCAACTACCTGGTAATACAACTGTTTATCGTCCACCCAATATATCTTTTTCGAACAACCCCGTATAACTTCCGGCTTTTTTCAACTATATATATATATATATATATATATATATATATATATGCAGCTACTTACGGGCCACCTAATATACCTTTTTTTCAAGATTTCTTAAATACATGTAATTCTCCTCCGCTCTAAGTTTTACCTATCCTATATATGGAACACCCTGTAAAATTACACTTGATATATTAGTTGATTTTTTTAAAGGGAAACATGTTACATTGGCATATTTCGAATTTTGAATAAAAGCTAAGCTAATGCATGCACCAAATATGTGCATGCAGTGGATCCAATTGACTAATTGTGTATTACCAAACATGGTAGTAGTTTCTTCTCTATATCTACCGTTTCTGTCAATGTAGGAAGATAAAATGTATACCAGATTTTAAGTCAAACTGTAGCTTTGCAACAAAAAAGGATTCAGCAAAAAAAGTTCAGTAGTTCTTACGTGATGAGGTAACAAACAAACAAACAACTACAATTTTATAATAGTATAGATGCTAACATCAAAAACTTTTCAAGAAGAATATTGCATTTATTGTTTTTCATGTTAATTGATATAATTAAACTTATATTTAGAAACACAACCAGGTAAGTTGTATAATTGGGGATATACCATTAGAAGAATGGATGAGTCTGAATTTTTCATATAGGCAAACAAGGCGAAGGACTAAGACACTTGTATTTGGGTATCAGAGTGAAATGGAGTATGGGATTGGGCGCTTTTCATCCACATAGGTGTGGAACAATAAATCACTATGAACGAAAATCAAGCGTGATCAACAGAACTAATGCTTCTAATTTAATATTGTGTAAAGTGATATTAAAATTTTAAAATGTGTTTTGAAATTATTAGAAATATTCTAAGTCTCGATACATTTATCAATTAAACATAATTAATTAGTTAAATAAGCGATGTAATAGAGAAGTTCACTTTTCAAGTTTCAAGATTCGATTGCCAATCGAATCTTTCTTGTACTTACTGTCTCATTCATTAGATTTGTGTTTTCTCATTATTTTTCTTTTTTTTTTTTGTTCCACGTTTGTTCTTAATTATTCGATCATACAAATTATTAGTCTGTCTTTTGTTTGTCTATAAACAACTAAACAAAATTTCATCCTTAAGCTAGCCCCTTTACCAGGGGTTTAGACTTCTTATCTTGTAAATCGATATTTTTTTACTAATTATTATTTGTTCGATCATTGCTGAACATAAATATTCTTTTTTTATTAATTATTGAACATTTTTAATTTCAAGAATATGCCAGACATGTTGCGCAGGCGTATAAGCGTTTTTTGTTTAACACTCCGTGGTACATATATAGTATATAATGCAAGACTACTAATTATTCTTTTGTTAAATAATTACAATATAAATTAGAGATAAAAAATGAAAATCCCTAGTAATGAAAAAAAGTTTGTTTAAACAATTTTTATGATCGAACAGTGAAGAACAAACGTCGAACAAATTATTGAAACGAAAAAAAAAAATCAAACAACAAATCTTGGTGGGATCAAATTTATTATGCCAGGAGCTTTATAAAAATATCAATTTCACATCGGTTAAACGAAAAAAATCCCAAATAAAATTTCCCAGTCATAAAATATCCCCTATTTTTGGGGGAAATATCCCAAGTTAACATCACTGACTGTGGCTTTTTGTATTACATAGGGAGGCAATTCCTCAAGGTAGTGGGTGAATAAAGAAAGTATAATGAAAAAATTAAATAAACGAATATTCTCAAAAAAATTTAATAAATACTACAATAAATAAATATACACTATAAATTAATAATAAATATGCACATTATCTAATCATCATGTAATGTCCAACAATTATGCATGTCAATATCATGTAATGTCCAAACAATTCTGATGAATTTTGGCACATTCCTCCATTGAATTGGCCGTATTGTTTGTTTTATATCTTTCGTAAACGTTATCACTGAAAAAAATGTTTATTTATAAAATCTCCAAACAAAAAAGAATACTGCTTACCTGAATAGATTGAACGCCGCCTTTAATATCGGGCTCTGGTTAGCACTGTAGTCAGCTTCACAAACAAATTTTCTTCTGCATTCCAACGATTTAATGTTCATTTCTTTAAATACTAGTTCTGTTATATTATACTTTTTTATGACATTCGAGAATAAATCAAAATATCTGTAAATGGAGGTACTGTCTTTCTTGACGCTTCTGCCTAAGTGGTTGTGTATATGATCGTAATCTGGTATTTGAGATACTTCTCCAGTTCCACTCGGTGGCAAATGGTCGAATGATACATCTGATGGATACGATCCGTAGGATCCAGTATCAACATTTTTGCCATAAATGTCCGGACCTGGATAGCTGCTGAATGAATCGTGTGGATTGGTGTAAATAATTTTTTCATAATGTTCATCATGACTGTGATGTTCTGTAAAGAACGTGTATTAATTAGAAATTAAATTCCTGTAATCAGGAATAGTCAAAGAAAAATCAGGGAAGTTCAGGGTCGTCAGGAGAAACAGATTTTACACACACTTTCCGAGCGATTTTATAATGGATATAGTTCATGCTATAGTCTAATTCATAAAACTGCGTTTTTGGTTTAGTACAAAATTGTTAATTTCTGATGTGAATATTATTGTTATAAAATGAAGCGGCAACAATGCCAAATGACTATAATCCAGTTTTAACCAATATGTGAGAAAATTTTAGGTAGGGATATAGACCAACGTCAACCATGAATCGAGAAGGCCGGCTAGAAAGTAAGATATGACATGCATCGCACTTAGAAACTGAACTTCTCGGACCTTTATGCTCTGATATATAAAGTTTAATTTTCTATTTCGAAGTTATAACGAATAAAATTAAATGTATAGTTAAAAGGGTTAGTTTGAACCCAAGTATATTTGGTATTTGTGATGTGAGATTAAATTAGTTTGGTGGTAAATACTAGATCTAAGGAGGAAATCATGCATACTGTTCACAGGGAGTTTACAAAAGAATTACCAAACAGCTCAATCAGGTACTCTCGAAAATACTAGAAAAAAAAGAGCAGAAGGAAACTCAAAAGACCCATGTCATACAATCACTGGACGAAAAACGGTAAAATTTAAAAATGTATCAATTAAGGAAGAACAAAAAAATAGCAAAAACAAGTGAATATCAAAAGTTAAGTTAAATCTTAATGAAAAATGGCCAAGATGCAAAACAACTTTTTGAAGAAAGGTAATGAAAAAAAATGAAAAATTATGGGTGTTAACTGAAATCAACTGCATTAAAGACTATGTCCACATGCCCACGCTAAAATTGAAAGGAAAGACATATTGAGTGAAAATCGAGAAAGTATAGTAATTACAAAAAGTTGTAAAACCACCATTTTAAAATTTTTGAAAAAAACGATGGGGAAATACATATAAAATCTCTCTTGAATTAAAAACGGTAGCATATTTACATACAATACATTTTTTTAAAGGATAGTATATTCCTCCAAAATACATTTTTTGTCAAAACATTGTGATTTAATTTAAGTGGTAATACTTACTTTTCATGTATTCCGATATTTTGAAAAATGCAAATATTTTCGCCAAAACGATTCCAAAAGTCCATATCGATCCAATTACAAGAATAATTTTAAATTTCAACGCCAGAAATATCAAATAGTAGAACTCGTGAACTGAAAAATTGTAGATGTAGTATTTGAAACTCTTCTGTAAATATACTCACAATACATGTGATGTCCGTGATGTCCATGTTTTTTATCACACACAGCCACCGATAATAATGACAAGAAAATTAAAACAATTTTCAGAGAAGACATTGTTCTTGTTGTCGCATATTACACTGCTAAGGCTACCTATTAATTTCTCGTTTATATTAGTAGAATGTATATGTTTGCCGTCTCATTAACACTTAAAAATAGTTTGAATTGTTATTTTGCTGGAATATGTGAAGTGAAAATGTGAACTGCTGGTCAAGTTCGGTTAAATATTGATTTTAACAATAAACTTTCCTCAGCTTGTGTACTTTCTTTTGTTATAATTAATAATGATAACAAGGAAAGTTGTGTTAACATTTATATTTGGATGTTGGTAGGCGACAAATTCAAGAGAAAATACGTTTTGTTTTCACTTTCTAACATTTTGTATAGATTTCAAGTGGAGGATTTTATTTTCAAATACAAATTTACAGCGCCACCCTCTAAAGTTTTCATTTTTCCAATAAATTTAACATTTAGATATATAAATTTACAATAACATGAGAAACAATAAATATAATAAAATGTATACAAGGTAAATTACAAGGAAAGATATTGAAACTAAAATTAGGGAAATATCACAGAGTTTTTTATTTTAGAGCTAAACACATTCAATGAGTTATTAAAAAAGTCAATATTGCTTTCCTTTGTCAGTTTATTCGCAGTCAGCGAAAAACGTCTTAAGGAAGATGTTACACCACAATTTGTTCTATGGAAAGGGACATCAAATAGATTGTGGTCTCTTAGGGTTCTCTGTGGGACATTTATATTTATCAAAGACAACAGCTTAGGACAATCTATTAGACCATTTATTATTTTATAAAAGGTTCTCATATCAACACCTTCTATCCTGTAGAGGTGACAAGTTAATTGACTTCAGAGTCTCTTCATATGAAATTTCTTCTTTAGGAATTCCCATCTTGAAGCCCACAAACTTAATAAATGTTCTCTGTACCCTTTCAATTTGATCTATATAATGAGCATAATGTGGAGACCATATCTGACATGCATATTCTAGAACTGATCTCATATAGGAGCAGAATAGAGTTTTGAAGCAAGTTATATTACTAAAATCTTCTAGAGTTCTCTTAATGAAGCCTAATAATTTTAATGCCCTATTGGTTATATGATTCACATGGAACTCAAATTGCTATCAAAATATATACCTAAGTCTTTGGCAATTTCTTTATTTTCAAGTAGAACATTTTGAATTGAATTATTTAATTATAATGAGTGATGTGTTTAGTGCGATAAAATCTTACAACAAAACACTTACTTATAAGTAAGTGTTAAATATATTTAATTGCATCCCATTCATTACACCATTCAGATAGTGCATTCAGATCCGCTTGCAGCTTCAGACAGTCTTCCAAAGTCTTGATTGTTAGAAATATCTTCAAATCATTAGCATATAAAAGGCACTTAGAGTATCTCAGACATAGAGTCAAATCATTTATGAAGATAATAAATAAAATGGGAGCCAAATGTGAACCTTCTGGTACTCCGGAAAAGACAAAAAATTCTTTGGAAAGAAAGTTGCCAATTTTTTCCTGTTTGTCAGATAGCTGTAAAACCAGTGCAATAGTAGATTCCCAAAAACTTTTCGAGCTTTTTTAGGGTTAGAAAATGATTAACGTGATCAAAAGCTTTACAGAAATCTGTATATATAGAGTGTTATTAGTGTTTTTATTTAACATGCTTAGTTCGCATATCGCTTTAATTAGAAATTTCTATTTCAATTTTAAAGTATGTACTTTGATTATGTCTGTATAGCTGATGACAGTGCAAATATATAAGGTCATAATATCATCTTCAAATACATAATCGTGGAAGAAGTGGAGTCAGCGGTCACGAACATGAAAAATAGCCAGACAGCATACCACAGAATAACTCCCTCATAGTATTAATCCCCAAGAAAGGCAGTAAAGAAGACATTAGAAATTAAAAAATGATGCATATCACATCCATAGTCTAAGAAAAATTATCAGTTGGATCAAGGAATATCAAATAACTCTTGCCTTATCCTTGTTGTATATCTGAAGGAAGCAATCAACGCCCTGAGTGAACAAGGAGTAGATAAGCAATACTTAGAGGGCTCGCCAATACATATAGAGAACTAGAAATCAAAATACTCAACAAGATGACGCTATTCAGAACGACTATAGAAAGTAAATTTCGGAAGAGACTGGAAGTACAAAAGGCTTGAAATATGTGAAGAATATCTCAATTTCTACAACAAATAATTTAAATTGACACATTAAGCAATGAAATAGGTCTATATAAAACGAAGATACTGTAAATGAACTGGTAGGCATTCAGCATATCACAATAAATAATACCACCCTGGAAGTAGTAGGAAGAGTATATACACCTGGGTCATTTAATGCATATGCCAGAAATAGACAAAACGATCGGCTTACACGGATCAAATTCAGAAGAAAATCGACAGTCTTCCAAGTCTAGAATGCTATTGTGTCAACAAAAAGTGCTGATCAGTGTGTTCTGGTTACAACATACGGTTGTAAAATCTGAAATATACATATCGTAAAATCACTCAATGGTTTCCTAGGGGTGTGAAAAAAAGTTAAAAATATAGGAGCACAAAAAAATTAGAAAACACTCTATAAAGATGGGTACACCATGTAATAATGATATGATGATGATAACAAATTATCCCTGCTTCATTGATAACTTTTTAAGCTTTCTTTCCCAAAATGTTGTGTCTTTATCGCTAATTCTACGCCGTCCGTCCACTGTCTGCCACTACTTTGTAACCGTAATGAATAGGTACAGAAAAATCAACCTCTGACGTCAAGTTACCCCCCCCCTCCCATGCCTGGATCCGCCCCTTTTGTAACAGACACACCATGGCATGAACTAACAAGTTATCACCCTATGAGGTGTTGGAAAATGTTATAAAATCATGTACCAAAATTGTCTCATGGCAATTGATTGAAAGTAGTTATAATTTACCTCGGCTATAAGAAATCTCGAAGATAGTAGGTAAATCATACACTGGACAAAATCATTTGATCATACAATCAATAAAGCACAATATTTTACTGCCAGATGGTATGTTATTATTTCTAACAAAAATCAAAAAGTCAACTTATATTTATACTAAAAAATAACATGTTATTCTGAAATATTTTATGGCAAGACAACAAGCACAAATTAAATAACAGCTAAACTACTGAAATATGTTGTCTGAGAAACTCGGAAAGGTCTAGCCAATAAAATATACATACATTAACAAGACAAATACCGCAACATTGATGTATCAACTTTTCAGTAGCTTTAGATCTGTAGGTGCTAGTAAATGGTCAAAAAATCCCCCAACTCTAGTTTTCTTGAATATATCTTATCACTTAAACCGCAGTACTGCATTTTCTTCATCTCGTGGTCTAAGAACTTTCGAAATGATTGCTGAGGCGGTACTTCATACTCCTCAATTCTTTTCCATACCCGATAAAGTATTTATCCCCTGTAAATTTCTTCGTCTTCTCATTTGAGACAATACAAGTTAAGCTCTTTATTTTCCTCAACAAAGATTCCTTCAGTTACGAGTTAGTGGCCAATTCCTCAATTGAGTTTCCGATAAAAACTGCCAAAATTATGTCTCCACCTTCGAACAGGTAACTATAGACACCATTTGCCCAGCTATACAATACACCTTTGTCTTAAGTACAAGTTCATTTCCACAGCTCTTCAACACTGATTTTCAATTCTTCAGATCATAGAATATAGTTTTATTTTTCTTAATTCTTTTCTATAGATTATTTAAAATTTCGGATCATCTATAAGGAAGACTTTCTGTAAAGAACAACCAGTAATCGGGCCAATTTTGGGAAATTCCCTACTACACTTTGTTTCCATTACAAATTTCAAGTGAACAAAACTAATCTCTGCAGCCCATGTTTTGAAAAAGTGTTTGTTAATTATTCATTTTTATATTTATTGTGGCTGATGTATGCGGTACCTATATTCGAACTAAGATCGCCCGTTTAAAATATTACGTTCCAACTAGATGTACCAAAGAGGCTAGTTTGGGATACAGTGTCGATGGGCAACTGTTTCAGGTGTGAGGGTATTTATAAGGTTTTATTATGCTGAGGGTTGAATGTCGAGGCTTCAATTATGTGATAATTTGAAAATAATGATTTGCGTATTTGTTATTGATCTTGTTATTATGATTATATAAAACGTATGTATATAACATACAACGAATTTATGTTACTTGTTTTCTCATTGTAAGCCTTTATGATCTTTACAATATTACTATCGGCCGAATAATGTTTTCTCTTTTAGAAAAGAATTCTAAAGATGCCTGTGCTTGGAACATGTTAGGCATTTTAAGAGAGAGATTAGGGTTCAAGAAAAGTACTCTTGAAGCTTTCAAAAATTCTTACGAAAAATCTTCTGAAAAGTACCGCGATCTTGCCAGGGTAAACTATGGACGCAGTTTGTACAAGATGGGCGAGTATTCGCAAGCCATTGATGTATTTCAAGAAGTTCAAGAAGCTACATTCAGCAGCGGTAGTACTCTGGCTTTAGCACTCTTTAACGGTAAGATTTTCATTTGTTGAATTAATTATAACAACTCAAAAAAGAAACATAACCCATGGGCATAGCTAGGGATTTTTCCTAGGGGGGTATTTGTCACAGCAAGCTGCCGGTTATATTAAACATGTGCGTTTACCGAATTTTTAGAGGGGGGGGGGCAACAAGCTCCACCCATGCCTTTAAATGTTCTCCATTAACGGAAAAATCAGAATTCTATGCAACCAACAACATAATAATAAGCCAATCTCAATTTCAGACCAGCAGTATGAAGCCTCACACAGCGCGTATGAACAAGCATTGCATTGGCTTACAGAGGAACAGAGTTGTCAATCGGATCTCCTTGTGGCTTTAGCTTCAATGCAGTACATGTTCCAAGGTGTGGAGTCAGCTAAAACTTTATTATTTCAAAGGTAATTTAATCCGAAAAAGTGTTTTTAAATGTTAATAGTGTATGTTTTGATCGCATTAATATTATTGAGCTTCATCTTTTAGTATTCAGTTGAGTCCGCCTTCACCTTGGAGTCTGTATGCCACCTTATCTCTAGCACTTCTTCATCAGGACTGGAATTTGGCGGAATTAGTTCTTAAAGAAATGAACATACTTAAAGATGACCAACAAAATCTCCCTTATTATGGTACTTTAATATCATGTTTTTACATCCTTCAGGTATACATATGCGTACTCTTTTAAATGTCCACCTCTTTAATTTACAAATATTTTTGACAGAAACAACAACGCAAGGCACTAATAGAAATAAGTAAACTAGTTCATAGGCATCCTCAGAACTCATCTATTTGGTTAATTTTAAGTCATTTGCTGTTGAAAGTTATCAGGCACAAGAGACCCTCGCTAGCGGCAGCAAAGTGCGCGCAGGCAGCCATGAAACTTGGTCAAAATAAAATGGATGTAAAAAAGGTAAGTAAACCTGACCTTTTTCTAATATACAATTTTTATGTGCAAAAAAGGGTTTTTTAATATAAAGGGTGTTCCAATTTGAGGTTGATTTTTAAATTTGCCGCCATTTATATTTTTTGTACTAGAATATCATAGGTTTGTTCCTACCCGATGCGAAACCGTACATGTGACTATCACCGTCATGCGCATTCAAGAAAACCTGTTCCAACTAAGTAATGACGGTTCAGTAAACGATGCATCACGGTGTTCCAACCAAATAATGTACTGTTTCTCGCATCGTCATTTCAATCCTTGGTGAAGAGCAAGAATCGTTTGGCGATCCTTACTAATCATGCGCACTGGAAGCTGTCAAAACCGTTCCAAGCAATATTTTTTGTGGCAATACAATGATAGTGCGTTGAACGGTGCTAAACTCGCAGTTGCGCACAAATTCGTTGCATGCGATTTCGTGACAGTCTCATGGCGGTACAGAAACTGCAGGTAGAACAATCCTCATATGATATTTGACAGATGACAAGTAAGAATATTCCAGTTACTAAAAATGCAGAGATATACGATTGAGCAACGCGTGTTTATTATAAAGTTATTTTAAATTTGGTGAAAGTTGTGCAGAAGTTGGAAGAAAATTTCGTACAGAATATGGAAGAGAAAATTGTCCCACAAATGTTACCATTCGAAAAATTGTTCAAAAATTTGTAGAAACTGGTTCAGTAAAAGACGAAGAAAGCAAAATAAAAGACCTTCTAAAGAAAATATTGCAGCTGTTACTGCCTAGTGTTGTTGAACAACCAAAAACATCAATTCGTCATTGCGCACAGCAATTGAACATTCCAAAAACCACTTTATTCAGAATTTTGCACAAAGATCTTCATTTAAAAGCTTACAAGATTCAGATAACGCAAGAAATAAAGCCAACAGACATTCAGCAGCAGAAACAATCAATCTTTTGAAACAGAAATTTGGTAATCGAATAATTGCTTGAAGAGGAAACAATAATTGTCGCCCTAGATCTTGCGATCTAACACCTCTAGATTTTTCCTATGGAGCTATTTGAAAGAAAAGGTCTATGCCAATGATTCACAAACAATTGATGACCTAAAGGGCTATTGACTGTTTTCAAGTAATTGAACCGCAGTTATGCCAGAAAGTTATCGAAAATTTTTGCAAAAGACAAGATATTGTTTTCCATTACTAAACCGAAACAATTGTACTATCATTTAAAATAAACGATTTAATCATTCTCAAATAATTTGTGTATTTTATTAAAAATTTAAAAATTAACCTCAAATTGAAACACCCTTTATTTTCCACTTTTAACTGACTTAAAAAAGAGGTGTTTGTCAATTCGTAGTAATTTTTATGTATGCTCATCGATTACGCCAAAACGGTTTAAAATAATTTTATAAAACGTGATAGTTTTCCAGAAAATCGGAATAAAGTGTTATTAAGAGACTACCGTACAATAGTCCTAAAAGGTTTAACCAATTTCAATAAATTAAACTGCATTGTGTTAAAGGGGTATAACGGAAAGGTACCGCATCATTTTATAAAACGTGAGAGTTATAGTTTTCCGGAAAATCGGAAAAAAGTTAAGTTAAGAGAATACTGTTTAATCAATTGCCACTAATTTCCCTGCGTTTTTATATAACGCAAAACATACCGTTTTTTCACAAAATCTTAATAATAAAAACAAAAATCCGTAAACGTCAGAGTAATTGTGATATAAATTTACTAGAAAATTTTCCAAGTTTAAATGTCAAGATATGTTAGAATGTAAATAAAAATTGCTGATCATACAGGGTGTTTGTAACGATTTTCTTTTGATTCGTTTGAAGTCGAGCCTTTTGTAAGTAAATTATATTCTTTTTAACCGACTTCAAAAACTGAATTCAATGCCGACTACCATAAAACAGATTAAGTAATTTCGATCATTTAAACTGCGTTGTATTAAGGAATGTCCCAAAGGTGTATATATAATTTTTTATAATATGAGTTTTATTAATTAATTTAAATTTGAATATTTTAAATTCTACTCTAGGTAATTAGAGGCAATGCCGTGTAACGTCAAATATAGTTCTTTTTAAAAAAATCGGAATAATTTTAAATAAACCGGAAACTTCATAGAAATTTATAAAATAATATTAATCACAAAGAGTATTTGTAACAAAATGTTGTTTCATTTGAAGTCGGTTTTTTGTCAAAAAAATTAATTATTCATCTGAAGAATATCCAAACTCTCTAATGATGTTTTGATTTAATAACATTTTTATCCTATTGATTTCTTACTTTTGAACGTCCTGTTAAAGAGCGTTGTGCGAATATTTATTTCTATGGAGGAATCTATTGAACCATTCTCATCATAAGCCTTAAAAATATAATAATTTGGTTAATAACTCACAGACAGCTTGTTTCATAGACCTTTGTACACTTTGTATTGCCAGAATAAGAAATGCGTGAAGTGGGATTGGTTGTAATCGATTTTTTAATTAAAAATTGAAGTACACAAAAATTAATGTAGTCAGCCCTACTGTTCACGTAGTGTCGCTTCATACGCACGCTTTCGTCATTTTTCCCTTGCTGTACGCTTGCTTGCATCTTGCATATGTAATAAACGGAACTGTGTCCACGAGGCATTTGCCGAGTGGTGTGCAATAGTCATGCAGGTTGAGCGGCAACATGTCATTACTTCAAGCGTATTGCAAGACGCAAACATGACATGTGTCTATTTATAATGGGACTTCAGCAGCCAATTTTGTCCAAATAAAGCCGTAATACAAAGTTTTCTACAGATTTAGCTGAACTGCAAGACTTTTAATTTGTATTTTATAATATTACCCTTAATAGTCATACATACGACTATTAAAGGTAATAAATAAAATGCAATTTAATACATTTCACTTTGATATATTTTTTATATTTCTATATCACGATCAATAGGTTATCTTTTATAACACTATTTACAAATGTGATTGGTTATTTTTTACTCAATGACGTAAAAAGGGCTGAACGGTAAGTATCAAACCTTCTGGGATCAGATATTCTCGCTTAACAGTATGGTGTTTTTATAGTAATAACAATAGGGATTAAATTTGTATATTTTATTCATTATGTAAATAATAAAATCATTCACTTAAACTCACTTGCAGCAACAAACAAACTACAATAAATGTTATTTTCGCTATAAATATGTGTATTTCGTCGTGTTATAAGAAAATTGTATGCTAGAATCATCATTTGCCATGTTCTCTAAAATAAGGTCTGTTCGCGTTATAAAATTTGACAGAAATGAAACATATTTGTAGTTTGCATGCATCTTGTATGAAGCTACGTTGACAGAAGGTGTGAAGCAAAATACGACTATCGTCATATGCAGAATGCATGCAACCTACAAATGACGCTACCTGGACAGTAATCCTCACTGATATCATGTACGATAAATGCCAAGTTTTAAATGAAAGAAGACAAAAAAATTGTTTATTACCCAAAAGTTAACCCTTTTTTTTACTAAGTCTCTTAAGCAATAAGCAAGAAGAATTATTGATGAGTATTACACGTTTCCAGGTTTAAACAACGCATTTGATACATGTGAAAGCCAGTTTATACCTATTACAAATTTTACCTACTTGGAAGCTTTTTATTAAATTTTAACAGGTCATCATTTTAGACATTTATCTGTATATGTATTACATATACGCCCTCAAAAATATGATGTGTTGTTTGAAGTTAAAGTAACAGTGTACTTTTTTTCTCGAATTTGCTCCACTTATTAAAACGCGAAATATTCATTTGGGAGATTAAAAATAAGATATTTCGTTTTAATTTGAAGACACTGTGATTTGAAGTATACCTTGAATATATGATAAGATATATTATTGCTTTATTTCGATTGTGGTGTTATTGCCCAAAAAAGGAAAAAAGTAATATATTATTGTGTGATAAAACCTATTCAGGTATTCCTGTAATTGTCATACTTTCTATAGGTTCTCAGTTCAGCTTCCCTGGCATTTTTGGTAGTAAAGGAAACAAAACTTGCAGTGGTGACGGCTCAGAAAGCTATTCACAATTACCCAGACGTTGCCGATGGTTGGGCAGTACTTTCTTCAGCTTTAAATAAACTAAATGATTCGAAATGGCCAACTCAGTCAATCGTAAAATTATTGCAAACTGTTGAGAAATTAGAACCTTCTAAAGCTCTATCTGAATGGATTGTGAAACAGTATGCTGTGTTAAATAATTAAAAAATGCTAATATAATAATTGAACAAATTATCATGTAGTTTTATTCATATTTAGATCGGTTAAAAACTACACTTGCCCGCAAAATAGTCGCTTACAAACATTGTATTATTATTTCAATGTAATGAATGTTTATTAATTTGCTCATCAGTATAAACTTTTTGCGGACAAGAATTATTCCAACCAACCTATGGTTTGAGAAACACACATGTCCGCAACGGGTTATATATATTTAAATTGATAACCATATATTTAAATTGATAACTAAATTTATAAATATGTGCGTGCTAAAATAATAATACAATGTTTATAGCTGTAATAATATAAAATCCCATTGTTATGTTATACCTTTACTTATCTGAGTTAATGCACAGGAACCAATTTTGCGGACACACACTTTGCTAATATCTTAGAGCATTTAGTCTCTATTGCCCTCTCAATAGAGACAATAAGAGGCTATTTCACTTAGTGGGTGGAAGCAGCAAATGAACAACATGCTGAACGTATTTCATTGGAAACATCTGCCAACCGAGTGAAATAGCCTCTTGCCCTCTCTCTCCTTGGTCTTACCCCGACACTTGTGCACTGCAGGCTATCTCTAGAAAGTAAATGCTCTAAGGCTTTACTGGCCGAATCACAGACTTAGATCATGTACCTCCTAGATATCTTAGAGCATTTACTTTCTAGAGATAGCCTGCAGTGCACAAATGACATGGTAAGATTAAGGAGAGAGAGGGTAAGAGGCTATTTCACTCGGTTGGGAGTTGCTTCGAATGAAATACGTTCAGCATGTTGTTCATTGGCTGCTTCCACCCACTAAGTGAAATAGCCTCTTACTGTCTCTATTGCCCTCTCTTTATAGCGTTGCCATGATTGTATGCTTGACAGGCTATATCTAGATGGTAAATGATCTAAGCTAGATATAGCCTGTCATGCACAAAATCGTATCAACGCTAGAAAGAGAGGGCAATAGAGACGGTAACTGGCTATTTCACTTAGTGGGTGGAAGCAGCCAATGAACAAATGCTGAACGTATTTCATTGGAAGCAGCTCCCAACTGAGTGAAATAGCCTCTTGCCTTCACTATTGCTCTCTCTCTCTCTTTAATCTTTCGACGACATTTGTGCATGACAAGCTATATCTAGAAGGTGATCTAAGATCACAGATGAATGTTACACATGTAGAGAAGTATAACCTCTAAGGTTACAAAACTCTTTTAACCAAAAATTCAGAGGATGCATGAAGGTAGTAGAAGAAGCAGACTTAAGATTGGAAATGTCACTTGACAATGTGACCTAACCTATAATAACAAAAAGGGTTGATATAAAATTAATGAATCCATTTTTATGGCCATAATTAAGATAACTCTCAGAAAGCGTGACTAAAATGCCATAAATTGTATGGAAGATTCCCTAAATATTAAAATGAAAATGTATAAAACTTTATCATATATTCTGTTTTTAATATGGTTATTTTACCTATTAGTTTCTGCAGTACTTTTATTCACTGGTGGATTCTTATTAACAAGAAAAGTTCAAAACAATAACGCTACTTGTTTCTCGTTGAAGGAGATATGTGAAATAGGAGATGAAACATGCTCTTTAAATAACACATCCATTTCAGTAGCAGATTACATTGGTGTTTCAAATATCTGTTTACCTCCTCGTGCTAGAGTTATTTTACTAATAGTTGATGCTTTAAGATATGACTTTACAGAATTCAATGAAAGCCTTGAACACCCAAGACCATTTCAAAATAAACTTCCCATTATCAGTCAGTTATCCAAAAATTATCCAGATAAAACAAGACTTTACAAATTTATAGCTGATCCACCCACAACCACAATGCAAAGATTGAAAGCTTTAACAACAGGTAGTTTACCTACTTTTATTGATGCTGGATCAAATTTTGCAACATCAGAAATAAATGAAGACAATCTTATTGACCAGGTTTGTTTTTCCAATTTAAACTATCATTGTTGATAACACATAATTTTTAGTTAATTAAAAACCACTATAACATTGTTTTTGCTGGAGACGATACTTGGAATAGGTTATATCCAAACAGATTCATGAGGAACTTCCCTTATCCATCTTTCAATGTTTGGGATTTGGATACTGTTGATAATGGAGTTAGAAATACTATGTATCCTGAATTGCACAATACTGATTGGAATTTATTTATTGGGCACTTCTTGGGAGTTGATCATTGTGGTCATCGCTATGGACCTGATCATCCAGAAATGAATAGGAAACTTAGTGAAATAAATGAAGTCATTGTGTAAGTTAATATTATGTTTGTTCGTAGTAACCAGTTGCTGAAAATTCCAACGGTTTGAAAAATTCTATGCCAATCAGAGATCTTAGCAGTTGGCTCTGCCAACCTATATTGAAAAAACTATGTATTAGCATGTACCCAACCTAAATAAATGGTAAATTAAACAATTGCAATCAACTTAACAATATAATATTAATTCATACATATTTTTGCAGGAAAGTAGTTAAACACATTGAAAATCAGAATGAAAATATAATGTTAATTGTGATGGGTGATCATGGAATGACAAGGACTGGTAAGCTGTAATTTTTTATCTATTGTCATGTATACCACAATTTATATATATTTCCAGTACATATGTAATTGTTTTTTTAGATAAGCCATATCTTTTATAGTTTTAGAATTAATGGATAAAATGTGTTATGGGTAATAAGCATCAAAACCCCTTTGTTTCCTTTGATAAATCTTCATCTAAGTGGTCATGAAAATTATTAATTTCTTTTAAATAAACAAAATGTTTTTATAAATAAATTTTTCAAATTGAAACAATTTTAGACAGACAGTTAATAAAATATTTAAAAAATATATATAACATTTGAAATCAAATCAAAGATAAAAAATATAAAATGAGTAGATCACTGTAAGTACCTGGGTGTAATAATAGGCTGCAGACTTAGGTGGGGGAATCATACAGACTATATACTACATTAAAACCAATATCTGGTCTTTATCTTCTACATATTGCTAGAAGTCAGAATGTATTAATGCTGTCATAATTCTCATAATCTTAAAACATTGCCAATTATGGAATTTTAGCTGCGTGGGGTGGAGCCCTAAATAACCACCTACTAATTCAAAGATTGCAAAATAAATTATTGCAAATGGTAAATAAAAACCAATCTACAGTGAATGAAAACATCCTAAATTTTAAACAAACATTTGCTGCTGAATCAGTCTTGTATCATTATGCTGACAAAAATACATAAAACTTCAAATAGTATAACTAGAAATAAAATTTTACTGATTGCTAAAAGAATTAGGTCAGTAAGTAGTGAGACAAGTTATATTACAGCTATAAATTTATTCAAGTTTCTTCCACTGGAATTGAAAGTACAGTAATCTACTTCATCAGCCTAATGTCTTAAAAACATAATTTAACAACTGCCTCTAGTTTAAAAAAAAAAGTGACAGGCAAGTTGAATATATCAGACAGCACATGTACCTCTACCCATCTTATGTGTCAAACATACCTACAACTTCTTTGAAAGCAAAATAGCAGCAAAAAAGTAACTTTTCCATTTATTTCAGGCGATCATGGTGGTGAAAGTCCAGAAGAAGTTACAGCTGGTTTTTTCCTGTATTCTAAGCAACCATTACTCGACTACGAAGAGTTAACGTCACTTAAACAAGTTGACTTGGTTCCCACTTTATCGGCTATACTGGGAATCCCCACACCATTCCAAAATTTAGGAAAGATAGTCTTAAATTGCATTCCAGTTTCAAACAGTACATATTCAATTGAGAACTGGCAGTTCGCGCTGCATACAGTTTGGTTGAATGTGCAGCAAATTCTTAACTATGTGAAAGAATATTCTAAAAATGAAAAATCATTCGATGAGGAAAATTTAGAGGAATTTTACCATCAATATTCTCAGTTGCACAAAGATCTAAAGCAAGTCAATGATGACAGTTCTTTTAATAGTTTCCACATGGAAGCAAATTCTTACATGAACAGTCTACGACTTATGTGTGAACAAGTTTGGATCCAATTTGAATTCTTTAATATGGCTAGAGGTTTACTATTTTTGTTTTTGTCGATATTCTTCGCGTTCATTATCACAGATGGCATTCCCATTAATAGACAACCAGAAATCTTCCGAAGTTCATTTGTTTATTGTTCCTATTTAGTGGTTTTAGTAGCTACTTTAGCAGCAATTGGAATGTACAGTTTTGGTTATGTAGATGACTTGGTATCAATTATATTTTTTTCTACGGGTCTTTGCTCGCAAGCAATGCTAGGGATGTTGATTATTCAAAATTGGGAAGTTATCAGCATGAACTGGTACGCTAAAAGTCATAAGGATAGACTCGTCAACTTCCTTTGTCGACTAATATTACTGTTCAATGTTGGTGGACTTTTTTCAAATAGTTATATTATTGAGGAATCATATATACTCTTATTTTTACTTACAACTGCTATTTCAGTAATAGCTTTGAGCATAACTCCGTTTAGTAATACATCTTCAAAGCGTAAAAATGTTGAAAAAAAATTGAACTGGTCAAAATTAAAATATTTGGGTGGTACAGTGGTAATAGCACTGATATTGAAAGCTTCAACGTATTTTTGGAAATGTCGTGAAGAACAACAATGGTGTTTCGCGAATCCCCATGAAGTTGGTTATATAACTGCAAAATCGGAATCAACAAAATTACAGTGGGCGACAACATTAATATTTCTATCGATATTTGTGTTTGCCGTGAAAGAATGGTTGAAAAACTGCGGGAATTTAAACGGTTTCTCACTCACTGTTATCTTGTCAAAGTTTCTCCCTTACTTAACTGTGGTTTCTGTTGCTGGATTTTGGGTTATCAAAAATGCCCAGGCCAGCACTAATTACCCCACTCCAGTAAAACCCTTAAACATACTGGCTTGGTCAGCTTATTCCTTTGTGACAGTAGGGATCTCTTCGTGCATTATCTGGCCTCTTATGACATACATAATACCATCAGAAAGTTCGATCCAATCGAATACTAACATGATTCATAATTTATTCAAGAAAGTGAAAACATCTCTTGGTGAAGAGGAACACGAAAATGACAACATTCCTGTTATATGCGGTCTCGGAACCGTTTATAGCTCGGTATATATTATCATTTGCAGCTATTTGACGTTGTTGTTTGCTTTATTATTGGGAGAGACAATGGGAGCTTCTGCTGTCATCATGTTTGCATCAGCTTACTTCATTGTGCTTTTGACGTCGGTTTTGAGGATTCAGAAAGCGGCATCTTTAGGTAAGTATGTTTTTTAATATAGTGCAATTTCAGTAATTTGATCTTTGAACTCCAAACACCCCAATAACCTAGACTGATAAAACTAAGCTTATTTAATTTTACTGTGTACATACTCTACCTGCGCATACAGAGAAAACGGAGGGAACAGAAAATGTGGAAGCAAATCATACTGAGGAGGATTTATTAGAAAAACACATATTTTCACACTACTTTCTAGCAATTTTTTTCATTCATTCATAATTCATATTATTCTCTGATTATTCTTTTAGAGTTCCGCACATCTAACACTTATCAGATTACTTTTATATATCTTTCCTATTTTTCCCTAATCTGGGATGAGGTATATATTGTTACGAAATTTACCCAAAGCCGATCCTGTTTCATTTCAGTACGACAATAATCGCTTTGAGATAAAAAATGGTTCTCGAAAAGACTCGGCACCTGTAAGAGTGATGATGATTTTTGCGAGAATTTTCTATGGTGGTTTTATAAAGGAAGCATGCCACGATCGCGAGTTGAGTTGGTGGAGCGAAGAGCTTATATGTAAAATTGTTATTGTGATATTTGAATCAGCTGTTGTATATTCAATGTAAATAAAAGTTCTAGAAAAGTGAAAGTGAATATTAGTTTTATAATTTTAAATTGAACCCACGGACTATATTGCAATTTGGTGATCAGAAGTAAAGGATTAAGTGCAGTTAAAATCGTAATTTGATTTATGGAAACCCGAAGAATGGAAAAAATGGACGAAACTACCAAAAAAATAGTCAAGCAGGTTACGGAGGGACTAGACGAAAAAATAGTCCATGTTCTAGAAAAACATGACAAGAAGGAAAAACAACATCAAGAAGAAATTCAACAAAGGTTAATAAAATCTTTTGATGAAAAACGTAAAATAGAATTAGAAAATCTTGTCACTACAATGAAAAGCGAACAACAAAATCTTGTTTCCACGATGAAAGAAAAACAACAAAATCTAGTTTCCACGATGGAAGAAAAACAACAAAATCTAGTTTCCACGATGAAAAGTGAACAACGTAATTTAATTTAAGGATTGTTCTCAAAATTTGAACAAAAACAAGATCACATTGAATTAAAACGACAAAATGAATTTAAGTTATTTGAAGAAAAACAAGGCAAAACGGAAGAAAAAAGACAATTGCAATTTGAACAATTAATGCAAATAGTATCGGATGTTAATGAAGCAGTTAACGAAAGAATGCAAATAGTTGAATCAGACATAAAATAAATAAACGACGACATTAAGATCCTAAAAAGTAATGTGGAGACTCTTGAAATAAAAGTAGATGACATCGATTCCATCCAGAGCCAGGTGAAATTTGAAATCAGTTCAATTAAAAACATGGTACAAAGTGAAGTAAGTGAAGTACAAGATAAAATCAGTGCCATCCAAAACAAGGTAGAAACAGAAATCAAAAAATGCAACAGGACTTACAGCGAGGAAAATACCAGCACACCGTGAGTACCAAAGGTTCCGTTTAGTAAACCACCCACATTCGACGGCAGTTCATCTTGGCCCATGTATAAACGGCAATTTGAGGCCGTGGCTACAGCTAATGGATGGGATAATCAAGAAAAATCTACTTCTCTGGAAATTTCGTTAAGATGTCCGGCACTAGAACACCTCCAAAGCATTCCAGTCGATGAACAAGGCAATTTCGACAAGATCATCGCCATCCTGGATAAGCGACACGACAATCAATCCTTGAGTCAGGTATACCAAGTCCAACTGAGTGGATTAGACGGTTAGTACACTTGTCCTACCCAGACCTGCCAGAGGAAACGACAGACCAGTTGGCCACACAGAGTTTCATAAACCGCATCAGAGATGTGGAAGTACAAAGAAATTTAAGACTGAGTGGCGTCAAGAAGAGTAATGAAGCTCTACTTCGGACTTTGGAAGTAGAGGCCGTCATGAACATGTCCAAGCCGAGGGTCCGAGCAGTTTCCTTCAACCAGGAAGAGTCAGAGTCACCATTTCAAGCGCTGCTTGACTGGCCTGAACAAAATATTAGAACGGTCACAAAGAACTGGCACCAGAGGGGCATGTTACCGCTGCGGACGGACAGGACACTTCCAACGTGACTGCCGAGTAAGGCTACCGGAACGATCACCAACCAGGGGTAGCCAACACACCGACCTTACCAACCAGAGAACCTCCAACCAGTCAGCATAAGGGAGCGAATGCTGACTCACCCTCCACCAGCCCCCAGGACAGTATCCATCCGGGGATTTTGCAGAGCTAGCAGCAGCCTAGTCATCAGAGGCACCATCAATGGGCGAGCAGTTACCATCACCGTCGATACTGGCGCTGCTGGGTCCATTGCCAAGTCCAGGGTCTTGAGAGCATCAGAAATTCGGCCAGTTACCAATAACATCCAGCTCAGAACAGTCACCGGCGAGTCTATGTCAATACAGGGTGAGGCAGATGTCGTGCTAGAGATAGGGGACAACATGATCCGGCATAGGGTTGGTAGCGAATATTGAGGACGATTTTATACTGGGAATGGACCTAATTAGCCAGCATGGATTTATGTTCGACCCGAGATATGATGTTCTGCGGTTCCTAAATGAGGAATTTGTATTGACACGGCCCGTCAACAGTTCAGTCACCTCCATAAAAATTGTGGCAAAGTCTTCAGCTAGAATTCCCGGTCGAACGGAACAGATTATTCATGGGCAGCTAGACAGCAATCCTGGGAGCTGCGTTGGAATGGTGGAGCCCGAACACTCAACTCATGACTACTTAGTTGGACGGGCTATAGTTAAAACCGGACGAGATATACCAATCAGAGTCCTGAATTTGTCCAACAACGACATCAGAATTGCCAATGGTCAAGTTATTGAGCCATCCATCAGCCCATGGTCTGCTCCCGTCGTGCTAGTTAAAAAGAAGGATGGAACCACCCGATTTTGTGTGGATTAGAGAAAGCTGAATGACGTCACGAAGAAAGACAGCTATCCACTACCCCGAATCGATGACACTTTGACCACACTAGCAGGCTCCCGTTGGTTCTTCACACTAGACCTAAAAAGTGTATATTGCCAGGTTGGTCTACACGCAAACGACAGAGAGAAGACAACGTTCTCCACCAGTAAAGGGCTGTTTCAGTTCACGGTCATGCCCTTTGGGTTATGTAATGCACCCGCTACATTTGAGAGGCTAATGGAGTATGTACTGAGCGGGTTAACATGGAGGACGTGCTTAGTATACCTCGACGACATTCTAGTCATGGGCCAGACATTCGACGACCATCTGAAGAACCTGGGCGAAGTATTCTCCAGAATTAATAACGCCAACCTGAGACTCAATCCGAAGAAGTGTTCCTTGTTCCAAAAAGAAGTAGAGTTTTTGGGCCACGTAGTATCCGAGTCAGGAATCCGCACCAATGAAGACAAGATAGAAGCCATCCGTGATTGGCCAGTCCCAAGAGACAAGCATGAACTCCGAAGCTTCTTGGGCCTCTGTTCATACTACCGGCGTTTTGTTGAGGGATTTGCCGCCCCTCTACATCGGCAGACCACTAAGAGAAGAGACCTTCCATTGGAATCAGGATTGCGAAACATCATTCAGGCGACTGAAGGCAGCACTATGTTCCAGCCCAATCCTAGCCTTTCCTACACAGTCCGGCAAGTTCATCTTAGACACCGACGCCACCAACACAGGTTTGGGGGCCGTCCTATCCCAGGTGCAAGAGGGTGATCGAGTATTATAGCCATGGATTTTCGAAACCGGAAAGAAATTATTGCGTCACCAGAAAAGAACTTCTTGCAATAATAAGGGCTGTAGACCATTTCCAAAAATACCTCTATGGTCGTCATTTCTTAATCCAAACAGATCATGCCGCACTCAAATGGCTGCTGGACATGAAGACACCGGAAGGACAACTGGCCAGATGGATGGAGAAATTACAGCAATACGACTTCAAGGTGGAACACCGTGCCGGCCGTTTGCACAATAGTGCCGATGCCCTATCCAGAAGACCCTGTAGAGCGGAATGCGGACATTGTCTGAAGACGGAACAGCGAGAGGGTATCTCCATCAGGCAGATCCGAGTGCAGTCCAATGAAGACTGGACAACGGAACAGTGCATCCAGGACCAAATGGCTGATCCAGACATCGAACCAATCTTGTCACTCAAAATGAGAGGGGCACCCAGGCCACGATGGGTCGAGGTAGCTAGATACTCAGGCGTGCTGAAATCGTTAAGGGCTCAATGAGACTCTCTAAGAGTAGACAATGGAATGCTCAAGCGAGTCTGGGAAAGCGCTGATGGACGAGAAACCAAGTCCCAACTGGTAGTTCCGAAGAGAAAGGTACCAGCCATCCTGACCGAAGTACATGATGGGATTACCGGAGGCCACCTGGGCATAAATAAAACCCTTGACAAAGTTCGCCAGCGGTACTACTGGGTGAATTACTTCGAAGACGTCAGAGCTTGGTGCCGCAAATGTGCCATCTGTGCAGCCAGTAAGGGCCCGAAGACCGGGACCAAGGGCAGAATGCAGCAGTACAATGTAGGCGTCCCATTTGAAAGAATTGCCATCGATGTCGCCGGTCTGTTTCCCGAGTCTGAGAGGAGGAACAAATACATTCTGGTCGCAATGGATTACTTCAGCAAATGGCCTAAGGCATATGCGATACCCAACCAAGAGGCAACCACGGTAACGTCGATGCTAGTAGAACAACTATTCAGCAGGTTTGGCGTCCGGATGGAATTACATTCAGACCAGGGGCGTAACTTCGAATCGAATGTATTTCAGAAGGTCTGCACGATGTTGGGGATCAGGAAAACGAAAACAACACCATTACACCCACAGTCAGACGGAATGGTGGAAAGATTCAACAGGACCTTGGAACAACACCTATCCAAGGTCGTCAGCAATAACCAGCGTGATTGGGATGAGCATATTCCCCTATTCCTGTTGGCATATCGCTCTGCCGTACATAATAGTACAGGCCTGACCCCAGCCAGGGTCCTATTCGGAAAGGAGCTGCGATTTGGCTCCCCCATGAGAACCTCCTCAAGACATCGACGATTATGTCGACCAGCTTCGACATAACATGCTGGCAATACACGAATTAGCCCGAAGGCAGATGTTGGCCACCAGTGACCGGATGAAGGCGCGATACGACCTCAAGGCCAATTCAGTCGGGTTCCAGGAGAGGGACAAAGTCTGGCTGTACAATCCCCAACGGAGCAAGGGTAAATCCCCAAAGCTTACACCCGCCTGGGATGGTCCATACGAGGTGGTCAAGAGGCTTAATGACGTCATCTACCGAATCCGTCGAAACCCCAAGGCTAAATTGAAGGTGGTTCATTTAGATCGACTCGCTCCCTACCATGGAGGGGATGTTTCTGATCGGGACGATCAGAATTAAAGGGGGGGCAGTGTTACGAAATTTACCCAAAGCCGATCCTGTTTCATTTCAGTACGACAACAATCGCTTTGAGATAAAAAATGGTCCTCGAAAAGACTAGGCACCTGTAGGAGTGATGATTTTTTTTGCGAGAATTTTCTATACTGGTTTTATAAAGGAAGCAGGCCACGATCGCGAGTTGAGTTGGTGGTGTAAAATTGTTTTTGTGATATTTGAATCAGCTGTTGTATATTCGATGTGAATAAAAGTTCTAGAAAAGTGAAAGTGAATATTAGTTTTATAATTTTAAATTGAACCCACGGACTATATTGCAGTATAGAAACTTCATTGCCCAATCACCTACGTATTATGATAACTAAATCCTGATTTTGAAAGTTAATTTTGAGGAACAATTTAGACAATTTAAAAACTCTTAAAATTCAAAGTTTAAAAGATATAGAACATATTTGAAAATGTAGTTTCCTTTTTTTCATCGAAACTAGTTACCATAAAGCTTTGAAAAAATAGAGAAAATAGGAGAATATAGGACCTCACTTATAGAAAACCGTAAGTGAAAATACTAATTTTAAAATGTGTTTAAGATATATTAAAGAGAAATATGAAAACAAATCATTTAGGGGGATTGACGGATTGTCATACATTTGTCCTATTTTGTACCAAAACACAGTTTGATAACCAAATTATGGTTACACCCAAGTAAATACACAAATTTTGATTTTGGGGTTCCCTTATTTCCGAAACTACTGAGCCTAAAATTAAAGCCTACCTAACAGGGTACATAGAAAACTAAATCAAAATTGTAACATAAATTTTGGCCTGCAAATTAGGAAATTTAAAGAAAATCAAGTGAGGAAGGTAACATTAAATTTATACGGTGTGGAACAGCCAAATGGAATAAATTCGATAACGAATAAATTAGGGCGTGTTGGGAAAAACGCTTGGACACGTTTTGTATTTTTAAATGCGCATTTTTCTAACAAAAAAAATATATAGTGTGTCATGTGACAGTGGCCAATACCAACTTCTTATTTTAAACGCAAGCCCCTGTATATTATTTATTTTTTGGATTCTCCAGAAAATTCCAGAAATAATTCATGTACAATCTCCTACACCTATTTTTAAATGTTTCAGAAACATATAAGTGATTTCAGATTTATTACAAAAATTAACATTAAAAAAAAAGAAAACTATTTTATTTCACAAATTTGCTACATTACACTAAAAACCTAATAAGTAATACTGATTATTTCTTAATAATATAAAAAAAAACAAAAAACCATTAATGTCAATGTAAGAAATGTTGAAATGTCGGTGCGAACGTCTTGGCAACATGCTAATATGCTATAGAAATGTCTTCTAACGTTACTCAACATCTCAGACGTGACTGATCTAATCGCAAGCGTGATTCGTCTTTTTAGGTCATCTAAGTTGAGGAGGGTTTAGTTTTGTATGCAGTACTTTTCACATATCCCCACAAAAAGTAGTCCAATGGCGCAAATCAGGAGATTGTGTTGGCCATTCTATCGATCCGCGCCTCCCATTCTACCGATTTGGAAAAATTTGGTTAGGTACTGCCGGACATTGATATCGTAATGGGGCGGTGCTCCATCTTGCTGAAACCATATTGTATTGGCAGGAACTTGTGGGTTTACTGGGTCAGGATATAAGTTCTGTCAAAGTTGACACGACATTATTTTGGAGCAGTTCTAAATATTTACACTCATTTAAGTTGCCATCAATGAAAAAGGGACCTACGATATAATTTCCAACAATTCCTGTCCAAACATTAACTTTTTCAGGATATTCTCATTAGACCAATAGCGGCAATTGACGATTAACATGACCGTGAAGTGTAAATGTGCTCTCATTAGAAAACAAAACATCTTCTAATTGGATCACATTGTTATCTAACCTTATCATTATTTGTTCACAGAAATACTTTCTGCTATCGAAATCGTCTTCCATGAGCTCCTGAGTCGGCATCATGTTATAGGGTTGCATTTTACTTTCCTTTAATACTCGAAAAATTGATGTGTGGCTAACGTTGAACAGTGAGGTTTTTCGACCAGAATTATGTGGGTTTTCTTGAATCTCAAGCATAATATCCAATTTCGTATTATCACTTAGAGCATTGGCAGCTACTTTTTTATCTGTCTTACATGACCAACCTCACGAGACTGCTTTTCTATTTTGTTAATATGCTAATTGTTCCTTGGGATACAGGCAGCAAATTTGAAAAATTGTCGTGAAATAAGCGTGAAACTTCCATTTGTCCGTATGTTATCTTCATAACCAATCATTTGTAGAATGATTATTTTGTGCATTTCTGTTAAATGAACCATTTTCTGATATTATTACGTACAGTTAACGAAATTCAAACAATAGCACTGACACTGATCACCACTGCCATGACGAAAATAAACAAAACTGTTTTTTTTTCAAATCAGTAAAAAGGAACGCAGGATTGGTTTTTAATTACTATCTCAATATCAATAGCTAAATGGGAATTGAGTATTTAGTGTAATGTAGCGAATTTGTGTAATAAAATAATTTTCTTTTTTTAATATAAATTTTTGTAATAAATCTTAACACTTAATATTTCCGAAACAGTTGAAGGTGTAGGACATTGTACATGAATTATGTCTAGAATCTTTTGGAGAATCCAAAAAATAAATAATATACAAGGGCTTGCATTTAAAATTAGAAAGTTGGTATTGGCCACTGTCACATGACAGTGCGCCAAAATACGCATTTAAAAATACAAATCGACGTGCTCAAGCGTTTTTCCCTCCAAGCCTTCCTTTATTCGTTATCGAATTTATTGCATTTGACTGTTCCACACTGTATAATTATTAGTTTATCCCGTACAAATCAACAACCAATTTAATCTCTATATATTAGTATAGACTAGTACACTTATAAACTGCCATAAAATAGAATTATTGCGAATTTAACATGAAAATTTTAATTTACAGAGGATCTATTCGAAGTTCCGAACCTAACGATAGTAGTATGGATTCTCTTGGCGCAGTATTTCTTTTACGGGACTGGACATCAACCAACGTTTCCAAACATTTCTTGGGAAGCTGCATTCATCGGCATCTCGGACTTGTCTAATAACTTCCTGCCAGGAACTTTGATAATAATAAACACCTTCTGTTCGTTCATTTTGATGGGAATTATGCTACCGTTGCTGCTAGTCACACCGTTCACCATATTCGTTATGTCACCTTCAATTGTTGGAAAGAAAATGGAACTTTTAGCAGCTTCTGCTCGAGGAGAGGTCATTTTATTCGAAAGGCATCACTTAACATTGAGTTCTCTGATGACGTTGTCTTGTAAATACGTCATCGGACATGGAATTAGAGTACGTTTTTTAACAAACAAGTTCAAAAATTATTTTTTTGATCGACTTTTGTTTTTTAGGTGTTTGCTAGTATGTTAGCAGCCACAATTCACTGCCGGCACTTAATGGCTTGGAATATATTTGCACCAAAACTAATTTTTGAATCGATTGGTCTTATAGTGACATTAGTAACAGTATTAATTGGTTATCTTATTTTAGTTCGAGTTAATAAAAAAGTAGAAGACCTAATAATTACTCTTAATAAAATGAACTGATCACATAAATAGACTGAATTTAACTGTAATAATACATGTCTTGACGTTCAACACTAGAATTTTGTATATGTGTAAATAGTTTTAATAAAATGTCTAAACTGTCAAATCATAGGTTCTTTTGTCTAGCTTGAACCAGTTACTATATAGTTTCAGAATTACGACGGGGAGACGCTGATAGTCACAACTAGAGTTGCGGAAGGTCAATTGATCACGGTTATTTGACCAGCCAATTGGCCGATAATTGACCATTACTTACTTGACCAGTGAAATTATTAAAAAAATTTGTAGCATTATATTTTGGTTTTATTCTAAAAAATCTTATCAACATTATTTCTGCTTAGCAGTTGTAAATAGACACTTATAAATAATAAATATATTCACTTCATTCTAAGATGAAAACACCATCCCAGAATCGCATTACTATTTCATTTACATCATCATTTACAGGGTGGGTGGTTCCCCGGCAGTTCCATGTAATCACAAATCAATATAATCATTTATCAAAGTCAGTTTCTTTAAAAATTCTGATTTTTCCAAGATCGTATCAGCGGGATAAGTTTTACCCTACAAAATATGCTCTCTTTTCACCCCCGCGGCTCCGTTTTGTAAACTGGTATTATAAAGTTTTTTACATGTTCTCTAAATGTTCCTGTTTTACACAATAAAGATACTTTGGCGTTTCCACAGCTTTGTTTATTGTTATTGTTTAAAGATGACTGTATTAGTTAAATTGATTTTTAAAATTTTGCATCTTTTTTGAACACTGTCGCGCTAATGCTAATTTATATGTCGAACGTTTTTTGCTTCCAAATACGACAAAACTTAGACTTGAACGTCGTACAATACGGACGAATTTATTTTATTATTTTTACTTTTTATTTAATGAATTTACGGGATAACCCCATTATTACAATATGTTTACATTTAAAAGAAAAAAATATACAATTATGAATATGGCAACCAACTAAAATTAACGTAATGCCTTTAGTAAATTTTTAAATGTCAGTTTGCAATTAAAAATATTTACTTCCAACTCATTCAGTATCTGAAGTGATATATCAATGGGAGAATGTTGACCATAATTAGTAGGATGAAACGGGGTAAAAAATAATTTGAAATTCCGAAATCGGCGACAAGATACATACAAACAATTGCGCGAAGTTGGGGACAATCAATTAACCCGTGCAAGATTTTATGAATAAAACAAAGATCGAATCTCAAACACCTCCTTTCCAGAGTTTACAAGTCTACTCTGCCAAGTATGTCTGATCTGTGGTAATTATTAAAATCTATATTAAGTATAAGAGCAACATGGAGAAGCAACTTATTTTGAACTCTTTCGATTGCCTCTGTAGCCGCTTGACATCGAGGTGACCAAACTACCTATGAAAACGCACCATTAGGCCTTACCAACGAGCTATATAGTACCTTATAGGTAAGTCCTTTACCAAACCTGTTTACCATTCCTAGCATGTTGTAACCCTTGCGGCAAACCTTATAATCAAACCATACCCCATTGGCAAGGTCTTTTATACCTTCCACGAAATTGAGTAGTACATTGTCAGTTGAGTATTGAGTTCGCAGTTTTGTGGATCCTTTATGAAAAATTATGTAACAACATGTGCTAAGATTCACATGACAAGTTCCAGATGGCGTTCGAGTCAACTTGTAGTTTTACGGAGTCCTCAAGACTAACCACGAGTTTATATAATTTAAGGTCGTCAGCGAACATTCTGACTGTAGAACACTGAACTACATTCATATCATTAACGAACAGATTAAAAAGTAACGGGGCGCAATACAAGCCTTGGGGAATACCGGAAAGCACTTTTATTGGAATAGAAATAAGGTTATTAATTTTGACCCTTTGAACTCTACCTGTAAGAACACTAACCAACCAAGTGATTAGAGAGGAATAAAACCCTTTGGCTTCTAACTTAGCCAGCAGTAGCTTCAGATTAACTTTTGTTAACTTCCTTTGACAAATCAGTATAAACTATCTGTCTGCGCTCCTCTCTCAAGTGCGTTCAACAAGTCAATCTTATACAACACTGGATTATTCGTGGTGGATCTTCTGCTTCAGAAACCGAATTGGTTATCATTGATAATATCCTTACACTTCCATGCAAGTTGGTCATATACCAAACTATCAAATAATTTTGCAATATTACCCTGGTTACAGACTCCTCTATAATTACCAATATCCCTCGAGTCCCCACTTTTAAGCTCTGCTTCCAAATGGACATATTGAATAGAACATGTAGGGGTTTGCTCAAATTGCATACACATGTTTTTAACAAAAAGTGGGTTATATTGTCCGGATCTCTGGTAAGTTTATTAGGTAATTGTGTTATTTTTGTGAATACCTCTACTAAAGAGATTCTTTCAAGGGGAATGTTAAATCATACACACTAGAGAAAAATTTCGCAAATAGATTCACAAAATCTTTCCCTTTTTCAGCAGATTCTGAATTTCAGTACATATAATTAGGATAAGAATTTGAATTACAAACCTCTTTAATATACTTTCAAAAATACTTAGGATTGTTAAGCAAAGAGCCTTCTACAAGTTGAATAGGTATGTTTGGAATAACAAGTATTGTATTCCAGTTTACACAAACGTCGGAAGTTCGAAAATATTTTTAAAAAAATTAGATGTACTAATGAGGTTTTTGTTTTACGATTTCGCGAATTATGTAACTTCGGTCGTAACTATTTACCCCATGATTCTCCTACGGAAGGGACATTGTTCGTCGCATCTTTGTTGTGAATAACGTGTACCGTCCAGATTCTAGTGTAAGGACATTGCGAAACAACCCTACAACTGCTACTACCAGCAAGACTAGTCTCAGAGCCTCAACATAAGTTTAGTGATTGTTAATTGGTGACTTTATTGCGTGAGGTTACATTGTTCATATCAATGGTCCTTCGTTTATTACATACTGTTTGAACCAGCATTGTTACTAAAACAGCAAGATGTAAATCATACACTCTTAGATGAAGTTTTCCATCGGGGATACTTCACCATTTTGTGAAGATATAAAATGAGAAATTTCTCGCTCTCGAAAGTATCTTTATATTAATTAATACATGTACACCAAATTGTATCAAATTCTGTCGACTAGTTTTTGCGTGATGCATGTTTATGTTGACCTACATCATTTAAATAGGTAAAACTACTTACTTTCGCCATTTTTTCGAACAACATAAGTTATTCTCTCGATGTAAAAAGTATCCTACTGTATATAACAGGGACTAAAGTACCTCAAGACCAAATTTTATCGCAATCCATTGAGTAGTTTTTGGGTATTTTCCCGTTTCTGCTATTATTTCTTAGAAATGAGATATTTTATTGCGATAAAAAGTATTTTATATATTCACCGGAGTACTAAAGTATGTCCACACGAAATTTTATCAACATCCGGCCAGTAGTTAAAACTATATTTCATTTACCATCACGGTGTTGTTTTAGTTAAGTACAGATTATATTTCATTATTGTTGACAGCACATTTTTTTTCATATAACATCAAAGATTTCTAAAATCCTGAAAAAATGTACAGATAAGTAGACATGTACCTAAGATTTACTTAAAAATTATAGATCTGGCAGTCCTGCATAAGACTTGATATCTGGCGAGCATGACTTACGTAATATGACGCCACCATGCGGTTAAGCTTCATGATCGTCATAAAAATTTGAACGGGAATCAGAATTATTTTTCTCTGGATCAGGCAAAATTGACTAAATAGATTCATACTCCTCTTATCGATTATACGGAGATACAACATGGTAATCTTTTAGTAGTTTTAAGTGTCCAAAAAAATTACAAGTTGGTTTTTACCCCAATTTTGGCACTCCCCTGAAAGCCAATGTGGGTGGCCACTACAACAGTGCCGGCCCAAGCATTCCTGGAAACAGACTAGGTGTGTAATTATTAATTGAAAAATTAGAATGGTTATTTATTATATAAGAAACTAAAAAAGGTTTACATAAGTAGGGAAGATTTCTTGTCTTAATTTCGGCTAAAGTGGGAACCATTCATAAAATGGATTATTTCAGCAATTTCTAACTCTGTAAATGAAGTTGACAATCCCGAACTCTCTCCCAACACTGTGGAGCGCAGATACATTTTTATTAGTTTCTTTTTAGAAAAACTGCGCTCACTACTGGCCACAGACACGGGAAGAGTAAGCTGCACTCTTACCGCAGCTACTTGGCACCCTATCTAGTAGACCATTTCCACAGATGTATTTTAAAACTTTTTGCGACCCGTAGTATTATTTGGTATCCTTGCAATAGTTTGTAATTCCCCTCCATTAATTCGTTGATTTCTTTAAGAGTCTGTATGACTAGAGATTTTTCGAACTTTGTAGTTTTGCACAACAACCCTAGGAAATTTTATTCTATACCTCATGAACGTCAATAAGACATCCAAAAACATAGTGAATATTCTTTAGCGGACTAAACTTTTCATCGATTGCATTTATTGAGGTATCCAACACGTTAAAAAAAAAATATATTTAATCTTAAACAGACTAGATTCGATTCTGATGCGAATAATGAAGGAATGTTGGCTTCTTCTAAAACTTCTCTTGCTTCTACAATCATTTTTCGTAACCCATACCATTTCTAAAACTTTCGAGGAAAGCATTTGATTTTAGGATTGGAAAGTCGGCTTCTCAAATTAATTTAGAACAAAATATTGTAGTAAACTTAGCCCCAACTCGAGTTTGATTTCAAGACCAACCCATCAGAGTATGGTCTCCTTAAATGTCCATTGACGCATAATGCACAGCAGTTAATTGGTAACATCGGTCAGTGGTTTCGGTATCAAGGCAGGCATATGACACAATCAGTGGCGGCAGTGGCCGTATTCTGTAACTCGTTATGATCGTAACGAAACGGAACGTAATAGGTTTGTTCGTACAGACCAGTTGCCAATAATTCTAACAGTTAGAAAAATTCTCCACCAATCGATTGTTGGCACAGCCGAGATCGCTGATTCGCTATAACGTTTTCAAATCGTTGTCAACTAGTCTCTTCGAACAAACCATGTCATTATAACACAAAGATCTATTCGGAGTCACAAAACATTCAATACTTTAGCGTTCTATCGTTATTTTATAACGTTAACGACTTGGGATTCAAAGATTCAACAAAACAAATGATCAATGACCCTTTTTTTAAAGTCTAGTATTGATTGAATATATTTTCTCAATACTAAGCACAGAAGAAGCGTTTTAATCCTTCACTCCAGTTTCCGTCCAAATGGACTCCCCGCTATAAATAATGCAAGGAAAACAAAAATAATGTATTGATGCGATCACATCCATACAACCATTTATTTTTTATCTCCAAATATCCCCAGGCCCATCAAATCTATACAGATGCGTCGAAAAGCCATAACGGACATAGCGCCGCATTCATCAGCAAAAATACAAAGTATGCTATCCGTCTACCAGTTCAATGTAGTATATACACAGGAGAAACCACAGCAATCCTCGCAGCTGTTAAAGAGTGAAAAAAATCTCCAGAAAGTCATTTTCTCATTATCACAGACTCGCTGAGTGCAATAACTGGATTAAAACAACTCTATCCTTCACACCCCATAACCACAAAAATCAAAAATGAACTGCGGGACCTGGAGAATATCAAAAAGAATATAACTTTTATATGGATACCATCACACACGGGCATACTGAAGAACGAAGAAGTAGACCATTTAGCAGCAGAAACTACTCGCAATGAGGACGTTCCATATTTAGAGACGTTTCCGTATTATGACCACCATCCTTCCATTAAGCAACATATAATATCTTCTTGGCAATCAAAGTGGGACTTAACAGTGTCCAAACTGAAAGAAGTGAAACCGCTAGTCCAGTCCCGCCTTTCCACACCAACAAAAAGAATAGATCAGGTCATAATAAATCGCCTACGAATAGGACACACACTTATTACCCATAAGCATTTGCTAAACAAAGAACCAGAACCAGAATGTACGGATTGCCACGTTCCACTCACAGTAAAACACATCACCATGGAATGTAAGGCCTATGAGACCCACAGAAGAAGGTATAATTTAACAATGAGCCTCAGGGAGACTCTTACAAAAGATATCGATAAGACAATCCATTATCTTAAGGACTGTAATATATATAACAAAATCTAATCGTATTAACTTAAAGTAATGTAATATATTACTACCTGTGTATGTTACCCCGCTAATAACTCCAAGCAGTTGATGCGGGCTGTTTATGTAAATAAATTAAAAAAAACATTTATTTTTATTTTAAATTTCACTTTTAAAACTTCGCGTAAATACTTTATTTCTCATTTCACACTCTTCGTTTTCAATTAAGATATGGCTTAGGTGGACCAGCCAATTTTATACTAATTTGTTTTCAAGCGATTTATTATTGTTTTTAATATAGTCAATGTTCTTTTATAGACTACGAGGACAAAAACAAAGCAACCACTAATTAAATCACGTAAACAAAAATTTGAATTATTGAAACGTTCGAATAAGTCCGGTCAATATCAGCACAGCTCGGCGTCTCCGTGCGGCGTACGAGAATCAGCCCATTACACCATATAGTTTGCATTAACCATCTTCTATCTCACGTGCTAAGCATGTTACATCGTATCTCATAGAAGCTATATAATTGTTATTCTTTCTTTCAATATGTCTTAATACAAGTTTGGATTAGAGCTTAAATTGTTTTTTGATAAACTCGTTGTTATTGAAATGATATTTATTAAACATTTTGTGTTGACTTTTCACCTTATTAAAAGCTTATTAAATTTGGTGGTTCAGCGCGCGAGTGCACTTACGGGACAGCCACCTCTGGATGCAATACTTCCCAACGGTGGGTTAATAAAAAATTATCACCGGTTCTTTTGCCTGATTGTGTTTTTTGAAGATTTGGACGAGGATACTTCTTAAATGCTTTTTAATCGATTATTATTTTGTTCCATCATCTTAATATCAAATTAAAGCATTCACGCAAATAAAAACAAACGTTTGTACACATGATAAGATTTATATGGCGTAATAAAGAATTACAAATAACTATTATAACATACATTTCTCAATGAGAGAAAAAACATTAACAGCTTCATGTCAGTTTTACAAACAATATGAAAGTATTGTCAAGTTGGTAGAAAGCCAAAGTGAAACAACATTTTTTTACAATCAAATTTATATACATATACAAGATCTGAATATTATTATTCCAAATATTCTACAACTAAATGGGTTAAATAAAAATGTATATGGGGAAACAAATATATATTTATTGTACATAAAATATTTACATGATCGGTATAAATATTATTTAAATTACACAACTGAACTAACGCTGAGTATTTATTCAAGGAGTTGTTAGCTAAATATACAGGGTCAGTCATGCCACAATGAAATTATGGTAAATAACCAATATATCTCTTCGGATTATTTTCCAGTCTATTATCCTAGCTAAGTTAGAACTTTCAGTTTTTATATATAAGGCTAGACCCTGCTTAAATAAATATACTGATAACTAGTTTTATTCTCTCCCTCTCAAACTTAGTTTGAAAAGTGCGTCTATTCAACAAAAGCCATAATTATTCGATATCCATTCAATATCCTAACGAAATGAAAACCAATTCATTTGAATACAATTCGTTTAACAACGTTTTGTGCATTACTTCTTACAATTAATTCATGCTGGAATATTTGCCGATGAGTAGGATGCCGAAGACTAAGACGATATACACTGACTTCCAATTCACTTTATGAAATTAAAATGTATTTATGACCTTGATTGATTTAATGTTACCAACTGATGTCATTTGAAGCAATTGTTTCTAGTTCTAAATGTAACGCCATTCAATATTAAGAATGGATTAATTTGATTAGATTTCAACTGTTCAGTCAGTTGGAAATGTGACTGGTCATTCAGTAAAGTGGTTCAAAAGATGCTATAGGTTTGTGGCATAATGAGATTTTTTTAGATTATCTAGTGAAATAGGTTTGTGTCACTGGGGCGCAACCATTAGCATTTTATATTGGTTAATTTTTCTGGGTTCATTTGAACACATCTAACTTTTTGCTAATACGAACTCAATTTTCATGGGGCGAATTCTTTGAAGTTATTAGCCATTTCAAGAAAAACATGTACATGTAACAAGTTTATGAAGTGAGCCATTCCTTGATTACACTGTGATTTCCCTTTCGCCTAAAAATATTAATTGTGTTTGGTATTTCATGAAACAGAAGAACAGTACGAAAATACATATTTTTTAAAAATAAAATGTAATCTGTGAATTGGAGTTTCCAATGATTGATTACTATATGGAGGCAATAAAAACAAACGTTTTTATTAAAATAAACAAGGATCATTATTATGTTTAAGAAATAAATTCGGCAAAAATCGAAAGCCAGTCATGTCACAGTGAACACGAATCAGAAAGAAAATTTATGGGTTACAGCAACTAGTTTCAAGTTGATAGTTTTCAATTATATCTTAAAGGACACGTATGATTCCCAAAATTGACGTTATTTTGATTAGCATATTTTTCACGCCAACAGTCTTTTTTGCTCATCAGAATACCGCCATGTTAAAACTTCCATGTGAGTACACAAGTATAAAATACAAATTATAAGCTTAAATACTTTTATTAATATTTTATCAATATACTGCGAAATGTTCGTGTAAAATCAAATTAATCTTCACATTCATAATACTGTTGATAAACTATCCCTCCTTGCAAAGTTTTCGCCACTTTTTCCGTATTTGTTCATTGTTTCGAACACATATAAATAGTGGATATTTTTGTGATTTTACACGGGACACTATAAAGTACCAGAATTCATTTTTAATACTCTTAATGAATCATGTGGACACTTAGTCAGTCCTAAGATTTATTTATTTGAAATTCCCAAAAATTTATTTAAATAAATACTAGGTAATAACAATGATTCGGCGCCATCAAGACACATCAATTAGGTAAACAAATCCAAAAAAACTGAATTCGTGTGATTAAGAACAACTCGGGAAGCATAAGGGACTTCAGGAACTCTATAAATTGTTGTCAGTCAGTTCACCCCGACAAAGTACATACAAAATTATGGTGACTTAAAAGACTGATTACTTCTCTAATTAATTACCTTGGCAGCACTTACACTTCTTCGTGCAGAAAAAGTCACTAAGGTGGTATCGCATTGTGAATTCATCACAAGGACAAAGAGTAACGGTTCAGGGGAACTAACAATGTAACGCATTAACCTCAACTCATTCAAAGGGTTAGGGGGTACTTCCCCTACCTCTCATACGTCCATCCCTAATTTGAAAACACCTGTTCCAGACCATTTCCAGTTGTTGTAAAGTTAAGGCCTTTGAAACGTCCTATACACTCACTGCCCTGACAAGATTACATCAAAAGGTTGAGGGGTACTTCCCCTACCCCTCATAGCTCCATACCTAATTTGAAAGCACCTGTTCCACGCCATTTCTTTTTGTTGTACGAAGATTTGGAGTGGCTTTGTAAAGTTAAGGCCTTAATGTGATAACAGGTGCTATACTTAAGAATCTATTGTTCGAATACCTTAATACAAACAATCCCCATTTAAATAGTATCATTTTTCGATCGAAATATGAATTAATTATCCCCAAAATGTACACTTAAAATGGAATCTGAGATTTGTCAATAATTCAAGAATTTGAGATTAAAAAATATATATTTTGTTGATATATGTATGTCCTAAACATCTCCCTGGAAGTTAATAGGAGAGTTTACAATAGAGATGTAGAAGTTGACAATTGGATAAAAGGAAACGAAGATAATCCTTGACATGTAAATCCGGATTAATCACTGGTGAAAAGGAAGAGGCTGCTAGTGAGGTTAGTCAAGTCAGTTCAGATAAATATGAGCATATTCAAAAGTTCTAATTGTTCAGTTGCAATCTTAGAAAAGCCCACTGTGTTTGGATAAAAAAGCAAATACCTACATGTACTAGTTTTTCTTGGCGTAGAATATATAACAAAAAAGTTAAATCAGTTCAATATATTTATTGCTTAGTGTTTATTTCGAGGGTCCAAACACAAAGCAACAAATTTGAATACCTAACAGTTTTTATGTTTTGAAATTAGGGTAGCAAGATTAGAGCAGATGAAGTACATAAGTCAATTATTTGATATGTTTACAATTATGATCGTTTAGCAATGAATGTTATATATCTTGCATGCTTAATATTAATAATGAGTTTAGTTGAAAAAAAGGTTCTTAACAATACAAAAATAATGTGATAACATTCTTTGGAAGTTGTATATAAAACTTATTTAACCACTAATGGAAAAAATTAACATTTCTGTGATACATATAACAGTTGATTAAATTTTTTTTACATTCAACATTATAGAATCCAAAAGAAATCTAAATACATAAATACAGACATGATTCGTCTTTACAGAATTCATTGGTTGAGTAATAACAGTGAAATGAACTGTACACATACCAAACATTTTCGTTTTGATATGTAATATCTTTGAAATCACCCTTTTACTTAATAGATAACAAAACAAGATTGAAAACCCCACAAGTACACCGCACAACAAAATTAAACTTTTTTCTTGTTGCATGACATCTGACCGGACCTAATTTGATGGATAAACTCTCAAATTTTATTCAACAGCTTCTTAATATATAAGTATAATCAACGTTTATATGTTTAATCAGTGCCGCTTGAGAGTCTCGGACTTTGTAAAACAAATACAGCAGTTATGCCAAACATCCCTGTTTTTATGTTTATGGGACAGCAGAGTAAAAGTGACCACTGGACTAATAAAAAATGGCCTTTTAGAAAAGAGGCTTTGATATTATATTGCCATTACATATAAACCAGGAATAATAAAGCAATATGCTTAATAAGCACTGAACAAAAACAGAATATATCCAATTCATTTCGAGAACATTCCCCAAATTGAGTACTAAAAATATAAACGCGGAAATTTTTGGATGTCCTCACTAAAATAAATTAAAAACAAATCCAAACTTTACCACTTGTATGACAATGGAGGGGATCCACGGGGAGGGGACTAAAACTAGGATATCTTAACTAAAAAAGTTATTTCTACAGTTTTAAACCCCAGATCCACTACTGTAAATGTTATAGTCTAGAAAATACAGTATCCAAAACCATAGAGAAACCCCTCCATCTATTTGGGTAAATATAGTAATCCCCCCCCTCCAAACATGAGCTCACCGCCAAAAAAGCTCTTATTTAGATTAATCCCTGGTATGACAGGCAATAAGAAAAATGCATGGGAAAAGTTTATCTCAGTGGTGAAATATTTCTTGAAAAATAAAAAGGCTGACTGCTTTTCTCAACATATTGAGAAACTAATGCTGCCCTTTCACGTCCTTGGATGCAAAATTAGTAGTAAAATACTTGCACAAACATCTAAACTGGAAATTTTCGGCAATTTAAATGAAGAACAAGCGGAACATTCGAACTATTGAAGATCGATACCAAGCATGATACTATCACTGAAAAGATAAGCTCACTTCGCCATCCAAACTCGTCCGTTGGCGTGCATCAATCTATTTTTGGGTTTAGAGGCCGCATTCAGAAAGATGGTTTACCCAAGAAAATGACTCCTGGTACACCGTATGTACTAGTAAATGTTTTACTACCGATACCACATAGCCCTATAATGTCCTAGGAAAACGCGATTCGATGTCCATGGTATTTGCTCAGGTTACACGTTGTAGCAGTACCGTATTTTGTGAATAGTTTCACTATAATTAGTAGTAAAATTATTTTGATTGTTGTAAGGCCTAGTTTATTTATACCGTTATAGGGTGAGTACAATAAACGTTTGTAATTACTAGGTTAAATATTGATATTATTTGCAGGCCTTTATAAAAAGAGGTCTTTGGTACAAGAGGAACTAGAGAGGATAGTGCCACATGTATTTAGCGACTCTGGTGATAGTGATGAACCATTCAAACCTTCAGATAACGAAAACGAAAGATGAGGAAGACGGAAATGAATGTCCAAACTAAAATTCAGGGCACTGGACAACCGACAATACAACATAGTAAAATAAATAACTCTAATGTCAATTGGAAATATGTAAACGTAATTATCTCTAATAATCATACAAATGTAAATACATAGCACAATGGGCGAAGGTTGCAATCGACTGTCCTTAGTCGTGTGAGAGAGTTGGTGGATCTCATGCGCGTCAGCTCACCTTTTAATAATAGTTTCATGGCTTGAAGTATAAATGATAGTCACCTATTGCTGGGGCATTCCTAATACAACCCTTAGGATGACACTTAACATTTTTAAAACTAGAGCTGCTAGAAAAAAACGGCAATAATATCCGAAATCTGAGTACCAAAGACATCATGCATAACATTCGATCAAACAGAAAAATGCTGTTATGCGGTGTTACTATTACTTATTCAGGAAACGTAAAATAACGCACCTGACCAGATGAGACATGAGTAGTGGCAGTCTATTCAGAAGTGCTCAAAAACGTTTTGTGATGCAGAACATTTATTGCATTTACCTCAGTTATATATTAGTTTTCTGAACAATATTTTTAAACACAAACATAAAGCTTATTTATGTGGAAACATCAAAACTTACGTTATCTTACTTTCAGCTTTACTTAAATGTATGGCCAATTCTAAGTCGGCTTGCTCTTGTAACTGCCTCTTCTTCCTATCCTCCTCCAGCTTAATGCTTTCCCTGGCGGCCCACGCGAGCTGCTGATCCTCACTGGCTAACTCCAGTGTGATCGGCGCCGACGCCCGTCCCGTCGTGACGCTCGAGAACGGCTGCGAACTCGGTATCGGCACGGACTGTCGACCGTCAACCGTTATCGACGGTATCGTTTTGCTTTTGTCTGCTACTTTTTCTTGTTTTTTATTATCTTCGAACGGAGTACCGAAAGGGTCCTCGAAACGATTGAAGGGGTCCTCGAATCGGTAGTCACGAAAGGGATCGTCAGTGAAATCAAGAGCTTTGGAGGGTGCGTCGGCTTGAATCTTTTAACAGACGTGTTTTTTTTGTTATTTTAGAAGCTACTGGAGTTGGGTACGTGTAGGTTAGTAGGGCTGAAATATTTTAATTTTATTTGGTTAGTTTTGATGAGTTCTGATTGCGATATCACCAGCTCGTGCGCTATTTGAAAGAACACATTTAGACCAATCAGTAGAGATCTTTTCCTGAAAAAACAGCAGACTGCCTGAAGTTTAACTTAAAGGGTAGTCCATGAGTGATTAAAACAAATTTCACTTGACTTGTAGAGAATTAAAACACCTATAAAATGTATTTCATTGGGAGAAGTCAAACAAAAGGATTTATATAGAACGTTTTTTAACTAAATATCTTTGATAATTTATAAACAGCGAAGTTTTTCAAGGAATGGATAACCTATCATGTATTCAGGGTGTAAACGGTTTGAGTGCAAAGATTTTGAGGATCAATATTTCAAGTCAAAATAAATCAAAAAGCTTTATATCATTTTCACAAATAAACTAGTTTTGCAAAAAAAAGTTAGAAGTTGCGTAGTCTTTATTACGTGAATAATAGACTATTTCCGACTTCAAAATGCTTGTAAAGCTAAATATGTAAATACTCAATAGCTTATACACCTTTAAAAACTGTATTAACAAAGAAAATTAATACTTAAACTCTAAATATTCTGTTAAAATTTGCCCTACGTTTCTCCGAACAAATGTGGCAACATGCCTTACTCAGTACTACAGCTGACCGCTGCCACGATTGTTTTTTTGCTGCATCGGTTCTTATAAGAAAGTGATTTTTGCCTGATATTCGACGTAGCGTTCGTGATTTGATTTTAATTTTAAGAAATAAATAAAATCTGTTGTGAATTGTGAGTTCGAGTGTATTAGTTTGTGACAAATAGTGACAATTATACAATTAGGTAAATATCTGATAAGTTATTAATTTGTGGGGAAAACAGATGTAATAGCAAGAATGTTGAATTTTGAATATTTACTATAAAGAATCCGTTTGTTCTCCAGAGCTCGATCATAATGACATCCTGTAAGTACATGGGTATTTGTCTAACATAAGTAAAATTAATTTTATGAGTAACAATTATTTTTCGAATAATTTAACACATAAAAGAACTACATATAAGAAATGTTTTGTTTAATATACTTTGCAGCGAATTATTTTTGAATCGTAATGTAAACAACTTTGCATCTCCTTTCTTCAACTTGGTGCATAAAATCGCCAAATATAAATATTCATTTTAATACATAGATATTAAAAGGGTACATTTTTGAAAATAATAAAATTTTATTTACCTAAATAAATCTACCGGCACTCGAAACTATGTAATTATTTAATACAAAAAAATAACAGGTGTTCATTTTTTTGTGGTGAATCATTCCTTTATTATTCACGCTACAAGTGAATCTGATTCTTAGCGCGACGTTGCCACATTGACAATAATTTACTTAACATTTATTTCGAATTTTCTTGCTTATTAAGGCCTATAGCCCATATTGTTAAAAGAGTTTTTTGTTTCATTTGATGTGTACTATCTGCACCTAAAATATATGCAGTCAAACTATTTACACCCTGTATTTTAAACAGGCAGAAGATTTCTTGGGGATAACACCACAATTACCGGAGAGACTGTATATTTCAAATATTCCAAACGTTTCAGGGTCTAAACTAAATCGGGCCCGTTCTCTTTGACATAATATAACAAATTGAATTTAAACAATATTAATGTCAAATTGTATATTCTACAATTGTCACAGTGAACTTTTTAACTTATTAGTATTTTTTTAATTTCCATTTGAGATTTTATTGTCACTACAGATGTGAGAACTACCATTAAGCACAAAGGCAGCAGATGGAGATTGACTTTCGGCTAAATTAGCTTAACCTGTATTATGATGTTATGGTTTTTAGAATAAAAGTTCTCACAGTTACCAAAGTCCAAATTGACCCATTCTTAAGATATGAGATGGAAAAACTATGGAATCTTTGGTGTGTCACAGACATATAAACACAAAGTTTTGTACCCAAACACCAAACTTTTTTTTGTTTACTCCAGATGATGACATCCTAGATGTTGACATCCTAGATGTTGAAACGTGCGTAGAGTGAAAAAATAGGATACAAAACTTTGTGTTTAAGATATGAGATGTTAAAATATTCAAAAATGCTTCCGAACATATTTCAAGAAAATACGGAAATACGAGAGACGAATTGAAATTTATTTATTGTTTATTACTTTCATAATCCCTTTGGTAAATTCAAATTGGGCAAATTAGGTTAATAGGTTGAGATCGAGATAATATTATTTTTAAAAAAATGTGATTATGAAAAACTATCACTGCCTCTGTTTGAAATATCAAATCAAAATGATCACTGTTTACCATTGTATAAAAAATCCCAAAACTAAGTCATGGTGCAGGCAGTTTGCTGTTATTATATATATATTTTTTTTGAATATAGGGCTGTTTTTTATCTCAATTGATTGGGCTAATTCGCGGTTTAGTGCCTCATGCAGTTACGTGATTATAAATTTCTATTCTACAAATAAAAATGAATGTAGTATATGTAAGCAGGAACAGCTAAAAAATAAACATTAAGTCCTAATACAGATGTAATATTTTAGTATTTCACCTCATGAAAATGCCACCAAGGTAAGGTTTTGAACTTATTGTAATGAAAAAAAAAACCCTTTAACATACAGTTTTGTCTGAAAATTTCGATTGTTTTTAAAGATTAGTGGAATCTTATAGTTAACTTTGAAAATAACCTCCACACTTAAGAAAGGCTGTCTATTTCAAAAGAACTCAACGTTTCATGGTTTAGCTCAGACCCATATCAGACATTATAACCAAATTATAAATTTGAAAACGATATACCTAAGGGGGGGAAGCTGCTGTCAAGGTAGAATTGCATTTATTTAGTAGGCAGACTATTTATAAACTAGGTCACAAACCTATTAATAAATAACTTCTGCAAAGAATTTTGAAAATTTTTAGACAGTTATCCAGAAGCATGGCAACAATCTGTAGTTGAAGTGAATGTGCTAACAGCAATATACATTCACCTGACTTGTCCTCAGATAGAAACACGCATAAAAACATGAAAATAATAATTTTATCCATTGTGATATTCCTTTACAAGATATTGAATGGGCAAAATATAAATTGTCTTCAAATAATAATAGATCTCCAATCGACTTTGTCAATTATATTTGGAAACAATTAAAAACTCTGCCTGCAAATTTTTTTCTAAGGTAAACCTTAAAGAAATGAATTGTTTTTTGTACTTATTTCGAATGGATACCAGGATGTCTACATTGAAACACAAAGACAACCTAATATGTCAAAATTTCTTATGTTAAATAATCACAAATTTGATATACATTTAGTTAAATTAGACATAATACACCCTTTATTTGAACTTCTGAACAGAAAATTTCTTGTGGACTCCTACTCAAGAAATCCAAATGATAGCAAATTTTGCCAGGTATACATACCTGAAAACAGTACATTCATGAATGAAGTGGTATTTTTAGTCATGTTTTTTTTTCGATTTTTCATAGATTTATCCATTTTGAAATACCTGTATTTTAAACAAATTATATACAGAGTGCAGTGTTCATTTGAGAAAAACCTCAGAGAAAAATCCAATGCACAGACAGAATAATCAAAATATATAGTTGAATTTCTTCACAAAATATACATTATTTACTGCAAGACCTTGGATGAAATTTTCAATTGGGAAATATAGACTAAAATATAACTACAATATTAACTTACAAGTGTCATCGCATTCGAACTAAAAGATGGGATCGAAGCTGCCAAATCTGTAACTACTAAAGTTAAAATAATTTAGCAGAGAAATAAATTAATAAACCGAAAAGTGAATACATTGATATAAATCAAGTTCCTGACAAGAAAAGCACAAATACTTAAATGTGATACTAAACAATCTCTGATGGTAGCGATAAAATAATACTGAAACATATGGCAACACTGTAAGTAAAGTGTCCACCCTGTCAGTAAAATTGCGACTATAGACTAGAAATGACATGATATAAATTTTTTAAGTAACTAAGTCCTTTAAGATAATCCTGATACTAACTTTTCGAGATTGTAGAAACATTTGAATGTAAGACAGTATACTGTCTCTTGAAAGGATCCTTCTTCACTTGCATTACCCACATTAGATTCATAATTATATTAAAATCTTTAGTTAACTGACAAATGTGTATACGGTAATTCGATTCACACTTTGGAGGCTCTGCTGGCTCATCACCTTTAAAGTCTTAGTTGTTGGTATTAATTTGGCGCTGAAATTTGTTTTATATAAAACGAGTGTAACGAACAAATCTCACCATGAAACAATATACTGTCTTATATTCAAAGGTTTGCTAAATCATTACAGACTCCCGATTTGTAATCACTGGAAGTCATCACTTAAAAACCAGTATTGTCTTAAATCCTTTCTGTACACTAGTATTGACCGAATTATCATGTCCTTCCTTGCTGTTCATGTATTTATCCTGATTCCAGGACGAAAGCTTTAAAAAAACATCAAAATAACCAAGCAAAAAACTTTTTTTATCGATATTTAAATAAAAACTTGAGTCAGATCCCATCTTTGAAACGCATATCAAAACTACCATGCAAAATATTCCAATTATTTCTTACTTTAGCTTCAAAATTGGAAAAGTCAGCAAACTGTCCGCTACTGGCGAACGGATCACTACCGAAAGCATCAGCTTCAGGCGACTTTTTAAAACTGGGTGGCTGAGAAGGCCTTGGAGGAGCAGGTCTTGGAGGGGGTTGTTTCTTCTTAGGTGGCAACGCTGGACTTGGACTGGTGGGACGAGGGGGTGCGGAACCGTCTCTAGTAGGAGCGTGCAAAATGGCGAACGGGTCACACCCGAAAGGATCTTTGTCAGCCTGACAAACAAAATGGAAAGATTTAAAAAACAACAAATAAAACTATATAAGTTCAAAATAAAAAATTATTCAATCGATTCTTACCTCCGCATTAGCGGTAACATCCGTTTTGGAAAAGTCACCAAACGCGTTCGATTGCGTGGTGTTTCCGAAATATGAATCCCCAAATGGATCTGACGAAAATCCACTCTAGAAATAAAAAGGGCAAAGTAAAATAGAATCTCACTAATAAATAAGCATAATACTCACATTAGTATCCGAGAAATTGGCTACGAACGGCTCATTCGTAGAAAATGCCTCGTCATTTTTAAAGGGGTCTGAAACAAATGAAGGCCCATCACCAAATAAAAAATTAGGATTAAAAATTAATTTCTATTCAAAATAATTTCATAATCATGTCTATGATAAGCATCTTGGTAACTCTTTCCAATACATGACTTAAGTCACATCTGAATAATTTGTACTAAAAAGTACTAGTTCTAAAATAATCCACTACTTAACACTTTTAAATATGTGACTTGTTGGGATTATCAAAAAAGGTGATTGTGAAAAAATAGCATAAATACTAGACGCTCGCTTGCACGTTAGATCTAAACAACATTTTTCCATAAAATATGTCTCATACATGAGATGGGGGCCACTAAGTCGGCGGGGTTCCCATAAAGTCGCTGAAGTTTGAAAGGTGTAGAAATTTGAGTTCATTATACTGTAACGGTTGCCACTGGACAATGGAACGTCACTTTTGGCGCGAGCGTAGGTAAGTATAAAGAGACGCCAATCAATTACATGAGGCGATTTTTTTTAGAATTTTCGGAAGATATCGACACAACCCGTTCCCTTTTACGAAATTTTTCCTATAAGTTGTAGTTAACCTATTTTATTTGATATCTTTCTGTATTTTGTTTCCTGCACTGAATTACACATCGCAGTTAATACTGATACAGGAATTCATATCCTCATTTTGATAATATTTTTAGTGTACTTCAGAACAAAAGGAATATGGACATATCATTTTTGGGAACTCTTTTTTTATAATGTAAATTAATTATTTACCAATGGTGAAACACAAATAAAAGAAACAAAATAATTCAAATTCCACTCTTAATATTGCTGTACTTCATAATGATAAAAAAACCTTGTAACTATACAATTTAAGTCTGTCACATTTGCACACCTTTCACAACTCCGAAAAACCACCGCCAAGCTTAGAGAAAACCCGATTTATAGAAGAACTTCTTAACGGAGGCCCACACGAAAAATTTCATTTTGTTTCGACACGCTCGGCCCGACACCACGTCCGACATCACACACTACCTTGATCTAGAAATACCCATACAATTTATATCCATTGCTAATGGTGATGCAAGGAAGAGACAGAGATAATAAGAGACGAGAAGTATAATTCGTAAGAAGCTTTCGCTTCCATCTTTCAGTCTCAAATGTCTACCACTTTTTTTCCTTCTGTTTTATTGCTTCGACTTCTTTGAATAGCTGATCAATTTTTCTAGTTCCTTCTTTCTTTTATCCTTCTGACAATTCAATCCTTTATCTCTGCGAGTCTGGGTTATATTTTTCGTGTGCCTTTTCTAGCAGTATAAGGATTTTCTTACTTTGAAGATACAGGGCAGTTAGAAAATTTATTTGGAAAATCTAGAAAACCAAGCACTTTCGGACCTAAGTTTATATGAATTGTTTTGGATGACTGTATTTACAATAATTGGTTCGTCCGGTTGTTGTCAGGCAAATGCTGAAACACTTGAACAATACAGAACATGTTTGTTTTGATGAGAGGATGGTTCTTAGCAATGTTAGGTTATAGGTGTCGCTGCAGTCAAGTTATGAACAAACTGGATATTTATAAACACACTGCATTTTGGTTAGTGTCAAAAAAGAAAATAATGAAATATGGGCTAGATAAGTAGCGCTGTGGTCTAGTTATTGCTTCGTGCATCTGTTAGAGAATGTAAATTTTAAAATTATTAAAAAAATAAGTTACTTAGCTGAACATTTTAATTAATTATTGTTATATGGGGACTTACATCAAGCTCACTGCGTAACCTATCGGTAAGGGAGGAACTTCCTGCCGAATCGGCTAGGAATCTTCTGCTTAAAGTGCATATGAAAACGGTTTCTCCATTCAGTAGTTCTTATTAACCTTAGCAAGTCCATATGTATTAATTATCTGATATTTCGTAGTCAAGACAATTGTCTTGTACCCGGTCCACACCTACCTTTGATTTATTCGTTCATTATGAAGCACAACTGTCTGTATTTATCATTCCGCAGAATTTGCCCTAGATCCGCGGTTTTACGTCACTTTAGGGGTGGTTATTAGCTGCCTATCTCTTTGTATTCATTGCAAAACCTTTTTGTTATGAATTCTATCATCCAGTGGGATTTTCAGAATATGTTGAAATACCCAGATTTCAAATGAATCTAGCCGTCTCATAGGGACACTTTGCCATTCAGTAGTTTAATTATTGGCATAGATCTCGACAAGACAAGAAATTTTACAAAAATAGCTAGTGTTATTATCCGAATTTAAGACGTCGTTTACCTGACAGTTAACTTAAACTTAATGAATCTTACAGGAATCTAATTCATGGTTCTTATTAATTCTTACCACTTTTAAAAGGATCGCTGAAGTCAGTCGCAAAATTCGTTGAATTATTCGCATTTTTATTATTCATGTCAGCTTCGCTCTGAAAAAGAAAAGCAATTACAATTAAAGCACTAGCAAAAGATGCTTTCAAATTACCAATTTATTGCTAAAACCATTAGTTATATTAGACATATATTCTGAACTTCTGAAATCAGGTTGAATTCTAAGTGCTGTATCTTGCACTTGGGTTACATCATTAGTTTCTATGGCTATGTCACAGGCCTTAACTGCATCATTCATCTGTCTAGTTTGTTCTTGTAACTGGGTTATTAAGGCTTTAACCTGGAAAAATATGTAAACACAATAGTAAACATTTGATACTACATTTCTTTAAAATATCTTTCATAGCAAAAAAATTATTAGAAAATTAATCTCATTACAGTATGCCATAGCTCTATAAAAATATCGTAAGTAGATATCTCTAGTTTGACTGCAGAATTGAATATTTAGTAAATTAAGGCAGTGAATTATGCCTAACCCTGAGTGATGCAATTTCATCAACTCTTTTTTAAATGTATTTCAATAATAGGTATAGAAAAGTTCAAATATTACATAAGCGTAATTTTATGCTTTTAGACTCCTACTACCGCCACCCCTCGTAAAGACGAAAATAAAGAAATCGCGAACCCTAATCCCCTAATCATAAGCTTTTAAGGTTTCATGAAAGAAAACTTGCAGTTAGATTAAACAAATAAAAAACTTCATACTCTGTGTCTTAATGGCAAAGGACATTATATTTTACTTCTTTCTGTCCTTTCGGCAAGTCGAAAAGGATTACTAATAATACTTACTGACAAAGTTATATCAATTCCGCTAACACGCATTTACTTATAATGCGAAAAATAAACAGATATTCAAAATAACGTAGTAATTATTATTGTAATTTTCTTATGTAAGTTTTATAACATTCCCTTCACCCCTTTTGTCAGCAAAAAAAAACTGAACCCCCTCCTGGGCCATAAGACTGCTCATGTAATATTTAAATCAAATACAGTATTTGCTGATTTAATTTGTAGTCACACTTTTTGCCATTTCTGATATTTGATATTCCAACTATTTCAAACTTTTTAGGCATTTTTAATAATTTAGTTTCGGGATATATTTATGGCATTTCTTGTTTTATGTTTTTGTCATGTAAAATTTTTCATAATTTTACTTCTTTAGATTTTTATTACTATGGAATTAATTTCAAGCGCGAAATTTTTATATATAACAAATTAATCATTTAATTCATTTAGAAATTTGTGACATATATAACATTTAAAATGTGTTATTTTGTTCATTTAGAAATTTTAGATATTTATTTGTCATTTTTGAGGTTTCTGATATCTACATAATTTTCGACATTTTCTTTTTCAGTACTTGAAAAAAATATGAATGTATTCCAATAAATCTGAATAAAATATAAATTTTAAAAATTATGATTTATTCAGACTTTAATGCCACTGACAACATAGTAATTTTTGGGAATATACAGGGTTTGTTATTTCCCAATCAAACCATACAAAATAAATTAGAAGACAGCACAAATAATCTTCGGAAAACAATTTCCAATTTTTTCTCAGTTTTTACCTGCAATTAAATGCAGAAACAGCGGATTTTTCCAAAATTGAATATTGGTAAAATACCCTGCGCCCAGTTGGATAATACTCAGTTCTAGCTATTTGAGGCAAATAAAACTGATTTTATCTAAAAACAATAGACCCGTTCTTGCCCCCTCATAATACAATAATTGAGTTTATGCAATATAACAAATCCCATATCTATTATGTTTTTAAAATCAGTATTATAATTCTCATGTGTGGACCATCAATTATTATAGCATACAAAATGTTAAATTTTGCCTCTTTCAGTAATTGTAAAAGTAGGATAACCAGAAAATTGTTATATTTAGTATTTAATTTACAGATGGTTCTTGAAGTTACAATATTTCAAAAAACAGCTCAGATCACTAAAGGTTTTTGTATGTTCTAAGTGTGTTAACAACAACTATACTTGTAAACACAGATTTTGTAATGTTTTCAAAAATTACACCATGTCATTGATTTCATTATAACCCTTACCTGGCTTATGTTCAACTGAGTATCTTGCAGGTTCGTCGTAAGACTCTCTAGCCGGTTTTGACTTTCTTCTTTTAGTTTTTCCAATCTTTGTTCCTCGTTCCGCAAACCCTCTAGCTGTTCTTTTTTGCTATTCAGTTCCGTCTCCTGTTGTTTGACGATTTCTGCCTGTTCTGTAGCTTGAGCTCTTAATTTATCGAGCTAAAACGGAAAAAAATGTAAATGTATATTAAAGATTCATGTTTTGTATTACCTGTAGCCTAAGATCATCCAAGCGTTTCTGGGCCTCTCCCTTTTGGTTTTCTAGCTGTTTTAATGTTGCTGCAAGCGTGTCCAATTCGCTCTGAAAAAAAGTGTTAAAACTATCCTCAAAATTAATGTCATTATTACATACTTGCAAACTCTTAATTTCCCCGCTCCTTATTTTTATGTCAGCTTCCTTTTGTGCGATATCAGTCTCTAATGCTAATTTCTCTCTAGACAACTCCTCTATGTCTTTGGTTATCATGTCTAATTCTGGATTTGAATATCTAGTATTGTTATTTTCCTAAAAATAAAATATATCATAACAATTTATTGATCCTAACTCTAAATAGAGAAGGTTAACCATAAGAAAATGTGAATGTTTACTTTAAACAGGAGTACATGAAAGGATTATGGAACAATATTTGAGGGCAATAATACAATCTAATATCTATGTCTTCATTGTCAATGAATCAATCTTCAAACTGCGGCTTAAAATATCTAAATATCCATAACGTAAGAATTATATCCCTGGGTAACATCAATAGATTGAGAAAAATGATGAAGGGAGTTTATTGTTACTGTAAATAATGTGTCTCTATTTAATTCTTTAATAGCATTGACTAATGTTAACATTTATGTTGTTTTTATTTCTACAAGTTCCCATAGTTTTGAAACAGATATGGTGTCATAGGCTTTCTACAGATCTACCAATAGTAGGTGCATTTGTGATCTTATACAGTTTTCGTCTCTATTATTTGGGACAAACAGAATATACTATATAATTGTTAATCGACAGGCTATAAAGCCGTTTTATTCTTCAGACTCATATGGGTCATATTTCTCACATATAATCTCATTAATTATTCAGTTGTATAACCTACTAATTGTATTGGTTACCGTTATGCCTCTGTAATTGTTACACCTTTCTTATTTCTTTTGTGTATGGTAGTAATACATGTCTTTGATACTTTTCCTCATTTAAGTATCTATTGAAGATTTCTGTGAGGATATTAAATAATTTATCAGCTGTGCTATTCCTTGTTTTTGTTTTTTGTTATTTGTATTTATCAGTATATCGATATTTTCTTTCGATATATCGAACTTCGACAAATATCAACATATCGATATACCGATAATATCGATATATGGAAAAAATAGATGCTATAGTACCGAGTAAATGATTAAATTTTGAATAAAAAAGATGAAGGTGTCTAATTTTTTTTATTAAGTTTGTTAGTAATGTGTTTGTTCACAGCGGTTATCTATACACAACACGTTTTGGCATGGAATCAATAAAGTGGTCTATTTCTTCTTGACGTCTTTCTTCTCGACGTCTTCTAACAACCTGTCTTTGGCCATCACCCAAGCCAAATTGAGATTCATCAGAGAAGACGACCTGATGCCATTCCAGATTCCAATGTTGTCATTCACTGCACCACTGTAGTCGTTGCTGCAGGCCAAACGACCTTATACGGCGGTAAACCGTTCGGACACTTAAAAGATGGCCTTGTTCTCCTAACGACTGGTCAAATTCCGAAAATCGTTCTGAAAAGGCCATAAGTCTTAGACGTCAATCTTGAACATCATTTGTGCCCCTTCGACGTCCGGTGCCTACTCTTCTCCGATTTTGGATATTATCACACCACTCTTGACAACAACTCATAATAGTAGTTGGATTTCTGTTCGTGCCGTTAGTGATTTCTCTAAATGAAAAACCCACCTCCCGTAAACCGATAATTCGACCTCTTTCAAACAGACAGTATATTTTAAAAAAATATAATATCCCCAGACTATTCTGCAGATTCTTGCCCGAAAATATACCGACATATCGATATCGTCTCGGTAAGCAGTACCAAGTACCGATGCCGCGCCCACAAATAGGGGGAGGGGCCTAACAATAATTTCTTTACATGTACTAATAAATTTTTTGCAAATTTAGTACTAGATTCTTTATAAAATACATATTGAAATAATATGATATATGAGATTTATACTTACTACTACACCGTCTATTGGTTTCATCGACCTAAAGCTAGGAGGTACCATATCAGGCGTTAAAGCAGCTGGTGGTTCAATACCTTTTAGGCATCTCGCTACGAACCACATGGCTAAGGCAAACTGTTCGTTATTCAATTTACCGGTTTGTTTTATATCACAAAGCGACCTGCAAATAATAAGAAATAAAAGCTTCGGAATTTATATTCAAGACCTACATACAGAAATTTATTTATTTCTGCAGGTTTTATTATCGTTTTGATTGATCTCAATTAACTACAATGTGAGTGTTTAAACAATCCAGACTACCCACTTACATAGAATGAACAAGACTTACCATATATGAGCCAAAACAGCTTGAGGTACACCGGACTGAAGAAAGACATCTTTTATTTCCTGACCGGATACGAAGCCATCTTTATCGATATCACTTTTGATGAAAAGGGCATCCGATTTTGCTTTCTCATCACTCGATACAACCCAAGGAATAGTTTGAGTTACTGGCTGCGGCGGTTTCATATTAAAAGCTGTCGCTAGAGGTTGTTGCGTCAACATTTGAGAGGGAAGCACTTCGGGTTTGACGCCATCAACTATTGCTTTACTTGGAATTGATACTCCATTAGATATAAGAGGTTTGGTTTTACACAGTTTAGCCAGTTCGGGAGGTAGGGTGCTGGGTACAGCGTGTTTTTCTAATGCTTTATATACTAAATGCATAGCTACTATGAATTCTTGTCTGTTCAACATTCCGTCATTATCTTGATCTGCTAAATCCCAAATGCGTCCTAATGTCTCGAAAGGCAATTTGGATTCCATAAGAACATTTTTCACCTAAAATTGAGAAATAGGTTTTCATACACATATTATACAATTCTCATATTCATAAAGAAGAACTTCATATTATACAGTAATAGGCAAATGTGTGAAACCAAGCAAATATCTCTGGAATTATTAGAGATATCAAAATGAAATTTGGAAGGTAGATACTGCAGTAGATTGCCTATTTGTTTCCATTTTTTTTACAATTTTGAACTTCCTGTTTTACCGGAAGTAATGTCGATTTTAAAATTTGCAATGAAACACCCTGTATAGTATTTTAGTTTCTGATGAAACATTTTATTGCGAATACAAAAATATCGGGTTTGATATTGTTTACTTCAATACCTACCGAGATATTAACAGAAAAGTAATTAAGGAAAGGAAAAATCTAATATCCATTAAAGAAATACATAATCATAATTATTAACTAAATCAAAGTGATTTTCAAAACATTGAAACTTAACTAAACTTAATGTATTAGATGTTCAAACTGAACACCGTTTACTTCTTGACAATAAGCAAGTCGGTTTTTAAATTATCTAGTAACATTAGCTATTACTTCTGGTGTAATTCTCTAGATGTCTTGAGTTATTCTTGCAGCAAATTCTTGCAAATTATTTGGTCTATCACCATAAACCTTAGACTTTAAGTAACACCACAGAAAATAGTCTAGTGGATTAAGGTCGGGACTTCATGCAGGCCATTCATAAGTACCCCTTCTTCTAATCCATCTGTGATGAAATGTCCTATCTAAATGATCTCGAACAATGCGAGCGTAATGGGGTGGTGCTCCATCCTGCTGAAACCAGATATTATTTGGTAATTGTCCATTTACCTCCAATGCCGGAATAACTTGTGTCTCCAAGAGCTGTAAATACCTATCTCCGTTTAAAGTTTATTGTAGGGAGAAGGGTACCACGATTCTGTTGTTATAAATGCCGGCCCAAACGTTCAATTTTTGGGGATGTTGTGTATGAGCCTCTTGTACCCAATTAGGATTACTTTGCGACCAGTAGCGGCAGTTATGTCGATTAACCGTACCATTTAAACAAAATGTAGCCTCGCCTGAAAACACCACATTTCTTATACAATTATTATCACTGTTACAAATATCCATCATCGTTTCACAAAATTGCAAACGTCTGTCGAAATCGTCTTCGGAGAGTTCTTGAACGAGGCGAATTTTGTATGGATGATATTTTTCTCGCCTTAATATCCTTCCATGCATATTGGCGAGGTCGGTAGTGGATAAGTGAGGATTTTCTTCCAAAGATATAGCAACATTTTGAGCTACACCTTCATTACTTGCACTTTTTAACCGTCCACTTTTTGGTAAATTGTGTCGTGTCTTCGCAAAGTTTTCGTCACTACTGAACGGGATATTTGTGTATTCGGATGAACAATGTTAAAAAGTTCACAAACTTCTTGATGCGTCCTTTTCTCTCCCCATACCCAATCATCATTAATATTTCTATTCTTTCTCTTTCACTTAATTCGGCCATTTTACGATCAAATTAAAACAATACAATCTTTTTACGTTCAAATAAAAAAAACCTAATAACTTATTTTGAGAACTACTGTCACTTCTGTAATGAATTTCATGGACTACTAAACTTGATTCAGATTTAATTTGCGCCTGATTTAAACAAACGCACGTGTATTCGACTATGGAACAAGCAGTGAACTGTTGACTGTGACGGTAAAATGCCACCGATTGACCAATAGAAATACAAATCCTTACCGAGCGGTTTGTTTATATTCCTTTCCTTAGTTACTTTTCTGTTAATATCTCGGTAGGTATTGAAGTAAACAATATCAAAATATTTTTGTATTCGCAATAAAATGTTTCATCAGAAACTAAAATACTATACAGGGTGGTTCATTGCAAATTTTAAAATCGACATTACTTCCGGTAAAACAGGAAATTCAAAATTGTAAAAAAATTTGGAAACAAATAGGCAATCTACTGTAGTATCCACCTTCCAAATTTCATTTTGATATCTCTAATAATTCCAGAGATATTTACTTGGTTCCACACATTTACCTATCACTGTATAAAACCATTAACCATTACCATTGTTAACTGAACACTTTCGTTTCGAGTCTCGTATTGTAAACATCGTTAGCAATTCAACATGCCACCCAAGATAAGCTGTAAAGCTGAAATGAAAGCCTGAAAAGCTCAAAAGAAGATTTCAAGGGCTGACAAAAAGAAGAGGCGCAGGTGGAAGGAAAGCTATGCGATTTACATTTACAACGTATTGAAACAAATACATCCCAATACTGGTATTTCCAGCATGGCCATGAGCATGATGAACCGTTTCATGCACGACATTTTCCTAATTATAAACTGCTTTTAAATCTCCCGCCCTCCACTACTACTAAGTAAATCCATTTCTAACTAGATAACAATAATAAACAAGCATAAATGGATGTCAAGCCTTAGAAGCAGTTCATCCTCAAATGTGTGCGCATTTGACACGTTTGTAACTGTTAATCGTGCCAGACCTCAAATACTGGCAAGTTTTGGTTTGGAAATGTTCGAGGAGACCTTGTGTCAACTAGAGTTATTAGAAAGTGTACGCCCCGACAACACCCCCCTTAAATACTACGTCCATCTACTCTTAAATAAAAAACAGGTTTAATAAATGATTATTAACATGGAAACTTTTTTTTAGTTTTCAAAAGAGAGAGGATCTCATTCTCCATGGCTGCCATCTTGTACTAAATTCAGTGAAGGAGTGTGGAACTTTTCTGTTGTTTTGAACACATTTTATTTCCTGGGCCCTTGCATTAGAAGTAGTCATTCTGCGGTCTAACACACAGAAGTAGTAACTTTTCTCTAGCTATTTTGATGAAAGAATCCCCTTTTAAACTGAGTGAGTTTTTGCCACGGAGAGCACTTTTACAGCGCGCGAACTAACTTTGAAAATAGTTTATTATTCCGGTCGGTTGTTAGTATAGTTGCGTTTTTGAAGGGATCGACTACTTCTGATGATTTTTGGGAAGATAAAAAATCGTTGTGGTAGTTGAAGTTTTGCCATAAAAATTCAATTAACCGCTAGCTTTGTGCGAACTTGCATTGTTTTGATGGATAATACGTCGCTCGAGGTTAGTTTATCGAAGCTCAGCGACGCCCTTCGGCAAACAAATTGTAGTATACCAATCAACAATAACAGTTTTTTTGACTTTGCACAAGAATTGTTACTATATGATCTGTAATAGAAACAAATGACAAGGCCATCTTTTTAGATACACCTGGGAACATCTAAACACAAGAATGGATTTATTTTTGGGCTGAACGAGTAAATCCACGATTCATCGCCATTGTAAAAGTGCAATTTTTAGAGTTTCCCGCGTTGAAACCGGCTAGGGATTGTTTGACACCAATAAATCTAAAGCTTCTTTCTGTTCTTCGGTCATCAACCGCGCTATTCAAAGGGAAACTGTCGACTGATGCGGTACTTTATTGTCGAAAACTAACAACTCAGCAAGGCATGTTTCAATACACTTGAGAAGAATTTGCTATAGCAAAAACATTACATATCGCACCGAATCTTTGGATTTAGGTTAACAAAAGATGGAAGTTTATTTCTAATAGTGAAATTTGATTATTAGGCTGATTTTATCTGTCAATATGTCAAAGTAAAGAAACAACCAATTAATTTAATATAATATTGAACACTTTAGAAATTCTATCACCCCCTCTGTTATTATATGACTGATACCAATTTTAATTTTTTTACCTTATTGCCAGGAATTAACCCATTTGTAGGTTGAAGTGACTCAAATAATTTTTCATATTTTTCCTTTTCAGATGGTTTAACTGACCAATCAACAGATGAAGGTGGAATCGAAGTAATTACTGGTGTATTACTTCTGCTAGGTTGTGGCGGCCTCTCGGGAGGTTTCGTAATTTTCGGTAGACGTACATCGCTCTGAAAAATATTAAGGTTAGATTAAAAGAAGCTTAAAATTCATTTAGCATATTTGCATTAAGAATATCAATAGTTTACCAGTTTTGGTGGTGGCACGTCCACATTTATGTTCGATATGCTTAAATCTTTTCCGTTTTGAACGAGAGCTACTAATTTTAAAGCTACAAACATGCCAGTTTTGTCCAAGCATCCTCTGCCACCGGGATCAGAGAGATCCCATATTTTTGAAAGAATTACATCACTCAAACCAGATTTTTTAAGGAAACGAGCTGCGTCCATTCCTCCCACTGAACCGCACCCGTTTGGATCCACCTAGAAATAATAATAGGAAATTTATTTCAAAACGTCAGTATCAACTGCAGCAAGTTTCAAAAAATTACGTAACAATTTAGATTCCTCTTATGGTGTTACATTTTTTTAAATAAAAATAGCCGTTTAAATAATTATTAAATTCTATTATTAGTTAAAACGAGAGATAAGCGGTATTTTTGTAATTATCTGATATGCTTATAACTGCTCTGCAGCTTTTATATCCTTGAATATATGCCTAACCATTAAGTAAAATATATTGACAATCCGTAAAAATAAAATTAAAGTTTTGGTTGTTCAACAGAAGAATGAATGTTTCAAGAAACAAGATGAGGAAAAAACTAAATAAATTATAATTAAAAAAACATAATTAAATGCCAAAAATTGACCCACAGTAAAAACTAAATTTATAAATAAAAGATGTCAAAGTAATCAAATTTAAACAATCTTGTTGTACTACCAATATAATACATTGACGACGTTATAACTACTACATGGATCAAATGATTATATTATACAAATGTATTATTAAGTGCTTGCATATAAAAATTGGAAGAGCCTCCTTTTTACCTTCATGTAAGAAAGGTTAAGCCAACAAAATTAATACTACTATATTACAATACAACATACCACTCATCATGATATTCAAAGCACATTGCAGTTAAAAGTTAATGAAGAAATGAAGGAAGATATGTTGAAAATTCCATTATTAAAATGATCTATAAGTTTGCATTGAGTAAAGCTCAAAACATATTGATATTCCTCTTGCTCCAATCTGCAATCATAAAATTCACCTAAGAATTTTCTTATGTGTAGTATGGATATGACCTCGTTCGCCTTTGTTGCATTCGTCGCCTCATCTTGCAAATGTTTTTAAGAGTGTACAAATAACTAGTCAATTGATGGTCTTTAAACAACACAAACTGCCTGTTATTGACAACACAGAATGAAGTGAGATACTTTGCAACAAAGAAGGAAGCAGCACTAAGTCAGAAGTAGTTTTCCTACAGTAGTTGTGCTTACTCTCAAACAACCTGGTAGGCCATCTATGGCTCAACATTTACTTGGATGAGTATCAATGTAAACTAATATTCTTATAGTGTTATAACATTTAATTTGACATTACTAATAGAGGAATGCTCTCAAAATTATTCAGCACAATTAAAACCAAACAAAAGTTTAATTTACTATTTCTAGTGTGCATGATTACGAATTTAAAAAGTGGGCCCGAAATTTCAAGTGTGAATGATGTGCGTTTGGGGCATCTCGCTTAGTCAAAGAAAAGTGTTGGGTTATTAACTGATTTTTTTGTATGGAAATAAGGAAGATTTATTCCTGTGTAAAAATTGTTTTTGATCCCACAGAAAATTTATAAAATAGAATGGCAATATAAATTTTATTAATTTTTCTGCACTGAAAATTATAGTTTATTCCTTCACCATAAAGGCTGAAGAGTTTTTATCACTCCTATTAAAAGCAACCAATTAAATTATTCAATGACTTGCATTTGTTATTGTTTTTTTTGGATTTGTTGTGAAAACTATATATAAACTATAACTACAACTGTAGAATCACTAGCAAGTTTTGCCACATTTATTGTGGTCCTAATTATAACTAATTAATAAAAACAGAGTAACTTTCCATTGTTATGTATGGTTATTCAATATTGAATTACAATCTAATGATGTTTTTTTATATTGTACTATAGATTTAAAAAACAAGTATTTTAAACTTATCATATTTATGGGACCCATAAACATTGAATTTATTGTTATGGACTTCTTAGGAATAATACCATTCAAATTTCAATGACTACTAATATAAAAAACAATCTGATACATTTGATAAAATAATTTATCTTCAAATAAAATAACAAAAATAAATTAGTTTTTAATTGTTGATTTTTAGAAATTGAAAAAAGATGAGGGGTGTTTAGGGCAATGTTCTAAATCTGCTTTATAGTGATAGGATGATCCCCTGAAGTATTATGCCTATTAAAAAGGCCTCATGTGGTTTATTTTGTTAATAAAATTATAATTTTGCTACAATCTGTAGGTAGGTAGGTAGGTATTTGTAAATATAAGGACTAAATGTTTAGTAAATATTTGATTATTTATTGTGTAACATATATAGAAATCATAAAAGATATTTGAAAACACATTATAGACATTCTCATATGCTGATATTTTGATATAACAGGTAAAAACAAAAACAACTTTGCTATCACTAACATACTGAAATATCAATTTTATTAAACATAACAAAAATCATCTTCAATGTTTGAATTATTGAACTAGATATCAGCAATATTCAAAATAATATTGCATATAATAACACAAAAGTGTATTACTTTTTCTATTATTGCTATTGCTCCTTTTAAATACAATAAAATGTTATTTTTTTAAATATTTATGCAAGCTTGTGAATATATTCCACAAACCTTAACATACAGGCAAACTTGGTTAAATAGAATTATAATTAAATAAATGGGCAGTTACACTCTATAATATTTGTACATCTTTAAACAAACATGTTTTTAACTCAAATTGAAAGTTTGAACATACACAACATTGTAAATATAAAATGCAAATATTTTTTAAAGGAATTCAACACAACAGTATAATGAGTTGTAATATTTGTGCAGTACAATTAATAGTGGAAAAGTTCAGTGAGCTCTGAAACCTTTAGGATATGTTATTGTACTTTAGGTACCTCCCACATGTAAATTTAGTTTATTTACAAAACAGCATCAGAACACAGATGCCAAAATCATCAAATCCATAATTTGTATTCACAAAATGTTTTCACTTTTCTGTAATAACTCAGCATGGAGGTAATAATAATATATACAAACTTGATGTAGTACAGCACATTGTAAGTTATACATTGAGAAAAAAATGTAAGCTATATATTCAAGTTTTACAGTTTGAACGTTTTGAGCATTTGCTTTCCATTGATAATTTTGGTTTTGGGGTTTCCTGTACATGGTTTAACTTTTTGCTTGCCTTCAGTCTTTTAGATTTGGAGAGTTCTCATTTAAGAATTACATGATTAAATTCTGTACCTACTGAATAACTTAGATGCAGAAATCTGTCTACCCTACCCTGCCTATCCAACATAAAAACCTGAAACTCTGTCCTTGTGCCTATCAATATCCTTACATGAACAGATATTAGTTGACAATCTCCAGAACAAATAAAGGAGATATGCCTTGGAAACTGATGAGATCAAGAAAGGTTCAAAGCAATACCAGGATTTTTAATTTTAACAGAAATGTTACAGTGAATCTAGTGGCCTAATTTACTCAAATTAAAAGTAACCAAGGACAATCTGCTTCAGTAGACACTTGTTTTGGGAACTGCAAAATGCAAATTTCACATTGCAGTGATCCAATTGGACACACAATTCACTTTATTTGTCAAAATAAAAGTTTTATTAATTCTGAATCCTGCTTTAGAATAATCTATTAGTGGAAAGTGAAACCTATATACTTATATTTCCAGGGGACAAAACACAACACATTTGGATGTCATTTATATAAAACAAAAACAAATCAGATGATGGTCTCTTTCAATTTATTAGTGTCAATAGTATAAATAATAAGGTTGGTATTTGTTTATTCTCATTAGAAAGGTTAATGCCACTGTGGTTAATGCAAAAACAACTAAATATATTCCTAAGACAACCTTCAATGCAATGACTGAATGCCATCTGAAAGAACACTTGAGGTTATGAGGTTAACAGTATACTGACATATTTGGAGCATATATCCCACAAAATGATCTCAATGATGTAAATGTGCCTTATTTTAGCTTGATGAATACCACAAAATAAACTTTGTCAATTTTGGAATTTAGCTAGATTATTTAATAAGTGCCAAAAAAACTATTACCTAGTCTTTTGTGTAAACAAAGTTTCTTATTTGCAGTATAAAACAGTATTCACTATTCTATATTCTTCATTAACATTTTTTAATGAAGTATGTGTTCTAGGTTATTATTGTGAACTTAAGACCTCAATCATATGAATCAATATCTAGATTGTCACTTTGAATCTAAAAACATGGTTTTAAACATACTCCAAAATTTTAATGGTAGATCAAATGTCAAATTACTCAATTATTCTTAATGTCTCTTTTCAAGTATACTAAATATGGGGCCAGAGCTGGGCCTATAAACATTTGCTCATACTCATGTATTGGTTGAGATTCCCCAAATAATTTGAAATTTTTAAATAAAAAATACCAATATGAGTATTAACGGAAATTAATACAATAGAAATTTGCACTTACCACATTGTAATATGCTTCATATATAGCACTATTATCACCTGCAACCTGAAAAAAAGTAAAAACCGATATTACAGAAAATGGGCAGTAGGTCAGTGTTTCCTATCAATGCAAAGAAATGTCAAGGGTGTGACAATTTAGCAAATTAATAAATTCTTGATTGTAACCAATTAGTGACACATTTATTACTCCGAATCATTGTAGGGATTAAAAGTTAGAAATATCAAATAATTTAAAAATAATGAGAAAACAGAAATGGTCATATTGGAGGATACCTATTTCATACTTTTATCACAAGGTTTTCGGATATCTACACCCTACGTAAAGCGAACATTATAATTAAGATTGTTTTAATAAAGGATTACCACTTACCTGTGTTGGAGAAGGCAAACCAGCCATATTTTCAAAACGAAACACTAAAAACTAAACTACTCAAAAATCATTTAAGGGCTAGACATTTAACCAATTTCTGACCAATTGTCTTCATGATCAATATGAAAAGTAATACAAGCCGACAACGTGACAGCAATAAAAGCGCCAAATTCAAAATTATATCGATTTATTTGCACAAAATTGAACTAATATCACAAACGCTTATGCAACCATTAATACGAACTAAATTTATTTTAAAAAATCTTCAAGGCGTGCTATTATTTCTTGTGGTACTTCAAACGGATCTCTTTCATTTGTAATACAGGGTTTTATAATTGTAGTCTCCCCGAAAAAAAGATCGTCAGTGAGGTTGTCATTTTCTATGCATCGTAGCAGTTTAGTTTTCTTGTTCAAATCCTCAACAGTTAGATAGCATTTCTTCATATCTTCTTGATTTGTTGAATTCGAATTAATTAACTTCCAGGCCTGACTCAGTTTTGATTTGTACATTGATTTCAAACGTTGCTGATGTGCGATAACATAATTAGCTACAATATCTTGCAAACTACCTAAATGTTCAGTCTCTTCTAAAAAAAATAATTTAATGATCCATAACTTACAGATGCAAATTTTACCGAATGAAAATGATTTGGTGCTATGAGATTTCAGTTTTCGTCTACTGCGAGACCTGAAATTTGTTTTTCTTGGACTTTTCTTATTGACCGAGCAACTTGGCATATCTTTTTCCGACTGTAAATCAGACATTTTCTCATCCTTTGTATCTGGCGCAGGTTTGGTCTCAGTTGGCGTTGATACTGAAATTTCTTCTTCAAATGGTGATTCCGATTTGTTGACTGAATTAGTCTTTAAGTTTTTGTTTGATAGATAGTCAAGCAAAGCTGGACGAACACTAAAGTATTGTAGAATGTTTAGTTAAAATTCCTATATACCTAAAAGCTTTTTAAATACCGGTACCTTTTTGAAAGACAACTGTATGTTTTTTGTATCTTCTCAATGATTGGGGGTTGATTTTCATTTTTTAGGGGCAGATCCACTAAGGTTAAAAGGTAAACTAATATTTCCGATGGTAGCTCATCATTCATCAAATCACAAATTGATTTCAATGTCTGCAAATTTCGAAATTGTTATATAAGAATATTATAGGAGATGGAGATAATACCTTTTCGTATTCGGCTGATTCTCGTTTTCCACTGTTGTAATTATAAATTAGTTGATAGGTGTCTTCAACAGTTTTTGGACGATCGTAAAATATTTTATGTAGGACCATTATTAGGAGGGATTTCGTATCTTCCATTGTGAAGTTCGAGACTATGTCGTTTTAAGAAATATATTTTGTCAGTCACAATATGGCATATCAAGTCAGAGCGCGATATTAGCCAACTTTGATATTAGGTACGAGAAAATTACTGAAATATACTGGAAGATAAATAATAAATAACCATATTCAAAATAAAATCTTTATTGTTTCATTCTTTACAATACACACTACATACCTACTGCTAAACCATGTCATTTATAGGGATAACAATTATTTTACATGTTGGGAAAACAGAAAATCGTACTTACTGGCAAACATTAGGTAACTGTCCATGCAAATATATCAACATAATTGCTTCTGTATCGTTTATTTTGCTACCGAAAATTCGCTTTATATTTTGACATACTTTGTGTTTTATGGATAAGTTTATGGATAAGTTCGGCTAAACCATGCAATTATCGGGATCAAAACTATCCTATATGTTAATTCAAATTGCAAACTATCTGTTCCAAATTTCATCCAAATCAGTTCAGCCGTTTTGCGAGATTGAGAAACAAACTTTCAAACCCACAAACATGCAAACTTTCATATTTATAATAACAGCACCAGACCCGCAGGGTGAAAATAAATGGTTGTAAGTTTCTTTACTACTAGTAACAAATGACATAACAGTAATAGATTACGTCCACGGCTACTGTGACCACTAATTTTACATATATGACCTAATAGCAAGTAATAACTCATTTGAAAGGTATTGACAATACCTAATCACCCATATTAATTTTGTTGGGGCTTAGGTCAGTTTTTAAGGCATAAATTAATAAATACTAAAATTATTGGTTTCCATTTAATTAATGAAGATTGTTTAGTCCGCCTCTGGTTAGTTGTCAAAAAACTTTTTTTTTCTAGTAATTGTTACTTTGCACAGTTTTTGTAAAAAAACTTTACACCTGAAATATTTAGTTTTATTATTGTTTAACGAGACGCTTAGAAGTTTAGATTCGCAAAATAGTACCTACTCAAGCCGACAAAGTAGCAGCTGTTTTAATATTTGGTGAATGTAAGAATCTCCATGATGCGGAACGTTTACTTAATCAGATCGTAGTATGTCGAGAACTTACTTAAATCAGCTTCTTCAGAAGTTTGAAGCAACAAGGTAGTGTTAATGATGACAAACGATCTGGTAGACCAACAGTTAGTGATGACAAGAAAAAATACACTAATGGTACAAACCCTTACTTCCTCTACAGCTAAAGTTGCGTGTCTATTTGTGAAGTTAGTCAAAGTACACTACATATAGGTTACTGGCAATGAACAAATTTCATCCCTACAAATAAAAAATGGTGCACCAACTTTCAGATGAAGACCCGGACAAAAGAATGTCTGTAAACCAACAATACATAAAAACCATTGGTTTTAGTACCTTTTCTCTCAAAGCAAATGTGATCACACAAAATATACGGTATTGGAGTGACACATATCCGTACATCTTTCGTGAAAAACATACTCATATTCCAGAAAAAGTGAATGTTTTGGACAGGCTTTTTGGCAAACCACATAGTTGGACCTATTGTCCCCAAAAAAACTTAACCGGTGAGGTGTATCTGGACATGATACAAAAAGCAATTGACCCGCTATGGTACCGTAAGACGTTACTTGGATGAAAGATATCGTGATAGATGGATAAAGGGCGAGATCCCATAGCATATAGCTATAGGAATTTCATTAAAACCAATCCAACCAATTAGGACTTGAAATAAGTTTTCCTAGAACCCGACTGTTACGTCACCTACCTGGTCCAATTGTGAATCTAATCCAAACAGGGACCCAGTAAAACACACACAAAACTTTGATCAAAATCGCTCCAGTCGTTTAGGAACAGTTAAAAAAATTCTTAGTCTTAGACCCTTTTGTCAAGTAGAAAATGAGCTGATGATCGGCTGAACAAATCATAAATTATAGTTAAGAACCATCTCGATCACGTCAGATTTGATACAAAAGAACCACATCAAAATTAGTCCATTCGTTTAGGAGATCCGATGCCACAGACACACACACCGATACACACCTTAAACTTATAACATCCCGTTTTGCACCGAAGGTTAACAATGGAGCAAAACCAAATCTAGCTTCGAAAAAATACTTATATTTACATAAAAACTGTACCTAACCTCTCTTGCAATCAAATTTATAAAATGCTTCAACTATTTTTATTCTAAATACTAAAGCTATCCGTCAGCCAAATTTTCTAAGCATCTTGTGTTTCTCCGTCCAAACTTTTATGTCCCTTTTCACCCCCTTTCATCCTCTAAGGAGCTGATCTTTGAAAAAAGTAGCCTCTGTCCTTTCCTGAAATTCAAACCATGCAACTTTCTCTTCTCTTTATTAGTATGAATATTTTAAAGTTCTTTACATATTTTCTAAAAGTTCACGTTTTATATAAAAATTTAAATGATATATTTTCTCGCCGTCGAAAGTATCTTGTATATGAATGAAGACAGATACTAAGGTACCTCCACACCAAATTGTATAAAAATACGTGCAGTAGTTTTCCCGTAATGCGAGCTATATCTGACATACAGCACAACATTTAAATCGACAAAATAGCGTACCTTCGTTTATTTTTCTATTTTCCTAACGAAATTCCATTCTCGTGGTCAAAAGTATCGTGTATATTAATATAAAATAATTTGGTAAAGTACGAGGTGAACTCGCATACTAAGGGTTCCGTACTAGCTTCCAGATTCTAATATTCCAGTTTCAGACAAGCAAGGAAATATAAGAAAATCACTCATTTTCTTATATTTACCCTAATATCTTATAAAAGAAGAGTGTTAAATTTATAAATAATTTGGTCAAGTGCGAGTTGGACTCGCATACTTAGGGTTCCGTACCACCTTCAAGATTCTAATATTCCAGTTTCAGACAAGCGGGGAATGAGTGCCTTTTCTTATATTTACCCTTATATCTTTTAAAGGAAGCGTTTTAAATTTATAAAAAATATACACTTTCATTTTCCCCACATAGACTTTTTATTTTAACTGCTTCAGGATTCACTTGATTTTTATCAGAATGCATATGTATTTAATTTTCTAATTTGGCCCCCAAAAATTAACATTAGAGTTTTATTTTACTAATAAACTTTCACAGAAATCTTTTATAATCTACTGTCTGAGTTTTGAGGCTCTGTGGATTGGAAGATAAAGGGCAAAATAGGTCAAGTTTTAAATTATAAATTATTAAATCTGTTATTCAAATTATTAAAAAATACAAATAAAATATGTTTTTCAAAATTTAAATAGTGTAGTTTCTAAAGTGGGAATTAAGTCGATGTTTAATATTTTTGTTAATATCTTTTCAACAAATGATTTAAAAATATGATATATTTGTAATTCACATAATGAGCCTTTTATCTGATATATTACATGATGCTTTAGAAAATTGAATCTTTATTTTCCATTTAATTGTATAATTTGTCCCTAAAATTACTATGGGGGTTTTCCAATAATTTATTTTCCGTTTAATTCTATTATTTGGGGGCCAAATAATAGAATTAGGGATTTTTTCATATTTTTCCTATAAACAAAAAAAAATGAGGTCTTATAGTTTGGGGAATACCGGGAGAATGATTAATTTTTTAAAATATTTGTTTAATATATTTTAAAATATTCATTTTAAAAAAATTAAAAAAATATATTTGTATTCGTCATACTGAGCCCTGTGATTTGATATATTACATGACCCGTTAGAAACAATTATAATTTTTTGTTTTCCATTTAATTCTATAATTTGCCCCCCAAAATGAATATTAGGGGTTTCATCTTATTTTTCCAGTAAAGTTCAGGTGAGGGGCTACACTTCAATTTTTTTCAAAATTTTTCCGATTATGTTTTCGGAGATAAGTGGGGAGGAATGGGTCAATTTTTTTATATTTATGTTAATATCTTTTAATTAATTTATTTTAAAATATGAAACAAATATATTTGTTTTCGTTATAATGAGAACTTTCATTTGATATATAACATGATTGGTTAGAAACAATTTTAATTTTATATTTTCCATTTAATATATTTGCCCCCCAAAATGAATATTAGGGGGTTTTTAGGGGGGGGGGAGTTGGGTAAATTTTTTAATATTTTTGTTAATATCTTTTAATTAATTTATTTTAAAAAATGAAAAAAAAAATATTTGGGTTAGAAACAATTTTAATTTTATATTTTCCATTTAATTTTATAATTTGCCCCCCAAAATAAATATTAGGGGTTTCTCCTTATTTTTCCAGTAAAGTTCAGGTGAGGGGATATACCTCCATTTTTTTTCAAAATTTTCCAGCTTATGGTTTCGGAGATAGGGGGGGAATGGGTAAATTTTTTATATTTTTGTTAATATATTTTAATTAATTTATTTGAAAAATATGAAAAAAATATGTGTTGTCGTCGTAATGAGTCCTTTCATTTGATATATAACATGATGGGTTAGAAACATTTTAATTTTATATTTTCCATTTAATTCTGTAATTTGCCCCCCAAAATTAAAAGTAGAGGTTTCCCCTTATTTTTCCAGTAAACTTCAGGTCAGAACCTATACCTCTATTTTTTCAAAACTTTACGTTTTATAGTTTCGGAGATAAGGGGGGGGGAATGGGTAAATTTTGGTATATTTTCGTTAATATCTTTTTAAATATATATTTTTTTAAATATAAAAAAAAATATATTTGTGTTCCTCAGAATGAGGCCTTTCATTTGATATATTACATGATGCGTTTGAATTTTTTTTTATTTTTAAGTTTTTATTTAATTCTATAATTTGCCCGCCAAAATTAATATTAACGGTTTCTCCTTATTTTTCCTGTAAAGCTCGGGCAACGTTCTATATTTCCTATTTTTTTCAAAATTTTAGGCTAAGTAGTTTCGGAGAACGGGGGGGGGGAACGGTCGATTTTTTTAGTTTTTTCCCCCAGAAGTACCCCTAAAATCAATTTTTTTTCTTTTACGATATGTACTCCTGATCGGGTCACCAAACTATACATTGATACCAAATTTCAACCTCTTCCTTCCAGTAGTTTAGGAGAAAATTGCTGTGATGTGACAGAGGCAGAAATCCGGAGTGATACTATAAGGGTATCCGTATACAGTATATACGGAACCCTAAAAATATTTTAACTTCCACAAATAGACTTTTTATTTTATCTGCTACATGACAGACAAGCAGAGAATGAGTGAATTTTCTTCTATTTACCCTAATATGTTTTAAAGAAAGCGTTCAACAGTTATAAAAAACATACACTTTTATTATCCACACATAAACTTTTTATTTTATGTGCTAAGTGATTCGCTTGATTTTGGTAAAAATGATCATTAGAGTTTTATGTTACTAATAAATTTTCAGGGAAGCCTTTTATAATCTTCTGTCTGAATTTTAGACTCTGTAGATTGGAAGATAAAGGGGAAAATAGGTCAAGTTTTAAATAATAAATTATTAAATCTTTTAGACAAATTATTTAAAAATACAAATATATTTAAAAAAATTTTTAATACTGTAGTTTCTAAATGGGAATTAAGTCGATGTTTAATACTTTTGTTAATATATTTTAAACAAATGATTTAAAAATATGATATATTTGTAATTCACTTAATGAGCTTTTATTTGATATAATTATATATAATATAATTTCATTTTTATTTTCTATTTAATTCTATAATTTGTCCCTAAATATAATATTGGGGTTTTCTACTAATTTTTCTTATAAATTTCAAGTGAGCCCTAGTACCCCTAATTATTTTCAAAATTTCAGGTACAATGGTTTCGGAAATAAAGCAGGAAATGAGATTTTTTATATATATTTTTGTTAATATCTTGTAAACAATTAATTTAAAAAATATGAAAAATATATAATTGTATTCCTCATAATCAGCCCTTTCATTTGATGTATTGCACGATGGATAAAAAAATGTTTTTTTTTATTTTCCGTTTAATTCTATAATTTGGCCCCCAAAATTAATATTAGACATTTCTTCGTATTTTTCCTGTAAACAAAAAAATTTAGGTCTTATAGTTTGGGAAATAAAAGGGGAATGTGTAATTTTTTTTTAAATATTTTTGTTAATAGATTTTAAAATATTAATTTTAAAAATATGCAAAAAATATATTTGTATTCGTCATAATGAGCCCTTTAATTTGATATATTACATGATGCGTTAGAAATAATTTTAAATTGATGTTTTCCATTTAATGATGTAATTTGCCCCCTAAAATTAATATGAGGGGTTTCTCCTTATTTTTCCAGTAAAGTTCAAGTTTATATAATATCTCTAATTATTTTCAAAATTTTACAGCTTATAGTTTGGGAGATAAGATGGGTAACAATTTTTATATTTTTAATATCTTTAAAATAATTTATTTTAAAAATATGAAAAAAAAAACATATTTGTTTTCGCCATAATGAGCCCTTTCATTTGATATATTACATGATGTGTTAGAAACAGTTTTAATTTTGTATTTTCCATTTAATTCTGTAATTTGCCCCCCAAAATTAATAGTAGAGGTTTTTCCTTATTTTTTCGGTAAAATTCAGGTGAGGCCCTATATCCCTATTTTTTAAATTTTACTTTTTATGGTTTCAGAGATAAGGGGGGGAACGGTCGATTTTTTAGTTTTTCCCCCCAGAAGTACCCCTAAAATCAAAATTTCTTCATTTACGATATGTACTTCTGATCGGGTCACCAAACTATACACTGATACAGAATTTCAACCTTTTCCGTCCAGTAGTTTAAGAGAAAATTGCTGTGATGTGAAAGAGGGAGAAATCCGGAGTGATATTATAAGGGTATCGGTATATTGTATATACGGAATCCTAAAAATAGCAAAAATATGTTAAATTGCCTCTTTATTTATTTAAATAGGCTATATTGCGTACTTTTCCGTTTATTTTCTAATCGAAATGAGATATTTTATCGTGACAAAAAGTATCCTATATATTAATCGGAGTGCTATCCCAACACAAAATTTTATCAAAATCCAAAAATTCATTCAAAAGTATTCTAAACCGATGATTATCTACACCACCACCAAAATTTTCGAAGAATATTTTATGTACAGTTTTTTTTTAAGTTTGAGAAAACAAAATTATATAAATAATGCCATGGAATTATTTATATTTATTCTATCGATGGCGTGACTTATTTACATGGGCGAGGTGGTTCAAAGTATAGAAAGGCAATTATTTTTCTTCGTTGTCCATTTCCCCCCTCTCTTTCTGTGTATTTTTCCCACAACAGCATGAAATAATAATGTTTCAAAACCATCATCTAATAGAATGCCATGAGATGCATTGAAATTTTTATAATTGATAAGGTCCGGTGGAATAAATACGTAATTTTTGTCTGTTATGCATGATTATTAATAAAAAACTAATAATGTTGTAACCTACCTACAAAATTATATAAATAATGCCATTGAATTATTTATGTCTTTATAAAATTATCTTCTACCTCGAATTAAGTTCAGCTTTTTTTCTGTTGACTTTCTTTATTATTTTCAGTTCCGATCATATACTTATTAGTATTAAGTATATGGTTCAATAATTTCATTTAAGCGCCACCAAGCGACAGAATAACGCCTATTGGTGGAAAGTCTCTACACATGAAATAATTTCAGGCCCTAAAGGCGGAGACACACTGTTGAAACCCGACGCGACCCTAACTGACGTGACGCCTGTTAAGTCAAATTAAATCTTAGTACTTTATATGGCTAGAAACACACTATAGATACCCGACAAAATGAGGGCAAAAACCAACTATTTTGAGAACAATAAATTTAATGAAGGAAAAACCTTTATAAAAAATGTACTAACAACTATCCTAAAAAGTTAATCAACAAAGAGTTAGATAAAATTGAACACAAAACAATCACTAACATTCGACAGAGTGTGTATAAGAAAAGTGTTGCCAAGGTACAGGCTAAATGCTGATTGGTTCCGCTATTTTTTGTACTAATTTCCGGTTTACTATAGCAACGGGAGAATAGATGTTAAGTGTTTGTCGCTGTGTTGCCAGATCTGATGATTTAAAGTAAATCTCACGATATCTGTATAATTTTATCATTTTGGTATTCTTATTTTGTCTATTCATGGGTTTTCTCTCCTCCAAATTTTGTTTCCTGTAACAGATAAGTATTTAAAAATTGTATATGTAGAACAAAGTGTAGTAAGACAATTTCGTAAAATTGCCCGGATTACTGGCTGTCTGTACAGAGATTCTTCCTCGCAGTTTTTCTGAGAGAAAGAGATGTCTACAAAACGATCAACCAGTATTCCTGTATATAAGTAATGTATTGTATATTGTGTAATACTTATCTGTGTATGGAGACGTTTCAACTCCGAGTAATCCGGGCAATTTTACGAAATTGCCTTACTACACTTTGTTCTACATCTACAATTTTTAAATACTTATCTGTTAAAGGAAAAAATTTGGAGGAGAGAAAACCCAATGAATAGACAAAATAATTCAAGACCTCCTCAACAATCTTTTCGAAATTACTTGGAATTCTTAGTTAATTTTATTCAATTTTAAAAATACAAACCACCTAAATTTTAAAATGTGGACATCAGTATTCAATAGTTATCAGAAGATTGCAGCATCAACCTGATTTTGGTTGACAAATTGCATATTATAATGTATTGAAAGTTGCTTTTTGCGTACTTACGATAGTCAGGGAATTTAAAAATGAAACCAACTACCCCAATTAGGTTTCAGAAAATTTTTAAAAACTCTATTATCAATATTTAATTTTTTAAGACAAAATTGGTAGGTATATGAAATTGTTTATTACCTTTTTTTATGTTGTAGGTAATTCATTTTAATATCAACTTTTAACATCAATGGCTGATCTCTTAAATGACATTTTTCGATAAGTCGAATTAGTAAAAAATATTATTTTTTAGGGATTTTCCCTTCAAGCAATCTGCACCGGTCCATACAGTTGCATAACACACAGGGCGTCGTGTTGTCGATTTTAAGTTGATTCTTATTGATGGATAATGAGCGGAAAGTGACCGTGGCTTCCGGGCTTGGCACCACTCTCCTTATAGGCACTCTGACATTCGACACCAAGCTGCTCCAAACAATACTAATATCATTGATAATCACATTTCCACGATACATACAGGGTTTTTCAGAAAGACTGAAAACAGTGAGCAACAGATTTAATATAAAAACAAGAAATACACTGAAATAAGTTATGTCAAAAACCAAATAACGTTACCCAAAACACAAAAAATTGCATTTTTAAAAATCGTTGCGAATTTAACAAATTTTATATTGAAGAAACCTCCAGAGTCTAGAGTTGTCTTCAACGTCTAGAGTCCAGACCTATAAATGTTCGAATAAATAAAGACAAAAATTATATAAAGAAACGACAATTCCAAAAGTCAAAACATGCCTGGAACCTTGGTCATAATATACAGTTTCACAATTTAACCATTTTAAGTAAAGAAGAGCACAATACTGTAATGTGTTTATCTACTCTTCTATATGCTGAATGAATCCTTCCGTCAGCTCTCCGTATTTATATATTTCATCTCGGAATTCTCTAGGTTTCGATGAATTTCCATAGCGCCAGCCGCCGACCTCGATCGGATTCCACGAAATATCAGATAACTGCCGATTCCACGAAATATCTGATAAATTCCCGCCACAATACAAAACAAAAGCTGAATCTGCTTTAATTTTATAAAATGAAAACGACTGTATCGCTAGTACTTCATGAAAAAATTCAGACTTTTCTGTTTACCAATAATCAAGGATGAATATAATAATAGTCATAAGATTTTACCTAGGTTTTGCTTTGACTTTAATGGGATCTCTGGAACATCAGAATTTCTTGGATCTCATTTTTAGCGAATGCACTATCTTATAACAACAACAATGTCCTAGGAGTGTCACATAAAATTCACATAAAACTCTTTCAAATTCTTCTAATTTTGTTATTTCACATGATCCTTAAATTTTTTTAGTATTACCCTGTATATACCAAATCAGCAGTAATTTCTTTTAGTGACATCATTTTTATTGTCAAACATTTAATGTCAAATTGTGAATGGTAAATTTGTCATTGCGAAACTTTTAATTTTTAATTTCTTTATTCAGTTGTGTTAATTTTTTGTTGTCATTGAAAACGGGGTCTGAGTTAGACACTGAAACGTGTGAAGTATTTGAAACATAGAGACTGACCAGCATTTCTAGTGTTATTCCCAAAACAAATAGAAAAATACAAACTGGGGAAATAATGTTTAAAAGAATTTTCACTAAATATAATTTATAGGACAGACGGTTGATCCTAAAAGCTAAAACTAAAGATTTACATTTATTTTAAAATATATTATTTATCATGTTATATGTTTTTTTGTGGGTTCACAGGCCGAAATATTACCCAAAAATCAATATTGTACTTCAAAAACGTATATTTTTCAGTTTATATACAGAATTACATACATTTTTATACAAAAAAATAATAAATAAAAACTAGCAGAGTAATAAATAAATTACAAAGTTGCTTGCTGAGAACCACCTATACAATAACAATGTAACAAATTAAAACCGGTTTCTAAAGTCCAAACCTAGATGGGGTTCTTCTCGGGGTAGCTCCTGCCGTCACAATATCCTGTCCTTTATTCAAAGCAGCTTCGCGTTTCTCGGCCGCCTCTTTTCTTGCTTTCATTTCTTCTTGGGCCGCTTGCATTTGACTTTCCATTTCTAACATGTGTTGAGCCGCCTGTTTCTTTTTAGCTCTACCTGTTTTACCTGTTTCTTTCAAGGAAAAGAACATTGGACCCAACTCGGCAAGCCAATGTCCGTCGACGGATGTTACACACTGCATGTATTCTTTAGCTGTCATCACCAGTTCGTGGTAGACAACGTAGTCGGGAGTATTTCCTAACCCGAATAAAGCTGAGGTGGGATGTAAGTAACAAGGCATGCCAGTACGACAGTTTACGTATTCGCCAATTCCTGAAATTAAAATTTATCACTTGAAAGATTGCAAACAATCAATATAGAATATTCAAGATTATTACGAAATTTTAGAATATTATTTGTCTTCTATATGTGGCACTTGGTCAAGTGCGAGTTAGACTCGCGTACTAAGGTTTCCGACCTATCTTTGAAATTTATTATGACATAGTAAATTACAATATATATTATTCTAATTTTCCAGTTTCAGACAAGCAGAGAATGAGTGTAATTTATTAATTATAGTTTCCTTAATAGCTTTTAACCTATGTATTTAATTTTTATTTTAATATACACTTTTATTTCTCATTTTCATTTGATTTGTTATATGGTGCGCCTTATTTTTGTATATTTTAAAACTATGAATAAAATATATTTGTATTTCTCATAATGAGCCCATTCAATCGATATATTACATAATGCATTTGAAAAAAAAAAGAATTTTTAATTTTTCATTTAATTGTATAATTTGCCCATCAAAATTAATATTAGGTTCTCTTTAATTTTCCTGTATACTTTGAGCAACGTCCTAAATTTTGAATTTCTTAAAAATTTTCGGCTTTATAGTTTCGGAAATAAGGGGGGGGGCAATGGTCGATTTTGTATATAATTTCCCCCCAGAAGTACCGCCTAAATTAGAATTTCTTCTTTTACGACATATACTCATGTACGGGTCACCAAACTATACACCGATACCAAATTTCCACCTATTCCGTCCCCTAGTTTCGGAGAAAATTGGCTGAGATGTTACGGACAGATTAGGAGTAATTTTATAAGGGTTTCCGTTTACTGAATGCACGGAAGACAGTCATCCAACTCCATCTTAATAGAGGATTTGGGCACTGATTAATGTGTCTATCACATACATAAAATCTGTCTGTCGGAGCAAGAGACCATTAGTTTGGCATCATTCTAACCAAGATTATGGAATAAATTAATCCTGGACTGCTCTAAACACCCGTCTATGGCCATATGTGTTGAACTCGCATACTAAGGGTTCCGTACAACCTTCAAGATTAATATTGGGGTTTTCTACTATTTTTTTTTATAAATTTCAAGTGAGCCCTGTACCAATTATTTTCAAAATTTTATGTAGTATGGTTTCGGAAATAAACCGGGAAATGAGATTTTTGTATAACTTTTTGTTAATATCTTGTAAACAATTAATTTTAAAAATATGAAAAATATACTTGTATTCCTCATATTGAGCCCTTTAATGTATTGCATGATGCGTTAGAAAATATTTTTTTATTATCCGTTTAATTCTATAATTTGGCTTCCAAAATTAATATTAGGGATTTCTTCGTATTTCTCCTGTAAACAAAAAAAAAATAGGTCTTATAGTTTGGGGAATAAAGGGGGAATGTGTAATTTTTTTTATATGTTTGTTAATATATTTTAAAATATTCATTTTAAAAATATAAAAAATATATATTTGTTTTTGTCATAATGAGCCATTTGATTTGACATATTACATGATGCGTTAGAAACAATTTTAATTTTATGTTTTCCATTTAATGCTGTAATTTGCCCTCTAAAATTAATATTAGGGGTTTCTCCTTATTGTTCTAGTAAAGTTCAGGTAAGGTCCTATATCCTACATTTTTTTAAAATTTTTACGTCTTATATTTTCGGAGATAAGGTAGGGGGAATGGGTAAAATTTTTATATTTTTGTTAATATCTTTAAAATAATTTAATTTAAAAATATGAAAAAAATATATTTGTTTTCGCCATAATAAGCCCTTTCATTTGATATATTACATGATGTGTTAGAAACAATTTTATTTTTATATTTTCCATTCAATTCCATAATTTGCCCCCCCCCCAAAATTAATAGTAGAGGTTTCTCCTTATTTTTTCCGGTAAAATTTTACTTCTTATAGTTTCGGAGATAAGGGGGGGAACGGTCGATTTTTTTAGTTTTTCCCCTCAAAGTACCCCTTAAATCAAAATTGTATCATTTACGATATGTACTCCTGATCGGGTTACCACACTATATACTGATTTCACCTTTTCCGTCCAGTAGTTTAGGAGAAAATTGCTGTGATGTGAAAGAGGAAGAAATCCGGAGTGATATTATAAGGGTATTCGTATATTTTATATATGGAACCCTAAAAATAATAATAATAAAAAGAAAAGAAATTTAGAAAATTTACATAATTAATACAATTTAATTTGAAATTACTCAATTCGACAAGAATTTGGTTTGGATTACCTAAGAGCATGATAATTTAGTTGTTGAAATGGTGATGAGTATGAAAAATAAAGGTTTTCGTGTTACAGTCAAAATATTATTTCCACCCCTTTATAAATTTTATTTTAGTTTAAAAATACTTATTATATTTACCTTTGTTGACTTGTAACACAAACAAGCAAGAGAAGTACACCAGTTTGTTGAGCAAAATTAAACTCATTTTCGGAAATAAAATTCAACAGCAATTCGCTTATACCACCACGTCAGTAACAGTTTATAGATATTAATTGCTAAGATTTTAACAGCAAACTCGTAGAAGTAAATTATTTAAATAATAAAAACCCGCAAAAATTCGAATTTCTTCTGTTTTTTTAACTGACTTCCAAAAAGGAGGAGGTTATCAATTCGTTGCGTATTTTTTTTTACTTTTTTTTGTATGTATGTTACCTGATTTCTTCTCCTGTGGTGAACCGTTTTGTATAAATATGGTCTTGTTTAATAGAGTATATATTCGGACTGGCGAAACTTCAAATTTGGGAAAAGAATTCTATTGGTAAAGTGATAAAATTTGTGAATGAACACATGTTTTGTTTGTATTTGTTTGTATACCAGGTAAATACCTATTGAAATGAAAATTTTTCCATTTTGCGAAGACGGTGCTTTTAGTTGTCACATTCTCCCGGCCTAATAGAAAATTCAGTGACAACACATGCCAAAATCTAAACTGCTATTTGGTGCGTTTATACACAGGATGTTTAGTTATAGCAAACAAAATCACAAAGTAAAGTGATAGAAGAAGTTGCATTTATATGATGGTTGAAATATAGGTCAGGCCGTTTAGCCATATAAACAGGATGGTTGGGATTTAAGGTGGAGTGGACGTTTGGTGGTATAAAAATATTGGAAAATATGTGAAATTAAAATTATATAGGGTGATTAAAAAACTGTTATATGATATGGACGTAAACAAATCATATACAGGATGGTTGACATATATGCTGAAGTTGAATTATATTTATACAGTGTTATAAAAACATTATTTATTTTATAGCCCATAAGAAGTTGCATAAAGTGTGGAGAGGAATTAATGTTACACACGACGATAATATAAAATGTTAAAAATGAAATAATTTATGGGGTAGTCCACAAGGAGTTATATACTATGGTTGAAGTATAGGACGGATTTGACTCTGTAAATATGGGAACAATCAAGTTTGATAAAGTAGTAGATAACTATGCAATGGAGGATTTTAGATTTGCTTGGCACCGACTTCAAAAATATACTAGATTGGTAGGTAATTAATTTGTACAGAATGAGCACCTTTTAATGTTTACATTTTTACTTTCTGGGTAGGTACCTAACAACACTGAATGTGTTATATATTTGCTAGAGTTGTATTTTGTTATAATTATTTTTAGCTTTTTAGTTATAGGTGGGAGTCGGTTATATTAAAAAAAAGTTTTATTGCTTATATAATAAAAAGTAATGAAGGAATCGTCTACAGAAAAGTTGTAGAGAATCAGACATCCTTCTTAATGAGCGTTTATACATCCTGATTGGATCATTTTTTACCGATTACACTCACAAAAACTGGTCAAATGTGGATTTATTCAAAAATTTATAAGTTTCGAGTGACTAATACTGGAATATCAATCATAGGCAAAACGATAGTTTATGATGTTAAGTTTACATGGGCTCAAGATGGATACTACTGAATAAGTAGTTTTTAATTTTTTAAGCTCTTGTTCATTTGTGTTAATACTATTGAAAACGGGGTCTGATTTAGACTTTTTTGAAATATACAGATTTTCAAGTTGGTGTGGTGTTATTTCCAAAGAACACAGAAAAAAATAAATTCCTATATACTGAGATGAGATTTCAAAATATGTTTTGCATATCGCTATCGAACTATCGTGGTTAGTACGATACGTTCTGCAAAATATTTCTACAAATTAATTAAATTGCAATTCTGCAAGATGTACATAACGTAAAATATCGATCTTCAGCAATATTAATCGCAACGTTATAAGTTATCATTATTTATAAACACTCATTTTGAAGATTTTCTAATTCTCTACAATTTTTCTATTAAAGGCATTATGAACACATCATTACTTTTCACACAATAAGCAAATAACGAGAATACCCCATATTTTTTGGGGTTTTTAAGGCTCAAATAATTTACTTCTACCAGTTTGCTGTTAAATTATGTCAGTTACGACTTGTAAATTATTATTTACATGACGGCTTATACAGTTTGCTGTGAATTTTATGTCACTTAAAAATCTCCATTAACTGGTGTAAGGCAATTATAAATGGCATTTTTACTAACCTTTTAATCTGGCAGCTTGATGAAAATAAGCAGAGCATATACATTTTCTAATAATATCCCAGTCGGTACCGCAAGATTTGATGTCTAATTTTTGTTGTATAACAATATCTTTCAATTGTTGCCTGACTTCTCTGACTTTTCTCATAGCTTTTATGTGGATAAAGTGCTCGTTACACCAATGCGACGAATAACTGTTCTGTTTCCATTGATTGTAAACATTTAAGAACGTCAAATGGTCGCTTTCAGGTACTTGGAATTTTTCTCTAACTCCATCGGCTTCTTCTTCTCTACCTTTTGGGCGGTAAAATATTGAAGGGACGGATAACATTGAAACTATTATGAGAATTTCGGCGGTACAACCCATCTGAGATGAAACGATTAACATCTGACACTGTGGAGGATCCAGGGGGAATTCAGCCATTTGTCGTCCTTAAAACAAAAGAAATTACAGAAATACAAAACAACCGAATGTTTCTCAGTCGTTTTTGTAAAGGCATAAGGACTAAACACTCATACATAAAGTACATTTAAAGAAGATAGTATAGTAATAAAGAAAAAATAAATAATGGCATAATATAAGAATATACCATACCATTGGGTAATTAATTAAACAAGCAGGAAACAAATACAATTTGTGAGTAAAGCAAAAAGAGAAGATAAAGGAAAAAATAGAATTACCTAATTTTGTTAAGACTCCTGTATGATCAAGTGCTCCAAGTATCCAGAGCTGATACAATGAATTAAGGATGTTATCCTGAGGAGGTGGGTCCATGAAATGGAACTGTAATAAATCTTGAACACCCAATGATTTTAACAAAAGCACAGTGTTAGCTAAATTAGTCCTTTGGATTTCCGGTACCGTCGTTATTAATAGTTCTTCCTTGTACTGACGTTCTGTATATAATCTAAACGCTTGTCCAGGACCAGTACGTCCAGCTCGACCTGATCGTTGATTAGCATTTGCTTGACTTATCGGATATATCTAAGAGTAGAAAAATACAGAAAATGTTAGTTTTATCTACACTAATATATAAGGAAGTAAAGTTGGTTTGTTTGTTTAAGGGTAATCTCTCCTCTAGAAGTTGTATTAATACTATTATGTTATATTATCTGTGAATAAAACGGCCCATTATTAAGATTATAAATCTGTTAAGATTAAGAACTCTTTTTGCATTTTGAAAGAAAAACTTGATAATATTTGTTCCGGAGAATTTTTAGTTTACTCCATCAATATATTAAAACTGGAAATATTGGTAACTGAATAAAAAAGAGAAAATAAAAAAATGTTATAGGGTTTTAGAGAGTAGATTTTAAAAAGTATTAATTATCACATTAGCCAAACTAAAGTATTTTGATCCACATGTCTCTCATTACATACAAATTCTCTTGTATAAACCTTTTCTGAGTATCTAAATTGCAAATTTCCAAAATTCTGATAACACTGTAACACATGTATAAGATTTAAAATTTATTTTTTAGTTTTAAGTATTTTTCATGTATTTTATTAAAATGTAGTATTAATGCTTGGAGACAAATTTTTGTAAGTCTATAAAGCATTTTGTGTGAAAACCCTTATATAAATTTGTACCCCTTTTTACACCGGATTAATAAATAAATAAAATAAAAATAAAATATTAAGCAAGGTTATAGGAAGTACAGGGTGTAACTTAATGCAGTGCGGACGTTTTGGCAGGTGATAGTAACTGTCAGTATGAACTAAAAACTCTTAACAAAGACATAACTCTCTTGTATAGTTAAAGACCAATTCCATTATTAAGTTTTCGGCAAGTTCAATACATCTGGCAACCTTATCGTGTGGGAATAAGACTCTGCGGACGGAAAGAGTATACTAGGAGGTGAAATGTATTTAAGTTTTAAATTTCTATGTTGGTTTTTAGAAATATGTAGTTTTTGTATTTATTGTATTCACATATGAGACAACATTACAGTTACTTTGCAATAGATTCTTAATACATTCTTTCAAAAGAAGGCACTCAATGAAAAAAACAATGTCCATATGATATGTTTGATTTACTGAAGCATTATAAGGGAATTCTTTTCAACTTAGAGTTGTTTTTTATTATTTCCTTGCCTGAGTAACCATTTAGTAATAATAAAATACTCATCTACATTGAAACATAAAAATAAACAAAAAATCAAAATCTAGGTACATAAAACGTCATACCCGACTTTACCAACAGAGAGAAAGTAACATGAATTTGCCATGTCAAAAATATTCATCAATAATCAGTTGTTTTTATTCCATGTTGAATATTTTCACACTCATATTTCGTAAGCATAAACCAAAATTTCACAGTTGCTTCCAGAATGAATAGTTGTGGCACCTTTACTTAATGTTTATGCTCCTATTGGGAATAACACCACAATTGATATAAAGCTCTTCTTGCTACCACGTCAAAATAAATTCAAAACAAATAAATATCACCTTACTTTTTCGCAATACGAAACCATAGCCTTCCGCAATAATTCCTTTATTAAGACCAGCGCGTAATGAACAAATGCAAATGTAATCCGATGTTGCCATGATTTGTTTTATTAACTCTGTTGAAAATTTATTTATTTATTTTTGATTTAAATATCCCTTCATTTTATAATAATAGTTGAGAATTTTGCTCATTGTACTGTTCAGTTTCAATTTGTTGCAAATTTTCAAATAAATGGATAAGTACACACATAGGGGTACTTTAGTTGACACAACTTTGAACTTTTTTTTTTCATAAACCATAAACTTTTTGACATATGACTATTTTATTGATACTGATCAGTTCTATAATGTACCAAAATATCTGCACTGCATTATGTTTATAATATCACACTATGAACATAATGTTATTTCTTATTTTTCATATTAAATAGCCAAAAAAATCAAATCTATTTTTGCCATTTCAGTTTACTTTAAGTTTTTGGTTCTTAGTGTTTCCACATGAATATTGGACGGTGTTTAATTACGGCAGTTTATATAATCCAGATATATAAAGACAAAGTATTGTACCCCAAGACCCAGCCTTTAAGTTTTACATTCAATACTGTTAATGACAGATGAAATTAAAGACAAATTAATTCTGACATACCTGAAGAGCATCCATACCAATTCTGGGATTGTAAACCTTCAACTTGCAATAGCCAGAATCAATGACAAATATAATACCATCAACAGTAAGTGAAGTTTCTGCAATATTGGTTGCAACAACACATTTTCTTATACCATCTGGAGACCTTTGAAAAATTTTAGCCTGTAGATCAGAAGGCAACTGCGAATAAATTGGAAGTATAGACAATTCAGGTGCATTATCTATTTCAGAAAGTCTTTCAGCTAATATCTCACAGGTAACCTCAATATCCTCTTGTCCAGGCATGAAAATGAGAATGTCACCAGATGGCGGTTGTAGATGGATTTGTAATGCTTGTTTGACGGCACCGTCGACATAGTCTTCTACGGGGTTTTTGCTGAACAGAACTTCAACAGGAAAAGTTCTACCAGGAATGGTAAACGTTGGAACGTTGCCAAAAAACATCGAGAACTTTGTGGAGTCCATTGTAGCTGATGTAACTATGAGTTTCAGGTCGTGTCTACGAGCTACGATGTCCCTTAGCAAACCAAAGAGTACATCTGTACTTAGCGAACGTTCGTGAGCTTCGTCCATTATTACAGCGCTATAATGATCCAGATCTGGTTCTCTAAGACTTTCTCTAAGCAGAATACCGTCTGTCATATACTTTATCACTGTGTTTTCGGACGTGCAGTCTTCAAAACGAATTGCGTAACCCACCTCGTCACCTGAAAGGAAATTGTTTTCATATTTACTTGTTTATGAAGACAAAGTATTTTCATAATTTTGAATGTATTAATCAAGATAACAATCATAAGAAGAAATATACAAGAAATAAGAGATCTTTTAGATGTCTTTAGAACGAATATAAAAGAAAAAATAGTAAATGAGTCTAAATTCATAAATGACATGGAGAGAAGACAGAACAGCACTGGGTTTGTCAAATGGCAAGGGGGAAAGGAAAGAAGTAGAATTATTTAGCAAGATGTTGAATCGAAGTTGTACAACAGAGAAGTAGAAAAATTAATTTAGATTAAGATACTACACAGAACTAGCAGGATTTTGACAGTAAAGACATGTATGTAGTAACATTGGAAGCTAGAAGATAGAAGAAATATTTTAACCATTTACTGACATAAAAACAACATTTTATCCAGTTGGCAGACAAATAGTGGAGAAATAGAACAACAAAATAGTTCATTGTCCATTGGTAAGAGAAAAAACAACTAATTAGATATAAAAACCTAGTACCAAGTACCAACCAAAATGTCTGCTATACTAATATGAGCAATAAATTATTAATATCAAAAACTAAAAATAAAATGAAAGATTGGGGTGGAACACAAAGAGAAAAAGTGGACACAAATATAAACAAAACCAAGGCGTTGATTACAAACTAAAGATACAAGGAAAAACAATAATGGAGAAGTTAAAAATAAGGAAAAAGCTATAGTGTTGAACATTCTAAAAACTTGAGAGCATTCCAACTTCTGAAAGGTAAATAGAAACAAAGAAAGTCATAATCAAGATATGAAGACCAACATAAAACAGTATCAAACCATAATGCAATAGAAATAACTTTTGTTTTTTTGTAACTAATAGTTGATAGTTTTCAATCTGTGGATGTCTCCATGAGCACAAATTTCAAAGAAAGAAAATGGCATTCAGCTATGATGTCAAATAGTTCTCATGTGTAGATCAAAAGTCTTGCTGGATACAAAGTCTGAATATCTTTTGTTTTTAGGTCCGCAGCTCCTCACAGTTATTTTTTTCTAACCCTTATACTGTATAGCAAGAATGTGGCTTTTGGCTATTTTATGTAATTCTAATATTGGATATTACTCAACAAGTAGATCAAAAATCTCAAAGGGCATAAAGATTTCTCTATGCAGTTCTTTAAATTTGAATGTTTACACTTTACTGCATCATTGCAGTATTCTTTGTGGTTGTACGTTGAAATCAAATGACATTCTTATCAAAATTTAAATTAAATTAATAGTTAGAAAAAAGTAAACCAAAATTAATTTGATTTTGCTAAGCAGCACAAGGGGTAAAATTATTCAACTTTGAACTCCAAAAAGTTAAAACAGTACTTTCAGAATTTGTACCCCTGAAGGCTTTGGATCCAAGCATTCAAAACTATCAAACACCAAGATTTCTATGCAATACTTAAGGTAAAAAAAATTTTGAAAATATTATCCAAAAACCATGCACTCCTAGAGACTTTTCACCTAGACACTCAGAACTATCAAATACCACAATTACAAAAAATAGCCAAAAGCAAATTTCCAAAATAATTCTGCACAGTCCTTTTGTGTATCTGATGAAAAATACAATAAGAAATTGACAGAGATAGAACCAGTGCATCAATGAAAACGTAAGGATCATTGCTCACCCAAGTGTGTGCCCATCTCATCGCTAACTCTTTTCGCCACCGACATTGCAGCTACTCTCCTAGGTTGAGTACAACCAATCATCCCGTATTTACTGTACCCGTCCTCGTGTAGATACTGAGTCAATTGCGTCGTTTTACCACTTCCGGTTTCACCGACTATTATAACCACAGAATTCTCGCGAATTATGTTTAAAAGTTCTTGTCGTACGGCGAACGCTGGTAAATACTGGCGCTGTTCAAGGATGGTTTTTTTTCTTGCAAAGTCACTTGATGCTGCACCTAAAAATGAAAATGATATTAGGAAGAACATTCATATACACCAATGCAATGGATAAGACTTATTTATTTATTAAATTTATGTGCTAATCCCATTTTTGACCTACTTCCAAAAAGGAAGAGGTTATCAATTCGTCGCCAGGTTTTTTTTATGTATGCTCAGTGATTATTCAAAAACGGCGTGGGCAAATTTGATGATTTAAACGGCATTTTATTAAGAAATATTACAGAAAGATTCCATATAATTTTCTGCAACGTGCGATTTACGGTTTTCCAGGAAATAAGAAAAAACAGTAATTAAGATACTAAATTTCTGTGAATTTCAATAAATCTACACTGTTTTCTCTAAAACGGCTCAATATTTTAAATTGTATTCTACAAATAGATGTTCCAGTTGGATTCCATATAATTATCTATAAAGTAAAACATATCGTTTTTCCGAAAATCGTAAAAATATTTGTAAAAACACGGTAAACATCATCAAATTTTCATAAAAAATATCTAGCTTATATGTCAAGATATGCCACGAAAGTATATCGTACAGGGTGTTTGCAACGGTTTTCATTGCAGTCGAGTGAACTGGTACAATATATTCCATTAGTGTATCGAAAAGATTTTTTTTTGGGAGCAATGTTTTCTATATGGTATACGATGGTAGGTGTGTGCATGCATTGAAATTCAAGCAGCAAGCAATGCGCGCAATTGAAATATTGGGCGAAGTAAAATTACAGTTTGTCAGGTGGGTCCAAAAAATCTTACAAATAAATGTGATATTGAGTGGTACATAAGCAGTTCCACATACAGGATGGTTGAAATATAAGGTGAAATAGAATTACATTTATATAGGGTGGTTCAAAAAATGTTGTATTGGGGGGCACATAAGTAGTTGCGTACATAAGGTGGTTGAAATAAGAGTAAAGTAAAACTATAGTTATACAGTGTGGATAAAAAAAATGGTTAAATAAGCATATGCACTAAGTACCTATATTCGAGTTATAGGGCGGAGGGTTCAAAAAATGTTAGAAGCAGTTGCATATACAGGATGATTGAAATATAAGGTTGAATGGAATTATAGTTATACAGGGTGGTTAAATAAATGTTATATAGTGTGGAACATAAGTAGTTGCTTGTACTTGGCATATTGGTCAAAGTAAAATTATAGGTATACAAGGTGATTTAAATAGAAAAATAGAAACAGTCAATAGGGTGCAGATAATTAATACTTATACAGGGCGTAGAGTTGCATTATAGTTGTACAGGGTGATTCAGAAAATGATAGACAAATTATTTATATTGGGTGACCAATACACAAAAACATATACAGGGTGGTTGCAATATACGGTGAACTAGAGTTTCACTTCTACAAAGTGGGCCAAATAATAAAACAAATAAAAGAGTTAAAAAACATGTGGATAATATAAAAAATATATATAAATTAGAGAGGCATAGATAAGAATATACTAAAATAGACAATAGAATTAAATCAGATAAAAAAATATGTCAGAAAATAGTTATTGATGGCACACAGTTTCTAAATGGTTTTTATTTGAAACCAGTTGAAGTCAGTTCTTTTTGAAATATAAATTATACTATAAATTTTCCATTAAATACAGTAAAACTAGTCAAAATTGTGTTGGCAGAATAAACACAAAACTTATCTTAAATGATTGATTTACGTTTATTTTGTGTTAACATTTTAGAAACACTGATATTATACAACTTACATCCATAAAAATTTCAACATTTATTATGTATTTATCCAATTATTCATAATTTGCTAAGACCCAACAAAGTCATCAGCCATATTGATTAAAATTTGTATTTGAAAACAAAAAGTTTACATTAAAAAATATTAATCTCCAAATCATTTCAGTATATGAAGAAATTTATCAATCAGAGAATGTTAATCATAATTTATAAGATGAAAGAGAATAACAAATTAGTTAAAGTTTCATAAGCTGTGACAAGTTACATCCAGAGGAAATAGTGAGAGAAGCTGATGAGACTCTATTTGTCCATGCAAGATGTAAATAACCAAACATCAAAAGTCAAAACCTCAATACAGAGTATCCTAATCTACTCCCCCAAGCTATCTGCTCCACAATAATTATTAAAATCAAAATCAAGTTTAAAAGCAGTAAGACAAAGGATTTTATTTTGGACAATCATGTGTCCAAATTATTAACTAATCCCAACATAATGAAACCCTTAAGAGTGAAATGTTTTCATCCTTTACAAAAGTTACAAATAGTTACCAATATTCAAATAAATTATTGCCACATGTTTATTCTTAGAAAGAATTCAAACCAACTTGGGGCATTGCAGTCATCTAATATATTTAATTTAATTCATCACCAAACAATCTGACTAGAGATGGGTAGGTCTGCTCATAATTCGGAGTTGGATCCGGATATGCTTCCAGTTCCAAAGATGTACATCCAAGACCCGTATCCGTCAGACCCATATGGGTTAGGTAGTCTAACTGTGATTACCGGAGTCGGACTGCAGGCGGAGTGTTGGATTGTTAGCAAGACATTATGGCGCTGAATGGTTGTTTTTTACCCTTTATATAATGAAATTACGAGAAAACGATAATAATATATCAAAAATAATAATTACAAATAAAAATAGCCATATTTGACAATTAAAACGATAAAAATACATAATCATGAACCAACCAATACTTCTATATACTCAAACTATAGGTAATACCGTTCCCCTCACTCCGATCCGCAGTTCCCAGTCCGCTATCATTGATTCAGTACTGCTCATGGCATGTTTCGATGCCGCTCCCGAGTATAAAATCAACAAGTGGTTCCGTCGATCGGTAACGATGTACATCCTTCATTCACACAGGTCCGAGAATTCGTGTCCTTCCGAACCTACACATCTCTAAACTATATTCAGTACCGCTCATTGCATGCGTTTCTTGCAACTCCGATAGCTCCGCGGATCTGTGTCGGAATTGCTGTCGGTTATACAACTATCATTAACACTAGGGATGCAGGTCCTGACAAGCGTGTCCATCCGGACCTGCCCATCTCTAATTCTGACTGTAACATATATTTATAATGCTATTCATGAATGAGTTAAATAAGAACAGAGTACAATGTGGCCTTGAGGTACAACAGATAACAACTTAATAGGAGTGGAAACAAATTTTTACAATTTCAACTCCATCTGTGAGAAAACCAAGAGTTAAATGAATAAGACAACAGCTGGCTTCCAATTTGGCCAAATTTTGGTTTAAATTAATTTGACATTTTTTGAGACTTTACAATCCACAAAAAAACAGCTAATTATATTGTTTCTAATTGAGAACCTTCATCTGAGTTTAATATTTTAATGTGAAATGAATCCTGACAGCTGGAAATTTCAAGGAAAACTAGCTCACAGAGACCCCAAATCAGCAGCTGTGCTGTATGTAATGCTGTTTCCTGGTGACTCCTAGGAAAGAAATAACCTGAAACATTTGGTAGGTTAACAGGTAGGTTCTGTGAGTGAGTTTACTCTTATATGTGAATATTCATTGCACATTGAAATACAGAATTCATTTGACAAATTATAAAAAATTCTGTCCATTACAGCAAAACTTAAGAAAAGGCAGCATACATAGGATAAATAGTGATGATACAATGCACTTTTTGGTATGTAGGAAAAATTGTTGATCATATTATGGAGATTTCTTTCTCTCATAAGCCTTTCTTTATACCAGCCAGTAAAGTGTGCCGTTTTTTTAAATTTTCCTACTATACTTTATCAAGTAAGAATTTTAAATACTTATCTGTTATAGAAAAGAAGTGTGATGAAATAAAATTCAAATAAGAATATATCCTCATTTCAAAATTTCAAAATTTTTAAAAATTGAAAGAAAAATTCTATTAAGTGTTCACATTATAAATAGGTATTTGAATGTGCTAAAAAAATTCTGTATAAAATATTTATACAAATCTTTGACATTGCCATTAATTTAAATTTTTATTGTTTTTTCACATAGTGATGTTACCTGTATTTTTCATGTGCTCAGCAAACTTATGATCAGTTTTATAGTCTGCAACATCATCATCTTTATTGAAATTCTTATCATCTTCATCTTCCTTCTTTTTAATACCCATGATGTTACCAATTTTAGTTCCCCCGAGTTCCCAATGTTTCTTTTGTGCCTTTCTTCTTTCTTTTTGTTCTCTATAAACCCTTACTAAATGGGATCCTTTTCTGGCAACTATAGCCATATCAGATGTGGGGTCTCTAACAGGGATAACAGGTTCAGGTTGTTTAGTGAAGACTATTCTGCCATCAAGAAAAGGTGGAACTATGTTGTGGACCAATAAGTGGACTCTGTCAATTGATTCTTCATCAAAGTCTTCACTAACATCAACAGAATGAACAACACCTAAAAAATGATTAGCCATTAATATAAAGTATTAAAAAATAAGATATGATTTTACCTGAAGTTAACATTCTGTTTCTCTCCCAAAGCTCATTATCCTTATTGATCTGTCTCTGTTGGGCTGATAGTCTTTTCTTTTTCCTTTGTTCAATTTGTTCCTCTTTCTTTTTGGTATATTCTTCACTGATCCCTGAAAATGGATTATTTTCTGCATCATACCCTTCATCCATAAGGTACCATTCTCTGTCCAATCTTTTTGCCTCTTCTTCCCAATTTTCTCTATCTTCAGGTGCACTCCATTTGAGTTTTTCATCTCTTTCAGAATTTATGCCTGGAGTAGCACCAGTAACTTTTCTGTTTTTAGCCCACAGATTGAATTTATGGGCAGGTGTTGCTCTAGGAGTATCATCTTCTACTTTATATCTATCTTTGCTAGTTAAACTTCGCTCAGAGTATTCTCTAGATTTATAAGATGAAGGAGTTGGATAGTCCCAAGCAGATTTTTTTAAAGTACCTGGTTCATCTTCCTCATCCCAAGAAGTTTTTGATGTTGTATCTCTTACATGTACATTTGGAGTTTTTGGTTCATCCCTAAATTTTGGAGTGCTATCTCTTTTGCTAGACCTTTCACTTCTTCTATCACTATGCCTGTCTCTGTTCTTCCTTTCTTTCTCTCTATCACGGTTCTTACTATCACTTTTTGTTGTAGCAAAAACACCCTTCTCTTTATATTTATTTGCACGTTCTTTTAATCTTTCTTGAGCTTCTTGACTTATGCCACCAGTATATGTAGGGGTTTCTTCTTGTGGGGATCTAAATTTACGTTTCTTTGACTCTTTCGAACCATTATCCTCATCATCAATTGCAAAAGACATTTTCCTTGCCAACTCCTCTCTTTCAATTCTTTTTTGGGCAGCTAATCTATCCAAACCAAGAAGGGATGGTTGTGGTACCTTAAATGTACAGGTCTGTGTCTTTTTTATTATTAAACCACCTTTCGATTGCTTTGTACCTTCCAATCGGTATACACCTTCGTCTTCTTGGTCCATTATGAATTAAAATTGTAATAACTGGAACTAATTAGTGTTCATAATTACTGAGACACCATGTCATTAAACCAGATGTATCGAGTATTACAACTTTGTTAATAAATTAATAATGATTAACTAAAATTCAAATTAGTATTAAGTATATTCAAAGAATTAATATTATAACCTATATTCACGATTGTTACCAATAAATATTATTAATAAAGTATGATAGAATCTGACAATAATGACAGTCGGGTTGACAGTAGTTATGGAGTGAAAGGAGGACAAACTTATATGGAAATAAAACTGAAAAAGTGTCCAGCGAAAAGTTTCAAATAAGAAGTTCAAGAAATGACCAGAATGGCGCATGTGTGACCACAGGGTATGTTATGAAGTTAATTGTCAACGGATTGAAATACACAAATCCAACATTTAGAAGTGAAGCGGCTGAAAAAGTGAGAATGATGTAAAATTATTAGTAAAAATCGTAAATAAAACGTAGAAAATCTGTTATGTGAACTTCTCTTTGTAAATGGTTGTCTACGTTATTTGTAATCTCTGCAAGTGATATGAGTTAATAGTGTGTTAATTGTGATATAAATTAATAAGCGTGTGTCCCAGTCTTGATTTTTTATAAAACAGAGTGATTTTATAATTGTTATTTTGTTATAAAACTTTTTGAAACAGTTAAACATTGGGAAAAATTTGTATATTTGTAATATTTTTATACTTATTAACAAATAGATGTTGGTGAATTAGATGTAAATAAAAATTATTTATTTTTACATTCTTGTGTTCATATTACATATTTATTTTGAAAAGTTGGTGTTTCTACTTCCTTGTTCACCTCTCTCTGGATAAAAGGTAATTAACAATTCTTTCCATCACTGAACAAACTGCTATAATTAAATTATCTCTTCTGTTATCATTATGGAACAAATTTCACTTGCATTTTATTCTAGAATAGTTTCTTTTTCAAGGATTCTAACATTTTCACACACTGGTTTTCCATATATTTTTTTCTTGCCATCCATTAACTACAATTAAATGACTATTTTTGACATCTTTCTGCTTTAGGTCTATATTAAATATTTTCAAAGGTAAGCCTGGTGAATGAATGCCCCTTGAAAAATATCTTCAGAAGTTTGTTGAACTTCTCGAGTTGATAAACAATGCCATAATCAGTTTAGTAATTATATAATAATGGGTTCTTCAGAGTTTAATTTGTGTAGGATATTTATCTTGACTCCTAAAACAATGTGCAAATAAAATTTTGCTTGTAAGTCATTTTTATCTATGTACAAGGTATTTCATTGACTATACACTTTATTAATGTTAAATATAAATCTGGTTGTTGAACTGTGATGGATAAATTTGCATTTTTTGGATGTGAATTCTTCACATTAATCTAATTTTATTCAGATAGGTATGTTCGTAGAAAACTGATTTCTACGAACAAATTACCCGGTCGGTACTAGTGGCTCCCCCAAATTGAAACCATTTTGTGGACACTTTTTCTTACACAGAGTGTTTCCTACTTTTACTCAAACCTCCATAACAGTAGTGAAGTTGTCAATAAACTACCGGTGGTCATAGATATATTACAATAGAGTCGAAGAAGTAATAAGGAAAAAGATTGGTCTACTTAGAGCATTTACTTTCTAGAGATAGCCTGCAGTGCACAAATGTCGTGGTAAGACTAAGGAGAGAGAGGGCAATAGAGAGGGCAAGAGGCTATTTCACTCGGTTGGCAGCTGCTTCCAATAAAGCTTGTTGTTCATTGGCTGCGTCCGCCGACCATCCACCCACTAAGTGAAATAGCCTCTTACTGTCTCTATTGCCCTCTCTTTCTAGCTTTGCCATGATTTTATGCTTGACAGGCTATATCTAGATGGTAAATGATCTAAGTTGGTCTACGGCGAGCCTTAGAGCATGTAACTTCTAATCTAGAGTTAGCCTGCAATGCACAAATATTGTGGCAAGAATAGAAAGAGAAGGCAATAGAGACATTAACAGGCTATTTCAGTTGATGGGCGGAAGCAGAAAATGAACAATATTTCATTGGAAGCAGCTCCCAACCAGTGAGTAACTCTCCCAACCGAGTGAAATAGCCTCTTGCCATACTCTTGTCCTCTTCAGTGTGTATAAGAAGACTGTTGCCCACCGTCCGTAAACTGTATACGGTTGCCTACTCCCTCGTACTCGCTTACGTCACAAGTGTCTTAAATTTCTTTCTGTATTAATGGTTGTCTACATTATAGTTTCTTAGTGCTGTAATAAACTTTGTGATAGGTTGGTTTCTAAAAATTTTCAGCTCTATTTTGTATTCCATAATAATTATTTGTATCGTATTTATTTTTGAAATATTTCCATTTAAAAGTGAATAAGTATATTGCGTTTATTGAACAAATACTCAGAAGTTCGAAATTTATTATTAGTTTTTATTATTAAATGCCTTTTTTTTTTAAATGACTGAAATAAACTGTAGTGTTGCTGTTTGCTAAAAAGGGTACAGTTATAGTCATTTAACAGCAACCGTAAATCATTTAAATTATGTATTGAATTATTAAACAAAATAAAGCTATTAAGAACCTTAGTTAATTAGTTCGATATCTATAACTTCTTTTCAAATGTTTACTTTGAATGTTTTCGAACTAATTATAATTAAGATGGAAGGTTTCTGGTTTTATGATATTTATGTTGAGAATGTTTATTATTGAAAGGGGAAAACAGATGATTAGTGTTTGTCGCAGAGTAGCCAGATCTAACGATTTAAAGTGAATCTCACGATTTCTAGATAATTTCAGCATTCGCTATTCTTAGTTTTTTTTACATTTAAGCCGTAAAAATACAAAGCACCTGTTTTACAAAATGCTGACAACAGTATGCAATAATTATCAGAAGATAATAGGTCGATGGCAGCATCAACCTGACTTTAGTTGACAAATTGCATATTAAGTATTGAGAGTTGCTGTTACGTACTTACGATAGCGAGGGAATTTAAAAAATTAAACTATGTTCCAGAAAATTTTTAATAGAACTATTATCAATATTTATTTTTTTTTAAATAGGAGAAAATCAAAGATAATTGTTTTGTTTTGGTAAAGTTTGAAATAAAGACTTCTGTTGTTTACTACTTCGGAAAAGTTCTGTCATTATTCGGGTACAGATCTTCGGAAGAAATCATGGTCATTCTTTATCCCTTATATAGAAGACATACACACTCTGCATATCACCGATAGCGGGCTGTACAGCTAGAATGGCTAGACTTTTTACTTTTGCCGTTAATTTAAATAATTATAATGTGCAATAACTTTCACAGTAATAACCACATGTATGATTATCTGCTTTAAGTTTAGATTGTCAAAGACTGTACAACAATCTCATAGAAAATGATTGCAAAGATGTCATTTAGACTGATTGTAAAGCTTAGAATTACCAATCAGTAAACTAAGGATGAACGATTTAATTTTTCATTATTTCTTAAGAAAAATTTATCGAATATAAGTCAAATATTATTAAGTTAGTTCTTTCATAAATAATTTGTATAATAATTAATAAAAATTCAAGGACTATAATAGGATTTTTAATTACCCCATTTGAATCTACCCCAAGCGTATGAAAGTATCCCACCTACTGTACGAACGTAGGTACCCCACGTACGGGGTACGTTCGTACAAATATCTTATCATAGAAAAATTGCTATAACTCTTTAACCATTTGACATAATAGTTTCGAAATTTTTTGTAACAAATTTCAATATATTTATTACAGTTAGGTATAGGTTCTTTCCAACAGAATAAATTACCGATATAGACCAATCAATAGAGCAAACATTAACTGATAATGTGTAAAAAATACTATCAGGATACCGACTGTGCCATCACATTAACAAAGATTCCTATTGCTATGTTTTCCACTCGCAACTATGGTTTTTTACTTTGTTATAAACATTTGAAGCAAGAAAATCAAAAATAATAAACTTTTTCAATGCTGTCAACAGGTCAATTGTAAAGCATGAAAATACCAATGAAATGAGCCCAGGCTTGATCCGATTGGATCATTAGTAACAGGGAAAAACAAAAAATACTGAAAAATGTAGCATTTTTTTTAAATCGTGTCTTCGTCACTTTAGAAGCTGTAGAACTGGCCTTGTAGGAATACTACATCTATTTTATGTATACTAAAACCAGGCGCTACCGGTTTATTAGTTTTTGAACAATTGTGATATTAAGTTTTCTGTTCACTATTTTTGCATTGTAAAAAAAATTGAAAAAAGTTGTTGAAAGTAGATGTACCATTCTACAAAGCTTCTATTCTCATTTTTCACTAAATGTTACCAAACATGACAAAAAATGGGCGAGCGTATGAATGTATCCAAGGAGTGGGGGAAACACGGTTGTTGAGGGGAAGGGTATAGTAATATATAGTAGAGGCATATACATAGATCGTTTTAATATTTAAAATCCTCAAAAGTAAGAATTTTTTTAATGACCGCTCTCTTTCGATGTTCCGTAAACCCAAAATACACAAATTAAAGCAAAAACCGAGAAACCATTTACATATAAATATATTAATAAACAAACAGTTCTCATTTGATATAATAAATCGAACAAATCACTCTGTATAGAAGTTTTTTTAGCGATTAGATTCTTTCAGATCTGTCAGAGTGACAGTTACTATCGATAATAATTATTGTTAGCAGTTCCCCTCAACAACCGAGTTCCCCTCACTATTCGAACACATTCATACGCTCACCAAATTTTGGTTATTTTTGTTAACATTTTTCATATATTTCACAAACATTTAATGAAAAATTAAAATAGAGGCGTTGTAGAATGATACCTCTACTTTCAACCTCTCTCTCTGAATTGATATTTGACGATCCATGTCGCATGGAGACATACTGCAAGAAGAGTGGACTAAAAAATTCAGATAGCAATTATTCAAAATCTAATAAACCGACAGTGCCTGGTTTAGTCACGCATAAGGTAAATATCAATTACTATCAATTCCCACAAGCCCAGTTCTACAACTTCGATAGTGACGGAGTTATGATAATATAAAGAAAAACTCTAAATTTTCCAGTATTTTTTGTGTTTCCGAGTTACTAAAGATCTTATCGGATCGATCCTGGACTCATTTCATTGGTATTTCCATGCTTCACAATTCACCTGTTGACACCATTGAGATTAGTTTATTATTTTTCATTTTATAAACATGCAACGAAAAAAAAACCGCAATTTTCTTGTTTCAATTGTTGATAATAAAATAAAAAACCATAGTTGCAAGTGGAAAAGGTAGCAAAAATTTCACTACAAATCGTTCTTAATGTGATGGCACAGGCAGTATCCTGATAGTATTTTTTGCACGAAAAAATCTCTATTGATTGGTCTAATACACAACGGATAATCTTCGTGCGCGGTGACGAGTTACCGTTTACAATGATGTTACGCGCAATACGATTACCGGTTGCTTATCGGTTTTACGTCGTGTAGGAAGAGGCCTTATATAAACTAGATAAATTCGAGAGTTAATCATAAATTAAAAAAATAAAATTTTAAAAGCGTACGAAGTGTAACCACTTTCCCCTAGAATTTGGCGAAGAAAAGAGTATTAAACAAATGTACTTGTAATTAAATCAATATCTTTAAGAAACTTCAAAAAAGATGGAGGATGGATACTGGAATCTTATTATATATTGTGACGGGAATCCATATGATATTTCGTGGAATCGGAATTCTTCCGATATTTCGTGGATACCAACAGGCAGTGTTGTTCCCGTCATTACCATGTAATAGATCTATTACTTTCGACATAATTCTGTTACACCATTTCGCTAACCCGAATAATCTATTGCTTTCAAACCCTTTCATTAATTTCCTTTAAATCATATTTTAAAGATGATATCAAATGTAAAAATCAGCCTTAAGTTTCAAAATCCTGCCTTGGCTTTTTTAAATTTGAAGATCGACAAAGAACAAGAAATCTGTGCACAACAGAAGCAAATGACAAACATTAAAAAAAAAACACTATTTCTACATCGAAACATCTAGAAAGTTTTAGGATTTAGTTGTCAAACTCTGAAATCCGTTTGGTTAATCTCACACAAAATAAATTGTTCATAAGTCTCTGCAAAGTAAATTATTTCTGTAGGCTAGTAATATTACGTATTAAGAGTAAGAGCTTCGAAGTTATATTGTAAACAGTTTTTTTCTGATAAAATTAGGTAGGTATATTCTGACATTAGTTACTACGAAATCTGTATTTTAAGTTATTCTCTATGAATTTCTAAAGTAAGTTAGTAGATAATCTCTAAAATGTAAACTAAAAACAAAAAATAGGTTTATTATTGTTTATTATTGGTTTATTATTATTCCTTACATTTTTTATGTAAAAAAGTTGCAAAGTAGCTCATTACTTTTTTCGAGTTATATTCTGTAGTTTTCCATTCCAGAAAGATGTTATATAGCCTTCGAGGAAATACTTAAATCCCTCACAATACAAAATTTGGCACAACACAGTTAATGTATTTCATATAATAAACTCAAATCAGGTTAAAAGTACGGGAAAACATTTACTGTTACCGCATCGTCTATATGTTACAGTCATCTGTAAATCTATTACTATTTACCCGACATTTCTATTACAATTTTTTTTAGACTGAGAACAACACTGCTAAGAGGTAGTTTGTCTGGCAAGTCCGGTTGCCTTCAGTGGAAGATAGCCATCAACGAGGACAAAACCCAATCTCTGTTCGTCAACGGGAGAAGCCGCACGATCGTTCCGACAGGAAACCTGACCGTCAACGGCAGACAAATTCCATGGAAGAACGAAGTCAAATACCTTGGAGTCATCATCGACAAGGGTTTGACTTTCACGAGGCATGTCCAAGAGACTCGTAATAAAGTCGAGGCTGCCCGTGCCAAACTTTACCCCTTAATAGGAAGAGGAAGCAAGCTGGGACTGTTAAACAAGCTGACTCTCATCAAGACAGTCATCTTGCCACAGACCTAAGAATTAAATAGACCCAATTGTTTACATTTTTATGCGCTCCAACATTCAAATTATCTCTTTTTATTCTCGATACACTGTTGCCAGATTCCACAAAATCATTATAAGCTAATTGACAGGAATATAGAAACTAAAATATTTTACTCATTTACACACAATATATAACATGAGCAGAAAATATAAACCATAATTTACTTAATTATATAAGACGCTTAATGTGGCGCTGGCATATTTACTACAGAAATATCTCAAATTATTCTCATATTGTAGTATAATACATAAAATGGCTACATTTGGCAATGCTTTTACTACTTTTACGATGGGATAACGACCAGTATGGATTTATGAATGAAATTATTTCTTACCGTGTTGCCGGCAAGAAACTGTGTTTGGTTGAGGTTAAGTACATTTTTGGTGATATTTTGAAGCTTTTTGTAAAAAAAACATTTTATTTATTGCTTAATCATGGTGCGTGGTTGTGTAGTTTGTGGAAAAGTAGATAACTTGTTTCCGAATTTATCTTTTCATCGGTAAGTGATTATGTATACTTTGTTTATGTCTCAGTGGCGTACTGTTTAAGCTTTATTTCACAAGTATATTTATTAAAAATTGACAGTCCATATCTTTTTAACAATGATTATAATATTATTTATAGAAAAGCGGATAGAGATTTGCTACTTTTTTATACAAAAGCCCTATTTTTAGAGGATCAATAGAAAAAATCATATAGTAAAATTTTTACATTCATTAAAATTTATACAGGCTTTGTAGTAGAAAATAACTTAATATACTTTGAGAGATTTGTCCCAACGTTTCATTAACAATACTAATAAAATATCAATTAATAATGGTCTAATTAATATGGGTAATTTTGTAATTAAATTTAATAAAAATCGGTTGATACCTGGACGTATAAGGTAAGCAGTAGTTGAATGTTTTATAAAAAAATCTGTTTTTACTGTACTCAGATATTTAATTGTGAAACATTTCATAGATCATTTGCAGCAATGTATGCTAAACAGTGTACCTTGAGAACAGTTTAGATTTAAACATCAATTTGCTCTTCTCACATTTTCCTAAATATATATTGTTATACCCAAATGTAATGCCAGAAATAAGGTTTTCTAAACAAATATCATAATAAATGACAAGGGAATATATATATATATATATATATATATATTCATATTATTATATTTGGCACTTTATAGAGGAATTAATTGGGCAGAAAATTCACCAAGAAATTGTGCCTATTTTTTCGTTTTACACATACCAATTTTTCCATTCTGCAGGTAGTTTGCTGTTAAAGATTACAAGTTGCAGATAGTAAAAAATAGATATAAAGCTTTTAAAAATAAGCGACAACTCTCTGGATCCAGAATAACACCTAGAAAAATCTATTTACACCGTTTTTCCCCATATTAAAAAAATGAGTTACAAAAAAGTATACAATTCTTCACCAATAACTCATAAAAGTATTAATGATTAAAATATTTATAAAAGGTACTTAAAGAGGACGAAATTTCCAATAAAAAAGTACTGATTACCGGATTTCCATTATTTATAATTTAAGTTTAATACTTAAAATAGGGCTCGAAGCTTGCTGTTAAATTTCATGACATGCTATATTAATAAAATATTTATTTTATATATATATATATATATATATATATATTGAATTTCGAAAATCTGTCTTCATACCCTCATCATCGATATCAAAAACACCTATTTACAATTTTTTACGCAAATTCATTTAGTTCGACTTATAAGCCATATTGGATTTTTCATTTTCAATTTCGAAAATCGTTCCTCAAATCTATAATCAGCAACACCGAAAATCCCTATGTACAAGTTTTTAGGTAGATTTATTGAGTTTGATTAGCAGTCCGCCATATTGGATTCTAGATTTTGAATTTCGAGAATCTGTCCTTAAATCCATAATGTGCGACACCAATACATTCCTCTTACCCATTACAAATGACGCCTTTACCACTCAATATGGAGTTTTCAAAAATAATTAAGTTCCCAATTGCAAATAAATATTTAGAAATTTCAAAGTTTGATGAGTTATACTTATTTTATCACCATAATTGTTGTATTACATTAAAATTTTACAAAAAGAATTTAAAATATGTAATAGATGTTGGATTACATTTATTTATTTATTTCTACGTTACGCTACTGGATATTATACGACAACAGGTCTCAAGCTGGACATTGTTGCCGCGGAGCAACTCATGATGCTCTGTCTTTTTCCCACTCATGATTTATTTACATTTAATGTTGGATCGATTTTGTATCGGATTTATGAATGAAGCTTTCGGTCTCTTGAATTTACAGGTCTGTGCATCTTGCCAATGTTGACGTACGCTTCAACAGTATGTGGACACACCAGCAAGAGCAACAAGCAGGCGATCCAAAGGCAGGAAAACCTATGCCTACGCCTCGCAGTCGACGCACCCGGGTTCGTTCGTAACATGGTGATTTTCAACGATTTACGACACCAACCAGTGCTTGCAGAAATGAAGAGGAGGGCCAGAGAGGCTTATGCCAAACTGGAACAGCACCTAAACCTTCACCTACGACAACTAATCGACTATGACCCCAGATTTATTGACAGATACAAACGGCCTAAGAACCAGCTCTGCCTTAGCGAAGGGGAAGAGGACGAAGAAGCCCAGAGACAGGTAAGTAAAAAATGAAGTATATAACAATCTTTTTTTCAGGAGACAACAAGGGGAGCCCGGGGGGAAACCAACCTACCAAGCAAAGAGAAGACAGAAGAACACACACCCACAAAACAAACGACGACAACGTGCACGCCCACAGAAGGGTACAATTACGAGGGTGAATCAAATATGAACCGGACTTTTGTTTTAAAAATTTTATTGTTACGAACAATACAAATTTTAATACATATTATTTTTCTACATAGTCTCCTCTCTTATGTATACATTTTTCCCACCGAATCGGAAGTTTTTTAATACCTTTCTCAAAGAATGAAACTGGTCGTGTCGATAACCAATTGCGCACAAACGTTTCTACACCTTCGTTGTCCTCAAAGTGGTGGCCTCCCAGTTCTTCTTTAAGTGGCCCAAACATGTGGTAGTCACATGGTGACAAATCAGGACTGTAAGGCGGGTGTTCAAGGGTTTCCCAGTTTCCCAATGCATTTTGTTCAATTTTCCTTGAGTCAATGCAGCTGTATGTGGCCGAGCGTTGTCATGCAACAGAATCACACTTCGGATAGACATATCCCGCCTCTTTTGCCGATAGGCAAGTTTCACTTGTTGGAGTAGTTCGCAGTAATACTCAGCATTAATTGTACGGCGTTCGTGCAGAAAATCGATCAGCAGTACGCCTTTCGAATCCCAAAAAACTTTTGCAAGAATTTTCCCTGCAGAAAGACGGGTCTTGGCTTTCCGCGGTGCTGCCTCTCCAGGTTTTCGCCACTCCATGCTTGCACGTTTGGACTCCGGAGTATAATGATGCACCCATGTCTCATCATCTTGCTAACAGCCTTTCACATACGGCAAGACGGTTTGCTTTCTGATCTTCCCTTAGAAGGCGAGGAACCCATCTTGCACACACTTTTCGGTAACCCAACTCATCTGAAATGGTTGATTGAGCACTCCCGTATGATATTCCAACGTGTTCAGCAATTGCCAATACTGTAAGATGGCGGTCACCTACAATCAGCTCACGAATTGCGTAGATATTCGCCTCATTGATGCTTGTCGTGGGACGGCGTGCATGAGGCTCATTTTCCACTGTCTCTCGGCCATCTGAAAACTTTTTGTGCCAGTCGTACACTTGGGTCCTTGAAAGTGTTTCATTGCCGAACTGTACAGATAGTCGACGCACTCGTAGCTATATATCATAGCAAAGAATGAGCCACGTAACACAAATAAGACAGTTGCTATCCCAACAAGAAGACAGCGATTATGCAGAAGGAAAACTGCGTTAGCGTGAGGACCTGAGTTAAGTCTCAGGGGGTGGATGGCAAGGGGGCTGGAAGTGCTCATCAGTAAAATTTTCTGAAGGGCAAATCTAGTTCCTGGGCTCGCGCATGGGTGTGTGTGGCAAGTCCGGCGGCTGACCCTATTGAAATTTCTCGAATCCTCAAGAATCCATGAAGGAAATTTTTTGGCGGCTCTTTGATCTTCTAGGGCCTTCTAAGAAGAAATATATAAATAGAGAGAGCCGACGAAAGTATTCACTCGGTATTCGATTGCCTTATAGTAAACAGTAGGTGTTCAAGATACATTGTATATAGTTGTGTGAGTATAAATTAAAGTAGTGGAAATAATTTATAGAAATTATATAAATCTAAGTACCAGGATGTGAAAATAAAAAACATCAAAGTCGAGGGCGGGGAATTCCAAATTGATGATCTTGTTTGTTTATATTTGGTATAACCCGCAACGTCGTCGTAGATATTCGCTCAAGCTACAAGGGGCCTTACCAAACTGTAAAGAGAATCAACGATGTTGTCTACAGAATAAGAAAGCTACCTCCAGAAAAGCCAAGGGTAGTACATTTCGACAGATTAACCTTATGCCGGAAGTCATGACGGCGAAGTTGAGTTGAGTTCGAACAGTTTATGCCGTTTATGGCATTGTACTTAGATGGGCAGAAACCTCGCTCATTGCGTGCGGGGTAAAAAGTGTGGGTTTATGCCAAATCTACATTTAAAAAATGTCAAAAATATGCCAGTTAATGAAAAAATGCTAAAAAAATGCTAAATACTATTCCCGATTTTGGTATAGTTTTATGCATATGTAGGTTTTCCTTTTTGTTAAACAACATGCATGTTACGGTAATTGGGTCATTTCCTATTATGTTCCTTGATAAATCTGCAAATATGAATGAATTTAACAGGAAATGGCCGTAACATGCATATTGTTTAACATAAGAGAGATACATCATAAGGTGATTATCATAGACTGAGCGGTTGACGCAACGAAGTGTCCGAAGTGACGATTTTATGTTTTACGTTGTTGTTCGATCTATCCTTTGCTTATAGAATTGTTTAATACTTTCTCCTAGTACATATTTCTAAAATTGATGTTAGTACCCTGGGTTTTTACGCCAATAACTTCACTTAATTTACCTGCAATACAAGTTCAGGATGGGTCAGTTAAAATCTTCATAATTCCCTTTCCCAGAATTTGGTTTATTAGCCTAAAAAGTCTGTAGAACTGGGTCCTAAGCTTGGTTGGTTAACAAATGGTTAGCGTTTATGTCTTACCTTACTTCATAGACCGGGAATTTCGGACTGTTTACAAAGTTATAGATTATTGAATTTAATAAATATGAGATTATCCTGAGTAAATACAAAGGGGTTTTATTTTATAACCACCTTTTCCAAATTATCTGTTATATTATAGAATAATAGTGTTAGATACATTTTTATTTGCTATTTTCACTCAACCTTCATGTTTATTAATTTGATCGTTAATTTTTTTGACAAATCTAAAAATATGAACCTAGCGAAAAAGGGCAAATGAAAATCTAACGATTAGTATATATTTTTATTGTATAAGATAGAAAAATCGGTAGGTTATAAACAAGCACACAATTGTTGATTTATGAGGAAAAATGCTAAAGAAATATGCTATATGCTAAATAGAATTTTTTCATGCTAATTCACTTGAAAAAATGCTAAATTTAGCCATAAAAATGTTAAATTGGCAGCACTGATTGCGTGGCTCGAGATCTCCGGATGTCTCGAGGAATAGCCAAGACGTCTGCAAAAAACTACGGCCAGTTAAGGCTAATTCAGACTACGCTAGTAGTTTAGTCGCGTGGCGAGTTATTCCAATGATTACTGCCCCAAAAACGTTCGTACTGCGGTCGAGTTCAGTACACAAGTTTAGTGTATTTTGCAAGTTGAACAACCTGCCACTTAATATTCCATACGCACTCATATTCTAGATATTTGAAAACAAATTTTAAAGTTGTTTCTTCATTCCAAAGAAACGACATTTTTTTAATACCTAACCAACAAAACGGTAGCTAATAACTCCACAGCTCAAACAGTAGTTGAACTGGACGGGTGGTGGGGGACGCTACTCGACCGAAAAATAGAACAATATGGATCGGCTTAACTAAATTGCTTGCTAAACTACTCGACTAAATTTTCATTGTTCAGACACCGATAGTTACTAAATTACTCGCCACTTGACTAAATTACTAGCACATTCAGAACTAGGCGTTAGGGAAACAAGGTCTACTAGTGGGGTAGGTCCTTCATCTCGAAGATAAACAACCAGTGGGTACCAGGGACATCTTTTATTTGGTAAAGAAAACAACTTTAGAAGGCTCTAGTAGAATTGAGGACTGTGAAAATGGAGAAGAACCTGGTGAAATTGGTGGTTCCAAAGATAGCCTGTGGGTTGGATGGACTGAATTGGAGAGTGGTGAGAAGTTTCATCTTCAGTGGCATCGAAATCCTTGTATGCTGTCTGAATATTTGCAGCCCAGATTCGAAGACATTCGGCTGTTACTTTCACCGAACGTCCCGTTGTAGAAATGGAGAGTCCTACAAACATCGCCTTACTATGAAGGATTCTGGAAAATTGTACCCCAAAGCACACCTCAAAGAGATGCCAACCAATAAAATTTTTATACAGGTAATTTCAAAAGAGCTTGGAAAGACCATACCTAAAAATATTATTTTTTCTTGATATCTTAATTTTATATTTAAGTGCTACATGTTTCACTGTATCTTTCTCCATATTTATTCAGACTAATAATATCTATTGATTCGAAAATTAATATTTCCGCGCAAAAGTAACATAATACAAATAACGTGGGTACATTTGTAAACATATAACATCGTAAGGCTGGAGAAATCCCGACATTTTTTTTGTAAATATTATTAGAATTTCTAATGAAATTCATTCATTTACTAAAAGCTTAATAGGCTTTGCAAAAAGTCGCCCAAGGGCATTAAACTTGCTGATTATTCACGCTACGCCAGAATATTTCCAGAATTACACATGATGAGTGGCTCTGTCTTAAAATCAATAAACCGTTTCTCCTGAAAAACATTATCATTTTTTTTTCGCGTAATTGAACCTTTAAATATCGGGAAAAACTGTTATTTTTATTTTAACTCATTTACTACTGCAGCAGACAGTCGACAAATCAAAAGGACATATCAATTAATAAAAAGAATTTGTTGCTCATGCGCTATAACACTTACTGACTTCATTCACAAATAAGAATCACTTCTACGTAGTGATTTTCATAGGTCATAACCTACAGCTTATTGTTCGATACCGTGGGTTTCCGAGGTGAGATTTGTACATAGTGTTAAATGTAGAGCTAATAATAGCCCAGCTGAATTCGAACAACCAAAATGATTTATTTCATTCATACGCCCAGGGAAATATGCATGGCAGGTTTTATGATTGATGCATGCTTTTTGTTGCCTAGTAATAAAAACAGTTGAATTTGATTATTGATGATGTTGGTTCATAATTACCGAGAATAAAAGGACAATTTGTTTTTCAATTTACACGAATGCATTACATTATTTCGTGTCCCAGGTGTACCTTTATACGAAATACCCATGTTTTCAAGTTTCTTTAAAAGTTTCAGTAATGTCTTTTTGCTTATTTAAATTTAGGAATAAGCACCAGTTTGAACAAATACTCTATTTAATTCAATAGGGGGCATGCACAGCGGTGGATTTACACTAGGGGTAGTTGGAAAGTGAAAAAAATCCAGTCTTATTAAGATTGCTCAATATAATTAATTAATTTTTTTTATGTACCTAATTGATAATTGAAGAAATTCAATTAGTGCATTATTTGTAATTTATAATTTTGTCAGTTTAAGTAAAATTTATTAAATGATCAAAGTGATTTCATTAAGTTTACTTGAAGATTTAAAATAATATATGGTTTTTTTTGTTTTTTGGAAGTAAAAAATTAAATGAGTAGTTTTTTAGACATATTGAAAATATTTTGGAGTTGTATTTGCATTTTTCAAATAATAAATTTTAATCAATGAATGATTAAAAATAATAATAATTTATCGATTATACAAATTAATTTTAATTCAAAATTTAAAATAATATTTGAATTTAATAAATTTACAACAGCGCAAGCTGCCACCTACAATCTATTTTACAAATGCATTTTAAATTAGTTATTTAAATAAGATATATAAACTATAAGTTTGATTAAAATTTCAGTATTGACAGGGGCGGCATTTTTTCCGGTGCCCAGATGCGGCATTAAGTTAAATCCGGCCCTGGGCATGCATTAATTATGTAAGGTTTTGTTTGTAAAATTGGGAATCCTTCCGCCCCCTTGGTGAGATTTCCTCTCTCTCGCGTAAAATTTACTGCATTATTTTTTAATAATTAAATTTATTTTATATATCCATATATACTCACTGACAAAGAAACCGCAACATTCAGAAGGCCATGTTTAAATTCAATATTGTTTTGGTAAATGTTTTTCAGGTAAATCTTTTTCATACCCATTAATATTGAAGTCGTTTTTCACATTTTTTAAAATTGACCAAAAACCAACTGTTTGATGGGATCCAAAATAAAGGTTTAGTAATGTTAAAATGCCTAGTGCACGTGTACGCCGCATGTATCGCCAGCTAGTAAATTTGAAAGAGGTCGAATTATTATTTTACAGGAGGCGGGTTTTTCATTTCGAGAAATCACTAACCGCACGAACAGAAAAATCCAACTAATGTTATGAGATGTTGTCAAGCATGGTTTGACAATACCCAAAACGGAGAAGACTAGGCACCGGAAGTTGCACAAATGAAGTACAAGATCGACGTCTAAGACTTATGGCATTTAGAGATTTGGCTGATGATTGGTTGGGAGAACATAGCCATCTTTTAAGTGTCCGAATGGTTTACCGCCGTATAAGGTCTTTTAGGCTGCAGCATTAGCGACCCCATCTTGTGCTAACTCTGCCCGCTGAGCATTGATGGAACGTCTACAGTGGTACAGAAAACTACAACATTGGAATGTGGAGTGGCATCAGGTCGTCTTCTTTGATGAATCTCGATCTTGCTTGGGTGGACATGATGGCCGAAGAAGGGTAGACGGAGGCGAGGAGAAAGACGTCAACCTCAATTTGATGTTGAGCTACATTTACACCGAACAGTAAGCGTTATGGTATGGGGTGCTATTGCACCTTTATTTAGTCTTCGTAGAGGCAACATGACAGCGCAACGTTATCTTCAGGAAGTAATGGAGCCGTGTATACTCCCTTACCTTAATCGGTTCATGGATCACATATTTCAACGAGATAATGCTCCGTCTCATGTTGCTCGCATTAGTTTAAACTTTTTTGTAGAATCTGTTGCCATGGCTTCCAGATCCCTCCATCTTTCACCCATATGGATATGATGGGTAGAAGGCTCGGAAATTTACCCCAGCCCCACAGTTTTAAAATATGAAATAAAGGAATAAGATTGGGATTATATTCGTCAAGAAGAAATAGACCACCTTATTGAATCAAGTACGAGTGCGACTCGCATACTAAGGGTTCCGTAACACCTTCAAGATTTCATACAATGTAGGTGAATCAAACTAATCAAAGTATATAGTTGTCAAATATTCCAGTTTAATAAGACAAGCAGGGAATTTGTGCATTTTTTTATATTTACCCAACTATCTTTTAAACGAAGCATTTTAAATTTGGTAAAAAATATACACTTTAATTTCTCAAATTTTATCTGCAACATGATTCGCTTGATTTTTATAAAAATATGTATTTAATTTTCTAATTTGGGCCCCAAAACTAACATTAGAGTTCATCTGATGTATTGCATGATGCGTTCGAAATTAATTTAATTTTTTGTTAATATATTTTAAAAATCCGAAAAAATATATTTGTATTCGTCATAATGAGACCTTTGATTTGATATATTACACGATGCGTTAGAAATAATTTTAATTTTATATTTTCCATGTAAAGTTCTATATCCCTAATTTTTTTCATATTATTACGTCTTATAGTTTCGGAGATAAGAGGGGGGCAATGGGTAATTTTTTATATATTTTTGTTAATATATTTTAAATAATTTATTTTAAAAATATGAAAAAAATATATTCGTATTGTTCATAATGAACCCTTTCATTTGATATATTACATGATGAGTTAGAAACAATATGAATTTCATATTATGGTTTCGGAGATAAGGGGGGGGGGGCGGTCGATTTGTTTAGTTTTCCCCCCAGATGTACCCCTAAAACCAAAATTTCTTTATTTCCGATATGTACTCCTAATCGGGTCACCAAACTATATACTGATACCAAATTTCAACCTTTTCCGCCTAGTAGTTTATGAGAAAATGGCTGTGATGTGAAAGAGGGAGAAATCCGGAGTGATATAAGGCTATCCGTATACCACCTGTATATACGGAACCCTAAAAAAATAACTCCCAAATATTTTTTATTAAAATTTTAATCATTTACTCCTTACTATAGCATCTATATTTTACCAAGACAGTATTAAATTTAAACATCTCATTCTAGGTGTGTTCTTATATTTTGCTTCATGCCACTAAGTAGTTAAGTGTTAATAGCGTGGGGTACGTTTGTACTTTTGCAGGTTTGCTGGAAGTTGCTAGTTGTCGGCCACTTTTCTATTCTTCCTATTGTAACATAAAAACTACATATAATTTTATACGATATTTGAAATTTTAAAATAGCAAGTATTTTAAGAGTAGAGAGCATATTAAGTTAGTGGCTAGCATTAAAAGTTTACTCTATAAACAGCGTAACAACACTGATGTATTTTCAGGGGCGCACCTAGAATGATACTGAGGAAGGGGTGCTCAGGATAATAAAACAAGTTAACAAATTTCACTAATTAGAACTAAACTCCTTCAGTTTATTAAGTTATTACTTTCCTGTGTACTGTTTAGGATCATCTAACCATATAAATAAAATAAAGTCTTGTTAGTTACACTTAAGAACAGCTGACCGACTTTAATGATCTCTGATATGTTGGATTTGTATCCGCCCCGAATAGTAGAATAAGTATTAAAATATCTAAAAAATTCTCGGAAAAAAAAAACTTAAATAAATTAGGTTTGAAACTCCTCCGTCTTCAGAATCCCACATCACGCAAATTTATAACTTATTTGTAATCATTTGGAAAATTGGTATTGCCTCAAATATAATTAAAATAAAACAAACATACAGTAAACATTGTCTTGTATGTAAGTATTCGTACAATGTTTACTGTATGTTTGTTTTATTTTAATTATATTTGTAACTTTGGATTTGATAATGGGGTGCACCTTACAGGCCCCTAAACTAGTCGTCATAATGAATTATTCAAAGATTGGGGGTTTGGGATCATTCATTTACCTAGTATCATGATTATTTGTAATAATTGATATCCACTGCAAAGCAATGACATAATATACATTATAGATTCGAAAATGAACTGAAATCAGTGGGAAAATAGCATATTCAAATCCAGCAAGTCTAAAATATACAGAAAATGAAGCGGATTGGTTTTTCATTTCCTCTGAATTTTTGTAATGTCGTCTCATTATTGCTAACCAGAAAAATAACAAATGGTTGAGTTGGCGGCCAAGAAAAAAAATTGGATTACTTTTAATACGTAATTCAGAATCAAATCGTTGGTACTTTGTATTCGTTCAAATCTATTGACTGTGTAACAAACGAAGACGAAGCCACCAATTATCCAACTGAATTTTTGAACTCTTTGTATGGGTCTGGCTTACCACTGCACGATTTTTAATAATATAGTAGGTTGGCTCGGTAGTCATCATGCTTCGGAATTTAAACCAACCAAAACTATGTCTTGGATGACGTTTGGCGATAAGAAAACTCATGATCAATATTGAAAGAAAAATTCAAAGATGAAGTTTTCAATATGCCCTTTGAGTTCAAACGAATTCAATTTCTGATTCATCTTTCATTCGCCATGACGATTAACAAATCACAAGGCCAATTCTGGAGTGTTTGTGGTTTGGATTTAGAAAGTACATGTTTGTCTCATGGACATTTTACGAGGCATGTTCATGTTCACCACATTCATATGCAAACCCTCCACTTTATTTGTTTTTGCACCTGATAAAATGTCCTATGTCAGGGTGCTTCTCTGCAGAAAATCATCCGGAGAGCAGCTCAAGTTGCAAAATACATAGCTTTAATAAAGCAAATGTTAACATTTTAATTCATAGTTTCTTTGCCATTGACAACGGGGTCTGATCTAGACCCCGAAACGTTTGGAAATATACAGTAATTTCCTGAATTGTGCTTCCACTTCCCAAAAAAGTACCTAAACATTGTCATCTAGAGTTTCCTCAATAAAATGTAACTCACTGATTTACACTGATTCACAAATCTCTAGAATGTTAATTTGAGTTTGATAAAAAGCTAGATTGATCGAGTGACCTACAATTGATTTTGGATTTAATTGATCTGTAACCCAGGTGCTTACACAAATTAGAGTTTTAAATAATGTTCAATTTGGTGTTGGTTTTGAGTGATTTTGTTTATATAATTATTAAAGTATTTTCCGCCCCACGAGCCTAATTTCCCGCCAATATATCTTCATCTTTTTCGATTTTTGTAGATTTTATTTAAGAAGACTAATACTATTTCTGTTCTGAAAGCTGTATGTCGTCAAATGTAGATTACATGGAGTCTTTGCTAATGGTTTTATTTACCAAAAACTCGCCTTTCACCAACCTTTCGGCGAGTATGATTTACTATTTGGGCAGAAGGTACACACTTCTTTTTAATGATATTTGTCATGGATTTTCTTTCATCCGAAAGGACTTTCAACCTCCAAAAAATATGTTGCCCGAATGTATCACATGTTTATCTGCCGCGTTTTACAAACACTTTCTTTCAAATGCCACATAAATAAAATTCCAAAGGATTTATATCAGGTGAACAAGTTGGCCAGCCTAAAGATTCTCTAACTCTAAACCCACGTATGTATATGGCAGTGTCCCATCGTGCTGAAACTACATCGGCCCTCTTACCTACGAAGAAAACAAATAAATAGCTTTAAAAAAATACCGACGTCAATGTATACAACAATCAATTAGATATTTAACACGAAATATATTATTTGTTCGATAAGACTGCGTTTGAACCAACCTTAAGAAATGCATATATTTTACATACGAATATAAACAGCTTTATAAATTAAACTGTTATTAGTTTATAAAGCTATTTATACGACATGTTATACACATATTTTTCAGACTTGGCACCAACTTCAAACGCAGTCTTATAGAACATATAATATCTTTCGTTTTAAATATCCAATTGAATTATTTTTTACCTTTTTAGTGTCATTATTGTTACTATGCATTAAAGTCGGTGATTCTGTTAAAGCTATTTATTTTGTGCTTTTTAGTGAAATAACGTGTAATTGGATGCATGTTTCAGTTGTTACTAATTTTTTATAGACAAAACAGGGGTACTTTATTATTAGACAAAATTCAAATTTTTTAACAAATCTCGTATAATACTGAAAAAACTGGCTTGTAACGAATTTATTATAGGTTCCGGATCACGCAAATCATTCTATGAAAACTGGAAGAATATATATTTTATATATTAATATGTTAATATTTGGGTAACAGAACTTCACTTGCAAATTCAAGGTTTTCACTTCATAATATACTCAACCTCTCTCTATATGCTTATGGACCGAATTCTGTGAACCACCCTATATAACTATAACACTTTAAATTCCAACCATTCTATATAACACTTTATGTTCCCGCCATTCTCTATATGCAACTACCTGTGGATCATACTATAAACACTCTTTGGAATTTTTTTTAACCACCTGCTATAAATTTATTTCTATTCCGCCCTATATTTCAACCCATCGTATACATACAACACATTGTAAGGTACCCAATGAATCATTTCTTTTTCTATTTTTTTAATCGCCCTGTATAACTGCAATTCTTCTCAAGCTTATATTGCAACCACCCTATACATGCAACTGCCTATGGGCTATAAATATAGCACTAGTTCAAACATTTTTTAAATCAAGCGGCATGACTATAATTATACTCCAGCATCTTATACACCTTGCATCTGCCAATAGCCATCCAATTTAACATTTTTTGAACAACCCTGTTAAACCATAATTCCACTGTACCCTATACTCCAACCATTCTTTATTTGTAACTACTAAGGGGCTACCCTAGAGGTATAACATTCTTTTAACATTTTTTTAAAACAACTTGTATACCATATGTTCTACTCCACCCAACTATCATATGTAATCAACTGCTTTTGGGTTTCACGATATAATTTTTTTATAGCTTTTTTCTAACCTACCTGTATAACTACAATTTCTCTCCACTCCACCCTATGTTCTAACTCCTCTGTATGTATATCAAACTGCTTATATGCCACCCAACAAAACATTTAGTTTCTAACGTCTTTTAATTATAATTCTAAAACGTCCTATATTTCAACGAATTTATGTAAGCATATAAAACTGCTGATTGGCTACATATAACATTTTTTTAACCATCTTGTATAATGATAACCATAAACTTGTAGAACGACAGTAGTGGCAGGAAATTATAGCGACACAGAGAACTCACTTTCATGTGTGCCTCAAATGAACATGTGACTCGTAAGCTTTTACCCTTTTTTTGAAAACGTTAATTAACGTTAATTCATAACCAATATCGATATTGCCAAAAGAAATGGTAGATCCTTTACAATTGAGGAAAATACATCTTTTTTACAAACCTCGTATATAGTTATTGATAAAAGTAAGACTATGCACTTTTTTATGGAGACTAACTTATTATATTCTAAATTACTAGATTTCGAATAAGAATAACTAAAATGTTTCAATACCAACGCATTCAGCATATATTATCATATATTAAGAAGTCGGTTACAAGATTTTTCGAATTTTTGCAAAATGGACCATTCCATGTCATTGATGATGAAATTTCAATCTATTTTCAATTAATTTCATCCTAGATTTCGAATAATAATAACTAAAATGTTTTAATATTAGCGCATTCACCATATATTTTGAGATACATTAACAAGTCGGTTAAAAGATTTTTACGATTTTTTGCAAAATGGACTATTTCATGTGATTGAAAAAAATTGAAAAAATATGGGACCAATCTGGAGTATATTTCATCAAATGAAAAAAGAATGATCGAAATTGGTTCATAGTTGCCGGTGTACTGAGGTAACAAAGTCTAATTAAAAAAACACAACCGAATTGAATTAAGAAGTCGGTTAAAATGAAATAGTATTCGTCATGAAGCCTGTTAGGTAAACCAACTGGCCAAATATGTTAAAGAAAAATTTCGATTCTCGTCGGCGCAAGGGTGTAAATTGTAGCAACTCATTATACATTTTATAGTAAATGATATTTCATATATCTGAATAGTATAATACGTGAACAATTTCTGTAATGCCTTAACTTCCTTAAAAACATTAACAGAATAATTTACTGGGTACAAAATTCCTAGGTAATAACTCTCGAACTCTTTTAAAGTGTTGCTCATGTAGGGTCCTTAGCACAGAGGACGGTGATTTTCCCTGCTGGATTGTATTATGGGTAAAAGTAAGTGAAATAGTTATGTACGATATTTCGCGTTCTGCAACATGACTAGCCGTAATGTAATTGATCAGGTCATTAGCCGCCTCTTTGGCTGTTTTTAGTCCCAATTGTCAACTCTCGCGAGCTGCCTGTCAAACCAAACCTTCCAAATAGTTGTGAAAAGAGTGACTTTAAGGGCATGTGTATCGTGCAATTAAATGATTAAAATTGAATCCAGTCTACTTAATTTTTGCCATGTTAGTCACAAAGAGTTGAAAATTATGGATGAGATGAAATGTGGCAACCAACATCCCTGACTATGATATTACTGCTGTTTTGAATAAAGCCTTTAGCTGAGCAGCTATACTTAACATGGCACAAAATCATTGATGGCAGAGGTTGCGCAAGAACATGCTTCTAAAGAAAATATTTTGATTAGCATTTTTAGCACTTTTTTCATCGCAAGTGCCCTCCATTAGTCGTACATTGCCTACAAATGAACCAACGTCTTTAACCACCGTAACAGGTTTGTTAAAACACCGTTCACCGTTTCCTGATGCTTCAATTGAACACGAGAGCTGGAGAAACCCAAAAATATATAGAGGATAGATGTAAAACTACGCTAAAAAGATTATGAAAACAAAGAAAAATATTGAAAATATTTCCATGGTAGATTTAGGAAAAGAGTCCGAATGAATCGTAATGTAGGGATACTTTTGAAAAACACTGGATTCAGAGTTATGAATGCAAAAATACATGTATACATAGATTCGTTAGATACTCATTATTATTGGTCTTTAAGATCTAGAGACGATTTTGTCAGAATTGATCACTATGTCCGTGATACCCTTATTTTCTTTCTTTAAGACTGAAATACAGATATAAATTTTATTTATTTTATTTCGAATTCATTGTTATCACCCTACGTAGGTTATTAATATAAATATTACATTAAAACTCATTTCATTGACGTCTCGGACAAGTGGTTAAAGATGCACAAAAACATTGCGAAATTTGTGAACATCAAGCTTATCGACACAAATTTTAATTATTGGTTGTGGGGCTAGAACTCAGAAAGTGGTTAATTTCTCATAAAAACAAACTTCACATGCGCAATATAAAGATAGTATTTTTTCATGCAGCAATACTAACATATGATTATTAGCATCGTGCCGCTTCGACAGTGCCTCGTAAAAACGCCGCCATGCTTATAGTTGTGATTTGTTTTTGAACGAATCAATGTTACTTTGTCTTTCTTATAGTTAAAACTGTGCAATTTCAAGTTTACTTAAAAAGTAAATCATTTTGTTAAAGAATAATAGATTCTTTTTTAAAAAGCTAACATTTGAGATCTGCCATATAATTATATTAATAATTTGACAGACCATTGGCGGACCAAGAGGGAGGTCATAGGAGCCAAAATCATAGAGATCACATTGATAAATCGTTTATGACAATTAAATCAAAAATAAGTAAGTAATTTCTGTAAGATTATTTGAGGAAGTTTTTGATTATTGTGCATGTAATAAAATAGACAAAAATAGGTATTCAAAATAATTTTGAATAATCTGCGACGTCCTTCCCCAAATCTTTTGGCTGCGGCAGCTTCTATTCCAGACATTTTTTGATTTCTTAGATGTTTAAGTTTCCTCTGTTTAGTAAAATTCTCATTTATAATTTTGGTTTTACAGCTTATCGGCATGAAACTCCAACTCATTGTAGTTGAAACCGGTGATAAATGGAAGAGGGCACTATTAAGGTAAGTATTTGGTTTAAATAATGAATATGTATCATATATTTACCTGAATATTGGAAATAAACAGTTTTTGAGCATGCTCTTCCTAACGAAAGTAGTAGCAACCTCTGAATATGCAAGAAGTAGAAAACAAGTTCTTATTTTAAATACAACACATTGTATATTATTGTACTATATGGCCCGCTCCTCGTTAAACAGGGGCTAGATGAATCGGTATATTAAAGAGCAATATAACGTATTGGTGCAGTTTATAGAGCAAAATTGAACCCCTTTTCGGACATAAAATTCAACAGCAAATCGCTTATACCGCTTATACCATCACGGCGGTAACAGTTTATAGATAATGATTTCTAAGATTTTAACAGCAAACCTATAGAAGTAAAAAACCCGCCAAAATACGACATTCTTTTGTTTTTTGCTTATATAATGAATAGTACTTAAGGAATAGTAATGTTGTCTACAGAAAAGTTGTAGAAAATTCTTTTTAATGAGCGTTTATATATCCTGGATTGGATTTTTTTTCCGAGTAAATTCAGAAAAATTGGTCAAACGTGGATTTCTTTTCAAACTAACTTTTTGATAACTAATACTGGAATATTGATCATCTTCCAAACAATACTTTACGATGTTAAGTTATATGGGTACTATTCAATAAAAAGTTTTTGAAGAATTGGAATTTCAATAAGTTACAGAGATATTTTGCACATCCCATCGTATTACCGAGATTAGTCGGATCGGGATATACTAAAGATTAAAGATATTTTAAGAGTTCATAAATTCCACTTGAAATTGTCCATCTTGGATTTTCGCTATAGTACCGAGAAATTGGTTTAAAATAATAGTAAATATTGCATTAAATGTACAAATATGCAACAGCCAGCCAGTGGTGCACTGTCAATAGCTGTCAAGGCACATAGAAGAATCTAGGATTTTCTTAAGATGGGGGCAGGAGATGAAAACCATGTTAAATTGTATTATTATATGTTTATATGTTTTAGATAGCAGTTTTTAGTTATTTCGGTTTTATTAACATCTATTTTTCCATTGGTTTGTTAAGTTAATGGTTACCAGTATACAGTTTACTGATATTAATTAAATTACTTTTGCCCACTGACTGGATCCGGCACTGCAAAGTCATCGGAGGAGGGATATTAATATTGCAATAAACTTCGTGGGTTCAAATTAAATTTAAAACCGATATTCATTTTTACTTTCTAGAACTTAATTTACACAAAAATATTCCACTATTTATTTATTTACAACAGCTGAGTTCTCCGATATCAGTTCACACCGAAATATAAACTCAACTAATATAAGCTGAACTAACTCCGTTTTATATTTACGAAGTCTCTCCTAGTTCTCGATGGGTATCGAACTATCATTGTAAATATGATACGTTCTGCAAAATTATGCTACAAATTATTTAAATTGAAATTCTGCAAGATCTACTTAAAGTACAATATCGATCTTTAGCATTATTAATCTCGACGTTATAAGCTATCATTAGGAGATTAAGGTTCCCGTTAAATCACTCACATTATAGCCGTTTTTCCAGCTTGTCTTTATGAAAAATGCTTCGATCAAAATTTATAAAAACTCATTTTGAAGATTTTCTGATTCTCTACAATTTTTCTATTGACGGCATTATGACCAGATCATTACTTTATTTTGGGGTTTGTTAGGCTCAAATAATTTACTCCTATCAGTTTGCTGTTAAAGTTATGCCAGTTATGACTTATAAACTATTATCTACGTGATGGCTAATGCGGTTTGCTGTTGAAATTTTTGTCTCTTAAAAATCCCTATTGACTGGTGTAACTGTATTTATGTCGATACTGAATGCGACATGTGTTATGCTTTTCAACTTTCAAGTAAACGTAGCCGAGAATAGCAGCGACGCATTGATTGTCAGTAATTCAATAATCGTCATTAAACAATCGACTTTGTTTTATACAATGTAAAGATTTTTAGATTTATCGCAAAAAAATAAAAAGAAGCTATATGTCTAACTCTCAGGGTGTACGAGATTTTTAAGAGATTTTGATTTATTGGCCTATAAACGTGATTTTTTCCTAAACATAGACATTTAATCACACTAACTAAGAAATGTCAAAGATGTACGGTCAATAACCTCCAATAATAGCACTAAAATTAGATTTAAGTAAAAAGTACCAAGTTTCCATAACATTTATTGTAATAAGAATTAATAATTAAACAAACTGAAAATTAAAGACACTATTTTAAAAGTATTTCGAATTGTCCTCCTTCAATTTCCAAGCGTTTGTAAACTAATTTTCATAATTACTTTGTTGTGGTATTCCTTAATTTCTAATGATTGCAGGAGATGTTAAGTCTGTTACTGGATTAGCATCATACTATTATGTCGATTAAATTAGTCATTTTTAATATTTTATTGCGAAATGGACTGTGACGTCTAGAAGTTTCAGACAAAACTACCTAATAGACACTCCAAATTGGTATGATCGTAGTGTGTATTATAAAACTGAGTGGACGTACCCACCTCTGTCTAAGCTCGCGTCTGATTGCTGCTGGAGTACCCCAGTCTAGCAATTAATTGCAGCTCTAGATATAAACAGATATGTCCACTCGATTTCCTTTCTCTTTCTCTCTCTCTCTCATCCAGCATTACGATTCTATATGTACATGCCCCCATACCTTAAGCATTCTATCTTTAGGAATTACTTCTATGGTAAATATATACTTATTCTGTCAAGAAATGTTTATTCTGCCAACTACCGCTATCAGCCACTTTACTTGAAGATGAATATACCGGTCCTTAGTAGTAGTTTTAACGCCCAACTGCCCAACGAAACTATTTGGTCCCTGACAAAATTCGAATATAGAGAATCTATCTGTGGAAGAATATAGATAAAGTAATTAAGACCGAATTTACTATATTGTCATTCTATACAGGGTGTCCCACGAAAGGTGGGCGGTTACCTGTAACTCAAAAGATATCGATATCAAAATTCCGAAACTTTGGAAACGTAATTAAGCCTATAGGTTCTATGTGACTAAAATATTTTCAGAACTGTGGCACTTCCGGTTATACCGGAAGTAGAAAACAACTCTTATATCAAATAGAACACCCTGTATGTTATTGGATATCTGGATGCTACGTTAAATTCTAGATACATTTTATTAACCATATGTTATCTCTAAATGTTACCATTCTCAAGATAGTTGGATTTTTATATCAACAATGACAGATGCAGTCCTGAGGGTTATCGACAATTTTCGCTAAACAACCATCTGTTTTAAAACGGTTTATTGGCATGTCTTATTGGAAGACCTTTATCTACAGGGTGTTCTTAAAAAAGTAGTGGAAATGACATTCACAATATGCTAAAACTCAAAATTTTCAGTGTCCCAATTTTTTTTGTTGGGATCTTATTCAGCACTATAAATGAAGGTAACTTTGTATTTCGATTAAATTACGAAAAACCGTTTTTCGCCCATTAAAATGTGATGTCGATTTTGCTTGAAAAAATCAAGTTAGCCGTGGCCGCTAGAAAAATAACTGGCGACTCCGAAATGTCATTCAGTTTTTCAAAATTGCCAATTATCCTTACACGAAGCGTAATAGGAGTAATTATTTCAATGAAGATTATTTCATTATCTTTATTATTTATAGCTAGTGTAATAAAGTAACAAAGAGGCAGAGGCCATTACGGAAAATAATTCATTGAATAATACTACCTAGCAGAAAATTTTGGATCAGTCAACTAACAATTATTATGATATATCTAAAATTATTAAATATTGTTCCCATAGAAAATATAGGGGCATTTAAAACAACTTATTTTAGTAAATTTCAAAGTTACGCCCTTGAACTTCTAAGCACTTTCCGCATCTTCTAAGCAGTTTTCGATGAGTAACATTTTTAGGGTTCCGTATATACAATATACGGATACCCTTATAATATCACTCCGGATTTCTGCCTCTGTCACATCACAGCAATTTTCTCCTAAACTACTGGACAGAAGAGGTTGAAATTTGGTATCAATGTATAGTTTGGTGACCCGATCGGGAGTACATATCGTAAAAGAAGAATTTTTTTGGGTACTTCTGGGGGGAAATACTAAAAAAATCGGCCGTTCCCCCCCTGATCACGGAAACTACTAAGCCTAAAATTTTGAAAAATAGGAAATATAGAACGTTGCCCGAACTTTACAGGAAAAATAAGGAAAAACCATTAATATTAATTTGGGGGGGGGCAAATTATAGAATTAAATGAAAATATAAAAATAAAATTTTTTCAAACGCATCATGTAATACATCAAATGAAAGGTCCCTGAGCGCTAATATATTTTTTTCATATTAAAAAAATAGTTAAAACGACATTAATGAAAATATACCAAAATTTACTTTGAAAAAAAAAATAGAGGTATAGGGTCTGACCTGAAGTTTACTGGAAAAATAAGGAGAAATCTCTACTTTTAATTTTGGGGGGCAAATTACAGAATTAAATGGGAAATATAAAATTAAAATTGTTTCTAACCCATCATGTTATATATCAAATAAAAGGGCTCATTATGACTAAAACAAATATATTTTTTTCATAATTTTAAAATAAATTAATTAAAAGATATTAACAAAAATATAAAAAAAATACCCATTCCCCCCACCTTATCTCCGAAAACATAAGCTGTAAGATTTTGAAAAAATAGACATATAGCCCCTTACCTGAACTTTACTGGAAAAATAAGGAGAAATCTTTACTTTTAATTTTGGGGACAAATTACCGAATTAAATGGAAAATATAAAATTAAAATTGTTTCTAACTCATCATGTTATATAACAAATGAAAGGGCTCATTATGACGAAAACAAATATATTTTTTTCAAAATTTTAAAAAGATACTAACAAAAATATAATTTTTTTTATCCATACCCCCCCCTTATCACCGAAACCAAAAGCTGTAAAATTTTGAAAAAAATAGACATATAGCCCCTTACCTGAACTTTACTGGAGAAATAAGGAGAAACCCCTAATATTCATTTTGGGGGGCAAATTATAGAATTAAATGGAAAATAAAAAATTATAATTGTTTCTAACGGATCATGTAATATATCAAATCACAGGGCTCATAATGACGAATACAAATATATTATTTTAATTTTTTGAAAATGAATATTTTAAAAACATTACCCATTTCCCCTTTTATTCCCCAAACTATAAGACGTAATTTTTTTTGTTTACAGGAAAAATACGAAGTAATTCCTAATATTAATATTGGGGGCCAAATTATAGAATTAACCGGAAAATAATTTTTTTTAACGTACCACGTAATACATCAAATGAAAGGGCTCATCATGAGGAACACAAATATATATTTTTCATATTTTTAAAATTAATTGTTTACAAGACATTAACATAAAGATATAAAAAATTCTCATTTCTCGCTTTATTTCCGAAACCATATCTAAAATTTTGAAAATAATTAGGGGTACTGGGTTCACTTGAAATTTATAAGAAAAATTATTAGAAAACCTCCATAGTAATTTTAGGGACAAATTATACAATTAAATGGAAAATAAAAATTCTATTTTCAAACGCATCATGTAAGATATTAGATAAAAGGCTCATTATGTGAATTACAAATATATCATATTTTTAAATCATTCGTTTAAAAGATATTAACAAAAATATTAAACATCGACTTAATTGCCACTTTAGAAACTACACTATTTAAATTTTGAAAAATATGTTTTATTTGTATTTTTAAATAATTTGAATAACAGATTTAATAATTTATAATTTAAAACTTGACCTATTTTGCCCTTTATCTTCCAATCTACAGAGCCTCAAAATTCAGACAGTAGAATATAGAAGGCTTCCCTGAAAGTTTATTATTAAAATAAAACTGTAATGTTAATTTTTGGGGGCCAAATTAGAAAATAAAATACATATATATACTCTAAATAAAAAGTCTATGTGTGGAAAATCAAAGTGTATATTTTTTATAAATTTAAAACGCTTACTTTAAAAGATATTAGGATAAGGAAATGCACTCATTCTCTCCTTGTCTGAAACTGGAATATTAAAATCTTGAAGGTGGTACGGAACCCTGAGTATGCGAGTCCAACTCGCACTTGACCAAATTATTTATTTTTGCACTAGGCTCTAAAAATCTGAATGCATTTCTCACTCATTCTATACAATCCTCTTTGGTCGTTAAAAGATTGTCACAAACTATATTTTTTATTGCACCCCATTCAAAATAATGCAAAACGGACAAATCAGGCGAACGAGGTGGCCATAGGAAAGAACCGCTGTTTGCAATCCATTGGTTAATGAAAACCTCTTCTAAATAGTTGTTCATTAAGTAGCTATTGTGGGAGGTCCCCGTCGTGCTGATGGTAAAATATGCAATTAAATTTCACCCATAAAAATTAAAAAAGCAGCACGGAAAGCAAAAGGCAAAACATGTTTATAATTTTACCATATAAATTTTCTTCATAAAAATGTAATTTTACCACTCCGTTGTTTCTTATCACACAATAGACATTAAACTGTCAACTCCCTTTGAAATTTCTATATCGGAACTCATGAGGATTAGAGTCACTCCAGTAATGGACATTGTGCCCATTAAATAGACCATTTTTGGTGAATGTTGCCTCATCTGACCAAATAATATTGTCCAAAAATAAATGGTTTCCTTGGAACCATGTTAAAATAAATTCAAGGAATTGTACGCGTCTCGAAAAATCAGTTTGTTTAAGATTTTGCACTAAAGAAAAGGAGTACGGATGAAATCTGTGCTTTTACAATATTGTATGAATAGAGCCTTTAAAAAATCCTAATTCTAGTACTGCTTGCTTAATACTTGCTTTTGGATACGATTGAAAGTAAGCCAAAGTTGAAATTTCACTATTGGAGTCATCAACATCAGGCTTGTTTTTCTTAATTGTTGGTTTGACTGATCCGAAGCTCTTAAAATTGTCTATTATTCATTTAATCATTTTCTCTGATGGCCTCTGCTTCTCCGGATATCTAGCAGCAAATGTCCCACATGTTCGTGACAATACTTTATTACTCTCTCCATGAATCATAACTATATATAAGTAATATTCTTTAGCGTAATTGACGCCAGCCGGCATTGAGTGACATTTCCTAGCCGCCAGTTATTTTTCTAGCGGCCACGGCTAACTTGATTTTTCCAAGCAAAATCGACATCTTATTATAATGAGCGGAAAACAATTCAGACAATTTTTCGATCCAGGGGATTGGGGCGGCAATTGAGCAAATTTATGGGAAGGTTTAATGGCTCATGGCAGGTTTTTGAGTTCCAGGAGGAACTATTTTTTAAGAAACCCTGTAGAATTAGGGGGCGGTTTTTTCAGCGCTGTTTGCTGGCTTGAGTCTTCCAATAAGACACGCCAAAAAAAAAAACGTTTTAAAACAGATGGTTGTTTAGTGAAAATTATCAATTACTCTCATGACTGCATCTGTCATTTTTGACATAAATTTGCAAATATCTTGAGAATGGTTAAATTTAGGGATAACATGTGGTTGATAAAATTTATCTAGAGTTTTATTTGATATAAGAAAGTTGTGGTCTACTTCCAGTATATATTTTAGTCACAATATTTTAGTAACTAGAACCTATCGGCTTGCCTATGTTGCCAAATTTTCAGAATTTTAATATCTATATTTTTTGAGTAACAGGTAACCGCCCACCCTCGTGGGACACCCTATATTAGTTTTCCATTTTACTTCCTTGAATATTTGCTTTCACGACTAATCCTTACGGTCATTATAGATGTCAAAGACAAAGAGTGCTAGTGGTGGAAATTCCTCATTTAACAAGCCCTTTTGCTGATTTACATCTGTATAAGTGAAGGCGTCCGTTAAAAAGCTTTTCCTTCAATAAATTGATAAAAAATACCTTCAAATGTTATCCATTAACAACTTCAAAGGTTCAGTAATATTCGTTAATATAAACAAAGATCAATTGAAAATTAGGTAACAGGCAATTAAATTTCAACGGTATTAATTCAATGTCAAATTTTTACGAAGCACGAAGTATCGTAACGTAACATTTGATCAGCATCGCAGTATATCTCAAGGACCAATTTATTCATTTTGTTGGCTTATCGGAATCTGCGGCAAAATTCCACTGATTTTTTGCAGATCGAGCTTGCTAAGTGTGCGAATAGGTAATGATGAAATGTTTGGATGTTTGAATGAATCATCGTTAGCAGATAAAACTCCTTTTAAATATAAAGAATGACGTTTGTTGTGAAATAGTATATACAGTCTGGAAAAGACGGTGGAGTGCAAGACTAGGTACTGTGTATTACGGTTTGGTAGTTTTTTATGGTCAATCATCGTTTATTTTTGGATTAATCGGAAGGCAGGTAGACTAAATCGTTTGGTTTTTATTATAAGGTAAGGTACATTTATTATTAGTTAGGCAATTAAAAAAATGTTTATGCTGTAGAACAGTAAACGTGTATTTGAGCTAAGGCGTTTTTCAGTTTAGAACATTTCTATTTAATCTTTTTTTTTTATTGTGAACACGTGTGAGTAAAAATGTGAGTGTGTATTTTGAAATAATATTAAAAACCCTTCTGTTTTAAAGTCATCTTTAAAACATTTAAATGAATGTAATAGGAAGAAAAGCAACTTCGTTCTTTCATTTGATCCCATTCAAAATTTAGAAATGAATGTTTTTTTATTATTTAAAAAGTAATCTTTAGTAACAGGTGGTTGTTATCCTCATTAGATTTAATTCGTAGTCATAAGACATTTCCTTATAAATTTCTTTTACACCACAAGTTGTGATTGCAGTATTAGGCAAGCCAGTTTTTCCTTAGTTTTTGAAAATTATTTGTGTTTATACAGTGCGAACTTAAAGTAAGGGATAAATTCATTTTCTATGTAATTATGAATGCAAATGAAACATTCTCAATCAGGTTAATGTTCATATATGAAACTACACTTTTTAAATAAAATAATAAGCTGTCCTTTCAAACTCCAAGACATAATAACTACCCGTAGCGTGTGGTACCGCGTTTAAATGAATTTTCAATTCTCTATTCAGTACTTTTTGATTTTTGGGCGTGGGTTATAAGAAAAATTAATGATACCACAGTAAGAAATAAAGTTTGAAATAATTAATAATATTTACAATATACCAGATATAGTTTTGGTAGATAAAGTTTCTCGGAAAACAACTTCAATTGACATTCCTAACAACAATAATATAAATATCAAGCAGGCTGAGAAAATAACCAAATATAGAGATTTGGAATTTCAAATAAAGACTCAGTGGGACATGAACAACATACGAACTGTATCAATTGCTATGTCAACGACAGGACTAGTCCGAAAACATCTATTAAACAATTTAAAATACCTCGGTCTGGACGAACATATTTACAAACAAATGCAAAAAGCCGTCCTGTTAGGAACAGCCCGGACGGTCAGGAAATTCATGGGAAACTGCCGTCACGACTCCAACCACGGACCTGAAAACCTGGCAAGGGCTTTTGATATCTAGGATATCTGGAGTTTAGTGAATTTTCCCCTAAAGGCATTCATTGCGTGCCTTAGAGGGAGTGTGATGCCACATTGTATGGTCAAGTCGGGATATAAAAATAGACCGTGTTGAAATTCCTTCACTGATTTGTTTAATTTTTTGCCTTATTCGGTGTTTTAAATCATCAATATTAGTTGGTTTACTCTAGTAGATTTACAGTGGAGTCAGATCACGAGAATGGGGTGACCATTCAATTTACTTGCAGAAAAACTTGATTGAGTTAAGCTCATAATGCTGCTGCATAATGTGGTGTAGCTCCATCTTGTTGACACCATATGTATGTTTCTATAAATGTCTGCGGGGTTAAAAGTATCGAAAAAGGTATTAAAACATTTAGTAAAAAACCCCAGTTAGGTAAATACGTAAAATAATTCTGTTATTTAATATGCCAGCTCACACGTTTACTTTAACACAATACTGATTGTGACTGTCCCTCATCCAGTAAGGATTTTGCATATTCCAAATCCACAATTTTGCTTGTTATCCGAAAAGAATATTTTTTGGCAACATCGGATTCCTTTGGCATCTATTCGTAACCATTTCACAAAACTATAACCTACCATCAAGATCACTGTCGTTTAGTGCCTGAACCAGTTTAATTTTATATGAATATTTCTCTTTATGAATCCATACCGATTTTTTACTTACATTTTTAGGACATCGGAATAAGTATTTGATATATTTAATTTATGGCAAGACAGCTGTCCCCAAAGTTTCAAGTGATTCTTGATCTTTTATCGGATTAGATTTCTGATTTTAAGGACCTACTTATCTCATGGGTCATTAGGGTAAACTGCACGATCTAAATAGATTCGTATTTTAGATAACTTCACAACAGTCTTCATTACAGTCCTTTTTTATCTAGGATGGTGTTTGAATTCTTGTGGAGGGAACGGTCTGTGTTGGCAAGGATGCTGTCGTTATTCTTTGAAACTAAAACATGTAGTAATGCCAGTTGTATATTTCTTTCTTTCTCCACGGTAAATTGAATTCGTGGGTGTTATATAAATTCCATTAGTGAATTTTTCTCGTGGCTCCAAACCACAAAACTGTTATTAACAAAACGGAACCAACATGGAGGTACGCAGATAGCGGTGTTTAAGGTTTTGGCTTCGAAAAGCTCCATATAAAAATTAACGATGACCAGACAGAGGATTTGCCATGGCTACACCATCAACTTGCACATAGAATTCTTGATTCCCCTGAAAGCAAGTAGTGCTTAAGACATGTCGGAATAGTTCAGATATGTAATTTGGGAAGATGTTTTTCAGATGCTAGATGGTTTCATTTACCGGAAGCGTAGTATCTGTAACTACGTCGAAATTTGTCGCCAAGTTGTATTTAGAGAACTTTTAATTTTTTGTATAAAATGCCTAAAATCCCTAATGTATGAGCTGGTCTTTCTATCCTGGGGTTTCAGGAGTTCAATTAGGTATTTGCCATTATTGTAGGTTGAAGAGCCGATGGTACTAACGATGGGGCCAAAGAGGAACATTAGGCTTTTAGTAAACCATATAATCTTTGTGGTTCGGCTTCAGATTTCTTCATTATTCTCTGATCTTCAATTGATATCGAAGACACCTTATTCAGCTCATTTATTCTCTTGAGAATTTTAGACGTTGGACTTTTCTGTGATTTGCGGGATGTGGCCGGATCAAGTAAATCACGACTCCTCTGTGACCATGATCGTCGTAGCATTCACCTTGTCTGTTGACAGCATTGTAATGTCTTCTTTCAACCTGAGATTTCTCAATGCCATTTCTCTGTTTGTGATGTAGTTGGTAGGTGTCTTAGCTTTTTTGCAGAATTCTTGAAAATACTCTACGGTAACGTCTGGAGAAAGGTTGCGAATTCCTGATTTCATGTTAATATTAGCGATAATGTCCTTTACATGATCAACTTTATGAGTGGCGGAAAAGTATATACCCATGGCTAATACAGAAGTTCGAAGTTTAAATTTCTTCTTTTGGCGTTCTATTGTTTATCTCATATAGGTTAAAATCGAGTCATACGTAATTTTGTCAACCTCACCCCGCGTTAAGGTTGTAATTGATGGCTGATAAGAAGATGCCGAGGTAGTATTTGTTTCTCATTACATGCCAATTCTCTTCGTGTTTGCTGAATAAGTTTACGAAATAATGCGTTTTCTGTTCTACCGTATATACGGTGTGAGGAAAAGATCTGAGATACAGGTTTCAGTTGTAAAACCTGTGGATTAATACCAGTGTTCCTGCAATGAAGCAGAAACATGAGCGAAGATTAGCGTTCTTCTTAAGAATGTATATCCTCCCCGTAAATGCGGTTTATCGAAGTCTGTAAGTCTGTAGGCTATCACGACCAGTATGGATCAGTATGAGTTGTATGGAATTGGACACTTGTCCCAATTTAATCAAGTTTATCATTTTTGTATATCATTATGCTTTGGTTAGATTCTAGTTCCTTATAATTATTTGTTTGTGTCAAGAGTCAAGACTGTAACCAGCAGTTGAGGATTAGAGCCTTCATATAGAAGGAAATTTTATGTTGCCTTTAAAGTTTTCATTTTAGTGAATTCACAATTATTTAATATGTTTAATAGATTTTTATTTCCTGGAAATACTTGCAAAAATATAAATTTTGTACGAATCAATTCATCAGTGTTCAATAAATTTACTGGGGCTATTACCCCCCCCCTCCCTCCCCCTTCGACAAGTGACTAGGTTTGTGTAAATGGTCGTAAAGATTTTGAATCTATAGCCAATGTTCTAAAGAGCAACACTAAATTTATCACTCCTAATCAGTTTCTGACCTTGACGTTTCCGTCCATAAAATTATCAGACTCACTACATTTTGATCTCATGAATTTCCGCCTGTATGAAATTCTCCTTTATTTTTAGGATTGGGTATTGCGTAATCGTTCTTGCAATATATTGTTTTCCATACGCTACCGTCAGCCCAAGTTACTTAAAACTTCAGTTAGTCCGACATTCAGTATAGTTAGTTTATTTATTATTCAGTAAAACAATTGCAGATGATAAAACTAACGACCTTGCATTTTTTCAAGCTGAATATATAAAGCTGCAGTCTTCACTGTTTATATATAATATTTTACGAACGTGAGGATATTGTTTTATTGTTCTTTTTACTGCTAATTAAAAGAACCCTGACTCGATCTGTGAAAACAGTAAATTTGTGTTTACAAACACAATTTATTTTAATTATTTATTTACAATGCTTTTCAGTTAAATAAATTAGACTGTCATTTACCTCAAATATTATAAAAATATATATACAAATATACTGCAGTTATTGACATACCTAATAATACACATAATATAAAAATGATCAAATTTATTTGGCTAATATTATTTTTACTATACACTCTTGAATAAGATATTGGAATTATTCTTTACTAAGTGAAAAAGAAGACAGAAATCCCAGTACAATTTGTTTATTACTATGAATTTTTGTATATTAAATTCGGTAAACCACCTGAGGAATCTCATCCCGTGCTACCTGTCCCCGGTGACAAAGTTCCGCTAGAGTTAAATTTTGCAAACATTTCTTATAATAGGACTAGGGACAAATTTGTGAATAGTTCTAACACTGATGTGTTATGTGTACCTGCAACATAAAAATTGTAAGAAAATGTTTCAGTTCAAGCACTGTTATATTTTATACTAGCCGTTACCCCCGGTTTCACCCGCGTATGGAATGTTTCGCAAAAATAAACATATGGATTATCCTAAATAAAATTTTTTATAACTTGTTTAAACCACCTACTTAAATATAAATCTACCAATCCCGAATATATTTCACCCAAACTGCAAGTACTTATACGCGATCCTATATAATAATTTTATTCGACATTTTTTAAAATCTCGTTGAATATCTGTAACCCTACTTCACCCTATATTGCAAACCATCCTGTATATGCTTCTGTTTATTTGTCAACCAATATATTTTTTTGAACACCTGTCTATAACTGTTCTCTACACTATATTCCAGCTATGCAACTGCTTATGGTGTACGCCGTAGAACAATTATTTCTGATATTTTTTGAAACACCTTTTAAAGCACAATTTCTCTTTACCCTATATTTTAATCATCCTTTATATGCAGCTTTTTCTAACATTATGTTAAACACACTTTAATACTATAATCTTGCTTCTCCCCATATTTCAGACATTCCATATAGTAGAATACAACTGTTCATGGTCTACCCTATATAACAATTATTTTTTAACTTTTTTACATCCGTCCTGATGGAAATACCGGTGGAACCTTTGGTGTGTCATAAATTTAAAAACACAGTTTTGCACCCTAACACCAAACTTTTATATAAACACTTACCCAAATTGCAATTGCTTATTGGCCTCCCTTTATACAATTTTATTCAACATTTTTTTAACCGCTTTGTATAACTAAGTCTACTTCCATCTACATTAAAACCATCCTGTGTACACTGCTGCCAATTTTGAACTCTTACTCTACAAAATATTTCAACCAGCTTATTGTGCATCTGCTTCGGGCCACCAAATATAACATTTTTTAAACACTTAACTACAACTCTGGTCCACTCCCTATCTTATATATGCAATTGCTTATTGAAAGTATAATTTGTCTCAACCCTATATGCCAACCAACCCTTATATGCAGCTGTTTCTAACGTTGTTTTAATCATACTGTATGAACTATAATTTTACTGCGATCCATGTTTCAGATATTACATATATGCAACAGCTCATGTTCTATCCTACAAAAAATATATCCAACCTTTTTAACTACTCCACCCGCTATTTTAACAACCTTGTTTATGCAACTACTTATCGGCCACGCAATATAACATTTGTTGTACCACCCTGTATCTATAAAACCATCAATGCCCAATATATTACACAAAAACCGTAACTGCTTATTGGGCACCGTATAAAATAATTTTTACGGCATGTTTTTGAATCACCTTGTATGTATTACAACTACCCTGTATACACTACTGCTTATTGGTTAACCAATATAACATTTTTTAAATAATTAACCATAACACTTCTCCACCCTATATTTAATGTATCCTATCTTTGCAACTTATTATGAACTACCATTTTTCTTCATATTTTTTCAACGACATTATAAAGTATAATTTCTCTCCACACTTCATTTAAACCACCCTTCATTTACAAGTTTTTCTAACCTTGTCTGTATAACTATAACTTTACTGCGCCCTATGCTTCAGGTACTCCATAAATGCAACTGTTTTTTTTACCCACCCTGTATAATTATAACTCTACACCACCCTACATTTCAACAACCTTTTAAATGCAACTACTTATTTGCCACCCTGTATCCTTAGAATCCTACCCCACCCTATATTTCAACCACCCGATAAATTGAATTACATTACTTATTTTTTAAACCCACCTGCATAGCTGCAATTATACTCCGCGACATATATTTCACCCATCCTATATATGCAACTGCTTGTGGATATAAAACAAGCTTTTTACCACAACATAAACTATAATTCTACTCCATCTTATATTTCAAACCCCCTGTATAAACAACTGCTTTTAACATTTCTTCAACCCATTTCATAACTATAATATCTTATGAACATAATTTAAAGATCCTAACTGCTTACATAACACATTTTTTTATCCAAACTATAAATATTGTGACCTTTCTCAACCACTTATATACCAATTGGTATATAGAACTGTATATGGCCCTCTCAATATAACTTTTTTAGACCACCCACCCCGTATAACTAATTTCACTCTCTCTTAATTCAACCACATTGTATATATGCAGCTGCGTATAGGACACCAAATATAACTTTTTATAGATTTTTAAATCCATTTAATTCTATTCCGCTCTAAGTTTCTTATATATAGAACACCCTGTAAAATTACGCTTGTTATCATCATCATCAGTTGATTTTTCTTAAATCGAAACATGTTATATTTTCCCATCAGAATTTAGAATAAAAGCTAAGCTGATGCCAGTATCTAGTATTGTGTGCGTGCGGTGGAACCAATTGAGTAATTGTACTACCCAACATGGTAGAAGTTTTTTCGCTATATCTGCCGTTTCTGTCAATTTAGGGAGATAAAATGTCTACCGGATTTTAAGTCAAACTATAGGCTATGCAACAAAAAAAGATTCACCAAAATCAGTTCAGTAGTTCTTACGTGATGCCCGAACAAACAAATAAACAAACAAACAAACACGCAAACTTACAATTTTATAATAGTATAGATTAAATGGATTGAATTGCCAATAGGCCAAGTAGGTAATAGCCTGACAAACATTTCTGGGGTGGGGAGGGGCTTGAATCTCTTCAAACTGACAAAAGTAAAAATGTAAAATATAAGAAAAAACGAGTAAATAGTTTATTAATGGAGTGGAAGACATTGATTCCAAACTTACAATCTTTTAAAGGAGTAATTTTATTCTAAGAAAATGACAAACTTACTAGTTTTGGCGTTGAAAATTACAATTCATCTTCAGCGAAATAGATATATAGAATTTTCAACTAGATATCAATTAACAACTACCATATTAAAACTGTGAAGTAAATGTATCAGTTAAAAAACAACAATCAAAAGGATCGGTATATTGGAACTAAAATGTCATAAATTATTACATGAATCTATTCTTTTAAAAAATTACTATCCCAAAAAATAGATTCACATACTTATTGATTTGTTTATTCCTCACTTCTATATTCTAAATGTAATATTCGTATGTATATATATATATTTTATAATAGGAAGTAGATCATAAAGTTATTATTGTAAGATATTTTGGTGTACATTGTCATAATTGTTTGTTCAGTTGGTAATAAATACATAAATGATTGCTTTTCTTTCACAAAATCTGTAAAATTTTGTCATATTGAAATTCTAAACTGAGAATATATTAAGACAGTTTCATAAGTGATGACGACTTGTATTTCTCGCACAGTAAATTTCAGTGCAATACTGTTCCCGGCAACTTCTATGAAAGATTTCTGTCAAAGTTTGAGCAAACTGTATCATTTAGTTTGTCTGTGACAGCCATTGAAAGTCGAAAATCTCTTGGATTTTAACGATAATAAAAAAAGCAAAGTCTTAATAAATATAATGCAGACTCTGCACCATCAATTTCAATGGTTAAGAAGTAGTTTACTGAGCTCCGTTATGGTCGAACCAGCTCAAGCACAGGGCCCCGATTCTTGAAACCATTCGACGGCTCTACCATTCGACTTCGGACGTATGTCGTATGAAATCTGATTTAAATGAAATTTAATATATGGGTTATATAATAACCCATATACTAAACTTTTCTTGCGACTTACGTCGAATGTCGTATAGTAGAGCTGTCCAATGGTTCGAGAATCCGGCCCCAGTACAGACGATCGGGTCGCTCAACAGAGGTTGTCAAGCCGTAAATCGTTCATAAAATCCAAGGAATGATGTTCATATCACATTTTGTGTGCATATTTGGACCGCATTTGGCGAAGAATAAGGACTGCTCTATCAAGACAATCCAGCTGTGTCCAGGTATGTAGTTACCATGGTTAAAATACATAAATCGGGCTACTAATTGCTATCCTATCCAGCATACACTCCAGAATTAGCACCCTGAGACTATGTCCTGTTTCAAAACCAACACCGATTTTGAGGTCTTTGAGGAAACCTATTATTTGGAAGGAATAAAAAAATGACATATATTGAAAGGCTTATTTGCCGACACAAGTATCTCTGGCTCAAAAAAACACGCACTTTTATTTTAGAACTAGGCCAGCTTCCCTTCCCTTCCGACTTAAATAAGTAAACAACTTAAATGTAAATAATATTATTTATTGTTCTGTTTTCAATGAACAAATATTGACAATAAAAACGAAGATGATATCCACCAAGTACTTCTAAACCTTTGACTAATTAAAAATTTCCCAAAACTTTCCCGGACGATCGTTCTCCAAATGCTTGAGATATATTAAATCCAGAAAGTTGACTTCTCGAAACATTAATCGATAATGAAATGAATTTATTACTAAGTTAAGTTCTAATGGAAGGGAATGCTTCTTACGAAATGTATTCAGTCTCTATCTTTCTCTCCCTTTCTTTGTACAACTTACAACATTAGTTTTAACAGATTTTGGAACAAACACAACTATGTCACTTTTTTGGTTGCTAAAATCGACCGTGCACCATTCTTATTCTCTGCCCGTATTTTAAGATAGACGATAGAACTTAAATAAGTATTACTAAATCGTAATGAAGACTTGAAGGTATTTACCCAAATCATATTTGCTTTAACATTTATAGAAAGGCAATGCTATCTATTAAGTTCATAGTCGTATATGAACTTGGAGGTGTAGGTATCTGCAAGGGCGGACCTTTCAGGGGGCACTAGAAAAATGAATTATATGTACAAGTCAATCCCTAAAAACTTAATCATTGTTTCTACTTTAAGTTAATTTCTCCAATCATTCAATCCTGCGTTATTTTAGAAGTAATGAAAATCTGTAAAAACTGATTTTTTAAAAGTAGCTAAAATGATTTTTTTGTCTTAACGTTAATTTAATAGAATTCCGCATTTACAAATATTTGATATTTTTATTCTTTGATACTTTATAATTTCTCTACTCTTTCTGCGTATATTTGCCATGTGTGTAAACTGATGGTTCTCGGGGAAGGACGTGCCTCTAGTACCCCTTTATTAGGGTTCCGTATATACAATAAAGATAAATACCCTTATAATATCACTCGTGATTTCTCAGCCTTTTGCATCGCAGCAATTTTGTCCGAAACTACTGGACGGAAAAGGTTCATATTTGGTCTAAATATATAGTTTGGTGACACCCTATCATGAGTACATATCGCAAATGAAGAAATTTTGATTTGGGGGTACTTCTGAGGGGTATCTTTCAAATAATATATATAGAACGTTGCCCTAGTTTACAGAACAAAAGGGGACACCCTTATCTTAATTTTAGGGGGCAAAGTATAAAATTAAATAGAACATTAAAAAAAATTCAAACGCATAATGTAATACATGTAATGAAAGTGTTCTGAGAAACACAAATATATATTTTTCTTATTTTAAAAATAATTAGTTTAAAAGATATTAGCAAAAATGTACAAAAAGTTACCCATCCCCCTTATCTCCGAAACTATTAGATGTAAAATTTTGAAAAAACTTAACGTAAATATAAAATTAAAATTGTTTCTAACGTATCATGTAATTTATCAAATCAAAAGGCTCATTATGACGAATACAAACTTATTTTTTATATTTAAAAAATAAATTATATAAATATTTTAACAAAAATATATAAAAAATTAGCCATCCCCTATTATCTACGAAACTATAAGAAGTAAAAATTTGAAAAAAATGAGATATAACGCCTCACCTGAGCTTTACAAGAAAAATAAGGAGGAACTACTAATATAAGTTTTGGGGGGCCAGTTATAGAATTAAATGGAAAACATAAAATTTTAATTGTTTCTATCTCATCATGTAATATATAAAATCAAAGGGCACACTATGACGAATACAAAAATATTTGTTTCATGTCTTTTAAATAAATTATTTAAAATATATTAGCAAAAATATAAAATCTTTGACTCATTGCCCCCCCCCCTTTATTCCCGAAACGATAAGACCTAAAATTTTGAAAAAATTAGGCGTGTATGGTCTCACTTGAACTTTGCATGAAAAATAAGGAGAAATCTCTTCTGAAGAAAACTAGGGGTAGAGAGCCGCACTTGAACTTTATGGGGAAAATAAGTAGAAAACCCCAATATTAATTTTGGGGGATAAATCAAACGCATTATTTAATATATCAAATGAAGGGCGTCATTATAAGTAATACAAATATATGTTTTTAATATTTTTAAAATTAGTTGTTTAGAAGCAATTTATATATAAAATCGAATTATTCTGCCCTGTATCTCAGAAACTATACGACCTAAAATTTTGAACAAAACAAAAAATATAGGGCCTTACTAGAACTTTACAGGAATAATAAGGAGAAGTTTGGGGGTCCAAATTACAGAATTAAATGAAAAATTAAAAATTATTATTTTTTTCAAATGTATCATGTAATATATCAAGAATAAATGGAAGAATGAGGTATACAAGAATATATTTTTTCATGATTTTTAAATAATTTGTTAAAAAGTTTAAAAAGTTCTACCTACTAAGAAAAGTAAAACACAAATTCTAACAGTAATTTATAAACTTAAATATTTTTGGCCAAATTACCTTTATATTCGATGCTTCACACTTCCTATAAAAGTTTATATTTGAACCGATGGTTCTGGAGATGGGGTGCCCTGAGCCTACCTTGCCTATTGGTTAGCACCCTTTAGATTTATTCTGTCGCCCCTAAGCCGCTGTCGCCCCTATGACACTGCAGCCCTTGGTCGCGATACATACGGCTCAATGGCAAATCCAGGGCTTTTCAAACGTACAGTTCTGGGGCTCATTCGAGGTGGGGGCGATAGGGATTATAGGCCGAGAGCATCGAACTTAGTGAGTCAGAAACTAAAACGAGGAAATCTTAACTCCAAGAACCTGAAACATTAAGTAATATGTCTTTCCTGGTTTGTTTTCGGTGCCCCATCTGACTAAAAAACATAACGTCTCAATACTATGCTATAAAAGTGACGTAGAAATCAAAATCTCATCAGTAATAATTAATTTCTTGCATTGATATTATGTGTTAGTTAATGTTTGTTTTTGTACAAAGTTATTTGGGGTAAATTTACTACGAACTTGCCAGAAACGTGGGATCGTGCAGCTACCGGTACCTTTTTTTGGATCCCCCCTGACCAAAGTTCGCCGTTCAAAATTAGGTTTTGCTCAGGGTGTATCTTGTATATGATCTGTGGGGTGTATTAGGTAATATTAATACACCCTGATTTTGCTGTAGAGTTAGTGCACAGGTCAAAAATGAAAAACTGTTATGTTTTAAAAATCAATATATGATATGACAGACATGAACGCTTTAACACTGTTAATTTTTATTGTTTTAATCCGAACAAACACGAGGGATATATGCAAGAACAATAATTTGTAGATATTTAATTTAAATGTACGCGTGCCTAGTGCGGCTTACAGGCTTCTGCGAATTTTTCACGAGTCATTCGAGTCGTGTTTCATAGATGGCGCCAGGAAAGGGATTGACAATTTAATACGTTTTTAGATACTTGATTTATACATAATCAAATATAAGGATACTTTGTTTGCACAATGCTTATTTTTTGAGCATTTCGTTGTACAACTGGTATTTTTTTTTAATCAGAATTGTTCTGGATTGATGTATATAGATGTTATTGTCCCGTGTCCCGTGGTTCTGTGTCGATTGTACGAGTCTTGTCATTGTGCTTGTCATTTTGTCATTACCGATGATTAATAATTTGTGAAAGGTTGTTATTTCAGTTCGTTTATGATGTTGAATTTATATTGACGTTTTTCTGTTATCAATTTATCGAAAAACTAAGTCTAAATTGCTGTACTCGTTGCCTTATGTAGGGAGATGTCATTACGTTATTTATCATGTGTTGTTCTACCAGCAGGTTATGTTTCTATTTGTGACATCTAAAAATAATGAAAAATGTACATTGAGTTAAATAAAAAGTGCACTTGTTCCATTATTGACTTTGTAACCTGTGGTGTTTAATTTAAGAAGAAATATAAGTTTATTTTCTATCTGATTCAATCATGAACAGATGACTGATAGTGCTGATAGGTAAGTTTTTAATTAGCTGGCTGGCTTCTTGTGGTAATTAGATCAAGTATCTTCTTCAGATTTTTCTTAATTAATGTTATTTGTGGAACTTGTAATTGTTAAAGTAGAAGTATTTTAATTTCCTTGTGAGACTTTTTATGTGATAAAAATATCCTTAGCCCTGTGAATAACTTGTATTTTATAAATAGTTGTGAATAATTTTCAAATGCAGCTTATAGTTAATACTTAATGTTGTCTTATGATTTTTGTTAAAATTCTATTTTCAACTTTATAAAAATGCTTCTGCAAATGCCCCTTGCTACTGCCAAGCTTACATTTTCAAACCTGTCTTGAGTATCCTGAAATCTACTCTGTGAGTTTATTTTTTATGATAGTAATTTATATAAATAATGATAACAAATAGGTTAAAGCTGCACACAGTCTATATTTATAATAATAGTGTAGTTGTTTGAGTATAAAAAAATGAATAACAATATGTCAGAAAAATTGGCAAAGGATTCTAGGTACTTGTAAAATATAATGACTTGCAGTTCTAACTGTTTTGAAACAATTAATGCTCTTGTTAATTGCTGTTTTGCAGATTCTATTTGTGACAAATATAATAGTTATAGATTTTAATTATTGTATTTAGCAGAGTTACCAATTTGTGTGTGTTCTTTTAATTTTTATGTAGGTGCTAAGTCTTTAAGATCTGATAATCATTAATAAGTAATGATTTCTTAAAATTGATATGTGTGAAATTTTTAATGATAGGAAACCAATTAAATATTCATAATTAAATTTATGTCAACCACCTCGAGAACTTTGCTAGGAAATTATTATTATTGCCATTGATTAATAGTAAAACCTAAATTACAAATAGCATAGAAATTTTATATATTTTACATTCTCGAAACTATTGGGTACAAAATAAAGTTGTACATAAATATATTTAAAGGAAATACACTTCATAATATTCCATTAATAATTGTTTAATTTTTATTGATATGTGATGATCACATTATCTTATTATTTTCTGTTTATTTGTCACAGATTATTTCTGATAAAGAACTATAAAATAATATAAGTCAAATATGATGTTTTTTAAAAAACTGAGTCACTACATGGAGCGTCATTAATAGGAATAAAAAAGATTGTATATGTATAAGTTATCAAAATTCTCTTTTTTGAGGTGAATATTTTGTCTTTAAAGTTGGTTTTGTATGACTGGTGTTTCTTTGTCACCAAATTGTGACACATCCATACTTTTTGAACATCTGGTATCATATTGTTACAAAGTGAGATTTTTGTGGATACCACCAATTCCAAAAATTGGTCCTAGCTGTGTTAATTAATGTCATTTTCAAGACGACACAGCAATACTTCAATTAAATCAGGAAACAAGTAGATGCTATCAAATCTGGCATAAAACAAAGCCAGGCCAAAAGAAAAAATTGTTTTAAGGCTCTAAATTGTCAAGGTCGTAGAGTTCTAGTTTCAATTTCATAACATCGAACAGTAGGCCATGGATTTTTGTTATGCCAAGAAAGAGAGTGGCATGTTCATTCTTGAATCGGTTTGGGTGATAAAATTTTAAAGTTGTAAACAATGTTTTTGTTTTTCCATTTTTCTTATTTCAATATCTTATGTGAATGTTTGCTTTCTGTCTATCGTTCCCACTGTGTTTCCCGTTTTCACTATCTATTTTCGTCGGTTATAAAACTTACAACTGATTTACTTTTTAATATCAGAGAACAATTAAACAGTATTTCTGAAAATAGCACATTAGTACCTTTTAAAAACATGTTTCTCGAATTAATCTCGCATTTGTGAGCTGCTATTGGACAACATGTCAGATTTGATTTGATTGCTCAACACACGAGTTTACATTAACGTCAGAAAAATCAGTTGGTGACAGTATATTATGCAAATACTACAGCTACAAGTAACAATAATTGATTAAATTCTGTTATCTGATACAAATATTTGGATTGTTGTGATTGAATGGAAAATCCCGATCATTATAAAATGGATATTAATTGTGAAAACTGACTATTTTTATCTACTATTTAAAAAGAAATAATGTGCATCAGTTTATTAGAGTTTAATCTTGTTATAAATATTATTACTCCAGAAAGTAGTTACTACGTGCTAAGGAGAAAATAAATAAAAGATGGAGTCACAGGTTTTGACTTATAGTAAATTCTATAATATTTAGTAGGGAAATTAGTTGTAGAATGTAGTTAGACCTATTGTTTAACTGGCAATGCAAACTATCTTATGTGCAACTGCATAAGGGAATTGTATTTATAATACTCCCATAAAATAAACCGTGAAACGAAATTAATAGAAAACAAAGCAAACGATCTATGTTAAAGGTTTGCGTTTTTTTTAAACGTATTTATTTTACAATTTTTAGTGGTGCAATGGCTTAATTGGATGCAGTATTCAAATCTAATTAACTTTTTCGGTATTACCTAAAATAAGATATTTTACTTTTATGCATCATTTATTAGCTTGACCAACCTCGTTTAAGGTTACTTAACTTATACAAAATGTATAGTCTTTATCAAACCTAGTACATAATTTGGAAAGTGACATGAAGATTAGATGCATTTTATAATTCTTATTACCCCTGTTTGATAAGAATTTTATATATTATGAAAAATAAAGGTATTTTACTTTTAAGCAAATTTCATATTTGCTGACAAACCTCGTATACAGTTAAAAAAGTGACATGTAATGATTACAGTATACGTTTCCGACCATGCAAATATTTTTATGAAGAATATCTTTTTCTCTAAATAATATTCATAAGAACGTTTTCCGTTTGAATCCAACTTATGAAGGCACACTGTATATGTAGAAACCAACTGAGAAACTCCACCTTGAAGTTCATTAACTGACATTTATTTCAATTTATTTCCAACCAGCTTTCAATTTATCACAATTTTTAACAATACAGCACAATTGGATACAGTTATCAATTCTAATAAACTTTGTCTGATTACAATTTAAGATATTGCAAAAAAATAAAGCTACCACTTTTAAACAAAATTGATATATTTTTTGTAACCTAGTATATAGTTGCAAAAGTTACATAAATACTTATTATACAATTTTTAGTGCACTGACATAAGCAGATGTAGTTTTTAATTCTATTTATTTTTATTTGATAACAATTTTAGATATTAATTAATTGATGACAAACCTCGTCTACAATTAAAAAAGTGACATGGAATGATTACTGTTTACCACGCAAAACTGTTTATGAAGAATAACTTTTTTCTTAAAATTGTTAATAAAAAGAAATCATTTGATTTATGATTACACAATGTATATACATATTAACCGACATTTATTTTGCTTAATTCAATTTATTTACAATTTACCCCAAAGCATACTGTATAAGAAAATCGGTAAAAAAAATTTCCCCATTTTCTAGGAAAGGATAAAAACTAAGTTAAGAAAAAAATATTGGACCACTTCGCGATCCTCCGAAACAAGATCCAGTATAAATGGTCAAAATTCCTTGAGAACCTCCTACTTTTTGAAGTAGGTTAACAACTTTCTGACAAACAAATACTACAAGTTCAGATTGATGGAATCTTGCTTCTGAAACAAATATTTGCATTATAAAATCAATATTATTAAATGTGGTGAGATAATACATAATAAATACAAAATAAAACAAATAAAACATGGAAATAATAAATAAATGCCAGTTGAAGAAGTAGGAATATCTGTATTGTTTCTTCATAAATTCTGAATTTGGAGTAAATAATGGTTTTATGTATTCATCAACTTTCACTCCTCAACGATTCTGAAAAGCTTAGGACAGTTGAACTTGATGCGTGTATCTCAAACTGAAGCAACAAAGTCCTTTGCATGATTTGTGTAGTGTTAATAATGCAAATTCCTCTTTGATATTCCATTGAAACAAACTTAAACAAAACATATATGTAATAGATAGAAAACAGTCTAATTTAAATTACAATAGCATTTAAATTGACGAACACACAAAAATCGTGATTACTGATACCTCCATAATGGAACTGGATAAATTAATCAAAAATTTCAATTATTAGAATATAATTAGATTTCACAATTCCATAATTTGAGTCAACTATACCCAGGACTCATGGCTAACCAAAGATTTTATCTCAGTTAATTAAGTTCATTACTGCTAACAATATCAAACTAATAATACAGGTGCAAGTAACAATATTTGATTAAATCGTGTTATCTGATTTAGATATTTACATCGTACTGATTGCATGGAAAAATTTGATTTATAATAAAATCAATTATACCTACTATTTTTGTTATTTGTGTGAAGTACACGTTGAATAATCGAAATTTAATTTGACTGGAATCAGGAACATATTATTCAAACCTTTATAAAAACTTAATTTTCCATACTCTAAATGGGTTTTGACTATTATAGCAACAAAAGGGAACTTTATTGAAAAAAGTTACATTATAGAGTAGGTTTAGGGGAGAAAAAGTTAGCCCTGGTTAGAGTCTGTTAATCCAAAAGGGAAATTTGCGCAAGCACGTTTTTAATATTTCGAAGGTGCAGTTTGTACATCTACATCTTTTGTGGAGTGAAGGGGAGTTTACTGGAGTTTCTCAGCTTACTTTAATCTTATTTGAAGGTTGATGTGGATTACAACGATCTTTACACTTCTTCATTTTAGAACACCACTTGCAGGGTTAGTATCTTCACTTTTGAATACCAATCATGTTCAGCTTTGTGAAAAATAATACCATTGACCAATGCTTGACATTTCAGTTTATCTTTTACGTACCTCACATTTGATCTTCAGTAACAACCCCACTTTTTGTAGAACTTTAATGTTATTAGCTTCTTTGGCTCTATAGATTCAGAATTGACGACTTTGTCATGAAGAAGAGTCGATAGAGGAATCACGTTGGTGTTCGCTTTCGGGTCACAGTGTAGATACGAAATAGATAGATACCTGCTGGTGTTTGTTTCCTTTAACCGGAAGAACTTGTTGGAACAACTGCTTTATTTTTTTCATCAATCATCAATTGGAATTATTTCAGTAACTAGTCATCAATAGTGAGATTAAGTCGAGTTCTAGCTAATGTTTTCACCACCTCACTTATTCCTGACACTAGTATGCAGTCTGTCATCAAAGTGGCATTGTTGGTTGACGCTTATTTCACAGTTTCAAAAAAAGAAGAGAAGTGAATGTTGTCATACATGAGCCTTAAGGTACCATTTAGTGGCGAATGAAATTCAAACAGTATTCACCAAGAAAAACATCAAAATACGACAAGAAACTATGCGAAATATATTACCCAATATAAAATTGTATTTTGGTTAATGACTGTGTATATTCCAACAAACATCTTAAATAATTAATATTTGAGCCCTTTGGGATATTTGATTGATTTCATACGTTCATTGCAAGAGAACAATACTTATTGAGATCGATTCTGAGGAAGAAAGTTTGACATATTCCCAGAGCAGTTTTTAATAGTAAATTGTAAAATGACAGATGATAGGGCCTTAAGCGACCGAAAGATTGTAGTTGCATAAATAGGATGTCAGATTTGTGACACAAGGATATCAAAAATATTGTAGATACGATGGAAAAGAAAAACAATGAGTAAAGAAATATTAAGATCCAAACGTTAATTTTCCACAATTAGTGCAACCAGGATCCAGTTCGGATTAAATGTTGTTATTTTATACTCTGGCCAAGATACCATAAAGAAGCTTCTGAACTACTTTTAGGAACAATTCTTCAAGGAAATTAATGAAAAAAATACGCAAATATCAGAATTTAGACGGTTATTAATTGAAAGAAGGAGGACCTGATACACTGCAAGCTGGTGCCAACATTTCGCCTCTATATTCAGAAGAAGAAAGAACCACTTGCTGAAAATAATTTCAAGAAATGCACTAAATTTTGAAGATGCTGCACTTGTTGTTTAGAAATAATATGTTATTTTGTTCAGAAAGTCTATAATAAAGCACTTCTTGGGGAAAAACAGCACACTTGAGTGTATATATATTTCAACGTTTCTAAACATTTCATTCTAATCAGATCGCGTTCTCAATGGCAATTATAGGTCAATGAAAAATGGCAATGTTAGCAATGACAATTACAAAAAAATGTACAAATTGAAGTTACTTAAAATGTTTTACATTTTCATTTAATTGTTATTGCGAACATTTATTTTTTCATTGTCATATAACTGATATTGAGAAGAAGGTCTGATTTAAACATTGAAACGTTTGAAAGCTTATCCTCAAGTGTGGTGTTACGCTCAAGAAATCAGATTTATTAATTTTAATGTTAATTCAAAAAGTATGTCATCAGCCTCTTACACTCCTGTATTAACAATATATCCTGTATATAGGGTATCACAAGTAAAGTGCACATGGTTAACTTTTACCAAACTTGTTTTGTGAATTTTCGGGGAGACTTATGCGGTTCAAGCTGTTAAGTCATCTGTGGATGAGCGACGACACTTTGTATCCAACCATCCAACGTGACAGTTGAAGATACGGAGTCAAGCGGTATCTAACCTTTCGGTCTCAGCGCAACTTCTGCTTATGTTTAAGATTACTCTTACTACGTTGTTAACGCCTCGTGTGGTTAATTGTGCTTGATTTTTTGTGTTTTTTTTTTTGAAGATAAACGTCCTGTCAGTAGCTCTTGTCAATATTAATAGATAAACTCCTTTATTCGATTAATATTTTTTTATGTTAAAACAAATATCTTCAAAATTATATAAACAAACTGATAACTTTACAGTAATAACTCACAAATGTACGTTCATCATATACTGTGTTAAAACTATTTTTAAATACAAAAATATAGATAATTTTAGTCAAATCAAACCACAAAAACTGAATCAACAGTTGAAACATGTGTCGTTAAGCCAAAAGATATCTTATATTGGCAGTATAAAGACTTATCCTAGTGAGTAAATAAGGTCATCAGAACATCCTGTTATGACGTCGTATAAATAAGAATTGGTTAAGAAAAAAATGTTAATGAACGAAAACACACAAAAAACTGTTGTAATGGATTAACTGTCATTATAAATGGCTAAAGGCATAATTTTGGGATTTTTACTAGAGTGTCAAGTAGTCTATAATAGAGATCATAGGAGGGCGGCTATTATCCTATTAGACCATTGTGTATTAGGATTTCGCGCATGCTGATTTGCTTTAATACTGATTGAAATTGCTATGAATAAAATTTCAATATTCGAAATTCTGGGGAGAATATGCCACTGCGTATGGCCTGACCAATATCCAATTTAAATAAATAACCTTTTTTTTTTCGACCACCCAACATGCAATCATTGCTTCAGCACATATACTTCACAGAGATTCTGTTTGAATGTCACTCGAAGTATTCTGATTTACTGCAACACAACAATGTTCATGGCAAAGTGGGCCAATCAATCGAAAAAATTTCGCAAAAAAGAAGAGGGGACTGCATTTTGAGGAAACTACAGTATGGGGGAAGAAAGGAAGAATTTGGAATTACTTACAAATGAGAGCAGCATATGAGATGTAACCTTTTAAAAGACATTCTCAAGCATTTAAATGTCATTTACATTGAGCTGCAGACGAAAATAAAACAAATCTATGGAAAGCTGGATATATTTAAACATATTGAAAATCTAGAATTCAATTAATTTACAATTCTAGAGCTTCTATATAGACTGTAGATTTTTAATTTTTATATCCACAGATTTAAAGGTGTGTAGGCACTGGAACAAGAAAAAAGTGGAAGCCTGATTATTTTTTCAATTTGTAGGGTATAATATTATGATAATTTATTTTTAAACCCAAAAATTAGTACATAAAGTGAGAAAACTACTGCTTGTCTGACGTCAGAATTTTTATTAAAAAATGTTATGTATACTAAGTGCCCCTGTCTTGTGAAGGCAACAGGTCCGGTTGTCCTCTTTTAAAGACTGCATTGTTTATATCTGACCTGAGAACGATTTTGCTTTAGTAGGAAAATTATCGTTGTTAGAGTCGACTCGTGAAGTAACTTTCAACCAGAGACAGGATTGCTATATCTGTGAAGTTGTTTAATCATTCAATTGGAAACAACAGAACTGCTAGAGGATGTTTCACTGCACATGTACGAATGTACATTCCTTGAAAATTTTTAGTTAAGTCACCTTAGTTACAAGTGAGCGATTAGTAAAAACTAGCTCCTAATGTATGTTGTCTACAATAAACTAAGAAAATATATTATAGTCTAGGATTCCGATGCCCATCTAAGACTTCTGCCCATTAGTTCTTCTTCACCAGAACAAACTGTAAAACACTAGTTCAGGGCAGGCAGTGGCATTCATTTAGTAGAAACTAAATTAATACGAATATAATGTTTAATTACAAGACTACTTTAATAAACATGAAAAGACTTACATCAAGCCAGCCGATGCAACACTTGATACGGGAATCATCGGGTACGTCGGTTAGAAAACAAAAAAAATTAAGTTTCTTTTATGTTTGTGTTGGGTATATAAAAGCTACTTTTGATTGTTATTATCATATCAAATAAATCAGATTTTCCATCCATGCGGTGAGGAATTTTAATTGCCCCTCCTCCTTTCTTATTTACTTTAGAATGGAATCATATATTGATGTTAAATAAACTACTCAAAAGTTGCCAGTCAAACTAGGTGTGAAATAAATTTGACATTCACATTACCATTACTAAGTGGGCACTATCAACATTTTGTTCAAATGAAAATTGGTGGACTTCTAATTCCTTCTTTGAAAGATAGTTTTAATCTATATTCAACGCTTTTTTGTTTGTTAAAATCCAATGAGTAGTTACAGAGTTAGAGCGATTTATTTGATGTGATTTGATTAAAGAGAAATTTTTATAATGGAACTGTAAATAGGCAGAATGTGTGGTAATGATTTTCTGGGGGGTCACTTTCAAACTCTTTAAAAAGTTAATGTATTTACAGGCATACTGGGAAAACATACTGTAGGCCCAATATTTCTTTATCAAAATTTAACAGACCTCTGTATCTTAGCTTGCTATAATTGAAGAAATTCTAAATTGTCATTCTTGCGCTTTTAATGTGCAATTGATATACCCAATAGATCGAGTACCGCTGAATTATTTTAGACACGTTATATCGAGTGGCCATTTCGTTCAACAAATTTGATGCCTCAGAATTTTTTTTGGAGAGTTTTGAAGTCGAATGAAACAGAATTATTAGACGACCTAAAAAACGGAAGAGACATTTGTGCTGATTTCCGACCAGAAATATTTTAAAATGCGAAAGTTGAATTTTAGGACAGCCAAGTTTATTGCCAGGGCAAAGATAACATTTTTGAACATTTATTACATTAATTAATAAATAGCACGTTTGTTATAATCATAAGACTAGTGATGTGCAACTTGGATACTTTGAAATATCGGATACTTATGTATATACTTTGTATCGATTACTTTGGATACATCTTACAGTTCTGACAGTGCTTACTTGACATGGAGAAGAAGGGAAATGGGAATTACTAATAACGAAAATTAATAAAATTATTCACATAAACAATTTTAGCTTGTTTAACATTTGTGTCGGCTTAATATGAGAAAAAGACGAATACCGACCGTAATATTTCAGAATTAAACGTGACAAATCTATGTTAACCTAACGTAAATTAAGGAAGGAAAAGACTGCAACATAAACAGAATCTTCAGAATCTCTAAACTGTAGATACCTTTTGGATATTAACAACTTTAATTACGTAAGCATTTTTAGATTGTATAACATTCGGTTTAGGCTCAATAAAATAAAAGATGAATACGGACATTAACATTTCAGAATCAAACGTGACAAATCTGTATTAATTTCAAATAAATTAAGGAAGGAAAAATAGTGCAATATAAACGGAATCTATATCTAAACAATTTTCATTGAAGCCGATTAAATTACTGTATCGATATTTTTAGTATCGATTTTTTTAACAATCTTTTACTGTATCTATACATTTTGGTACGATCCGTATCGATAGACAATATCGATACTTTTCGGCGGATGTGCATCCCTACTATACAGACCCTTAATCAAATAAATCCGTTATTTACAAATACCGCAGGCATCATCTATCCTTTGGTATTGTATTTAAATCATTTACGCTTCAATTGCCCAGAGTACCTACAGGTTCCTACTAATTTAATTAGAAAACTAATGACATTTGACAGTTTCCATGTAATTGGTTTCATCTCGCCATCTAGCGAGTGGAGAATTAATTTCAAAACTATATTTATTCTATTATAATATAATAATAATATTATAATATAACAGATTGAACAAAATATCTGTTGAGTACTCTATATATTACAAAAATAATAACCGATCCTTCTAACTTCGCAAAGTATCCGATATTTTCTATTGGATAGATATATTTTGCACATCACTATATAAGATGTAAAGAAAAATGAACACATCAAATAAATCGGTCATAACGGTGTAACTAATACTCCGGTTTTAGCAAAAAGATCATTGAATAGCGAATAAAATTATCTTTCAAATAAGGCCTCACAATACCATCCTCCCCATTTAAAAAAAAATATATATAGTGCCCATTTAGCGCTGGATAATACACCATATGTCAAAACTTTGGTAGGTATTATTGTCCGTGGTTTTGTTAGATGGATGTTAATAAGGGGGAGGGGGAGTAAAAAAGCGGTCATTATATATTGTGTAACTAATTTTACAGCTTTCTGGATTTTGGTGATGTAATTAGATTGATATCTCGGAGCAAAGTAAGCTTTTATTGAATATAGATTAATAAATTTTCAGCTAAAATATTAAATACATCAGAAACTATTGAAAAATACAGCACGTTAGTAACAAGTATATATATATATGTGTGTTTATAATTATTTTCAGAAGTTCGTATTAATTTGAAATATATTCGATTATAGGGAGTTGTAAAAATAGATTGAGTTTATTGGAGTCTAAGAATACTGTGTCTTCTCGTATATCTAAAACAAATTAGTTCTAAACTAAATGAGTCGTTAACATTTTTATTGACATGTAAATATTTGGAATACTTGGCCGCTAATAGCGGAAAATACCTTTACTTTTAAATGAATAATCACATGTGTGTATGACACAAACATAACAAGTGCTCAGTCGCTGATATGGAATTAGTCTACGACACATTTTTTTTCCTTTTCAATTTACATTGTTAATCCAATACGAATACCGATTTTCTGTATGGCGAAGCTCGAACTTTGTGGTAGATGATTTATTTCGTTGTTTGTTTCCAAAAATAAATCGCATTGTGTTGATGATGTTTTCGCGATTCGGACTCGAGAGCTGTTCGATATAGCTAGAGACCGAATTTATTAGGTTGAATAAAAAACACATTACGAATCGTCAGGGTTAATTATAGCCTCAGAAGAAAAAACAAGTTCTGTACGAATGTATTAGTAAATGAAATTATCGAAATCGCTTACAATAATTGAACTACGTCATGCGATGTTTATTAGAAAAATCAGTTAAATTTGCTATTTTATTATTTAACTGTAATGTTTGCTTGGATAGCCCAGGTCATTTTCTAAAATAGAACAAAACCAACACCGACGTGTTTTAAGGATAAAATTGACGGAGTAAAAACTTCATGATCTACCTATGTACTTTTTGTAGGCTACATTGAAATGGAATAAAACAACATGTGTAAAATACCATTATGCCATTATGTGTGGAATATATTAGATTGCTAAATCCTGCTGAATTCATGGTATTAGTTATGTTGACATTAAAGGCATCGGTCGATTGAGAATTATTGGCGACTCAAGAAAACCCCACAAGAAAAGCTATGGGGGACAAATCGTTACGATCTTGGTAGCATGCTCAATTTGGCACAAAAGAAATCGATTATCATCGTATTCAAAAAAGTACGGACCTTTGGCGCCGCCAGTCCAAGATCGGTACCAATCAGTATATTTTTTTGAGGCTGAATTGTCACCTGGTGAAATTTGTGTCCTTTGGCGTCGGTCGTCCCATATACGACAGTTGTACTTGTTAACATAGTCATTCAATTTCAATTTATGGGATCCTCTTCCAAAAGCAAATGTACTTTCTGCAAGAGAAACCAGCCAAACACCTGGGAAGTTTTTTAGTTTGTAGCAGAACATAATGTAAAGTTTTTATTTTCACACTCGGGTTCAGTTCTTGGATTTACTTAAAAACACAGTCCAACTCACTCTAATTTATTTCCACTACTTTACATAATTTATGTTCAAAGGAACTACTATTTACATTTTATCTCAACAGTATAATACGACGGACGAAAACTGAATGCCTCCTATCGCCAGCTGTTCATTTTTAACCGACTTCCAAAAAGGAGGAGGTTATCAATTCGTAGCGTATTTTTTCGCTTTTTTTTGTTTGTATGTTACCTGATTTCTTCTCCTGTGGTGCACCGTTTTGAAAGAATATGGTCTTGTTTAATAGAGTATATATCCGGATTGGTGAAACTTCAAATTTTGGAAAAGAATTCTATTGTTAAAGTGATAAAATTTGTGAATGAACACATGCGTGCATGGAAATCGACCAATATCCCTAATATGTTAGTCGATTTTTTGATAACTCCTTATGGAAGTGTATAGTTTTTTAACGTTTAATCTATTAAGGAAGATCCTTAGGTGATCTCATATACTTTTCTGCGACCTGCAACTTGCAGTTTTGCAGAAAATCGCCGAAAATTCCAAAATTCTTATCAAAAATTTCATCGAAATGACATAACGGACATTTCCTCATAAGTATTTTAATTCTAACGTAATAGTGCAGTAATTTTAGGCACTGGAAGTTTTAATTGCGAATTTGAAAATTTTCTATGTACATCTCAAGCATATAGGTAGTAAAGCAAATTTTTCCATTTTGCGAAGACGGTGCTTTTGGTTGTCACATTCTCCCGGCCTAATAGAAAATTCAGTGACAACACATGTCAAACTTTAAACTGGTATTTGGTGGCTTATAGACAGGGAGTTTAGTTATAGCAAACAAAATCACAAAGCAAAGTGGTGAAGGAGTTGCATTTATATGAAGATTGAAATATAGGACGGACTAGAATGATAGTGGTCCGTAGGAAGCCGTATATACAGGATAGTTGGAATATAGGGTGGACTGGACGTTTGGTGGTATACAAATGTGAAAAAGTGAAATTAAAATTATATAGGGTGATTAAAAAACTGTTATATGATGTGGACATAAGCAAATCATATACAGGATGGTTGAAATATATGCTGGAGTTGAATTATATTTATACAGTGTGATTAAAAAATTATTTCTTTTATAGCCCATAAGAAGTTGCATAAAGTGTGGAGAGGAATTGATGTTACACAGGGCGATAACATAAAATGTTAAAAAGGAAATAATTTATGGGGTAGCCCACAAGGAGTTATATACTATGGTTGAAATATAGGACAGATTTGACTCCGTAAATATAGGATGGATTCTACTCTGTCCTATAGTTTACAGAAGGCAGCTAACAAATTTATGCTTGTCCGTGGGCAGTCGTATGTACAGGCTGGTTGGTACATGGTACATGGGTTGGAGTGGAATTATCTAGTTATACAGGGTTGTCAAAAAAAGTTGAAAAAAGGTTACACGGCTTAGTCCATAAGGCATAAATATATTTTGGGCTTATTAAGTCAACGCGTACTAGTACATTTTGTTTGTAAAGATTTACCTGTCAATTTAAATGAGAAAGTATCATTGCGTAATGTTGAGGCTTTCGATGTTACCTGGTTCTGTCTATTAAAGTTATACATACAAAATAAGAAATAAAGAATGAAAACTACCTGAGTTAAGAAAAAAACTAAAAAGATGAAAATAAAACATTAAAAAATATATAACCGACTTCTACCTATAACTAAAAAGCTAAAAATAATTATAACAAAATACAACTCTAGCAAATAAATAACACATTCAATTTGTAAGGTACCTACCCAGGAAGTAAAAAATGTAAACATTAAAAGGTGCTCATTCTGTACAAATTAATTACCTACCAATCTAGTATATTTATGTAGTCGGTGCCAAGCAACAATCAAGTTTGATGAAATAGTAGATAAGTACGCAATGAAGGATTTTAGATTTGCTTCAGGGCATGGTCTCCTCGATGAGGCATCAGCATTCTTATGGCTTGTTCCAGCTCGATGTTCAGTCTCGAAGTTGAATTCTTGCAATCGCTCAATCCACCTGGCCACTTGTCCTTCGGGGTTTTTAAACTGCAAGAGCCACTTCAGTGCTGCATGATCAGTCCTCAGGAGAAATCTTTTACAATAGAGGTACTTGTAGAAATGTTCTACCCCCTTTACCATAGTGAAGAGTTCCCTGCGAGTAACGCAGTAATTCCGTTCCGGCTTGCTCAATGTCTTGCTGAAATAGCCGATGACTTTCTCCTGACCGTCTTGGATCTGCGAAAGCACCGCACCAATTCCGACATTGCTTGCGTCGGTATCCAAAACGAAGTTCTCATCTGGCAAAGGATAACTTAAGACGGGGGCACTCGTCAATGCTCTTTTCAGTGTCTCGAATGATCGTTGGCATTCCTCGTCACACTGGAACTGCACCTTCCCCTCTGTGAGTCTAGTAAGTGGCTTGGCGATGTTGGAAAATCCGGCGACGTACCGACGGTAGTACGTGCATAACCCCCGGAAACTTCTTAACTGGTGGATATCTTTAGGTATCGGCCATTCCTGGACGGGTTTAATTTTCTGTTTGTCAACAGCTACTCCTGTGCGGAAACTACGTGTCCAAGATATTGCACCTCTTCTTGGAACAGCTGACACTTCTTCGGGCTTAACTTTAGTCCGGAACTTCGAAGTCGCCGAAATACCTCCTCCAGGTTCCTCATGATCTTCAAATGATCTTCCAACCACAATAATGTCGTCAAGTTACACCAAGCATGTTTTCCATGAAAGCCCTTTTAACACTGTTTCCATCAATCTTTCAAACGTCGCTGGAGCATTACACAACCCAAACGGCATCACCGTGAATTAGTAAAGTCTTGAGCCGATGGTAAAAGCAGTCTTTTCTCGGTCTTCTTTAGCAAGTTCCACCTGCCAATAACCGCTCTTCAAATCCAGGGTGGAAATATCTTCGATCCAGCCAACGTATCTAGGGTATCGTCTATTCTTGGAAGGGGATAACTGTCTTTCTTTGTAGCGTGGTTTAATTGCCGATAGTCCAAAAAAGGCGGGTCGAACCATCTTTCTTTTTAACCAAGACAACTGGCGAAGCCCAAGGGCTATTGGATGGTTCAATAACCGCCTTCTTGCTCCATCTCACGGACTATCCTGTCGGCTTCTTCTCTTTTAGCTAGGGGTAGTCTTCTCGCCGACTGTCGAATAGGTTGAGCGTCCCCAGTATTAATTTTATGTTTCACCAGATCAGTTCGTCCTCTTTTGCCATTTCCTACATCGAAGATATCCTGGTAGTTTCTAACGATGTCCCTCAATTTTGCTTTCTGGTTTGGTTTTAAATTCTTAGATGCAATCGATGATGAGTCTTTCCAGTTCTTCAGACAGTTTACCTGATGGTATTTCTGCATGCTGTGTGCTTCTTACTACAGAGGAAACTGTTGAACAATGGCCCAAAGTTGTTCCTTTCTTTAGCACAACCGAGTAATGATTCAGGTTCATTACTCGTGGGGCACAATGTCTTTGGCACGAAACAGAGTCTTCCCCAGTGCGACTCCTCTGCCTACATTTCCGTCGTTAAGTTCGATCGACATCATCACTGTTCCGGCTTTAGCTTTCCCATCTAGGCAAGCATCTACAATGATTTCAGCTCTTTCCAGAACATTGACATCCTCTGCTAAGATGGCTCGCAGCATTATGTCATCTTTTCCATGATGAAGCACCACTTCTTCGTCATTCACTCGCAGGATTCCATCTTTGAATTTTAACTGGAATCCCTTGGAGCTCATGACATCCATTCCAATGATTACTTCGTCTTCGATGTCTGCCACTAATGCTCGATGTAGGAAGGTTGTGTTTCCCAAGGTCATTTCAATCTCTATTTCACCATGGACTTTCGCTGCTTCTCCTGTCGCTATTCGCAGTTGCCATTTTGTTGGTTTTATCATCGTCTCTAAAACGACGTTGGGCCTTATAACTGTTTTTGTCGCACCTGTATCCAGCAGCATTGGACATTGCTTCTTATTAATAAAGCCATCTACAAAGACACTGTTAACATGGTTGCGTAGCGAAGCCAGATATGCGTCGATAGTTCAGGGTTGTGTGCTACTGGTCGACGATGGTTCCTTTACATTGGCCTTCTTTAGTTTCCCCGGCGAGGAAGTCTGGACTCCGTTGCTCTCCTTGCAACGACTCTGGACATGTCCTATCTTACGACACTTCTGACATCTCACTAGTCTTTTTTCGGTAAGGACTTCTTCTATTATCTTTCTTACAGAGGCTTCATCGTTTCCGCCATCGATTCACCGTCCAGGATTCGGACTCTGGCTTGACCTCTGCAGGTATTTTTCGCAGCTTCGAATTGCAGAGCTCGAGCCAATGCAGCCACTAATTGAGTGGGTCGAGCTAGTGTCAATGCTTGTCTGGCTTCGTGGTCCCTAAGTCCATCCAAAAATGCTTGCAATGCTAATCTTTCTATCACATTTTCCGGTGTGGCTGGATAGGCGAGGCGAACCAGACTGGCAATGTCAGCTTCAAACTCTCGAGGGATTCACTAGATTTTTGATGGCGATTTTTCAATTGGGAATGATAAACGTGCTCCAAATGGTTCTGCCCGTACCTCAGTTCTAAATGTTTGAGCAGTTGTTCGTAGTCTTCTTGCTCCGAGGTATTCAATGTTTGTAAGATATCTGTAGCATCCCCTCTTAAGGCTAGGGTTAATGCGATTGCCTTCTCTTCTGCCGACCATCCGTTTAGCTTAGCTGCAGCCTCGAAATGGCGACGATAATTAGTCCATGACGATTTCCCATCAAATTGTGGAGGTTTCATCTTGTGTCTTGTTCCCTCGAGGCCAATTTTCGAATCCACTACTTCCAGACTGCTTCTGCTTTCGGTCTTTGATGGTGTTTCTCGCCTTTGTTTTGCCAGTACCTGTTCTTTTATTTCCATTCCTTCCATTATCTGTTTTAACTCTTCTATGCGCGTTTCGTTTTTAACTGTCGTCTGACTCAGCTCTTCAACTATTGTTTGCTTTAGTTCTTCCATCCGGGTTTCATATTTGACCGATGTCTGCTTCAGATCTTCAATTCGGGCTTCATTTTCGACTATTTTCTCTTCTAGCATTTCTGAACTTTCCTGTACCATGCTTTTCAAATTTTCTTCTAAGGATTGGGCAATTTTCGTGTAATTTTTGTAGCCTGTCTTCTAAAGACTTCGAATTTTCTAGCAGTTTGTCTTCTAGCGCTTTAGAATTTTCTTGTAATCTTTTTACTATTTTTTCTTCTAGGGATTCAGAATTTTCTTGTAATGTTTGCAGCTTATCTATTATCTAGGGTCTTAGAATTTTCTAGCAATTTATTTTCTAAGGACTTAGCATTTTCTAACAATTTATCTTCTAATGACTCCTTGTAATGTTTGTAGTTTATCTTCTAAGGACTTAGAATTTTCTAGCAATTTGTGCTTTTAAACTTTCTTATTTTTTTTATAACATACTCATGTCTCCATTGCCAGAAACTTCAAACAAATAAGTATCGGGATCGTTACCTTCATTTACTAGGGCATCTCGTAGCCGTTGTATTAATTCACTTTTCTTCCCACTAATTTCTAAATCCCTTTCTTCAAGTTCTTTTTTTAAGTTCGTCACTTTCAATTGGTCCAATTTCACTGTTTTAAACATTTTCAGTCAATTTATTTTTCACTTCTAAAGTTCCACAAATACACCCCACACCACTGTAACGTTTTTATTTTCACACTCGGGTTCAGTTCTTGGATTTATTTAAAAACACAGTCCAACTCACTCTAATTTATTTCCACTACTTTACACAATTTATATTCAGAGAAACTGCTATTTACATTTTATAACTGTACAATACTACCGACGAAAACTGAATGCCTCCTATCGCCGGCTGTTCATTTTATATATTTATCTCGGAATTGTCTGGTACGTCCACGAACCATCGGGAAACTATCATGGTCTTGAAGCTGTAAGGGAATTCCCAGTAACGGCAGCGGTCCGCCTGTTGAGAGACAAACATTTCGGATTCCCAGAATTTATCGGAATAATGTCTCCTCCACGAATTGGTTGATGGCCTATTGCACCAGCTTCGGATGAATTCTCGTAACAATAACAATTTCTGGAGGGTACATCTAAATTGTATTGATACACAGTTATATTTGGTTACATATAATCTTTTGTTTTTTCTATCACGACAAATATTAAATAACTTCTTACAATATTATTGAATTTCTTACGAAACTACATTTTTCGGTTAAGGTTAAGGCAGAAGCCGAACACCAATTCTATTCTTTTCTCATTCATTTTGAAAATTTCATTTATTCTTAATCTAAAATGTTTCTAACTAATTTATATTCAGTATACTCTCTTCGAGGTGTCATTCCTTTGTACGCAAGACAAGACAATATATATTATATATCAATATAATACATATTGTTTCTGGTTAGGGAACCTTCATCAGTTGCGCTTCCCACAATTGAATGTCCTCTCGAACACTTCTTTATGCATTTGATGCATTTCGTTAAATTTGAAGACGCGAGATGTAAGACCGACATCTAGGATTTTCGAGAGAATCAGTACACAGAGGTTCCGAATCTGGAGCAGTTCCGTGTAATTGCTGTTCTCTCTCAACTCCTAGGACAGAATGTCACGATAAATTTTTTTCCTAGATGTCGGTCTTACATCTCGCGTCTTCAAATATATTCAGTATATTGACTATCTATAATTTGGTCATAATACAGGCAATTGGCTGTGGTTAGCTTTTTTGTACGGATAATATTGATTGATTTCATCTTTATTGATTGGAATAAATTGAAGATGGAACCATAAGATCATAATAATTGGATATGAATAATAAAGATCGGAGGTCTAAGTGGGGCCCTTGGGCTACCCCAGATGAAACTGAATAGCCTCAGAAAATACGGCATTTAACTGCACAATTTGTCTTCTAGTTGTAAAAGGGGATCAAAACATCAAAAGTATATTTTTTCAAAAAATTGTATATTTGACCTCCTTTTTTTATTAGTCACTATATGAACTATCAAAAACAATTTGATTTCTGTTCGTTTTGCCTATTTACAATTAGTACACCGTGTGTCTTTTGCAACTACTGCATTATCGATAAAATAGCTAAAAGTATGTAGCAGAAGACTAAATTGCGAATTTAGAAAAAAAAAAAAAACTGTACATTAGATGGTTAACTTTTCTTATTACCGTAAGTTCAATGTTGCAAAGGTTACGAGTTTCAAAATTACGTGCCTCAAAATGACGTGCTCATTATGTATTATTTTTCCATTGGTCCATTTGGAAGGATATAATTTATTTAAACTCAGAACGAAATTCTGTAATCGACATTCCGTTAGTCCTAATGTCCAGAATAATTAGATTTCCAATAGTTTTGGGAGAAATAAATATATTCAGCCATTGCACATTAACTGTATAGAAGGGTCAGTTTCTATGTGAAATATGAATATTCTTGACAATAAATTATTGATAAGAATATTCATTAAATTTTCATTAATTATTTGAATTCACATCTTACTTGAACTTTGACCTTTCTGTGTGAAATTCCTATGTTATCACAGTTCACTTGTCTGTGTTTGCTTATTCAATATTGCGTCCATTAGTCATTACATGGTGCGTACGGGAATATCGTTGTTTGTAGATGAACTAAAAAGTGAGCCGTCTAAACGGGCTGTTAATGTTTACACATAATTAGTTTAATTTGATAAATTTAAACCACTCCCGAAACAATTGGAATTGTTGTTATTGGAATCTTACAATTGCCAACAAGGTGGGTAGGTGCTTGGTCGTGATTCATAATTGTCTTCTTTTGGAATCCTTTAGGTTTCGATGTCTTATAAGCCTTTAGGATTCCATTTTTCTCTTGTGCCCTCCATAAACGTGTTCAAGATTTCACTCCTCATTTAGTTAGGTTTTTTTATTATGTTGCTCTATATTTTTATGTTTCTTGTGTTTCTGTTATTTTTTAGACTAACTACACCATTTTTATAGATATTCTAAACTACTCAGAATTAGGGATCACTTATACTTGTATCTATATTTGTTATAATTATTGATCGATCTCCATATTTTCATAGCAGCTTATCTTTGCTTTTTGTTAATTGATACAAATTCAAACCTTTTTTCTCAGTAAAAGAAACATAATGATGGTTCATTTCCATAAATCAGTTTTGTATTTAAAAACCAATCTGTAGAGTAAAATCTGTATTTTGGGAAATAAAATTTAACAGCAATTCCCTTATATTATTACTCCAGTAACAGTTTATAGGGAATAATTGATAAAATTTTAACAACAAATTCGTAGATTATTTAAATAAACACACAAAAATATAGATTGCTTTTGTTTTTGGTTTAAACTATGAAAAGTGATGAAGGGATCGTAATGCCGCCAATGGAAAAGTTTTAAGAATCAGAAATACTTTTTCCAAAAATTCGTAACGTTCTAGTAACTAAAATTGAAAGAGTAATCTTCGTCAAAATGATAGTTTGTGATATTAAAAATATAGACGGACTCAAGATCATGCGATCGGAACTTAATTTCCGTTCATTGACGCTTCGTTATATGTGAAATAAACCCTATAATTACCGACTTGCCTGAACCTATGCAAGATTGGTACTGCCGGATGAGTAGTTTTTGAAAAATTATAATTTCAATAATTTATACAGAAAGTAACCAGGCTAGTGCGATCAGGAATTCCTAAGGGTGTTTTGAAAGTTCATATAAGGTTTGTTCTTACCTGCATGAACGTACCACCATGTAACTGTCACGAAATCGCCTGAACCGATTTTGTATGCAACTGCGAGTTTAGCACCGTTCAACATACTACCATTGTATAGTCACAAAAAATATTAGTTTGAACGAATTTCTGTGGTCTGAATTCTTTGTCCTGCGTTCGATAACCTTAGTTTATTGACAGTTACTACTGCGCATGATTAATAAGATTCACCAAACGATTCTTGCTCTTCACCAAGGATTGAAATGACGATACAAGAAACGGTATGTCATTTGGTTGGAACACCGTGATGCGTCGTTTACTCAAACGTCATAACTTGGTTGGAACAGTTGTTCTTCAATGCGCATGACGGTGATCCTCACATGTACTGTACATTGAGTGATGAATTTACTCACTGGTACTGTTTCCCATCGTGTAGGAACAAACCTATAATGTACTTCAATTGGATTTTCGTTATAATGCCGAAATATTGATTTCTTCTTCTTCTTTAACGGTACCTCTGTGAAATTAATTTGACCCTAGCCTTTCGAGACTTTAGAGGATTTTGAATGTGAGACGGTATGTAGTTGCTTGATGGGACCCACCATCACTTGCGCTACCCTCAAGACTGATCACGTGAAAAATCTGTTTCTAGAAACTCCCAAATTAGATGTCGTGCTAAGGAAAATGCTGTTATCTAATTTGGGAGTCTCTAGATGCTCGTTTTCCTGAAAATTCTATTCTGTACGTGTTTAAATATCAATCAATTTCAAGTTATAAATGTTTATTTGACATTTTGTTCTTCTTCTTCAACTGATGGCGGACCCGCCAAATAGGAACAATAATGGTCTCGCGTTCATACGCCTGTAATAGCATTTTTTTTGTCATTAAATTTTCTCAGTAACAGTAAATTCATTCCGTGTAAATATTAGGCATTTATTAATAAGTAGTATATTTTATAAATCAGAAATCGAAGGGATGTATGCAAATTTCTCCATAGAAAATACCTGAAACTAAATTATATGACCGGCGCCAGTCGGGTATGTATACTAATTTTCTGCTTTAAAACGAACATAATGAATACACCATTATTTCAAACTGCAGGCTTCGAATAATAGATTTACTAGGAAATCAACAAGTAGTTGCAATATGTCAACTCTCACAGAAAGTGAATTGTTTCGGATTTGACAAGGAAAGTGATATCGATGTCACACTAAGCGTTCAATTAACTATATGAATACTATAAAAAATGCTTTATTTAGTAAAATGTAGTCACTTTACAACTCATAGCGAAATTTCAGATAACTTTATATCATTAAAAAATTTATATAGAAGCGTATACATATATATATATATATATATATATATATATATATATATATATATATATATATATGTTTTTAAGTTTTCGCGGGCACTAAATGTATTAGATGGTTTCCGGGAATTCATCCGCGTAGTTGAGACCTGATCCCTGCCGGGATCGATGGTAAAATGACGACGTTTCGGCAGAGTCACATCTGCCCTCTTCAGGTCAGTTCGCATAATTCGCCTTCTGCTTTCGCTTTTAGTTACTAATACTCGTCATTTTACCATCGATCCCGGCAGGGATCAGTTATCAACTACGCGGATGAATTCCCGGAAACCAACCATCTAATATATATATATATATATATATATATATGGAATTTTGGAATATAACATTTAATCTTATAGTAAAGGTTTGTCTGAAGTGCCATTTTTGGCTGAGTTATCGGGGTACAGTGACCAAATGGTTTTTGAGATACCCTCCTACTAACTTAACACCGACTTCTAAATGATATAAAACAGTTAACGATAATTACATAATAAACAATAATATCTTAAGTACATTAAACGGATAAAGTATTGTATTCTTGCAGAAATATATTCTTGTTTGCCTTTTACCACAGAATAATCAAACCCAGAAGCGACACATTTGTCGGAACCTGTGATGTTTTGTGGTCAAGATTTCGTATTTCGTGATAGAATCGGACATTACCTTGACAATAACGATATCCGGGCGATAACTTCAAATTAAATATAAGGAAAACTTTGTATTAAACGAGGAACAACATATTTGAAAAATTTAATTTTTGGAGGCATTTGAATAAAAAAACAATCAGAAGTCGTGTGAAAATAAAAGTTTGTATTTATTTAGACATTGAAACTGACCTTACTTGTATAAATAAATCTTATAATATTTAGTGCTAATAAGGAGATCCTTGGATTGTTTTGTTTTAAACACGATAAATTTCACTTCATAGATAGAATATGTTTGATAATTGATGTGTAGTTGAATATTATGTATATGTAAGTAACATGTAAGATTCTTTGTGAATAATAGGATTATTTTTGTACCTTTTACTTTGAGAATAGGGTACATTTTTTAACTTCGAAATAATATTATTTTGTCTGTAAATGGCTATTTCACTCATCAGGTATATCCTGCAATAGAAATTGACCAGATTACCAGGCCCGATGTTTAATCCGTATATCAAACTTCATTTATGACAGTTTTAATACGAGATACATCCTTAGACGATTGGTAGAGCCGTCGAATGGTTTCAAGGATCGGGACTCAGGTTGTCTCTACAGAAATTCTTATTCAAAGGTATTCTGAGAGAAAGAAATGTCTACAATATAGTTTTTACTGTGTATAAATAATATTTTATATAGTGTGTGATCTGTTTGGAATACCTTTATACTACAAATCTAAAGTTGTTCAATCACTGTGTGTTTTATTTCAAGTCTCTTATTTTTCTTTAATATCATTACAGTAGCATACGACGTGGTACCAGAAAATACATTTGTATCATCAGCAATTCCTCTTTTCGAAACATTTTTGGGCGTCATCTTTAGAAATAGCTTTCAGTTCCTCCCTCATTTTTTGCTTGACCTCTTCAATCGGTGACCTTTCACCTGTGGTAATAAGTAAAAGTTTCACGAATCCATTTTGAGCCAAAAACTGGCTAACAGAGCTGCCTACTGGTGAAGGTGCATTGTGGTTGACGAACACTGTTGCGCAATCTGTTTAAAACTTCCAAATAAAAGGTTTGATTGATGGTCTGAGCTGGGGAAACAAATACTAAGTGAACTATGCACTCGGCATCAAAAAGGCTAGTCAGCATTGTTTTGATGTTTGATTTGACTTGAGGACATTTCTTTGGATGGGGTGATTATGACTTCCACTGACAGCTGTTGTTTCAAAGCACGAGATTTTTTAACTCGATGTTCTTTTTGACTGTCAGTCAGAGCCTTGGCAGCAACCCTTTTCATCTTAAATCTTCGGTTAAATTCGCTGAACCGTTTTCCAAGATAACGCACTAATCTCAAGAACAACAAAGCGCTAGCTAAAACATTCACTGCAGCAAGCCGGTACCATTTTTTTTCGGGTGGGGAATGGAGATTTATTTATATGATTATTTTTGAAGGGTTGCGGATTGGTTAGGACTGCAATATATAGAAAATGTATACAACACAGGCGACCTTGATCAGGCAATCACTTGCGCTATGCACGCATCGTGGCAGAAATGTGTATACATAAGCAATGCTATTCAGTTTTTTGTGGATACCTCCTCGTATATTGGTGGAGATTAGAGCTATTTGTCGATTTTTCGCTAGGTTGTTCAGGGCCTCTATCTAACACGGCTTTGTCTATTTGCGGCAGTCGCTGCAGCCCAAATCTAGATCTCCATTTTAAATGGATTTTTAATTGCCTTTATATACACTGACCAATAATTGTTGATGTAGACCCAACCCATGGACAGCTCCAAGCACGACTCAGGATGTTAAAAACAAATTTTTATCGAATTTAATTCAAATAGGTAGTGATGAGAAAGTTTACGCGATATGTGTTAATTATTTGTCAGTGTTGCCTTTTTTGTTACATCGTACAATAGTAATATTATTTTGATATTCTAAATAACAAAAGAAACTTCAAATCCTTAAAGACTTATAAAGATTCCGTTATCTATTTCATTCCTTTGCAAACAAATTTGGTCATCCCAAAGACAGTTCGCTTGCTGTAGTTACAGTAAACGGAGCACAATCGAAACGAAATAAATCGATGTAATTGTTTGATGCGTATTTATTACAGTGTATTGTTTCGTTCTTACGATATTTGTATTTCTGAGTTTGTTTTCTGATAGTAGAATTCGTAGTGTCTTGGATTGTTGTGTTAAAAAATGGTCAGGTTACGACTTTTAACGAAGAGTTTAGTAATGTTTCTTCATAAGAGGTACGTAATTTAAGGATTTTTAAGAAGACATTTAAGCATAGTCATCGCTCGAGTTTATATTTTTGAAACGCAACATATATTGCGACACCTAGGAATTTCAATGAACCAAGTTACTAAACACTGTCCCGGAAAAATTGTGATTTGTGTAGATGCTCTCTGAGTCTTGGATTTTAAATCAAATAATACAAATTCGGCGTGTAACTAAACCTTTTCTAATGTTGGTACGAATGCTATTCAGCTGCAGTATTTCAAAGAACTAATATCTGAAATTATTTATTTATTCCAAGGTTTACATACATAATTACACACTTTTACACTTAAAAAGTTACATATTACATTGCGAACTACATAGGTACATATATAAATATGTACATATACAGGGTGTTTCTAAAATAAGGTTCCAAACTTCTGCTGTGTATATAACTCATTAAAATAAGCCAAAAATTTCCTATTAACATGTACCTTAAAACGCACCCTTAGGAAGTTATATACCCGTAAAAGGGCTCAAACAAACTGTTTTTTTTTTCTGTAGTTGACAAACGGTCAGTTTTTCGACATGAAAATCATAAACGTCCTATTTAGGTTGGTGCAGGGGGTTTTCGGCCCGTATTTTTTTTTATTTAAATTTTCTTACAACTTTCTCTGCAGTCTGTGCTCGTTATTACATATACTACTCATTCTTCGTTAGTATTTCTCAGATTCAACAGTTAAGATTTTCGAAAAAAAAAAAAAAAATAAATAAATAAATAAATTGCATCTGTGAGAAGTGAGTTATAACAAAAATTATTTAACAGTTACAAAATTGTTATCCAGAAAAATAACAAATAAAAAGTTAATACCCAAAATGGAACAAGGTGGTTCCTTGAAGAACTGAAGATCTGCTATGCATGTTGGGGATGAAAGCAGAATGGACAGATGCAGATGAAATAAATGCTAGTGTCGAAAACAAAGAAGATACTGCAAGATCGTTATTATAGATGCTTATTCATTATAGCAATATTTGTGTAATATTAGTATCACCCGCAAAGTATCATATATGGGGCGGGGGGGGGGAGTTCTAACTTGTGTGACGTAATATTGTAGAGGGTCGCGTCGCAGAAAGGGGGTCCGAAAAAGCAAAATTTTGCGTGACGTATTTTATGAAAGACCCCTTACTAACTTCCAGCATAACTTCTGGAGGTAGCCGGTAAAGCACAATTATCGTGACAAGACTAGAAAGAGAGGACAATAAAGAGAGTAGCATGTTATCTCATTTGGTGGGTGGAAGCAGCTCAAAATCAAGAGAACTATCCTGTTGCTCTCTCTATTGAGTCTCTATTGCCCGCTCTTTCTAGTCTTGTCACGATATTGGTGCGTTGCAAGCTACCTCCAGAAGTATATGCTCTAAAGTTCAATATTAAGGAATTTAAAAATAGTGTATTCTAAACTCAAATTTTATTCAGAAGTGTTAATGTAATTTAGTTACTTAATAATATGAACTTCTGATATCTGACGTATGTCTCTAATTTAAAATATCGCAAAAAGAGAATTAGAATGTTTATTAGAACAAAAGCAAATTATTTGGTTATTTGCTATAATTTTTTGATTTCCTATGTACGAACAGCCTCTTAATATATATAACATGGAGACTGTTTTTTACGCAGAAAACTAATTTGTATGTGTGAGTATATCAAGGTCAAAGAAGTGTCGGAACGAAGTGTCGGAACAAAGTCTAATTTTTGCATTTCACTACCTTACTGATCTGTTTTCTTATGTATAAGTCTGAGCCTACAAAAATTTTATTGCTACTCAAAAGCGTTTTTATTTTGAAAATCAGTTTATATATTAAGTATTTTTAGATAGTTGATCGTAATGTTTGCTTTTTAAATGATTCTCATCTGGAAAGTGAAACTAAATTTAAAATTAGTGGTAAACTGACTCTTTCAACTTTTATTTTTAATCACTTCAAAAAAAGCGGTATGTTAACAATTGCCTACAGTATAACAATTCGAGGACCCATTAAAATTTATGCGCCGCATAAACTTGAATAACTTACTAAGTAGGTTGTTTATAACAATAGAAAATTTTACTCAGTTGTTGTAATGCGAATGTACAGAAACGATTATATGCCAGTAAACTGATAATTATATTATAATTTTTTGGTAAAATTGTGTGTATAGAACTGTTATGGTTTATGTGAGTAATATTTTGATTAATTTATAGAAGGTCAACGTAGAATTGGAAAATAAAATGTTGGCAGAATTCTGCTTCCCTGTAATCAAGTCTATGTATTTTATGTAAATCATTTTTCCTCCCCAGAGTCTAAAAGAATCTGACTGAACTCCGAGTTTTATGATTGTGCTTTAGAAAATGTTTCTATTGATTACTAGCTTTTATCCAGGACCATTTCCTTTATGGGTTTTTGATTTTTTTTTCTGTACATTTTTCAGAATTATATAATTGTTGATATTTTTAACGTTTTTTGATTTCAATTTGGACATTTTTGTTATTCAACATTTTTCATATATCCGACGATTTCTAAATTTCATTTCATAACGAGTTACAGAATACGGCTGCTGTTCCGACTTTGCCATCTTGTTCTCGGTCTGACGACACTTCTATGTCCTGCACGATTATTATTAAGCTTTTGTTGAGGTATTCGTTCTGGAGTCATCCTTATTATATGTTCTTTCCATCTACTCTTGTAGTTTCTCGTTGATTCAGGTATTGGTTGCCTTAATTTTTTATACTGTATAAATGGGTACAAATCTCTACCGATCTTACAAATCTGATTTCTGATGTTTTCAGTTGCCTGGAGTCTTGTTTTCTTTATAAAATTCTATCTGTGTTGCTTTTAACGTCTTTCCCTTGAACGTTCTTCTGATGGTCCCACACATTCTTTGGAAATTATTTAATTTGTTTCGTTCTAAATGTGATCATCAATCATTCTAATCGGATCTTTTCCCAGAAACGCCATAGTCTTCGTTTTCTCTGTAGATAATTTCAAATTGTAATCTGACAGGTAGGCAAATTTAACATTTGTGTGGCCAGTTGTAATTCGTTTTTTGTGTTTAGCATTATAACTTGATCAGCAGCTAATAAAATTGTATTTATAAAATCCTTGGACTTAATCTTTATTCCAGAATAGTAAATAGTGTAGGAGATGAAGTATATCTTGTTAACACATTGATTTGTTCTTATTTCTTTAGTAATGTCTTTACCAGTGTCAATAATGATTTTTTTAGTGTTTAGTTACAAGTTTTGTATTACGCTTATTAAATGAATAGGATACGTACCCTCGTGTTTGTCTTAGTTGGTTCACACAAATCTTTTTTGTAGTTCATAAAGGCTATGTGTGTCTCTGGATTGAAATCTCTAGTTTCTGAATTGTTTGCTTTAAACTAACGAACTTCGTCTATACAACACATTTCCTTAAGAAAGACCAATATTTCCTCTAATAGTATAACACCTGAGATAGTTTGAAGCCATTGTTTTTTTTACTACACACTTTATACGCAGCATTTAGGAGATTAGTTTCCCTATAATTTTCTGTTTTATATCTTTGGCCTTTTTTAACAAGGAAATAACCCGAGTCTCCATTTATCTTGGATGTCAATATTTATCCGGCACATATTCAATACGTGTATCATTCGTAGGTGTAGGAAAATGACAAGATATTTTATAAGCTCAGAGTTAATACCATCTGTTCTTTGTTTTTCTCACCAGTAGTATCTGTTTATGCAAATTCTCTTGTTTTGTTTCGTCCTACCATAGTTTCCTGATAATGTTCAATCCCCTATACCTGTGATATCATATTTAGTTTCTCTATATCTCTTTGTATTTTATTTAGGTGTTTCAAGATTTTGTATGGAGATTTTTGTCGTTCATGAACATCAATTTCCACATGAGCAGCAATACGCCAAGAAATTGCAGGCATATCGATTCAAATGACTACCCAAATGAAAAAAAGGGTCTAAATTCTTAAGACAATTTAAAATTGCATTTTTAAATAATAAAAAAAGAAATATCGGGGATCATCTGCCGAACCCGGTATAACAACTAAAAGATTTGTTTTGAAAATATTGACTAAGCAAGGGAATTTTTCGCATTTGCCATAATGTGAAATGATAAAATTAATTTCTGGGAACGATGCACTTGACATACAAACCTAGCAGTATTAAATCTCAAAATTAATATCGGTGTTATCTATCTAGCCTGACAGCTTATATTCAATCTGTTAATCAGTTTTATCAGCTTCTAATATGGTGCTAACTGCATAATACATAGTTAATCAACATTCTGAACAATCGAGGATGTAACTGTATTATTTTTAGCGAGTGCTTGTTGTAATCAAACATATGGAAAACAGTTGATGCCCTCGAATTATCGATAGATTAAACAAGTTTGATCGATTTAAGTGAAATACTATATATTGTTTTAAATTATTGAATACATGATTTGAATATTTTAACATTATTCATTTTTTGAGTAATTTTTATTAATAAAATATTTAACGAATTTAGAGTTCATATTTTCCAGTTTACACTGTTTACTACAATGAAATTGCACGATTTTCAGATAGTTATTCATTTAATGAGAGGTTTTTAGTAGTGCGTTTATTATAAACTATAGTATTATCATCGATATATAGAATTATTATTAAAGTTTACTGGTTTGTTTCTTTAACTAAAATATAAAATAAAAATAGAACTTCAAAAAATATGTGATATATAAAATGCACCACGGCTTCGTGGTCTTTCTGGCTTCTAACAGATATCAAAAAGAAGGACGTTCTCAGCTCGCCTATATCTCTATGTTTTTTTTTATGTTTGTTCAGCGATTACCCGCAAACGACTCAAGGAATTTCGACCGTTTATACTGGATCGCGAAGTGGTCCCATATTTTTTTCAAGAACATAGGTTTCTTTTCTTAGAAAATGGGGAAAAACTCTTTTACAGGCTTTGGTATACACAGTAAGCTTTGGTGGAGTCGCTGGTATTAAAAATATGAAAATTTTTCTATTCGGAACATGGGATAAATTGAAAAGAAATATGATTAGTTCCGAGAAATCCCGAAGTGGTGCCATATTTTTTTCTATAACATAGCCTGTATCGTTTTTTTAGAAAATCGGGAAAAACTTTTTTAACGACTTTCTTATACACTAATTTTTGGTGGAGTCGCTCGTATTAAAAATATGGTCATTTTTCTATTGGGAACATGGGATAAATTGAAAAGAAAGTAGATTAGTTCCGGGAAATCCCGAAGTGGTGCCATATTTTTTTCTATAACATAGCCTGTATCGTTTTTTTAGAAAATCGGGAAAAACTTTTTTAACGACTTTCTTATACACTAATTTTTGGTGGAGTCGCTCGTATTAAAAATATGGTCATTTTTCTATTCGGAACATGGGATAAATTGAAAAGAAAGTAGATTAGTGGTACCATATTTTTTTCTATAACATAGCTTGTACCGTTTTTTTAGAATCGGGAAAAACTGACTTATACACTAATTTTTGGTGGAGTCATTTATGGTCATATTCCGGGAAATCCCGAAGTGGTGCCATATTTTTTCTATAACATAGCCTGTATCGTTTTTTTAGAAAATCGGGAAAAACTTTTTTAACGACTTATACACTAATTCGCTGGTAGGTCATTTTTCCATGGGATAAATTGAAAAGAAAGTAGATTAGTTCCGGGAAATCCCGAAGTGGTGCCATATTTTTTTCTATAACATAGCTGTATCGTTTTCGGGAGACTTATACACTAATTTTTGGTGGAGTCGCTGGTATTAAAAATATATTTTTCTATTGGTATAAATTGAAAAGAAAGTAGATTATTTCCGTTATAATAACATAGAAGAATCGGGAAAAACTTTTTTAACGACTTTCTTATACACTAATTTTGGTGGAATTACATTTTTCTATTCGGAACATGGAATAAATTGAAAAGAAAGTAGATTAGTGGTACCATACTATAACATAGCTTGTACCGTTTTTTTTAGAAAATCGGGAAAGTCTTTTTACTTTCTTATACAGTAAGCTTTGGTGGAGTTGCTGGTATAAAACATATGAAAATGTTTCTGTTTGAAACTTGGGGTAAATTGTAAATAAATTGAATTAATCAAAATAAATGTCAGTTAATCAACTTCAAAGTGAAGGTTTTCGATTAGTCTTTATATACAGTGTGTATTCATAAATCAATCGATTTATTTTTATTTTTATTAATAATTTTAAGAGAAAAAGTTATTCTTCATAAACAGATTTGCATGGTCTTAAACGTACACTGTAACCATTCCATGTCACTTTTTTTACTGTAGACGAGGTTTGTCATCAAATAGGAGTAAAAGTGAAGTATCCTTATTTTTGTTATATCTAAAATTGTTATCAAATAGATGTAGTTAGAATGAAAAACTGCAAAAATTTTATAATAAGTATTTATGTCACTTTTCCAACTTACTAGTTTTTAAAAATTTTATCAATTTTGTTTAAAAGTTTTTATATCTCAAAATTGCAATCAAACAAAGTTTATTAGAATTGAAAACTGCATCCAATTGTGCTGTATTATTATAAATTGTAATAAATTGAAAGTTGATTCGAAATAAATCGAAATAAATGTCAGTTAATCAACATCAAGGTGGAGAATTTGGTTGCTATATATACAGTGTGTCTTCATAAGTTGGATTTAAACGGAAAACGTTCGTTTGAATATTTAGAGAAAAAGTTATGCTTCATCAACATATTTGCATAGTAAGAAACGTATATTTACTGTAATCATTACATGTCACTTTTTCAACTGTATACAAAGTTTGTCAGCAAATAATTTTTTTTAACTAAAATAAAAATAAACAGGAGTAATAAGAATTATAAAATGCACCTAATTATGCCACTTCAGTAAAAATTTTACAATAAATCTTTGTCACTTTTCCAAATTGTGTACTAGATTTGATAAAGAATATAATTTTTTTAAAAAACATTAAGTACCTTTATTTTTAATAATAACTAAAATTGTTATCAGACAAAGTTTATTAGAATTGAAAACTACATCCTATTATGCTATATCAGTTATAAGATTTCGCGGAGACAGACCTAAAGAATGACGATACTCAGATCGTCTACAATATAGTGGATCCACCTAAGTTAGAATCATATACATTTTCCTAATACATATACATATTTAGAAAACAATTTATTCTATTCAACAGTAAACGAGGTTGGGCAAACTCATAAATGATACTTAAAAGTAAAATACCTTATTTTAGACAATATCGATAAATTTAATTAGACTGCATCCAATTAAGCCATTGCATCACTAAAAATTGTAAAATAAATACATTAAAAAAACAAAACCGACTTAAAAAAAAAACAAAAAGCATAAAATGATTTTTTGCCACAACAATTAAATACTTCTGCAACAGCGAAATTGGTAAACACAACTTATAAATGTACTTCCCAAAATATTTTCACTTTAGCTTGGCACCGACTTAAAAAGTATTTAATAGTTGTAGCAAAAAATTATTTCATGCTTTTTAGTTATTTTTTTAAGTTGTTTTTTTTTATGTATTTATGTTTGAAATCATTTCATAAGCTGAAACCGAGCATCAATGGACAAACTGTGCAATGATACTTGAAACTCGTACTTGAGGCTTAGTACATATTCGACATTTTTTGGAGGTAAATAATTTACTGTAGCGTTTGAAAATGTAAAATTCAGTTTTTTAAGTTTTAAGTTCGGTGTGTCGTTTGTCAATAAGACGTAATTTTTTCCGGGGATCTACTTTGCTCACATCTTTGTTATATAGGTGAATTTAATCTTCCATTTTTTTAATTGTGCAGTTTTTTCAAAGAAAATCTGTTAACATTTTTACCAATGCTTTGATAAAAGTTATCCACATTCAAGTAACGTCGCTGGTAGCGTTACTTGAAAGAATAAGCGTTACTTGACAGAATACATGTGTATTCACATCGTGTTATTCTTAGTGTTGCGAATTTCACTGACTAGTAAATATTTACTTGAAACATAATATGACGATATTTCTGTAGCATTATATGAGTTTTTGAATGATTTTTTATTATTATTTTGCCAATAAAATACAAGATATTATTGACGATATGCTTATCGAAAAAATGATTCGGATTGTTGAAGATATATAACAAACAATATGTTTCAACATTGCGAAGATATGCAAATTGTAGCCGACTCTTCGGAATATTGAAAATTGTTGTCCAGATTCATCACATTAAGCAAATATAGTTCAAATTGAAGATTAAATATTGTATTTCATACTAGATAAATGGCAATTAGTGTTTTGCTGGATGATAATACACATCCTCAGAGTAATGTACTCGTAATGGCATCCATAAACAATCATCAAAATTAAGCATAAAATAGATACCAAGCATCTCACATCAGAACCAGAAATGTGGTAAAAGAAATTTAAAACAGAAAATGCTCGCCAATTTCTGTTTCATATACAGGGTGTTACAAAAGTACCGGTAACCCCCCCCTGTAACTTCCTATGATCGCATTTTCCGAGAAAAAGTTCCATACAAATGTTGTTCAGTTGTGGCTTAAAAATTCAGTGGTGACCTTGTCCTTGACTCCAAGACAATTTTTAAAGGTCATTTCAAGGTCTACTTTCTTTTTTAAAATGGGTACCCCTATTTTTTATACCGGAATCAGAAAAAACGGAGAATTCTACATTAAGGTATGTATTTTGTCTTCGGATCTAAGTGACCTCTGAAGGTCATTTCAAAGGCAACCGTTATTTCTGGGGTCCTACCGGCTGTCAGCGACTACTTATTCGTATATTCGTAGTTACCCTTTTTCTTCAGAAGGGCTTTCCTCAATACTCAACATGAGGACGCGCTCTGTACTTTTGTTTTGTTGATGGAGCCCCACTGAACAGTTTTTTTTGTTTTTTTAATTAATTTTTTTTTAGATTTACATGAATCCATTTCTCTTTAAAGTGATTGGAGCCAGTTCTTGGATATTTAACATTATTTGAGCAAAAAAAGAAAGTAAAAAAATATATAGAAATAAAAATGAGCAATTTTCATTGCAAATAATGCATTAATCTTGATCTTTAGATCCTTAGATCCCAAAGTCAAATACATATCTGAATGTAAAATCATCCGCTCTTTCTGATTCCGGTTAAAAAATAGGGTTTACATTAAAAAAAAAGAAAGTTGGCCTTGAAATGACCTTTAAAAATGACCTTGGGGTTAAGGACAAGCTCATCACTGAATTTTTAAGCCACAACTGAACAACTCTTGTCTAGAACGTTTTCTTGGAAAATGCAACCATAGGTAGTAACACGGGGGGTACCGGTACTTTTGTTACACCCGATAGATTACCACAGTTATATAATTATGTCTATGTTATGATTTTTTCATCATATATTTTAAATTTAATTTCCTGGTACATTTTCTTATCCTTCATTTTCTTTTCAACAATTTCTGATTCTTTTTCTTTATATTCTTTCTAATGTAGCATTGTGAATTTATAATTATGCTAATTATTTTCTATTAACAGCAGCTGAGTATTTTTTGGACATCGATTTGTTGATTGATAACATTTTCCCCATTCTACTGATGTCTAGGACTTTGGAAACTGGATTTATTTAGACTTTGCAGTTTGTGATTATTTCTGGTGAAGCCAGACTTGGCGAAACATATGTTAAATTTTAAAAAATAAAAAAGTGAAAATTTAACCAATTGTTTGTGTTTTTAAGTAATTTTAAAAATGAATTTTGATCAAGTGGAGACTGAAACAATCATCGATATCATTTTCTTTATCCTCAAAATTTTGCTTTTTTGAACGCTTTTTAATTTCGTTTGGGTATTGCATTCATCAGTTCTATCCACGTTTTTTGTCGTTTCATGTTACGGAATCACTTTTAAATTATTTTCGATAATCCTCCAATATTTACAACCAAATCAACCAAATTTGCTACTTTAGTTTGAAAGTTGTGCTTTTCGCATTTTCTTGTAAAAAACGTAAAATTTCTGCAATATTTATTTATATATAATTTAATATGTCCAAACAAATGAAATTTCAAGTTAAGCATTTCACTCCCATACTCATTTATTTTCATATGTGAAGTGTGGTACTTACCTGATACAAAAATGCTGCAACAATTGTAACTGAATGGTTTGTTCTCATTTAAACGTCTTTCATTCCGGTAGTTATGCTCTTTTTCTCTTCATAACCGCCAAGAGATGAATCCGGAATTCGAAAGTATTTCCTTGGTGTGTTGCCATCTAGTCAACTTTGGGAACCACTAACTTAAAAGGGTACTCCGTAGGAGATTAAAACCAAAATTCTCCAGTTAGGCATTGGGATTTTTTTAAACAATAAAATTGTTTAAAAGTTTCTTAAATATATTATTTTATATTAAATGGAACGCGTTAGAAAAAAATATTATAAAGTATTTTATTCATATTGGTAATTTACAACGTTAAACCTAAAATTCCGGTAAAGGCAGTATATTATGTATGAATTCTTCACTTATCTCAAATTTCCGCATAAATTTGTTGCTAAAAATCCGAATATAGACCGACACGAGAATTCGCGTTTTTTGCATTATTGCTTTATTATTAAAAAGGTGCTGTTGCATCGAAACACATGTTATTCCTATGAATTTCTGTAATTCACATAGTCGTTTCATTTTTCATTAATCTATTTCTTAAATTCTGTAGTGTTATTGTTTGCCAGCATATCTTTTAATCTTCGAACATTAATCATTGGCTTTTATTTCTTACGGTTTTTTGTTGTCATCATTTGAAATGACTTTACATTAAAACGTTTTCCTAAACTAATCTGTCGGTCCTCCTACGCCTGTTGGCAGCATTTATTTCACAGGATTTTCCTATGTCAAAGTTTTCGCGTAGTTTTCTAAGAATTATACTATATATATATTATACTAGGTGATGACGAAATTGTCTGCAATCGTAAGAGTAAAGAAACTGCGGTTGTCGAACTAGAAAATAATATTAAAAAAAAAACATTGTTGGACTCCAGTGGCTTGATTTGTACAATTTGATTTGTCTGCATTTTACTCGTATAGAGTCATATAGTCATTTACTGGGAGATGCATAAGTGTATTAATTTCATGAAATGAACCACTTGGACTGGCTTATAAATTCTTCTACCTTGGAATTTCTAGGTTAGAAATCAAACTACATAAACTTGTAGGTCAATTAAACCTCTTAAGCAGGAATCATTCATTCATCAGTGGCTCTACCTTCATAAGATTGAAAATGTAAATTATATTGCAAAAATAATAATAATTTATAAATTTAAATCTTAACTTACATACATAATTTATATAGAACAAAATTAAATTCTGTAATTATATAAAAATGTAATACGTTAGGATTTTGAGTATAAAAATTATATGCCGCATGTTATTAACACTAATAGAGGTATTGAATACTCTCTTCGAGGTGTCATTCTTTTGTACGCAAGACAATATATATATATATATATATATATATATATATATATATATATATATATATATATATTGTTTCTGGTTGGGGAACCTTCATCAGTTGCGCTTCCCACAATTGAATGCCCTCTCGAACCTCTATGTGTTAGTTTCCCCGAAAATCCTAGATGTCGGTCTTTACATCTCGCGTCTTCAAACTAATGGATGTATTGTAACACGCTAATCACAATATAACTTAATGCCTTTCCTCAGTATTTAAAATTACTGGATTTATTATCATTCCATAATAAACGGACATTGAATTTATAAATTTCATCAAAATGTTAGGCGACCGACAATTTATGGTGGTAATGCTTTATATCATTATGCCATCCCTGTGTATTACTTGAAATTAATGTATTAACTAATGTATTTTTTCTTCTTTCATTTTGAAGGGAATGTCAGTTCGGTGACACGGTATTAGTTTCATAACGTTAGGGGAAGTGATGGATGACTTCCCCTTCCACCAAAAGTTTCCACTTGTCGAAGATGAGATTTACGGAAAGTAAAAGATTTCATAATTACTATGTTTCTTGGAGATTGTTAAAAAACTATTTATCTCAAATAGGACATTTAAAATATCGCGAAAATTGAAATGATTCAAAAAATAATATTTTTGAGAGAAAACCATCAAAGGCATTAAGCTAAAATATTGATGAGTTATTTATCTCTATAACTTTTTTTAAACGACAATTGTAACATACTTTTGAAATTATTGTGTTTATTCCTTTTCTAAAAAATTACAAAAGATGTTATAATGACGAATTTTTCAACTTTAATTCTCTTCATAAGTTATCAATCGAAAATTATATTACAGTAAGTTTATATGTTATGGCGATGTACCTTTTTCAATTGTTTAAAAATGTGCTTAAATAATCCTAAATTCCTTTGTCTGTTTTGCAATATAAGTGTAGGGTGTGTCCTATACAATTTTTTAGTAACTAGATTTCCAGAGCCCTCTACAATCATTTGTATGGAACCTTACCCTGCCAAGTGACGTCTCACTGTAAATGACACTTACTAAAGGCTAATTCAGACTAGGCTAGTAGTTTAGTCGAGTGGCAAGTTATTCCAATGATTACTGCCCCAAAAACGTTCGTACTGCGGTCGACAGTACACAAGTTTAGTGTATTTTGCACATGCAACTTAATATTCGATATTTGAAAACAAAAAAGACATTTTATACCTTTAGCTCAATGTTGAAACAATATTCGGACACGCCAGTGAGCAATACTCGTTTATAAATTACTTGCTAAACTACTCGACTCGTTGTTCGTTCAATAAATTACTCGGACTAAATTACCGTTAGGCTTAACTGACTATATTTACTATCAATCGTACACATCGGACATTTTATTTTAGCAATGAAACAATCACGCAAAATAGTTTATAATTACTCTCCGTTGGCCGTTGACAATTTTTAAAATCATGAATTTTTATCGGTTTTCGCTCACTGAAAATGACATTTTTGTTTTAGTTTGGAATTTTAACCGGTTATATCTTAGAGTTAAAGTTCCTCATGTGCTTTATTTTGTTGGAAATCAGGCGATTAAGGCGAAAACTGAAAATTGTAGGTATTTGTTCAAAAATAGTGTTAACTTATCCCAAGAATCGATTTTAGTTTTTATTAGGAAAACAACGAAGACACTAACCCTCATTTTCTTTGTTTGTAATATTAAAAAAGGAGAAAGTTGAAGCCTTTCTTAATCTTTGCGCGCAGTAAATTTATTTGGTCATGACCCCTTTGTGTTAAATGAGCAATAATGATGGTTCCCAAAAAACAGTGTCCTGGCTTTTGAGAAACAACAAAAAAAATCAAGCTTAGATTTTTAGTGTTTGATCGATCAATTTCTTAATATTGATTGAATTTTTCGATTGCATTGTCCCTTTATATTGTATATTCGACTAATCGATCTATCAAATCATCGGCAAAATAGATTCCCCCCCAGATTTGTTTTTTGATTTTTTCTTTTTAGTTTTTTAGTTTTAGTTCTTCATTGTCCGATCATAAAAATCATTAGTTCGACTTTTGTCTATCTAAAAATAATTTAACAAATTTTCAGCCTTAAGCTATGAATCCACCTTACTAGAGTTTTTTATTTAATATCTCTTAAATCAATAAATTTTTATTTATTATTATTTAATGGGAAAACTGTGGAATCTTTGGTGTGTCACAGACGTATAAACACAAAGTTTTGTACCCTAATACCAAAACGTTCTATTTTCACTCAAACGCACTTTTCAATAGCGAAGGTGTCATCATCAAGGAGTTAACCTTGGACTTACTCCTTGATGATAACAGCTTCGCTTTGAAAAAAGAAAGTTTGGTGTTAGGGTACAAAATGTTGTGTTTATACTTCTAATTATTATTTGTTGGATCATTATTGACAATTGTTCGAAGGTAAATATTGTTATTTTGTCTGTTCATTGGGTTTTCTCTCCTCCAAATTTTTTCCTGCAACAGATAAGTATTTAAAAATTGTATATGTAGAACAAAGTGTACTAAGGCAATTTCGTAAAATTGCCCAGATTACTGGCTGTCTGTACAGAGATTCTTCCTCACAGTTATTCTGAGAGAAAGAGATGTCTACAAAATGATCAACCAGTATTCCTGTATATAAGTAATGTATTGTATATTGTGTAATACTTATCTGTGTATGGAGACGTTTCAACTACGAGTCTGTAGTCGTTGTCAATCGTTTAGTGTCGTTTGGCGATCACTTGACGCTGAGGTTACCGTTTTTTTTGTTCTGTTAACAATAAATTCCTCCAGTCCAAATGAAGGTCGGCTGAAAGTGCTCCGATTTCAGTGTTGTTTATCATCATACAGCTGGCTTCTTTAAGTTTTCTCTTTTTTAAATTTTCTTCTCTCAACAAAATCTTTGTTTTATCCCAGTCTATCCTATGGCTGCCGGTGCTCGTTAATACATGATTGGCCAAATTTGATTTGTCCACATGTCTTCTGGAAATGTTATATTGATGTTCTATTTTCCTTACTTCTAAAGGTTTCACCGGTATAAGTATGGCCACAGTCACACAAAACACTGTACACACAATTTTTAGATATCTGGGTTGCGTTAATAAATATTGTTGTAGAGTAAAAATTAATCAAATAAATATACTATTTCACTAGTGCTTGTGAAGTTTACAAATCTATTCAATTATCGTATCCAATTAATGCTCAAACAGAATTTTAATTTGTGTTTATTTGAGAAATAATAATTCAGATGCTTGTACAGTTAAGCTGGAGTATAAATAGTTACTATATTTTATGTAATTATTTAACAAAAGAATAATTACTAGTCTTACATTATTTATTACATTTACTATATACGTACCATATACATTTACTATAAACGTTACATAGACTGTTAAACAAATAACGCGTGGATGAGCAACATATGTGTCATTTTCATTGATTAAAAATAACTAGGAAATAAATAATATTTATGATGGAACAATCCTCAGTAATGAACGAATTTAACAGATCGAAGATATCCGGTAAACTAAATAATTTGGTCAAGTGCGAGTTGGACTCGCATACTAAGGGTACCACCTTCAAAAATCGCTTGATTTTTATAAGAATACATATGTATTTAGTTTTCTAATTTGGCCCCAAAAATTAACAATAGTCTTATTTACTAATAAACTCTCAGGGAAGTCTTTTATAATCTACTGTCTGAATTTGGAGGCTTTATAGATTGGAAGATAAAGGGCAAAATAGGTCAAGTTTTACATTATAAATTATTAAATCTGTTATTCAAATTATTTAAAAATACAAATAAAATATATTTTTCAAAATTTAAATAGTGTAGTTTCTAAAATGGGAATTAAGTCGATGTTTAATATATTTGCTAATATCTTCTAAACAAATGATTTAAAATATGATATATTTGTAATTCACATAATGAGCGTTTTATTTGATATATTACATGATGCGTTTGAAAATTGAATTTTTATTTTCCCTTTAATTGTATAATTTGTCCCTAAAATTACTATGGAGGTTTTCTAATAATGTTTCCTATAAATTTCAATTGAGTCCGAGTACCCCTAATATTTTTCAAAATTTTAGGTAGTATGGTTTCGGAAATAAAGCGAGAAATGAGAATTTTTTATATCTTTATGTTAATATCTTGTAAACAATTATTTTTAAAAATATGAAAAATATATATTTGTATTCCTCATACTGAGCCCCTTCATTTAATATATTGCATGATGCGTTAAAAAATATTTTTTTATTTTTCGTTTAATTCTATAATTTTGCCCCCAATATTAATATTAGGGATTTCTTAATATTTTTCCTGTAAACAAAAAAAATAGGTCTTATAGTTTGGGGAATAAAGGAGGGAATGGGCATTTTTTTATATTTTTTTAATATATTTTAAAATATTTATTTAAAAAAAAAATATATATTTGTATTGGTCATAATGAGCCCTGTGATTTGATATATTACATGATCCGTTAGAAACAAGTTTAATTTTTTATTTTTCATTTAATTTGCCCCCCAAAATGAATATTAGGGGGTTTCTCCTGATTTTTCCAGTAAAGTTCAGGTGAGGCGCTATATCTCTATTTTTTTCCAAATTTTACAGCTTATAGTTTCGGAGATAAGGGGGGGGATGGGTAATTTTTTTATATTTTTGTTAATATCTTTTAATTAATTTATTTTAAAAATATGATAAAATTATATTTGTTTTCGTCATAATGAGCCTTTTAATTTGATATATAACATGATGCGTTAGAAACAATTTTAATTTTATATTTGCCATTTAATTCTGTAATTTGCCCCCCAAAATTAAAAGTAGAGGTTTCTCCTTATTTTTCCAGTAAAGTTCAGGTCAAACTCTATACCTCTATTTTTTTCAAAACTTTACGTTTTATAGCTTCGGAGATAAGGGGGGGGGTAAATTTTTGTATATTTTCGTTAATATCTTTTAAATTGTTTTTTTTTTAAATATGAAAAAAATATATTTGTGTTCCTCAGAATGAGACCTTTCATTTGATGTATTACGTGATGCGTTTTAAAAAAAATAGTTTTTATATTTTCATTTAATTCTATAATTTGCCCCCCAAAATTAATATTAATGGTTTTTCCTTATTTTTCCTGTAAAGTTAGGGCAACGTTCTATATTTCCTATTTTTTTCAAAATTTTTTTCTCAGTAATTTCGGAGATCAGTACCCCTAAAATCAAAATTTTTTCTTTTTCGGTATGTACTCCTGACCGGGTCACCAAACCATACATTGATTCCAAATTTCAACCTCTTCCGACCAGTACTTTAGGAGAAACTTGCTGTGAGGCAGAAATCCAGAGTGATATTATAAGGGTATCCGTATATTGTATATACGGAACCCTAAAAAACAAAAATAATTAAAAGAAAAAAATATTAAAGCAAATTATGGTGGGGCCAAGTATATGCCATAATCATCTCAAAGAGGCAACAGTGTACTGAGTGTACCCCATTGACTCCTGGACTACTACAGTCCTCACCACACACATTTTAGACGTTTTTATACTCAGCGATTAGAGTAAAATAGCGATAATAACATGTAAGAATTTGTACCAATAATAAACTTTAACCTATACAGAATTGAATAAACAACATATAAAAACATTTGAGAAATTCACGTTGTGTTTGTTATGAGCGAATCTTGGTTGCATGCTGGTATGTGAACAATCCTCTCGCTTGGGTATGTTGTGCGTATTCTTTCACGTTTTACGTAATTAATTTATTGAATATCATTTCTGCTGGCTTCTTAGCTGAAAAACGCCTTTAAATTGTTCTAGTAATACAAACGATACTTGTTTACTGCTTTACGTTGAATAACTTTTTAGTATTCGATGAGTAGAATGCTTTTAGTTATTGTATTAATCTAATCATTATTTATGTTATACAGGGTGTGGAGATTTTACCAACTTCATAATATAGGAAATCAAGATGTTTTTATTTTTTTTATTATTGTATAAGTTTTACGGCAATTGGTTGAAGTATTGAATGGTATTTGGCAACGTACTACATTTATTCGACAGTGAAATAGCAAACTTTTATTGCTACTGCTACAAAGTGCCAAATGATATTTTTTAGTCTAGTTCATTAGTTCAAAATGGTGTTGTTTCTTTGCTATTGCTAATAAAAGGTGAGGTAAGGTTCATTTTATTTAAATGAAATGTGGTTAGTTTTATTTACAAATGTTGAAAATAATGCTCTATAGGTACCACAAGCGCTAAGCATATATAACCTTTTTGATATAATTGACATTTTTGACATAGTTGACATTTTTTATTATTTTTTTTATGTGTTTTGACATTTTTCACATCTTTGACATTCAAAAAAAAATTATTTTTGACATTTTTTAAGTTCATAAATGACACTTTTCATTTTTGACATTGTTGATATTTTTGATCAATTTTACATTTTAAGTGAGGTTGATATTTTGTGTTTTCCTTATTTTGGCATAGTGTTGAAATTTTTATATTTTTGTCATTTTAGGGTTTATTGGTATTTTTGTCATTTATATCATTTTGGACATTTTAACAACAAAGCAGCTCAGTTCTTGTTATTTGAAGAGAATTTATACCAATTTTCACCCCTGTATCGAATTTTGTTTTCCAGAATTGGTTTTCTCTATAAATAATAGAAACCCCTATTGCCCGTCCCTGTCCAATAATTGAGTTTCTGTCAAATGATGAATCACAACTCTATTACTTTAAAGAATTAATGTCATAATTCTCGTGTCTGTATTTTATCATTTCCTGAAAAAAATTGATTTTTTCCAAAAAAATTACCACATATAAATTTTATAACAAAACTTTATCTTTTACATATTAGTTATAAAAGCTAAGAGAAACTAAAAACATTAATTCATAGGTTAAAACGATTTGTTCAGGTTTTAATATTTGAAAATACTTTCATTTGCCTGAATTGTTTATAATCTTTTAGATGTTTTTCGTCATTTAAGCAAAACATTTAAAAAACCGTTCTGTAATTTATTTGTTTATTAAATAAAGATGAAGTATAAAAAATTCACCTTCTACAGAACCTCAAATAAAATATTTTAAAAACAGTTTGTTTCTATGTTCGGTTTAAATAATGAATAAGTAAATAAACGTTTATAATTATTTTTTTAAATTTTGTTTTCTAAACAAATTGCTCTAAACAGTAAAACTCATGTTATCTAATTTTCCAAAACATATTTATATATATAAAAAAAATGTTTGAAAAAATTGATGATTTATTTTTTATTAGAAATATGTTAGCTTCTGTTGTTCACGACCAATAGAATAAACAGCGTGGCAAACATCAGGGCCTTAATTGCAACAACTCAACATTTCGAACATTGGACACTTTAACATTTATATTTTCAAAATACCATGATCCATAGTTCAATACTTTATTTCAATGATTGTTAAACCCCTCACATTTCCTATTTCTCTAATTCGGGAAGTAAATTTAATATCATTTCTTTGTTGTGGCCGTGTTATAGCAGTTATAAGCATTGCAACGCATTATCTCATAAAGGATAGTTGTCATAAGTCTCCAAGAAGAGAAATAATTTTGGACTTCCATTATCTTGAATTGATCGATCTCACAACGTTTCGATAACTTTGTAACCACTATCTCGTCAGGTGAATTATGGGCAATTTTCTGCTGATGAATTGTAACTGTTGTTGTCTACACATATTTCTAATTTGAACATTAGATTCACTGGTTCTTTTCGGTATAAGCGTGATTAGCTAACCGAGATTTCGTTATTTTCGCCCTTTGTGTTCCCATACTGTGCTCTCTAATCCTGGTATCAAAATATTGTATTGCTTTCCCAATGTAGAATGCTTCCACATCGGCAATGTATGCTGTATATGCAGTGTTACGGTACTACAGGAGTGTTCGGCTTCCTTACCCTTATTGTACTCCTCAACGTGTTGGCGTACTTCAAAATGGAGACTAGCTGTTTAGATTTGTACTTCCTGCCTTTGTGGTTTGTTGAATTACTTAAATACCTTATTGTTGATGGTTTCAGGATATCACTTGGTCAATTGGTCCTATTTGAGTTTAATTTTTCCCGTTTGAAGGTCTTTAGTCTTCTGCAGATATTTTTGACCCTATTCAATGTTGTTTCTAAGATGTCCATTTTTGTTACTGTTAGCTGGTTCGGTTTATAGTTAAGATGTAACTCTTTAAACTGTTGTCTGGTTTCCGGCCCTTGTCTTCTGACACTTTGCATTAAATCTCGATGTTCGTAGTGGATTTATTGAGTAACTGTAATTGGTTTAGATGGTTCCAGAGTCACTATAGTTTCACCTCTTCGTGTTGGCAAATACAGTTGACTCAGTGTTGGCATTTGTTAGTGATAAAGGCGAGACCATATGATGTAGTCAATTTTGGATGAAGAACCCTTTCTCCTGAAAATATTTGTTCGTGGGCAACACTATAATAAATTCATAAGTGTTACTATTGGCAGTTCCCTTCTCTTCATAAGGCATTCGTCTAGTGGCCCATTGGTGAAATGGTTTTGTATATATAAACTCACTAGCTGATGATCTGATTTAAGTTACATGAATGTCACCACTTCTTCAAAAGACCTTGAATCCTTGATATGAGATGTTCTACCTTCCACACGTTGAGAAGGAATTTTGATTATTTTTTCTGTCACATGTTATGTTACATGGACTGGTAGGGGACTTGATAGAGGATTTCATCTTTGTTTACGCATCTTGGGCAGTTCACAAAGATTTGGGGGTTTGCTATTATGTAGTCTCAAGTTTCTTCTCATTTCCTCTGTGATGTATTCTGTTTGCATTCTGACAGTGTTATAGTTTTTCAGTTTTATTTTGGCAACTTCGTCAGTTGGTAAAGGATTATATTTTGGTGAATACATTGTTCATAACAGTTTCTAGTAAGTTTATTCGGGTTCTGGTGAGATCCTTTCTAATGGATAGTGTATTGACTGAATTCTTGAAGAAAAATTGAAATTACAATTTTTTTCATTGATTATAGATAATTTATGCAAGTATTGTTTGGGTTTGCTTGTCCAGGGTCGGTCGGCTAGTTATTTTGAAACCATTTGGTATAATTCTAAGGTACCAGCCGTAGTGTGCAGGGACTTTTTTATTGGAAATTTGTTTCTGCTTTAAGAAACATTTTAAAGTTTCTTAAATATTAATAGTTATTGAGTTATTTTCAAAAAACTTAACTCATATTTCTAAACCTAATCTGTTAATAAGTTCTGCAATTACTTATGTGAGGTTTTGAAACTTTTGCACAATTTCGTACACGTCCTTCCAAATCTAGTGAGCCCTCACTTAATTGTTACTATCAATAGCATAATCAACCCTCACATATTTTTCACTAGCAGTAGCATAAATAACACACATTTGAACTAGTCTATGAATATTATTTGGCAACGTACCAATTTTATCTCACAGTAAAATAGGATTCTTTAATTGATGTTGCTACAAAGTACTAAACGACTCTGGTTTCATAAATTGAGCATCACATCTGTTTTAAAAGAAACGGTTTTAAACGTCCGGGGAATTTGATTTATCGTTTACAATTTGTACGTAGTGTCTTAATATAATTTATTCGTTTTCAATTGTTAATAATTGGAGACGTGAGGAAATGTCAAATTAATTTAGATTCCAACGGTTGATCATATCGCAGAGCGTCACAATATAAAAATGTATGTATATTCTATTTCTAATACCGATCGGTAGCAGTGCATTTATTACAATTGCGTCAATGATTTTAAATTGTTGTTGGTGGCGTAAAATATATTTTAACACTACGTTGAACTTTGGATTTTAAAGTGTCACAAATCCGGATCGAGTTACCTATACATCGCATTTATATGGTATTTTAGTGAAGTTGAGGTGACCTTTTAAAGTAAAAAAAATAAAAACCGGATCTTACACAAAAAAGTAATAGTAACTGCTATCGTTATTACATGGAGCAAATAATGAAATTGACCAGATTTAAAATTGTGAGCCTGTACAATTAGGTCCAAAATTTTTATGGCCAATGAACAGTCAATATTTTTTTATATTCACGTTTTCGAGGTGTGTACCAACAAAATTTTGAATATCATTGTAAAAAGTTATAACTTGTAAAACTATGCTATTTATGCTATCACCAAGAAACATGTAATATATTGGGTGGTTCATACTAGTAACTTTTTTTTATAAATTCATGGAAATTACGAATATTTGGAGTCTGGAGAATTGAACTGATTTTACAAGTTTAAATTCTATTAAAAATATTTTTAGTTGCCCGAACTTGAGATTATACTAGAAGTAGGCGTCAACTTCGTTATTTAAAATAGTGCATTTTTTATTTCTGTTATGTTAAGTAAAAAATATAGTATACCAACCATTAAATGCACTTCAGCAGATACTAGGTTGTATGTATGCATTTCTCATAGTTTGTGAGACATGATAAAATGCAATTTTATCTTTTTTTCTATGACTGAAGGAAAAGGTTTTTCAGCTATAGCTTTTAAATATGTTTCACCGTATCAGTGCTGTATCAAGAGCGTTAAATGACCACTAAACTAAAAAAGTGAAAATTGTGGCAGTATGCTCGAAGGGTGTTTACTTTAATTTATGCAAATTTTATCAATATTTCTGTTTAATACTTATGTTATGAAAATACTAAATTGACAGCTATGGTGTATACTTGCTTGAAATTCAAATTCAATATCATATAAATGCTTAAAATATTTGGAAAATTCCCATGATGAACAGATTGAGAATCTAAAACATTTTAGATTACAATGCTGTTTATAAAATTAAGATTTTTTTTTGCTTCTATTTTCCTCTACATTATCCAAGTCAATAAAATGTTTTTTTCAATCTAATGGTTTTACATTTGTTATTATCTAAAATATTACCTAGATAATTTTTATTAACATTGGTTACTTAAATTTGACAGTTGATTGCAAAATATCAATTTCATCCTAGAATAGTGAAATTTTCTGGCCTATCCTCCGCAGTATATGAAATGGATTTACTAAAAATTGAAAATTATCAAAAATTTTTTGCACACATTTACAGTAAACATGGGTTGTTAGAACTTCATACTGAATTAGCTTTGGGTTACGATAACAGAACTCTTTGTTAACATTCACACTTCTGATAATAAAACTGAAGAAATCCGAATTATTAAAAATTTAAAAGACAAATTAAAACAATGATTTAATCCATTATGAAGTCGATGAAGGTAATGTAATAACAATTTTAATCAATATTGAATAAATAAGTAAAGTATTTTGGATTTGGGGATAGATTAAAAAATGTCTAAAAACGATTCCACTTCATACAACCTATGACCATCTTAATTTTATAAACACTGTAATCCATAAACTTTGAGATTCTCAATCTGTTAATAATGGAAATTCCCCAAATATTTAAGTATGTAATTTACACCATATTTAATTTCAATTTTAGGCAGGTATATAACCTTATAAATGTAATTTTAGTATTATATTAACATAAGTATTAAACAGTAATTTTGTAACAATTATCACCTTTTGAGTTTAGTAGCCATCTAACATTCTTGATACAACCCTAATACGGTGAAACATACATATCGAGCCTTTTCGACTAGTCCAATTCTTCACTTACTGTCTTTGGTACGTTTGTCCTTATTATGCTTTCCCAGGTTACTGTTTAAGACTATTTGGTTATTGTAAGCTGGTCTCAACATACTCATTTTGATCTCATTGACATTTATCGTTCCAGTTTTCTATAGAACTATATCGGAAACAAACTTACTCTTGAGATGTAGACGCGTCAATACCTCTCACGTAGTAGGTTTCCCACTTCTTAGATAGATTTTTTCTTTACATTTGGTAGTTTCATTGTGTTCTTCCCTGTACTAATAAGGACTAACCTTGATCTTATTTGTGGTTTCTTTGTTCTTAGCACATCTGTCATAAAGGTTCACATCCCCTTGGCTATTGGCAATTGTATGCAGTGTTACCCTTCAATCTGAATGTAGAAAGGTCACTTGGATTATCTTTATCATATTGCCATTATCTGCTTTTTCCACGTGATTCATTGCACTCTCTCTGCGCTGAGTCATTTCCATTTTAGTTTTGTGTAAATGTTCCCACAAATGTTCCTCCTTTTCATATGCGAATTTGAATCTGGGTATGTGTGCAATTATCATATGGTTTTTCTGCCTCTGCTGTGTCTGGGACCCGATCTGTATCTAACAGTACTGGTTGTTTGTTTTGGAGCAATTTTCGAACAACTAGTGCAGTTGGATGGTTGTCAAGATTTTATGAGCTGATGCCTCATTAATAGTTCAATTCATAATTCAGAGTAAGGCACTATACATTTCTATGTACATTTAAAACAGATATTGAATATTATGAGGCAAGGCCTAAACGCACATTCAGTATATGTGTATTTAAAAAAAATATTGTACGGTTGGCCTTATCCTACTAATTGAAGTTGAGTTACTATGGTGTAAAGAGGAGTACAGCTGGAGACCGACTCTTTTCTTTTGATTCAGAAAAATATTTACATGTAAGAATATATGGCTGTGTCTGATTTGAATACACAGGAAACTCTTATGTGCCACAAGGCTCTAATTTGGGTCCAGTAAGAGAACAAATGATAAATAATAAATATGATGTCATTTTCCAGATCAGAATTTCAAAGTCATATTACTTATCAGCTTGGAGGTCAGCAATCGAAACACACCCATAAAGCATATTGGCGTTATTATCGATATAGTTCGAATACATAAATTAGTATTATTACAGCTTTTTCGTCAAAAATTATGAAACTGCTACTAATCTAATATTTATCTATTTATCACCTTCTGTGCTAATCATAATTTATATGATCTTGAAATAGATGGATGCTGTAAAATTATTATAGACGTATACAGTTACTATATCTTATTGTATAAAGCCGGATGGTGTTTGCTAAATTAATAAAATTGCCAAATACTATTCAAATCTGTTTAATTGCCTAAAGTCACGTATTTCTTGGTTTATTAAATCCAAAAAATATATCATTTTTATTAATATTAGAATCATAGTTAGGGAAGATTAAAGTTTAACAAAAATATGCCCTTCAAAGAGAAATATTCTCGAGACTTGTAATAATTCAAGGTGAACTTTTACTCAAGAAAGGGGTACAACTGTACACCGATAAACCTGCTACCCTAACGGTATAATATGTTCACTAAAGGTTTAACAAATCGTATGACAAAAAAAACAAAAGATTACTTATCATTATTATAACATAAGCGAATATTTTCTGACAGTGCAGAATGCTCATCAGAAATTCTAGCATGCATATTTATGGATTTGTAGGGAATAACCATACCACACATGTAGAAAGTCTGTACCTACATTTGAAATATTTCAAACCTTCCAGATCAAAGGCCAAAGATCCCCTTCTCTATGACAATGAAGAAGTAAATTTTAATTCAAAATATTTGACAATATGAAGTATTGTAACTAAGAGAATTTATTGTGATTTGATACATACAGGGTAGGACAAAAAAAACAAATGATTATATAAAAATAATCAAGCCAGGACATCAATTACATTGGTGAGGTAATAAGGGAATTATAATAATGGCTAGAAAACTTAAATAGCTTAAGTTTGTTGATACTTATTGCTGAAACATTTCTCAAAAATAATTACAGATAATTGTTAACCCAACTATACAAAGTGACCAGTAAAATCGGTCTAAAATGAATCTAACAAAAACAAAAGTTAAGTCTCATAGATCCGTAGAACAAAAAGTAAAAATTAAAAACCAAAGACTTGAGGAAGTCGACGATTATGTTTATTTAGCGCAAACGATGAATCAGTAAACAAACGAAATAGTCAAAAAGCAATGGAAAGTCAATTGTTGAGTATAACATTTAAAGACCACAAAACAAACATCTAGATTAGAAACACTCCGACAATTCATTACTAAGCAATAGCAGAATTGAAATGGGATTTTGGAGACCACATAGTAAGACATAAGAATAAAATATGGACTAGCGTCCTGAAAGGACGTTCTATTTGGAGAAGAGATTCAGTGTCAGTTAGCCACTAGCTTTTGATGTGGAGTACTGGTAGAACAACGGATAGAATCGGGTATTTACGGGTGAACACGTCCTGATTTCCTGTACTATTTTCATTTGCAAGGTCTAGAAAGAAAAATGTGCTGCTCACTGTCAAAATCTTATCCAACAAAGAAACTTCTGGTTTCAGTTAACAATGTCTCTTAGTTTACGTAACATAGATGATCTTTTTATCGCAATATTGTAATTGTACCTAGAAAGTTTTAGGTATTGTGGATAAAAGAGAAATAGAAATACACAAAGTGTAATGCTGAACTTACACTTTGTGTATTTCTATCCATAGATATAAATATAAATAGGAGTAGATTTGTTTGATGGTAGGGAGAAAGTCAATCATTTTATAGAAGGGTAAAAATACTCAGTATATTTGTATTATATTTCACCATTTAATAAAATGAAACCCAGAATTAAGGTTCCCAAAGAGCTCCATCCGCAGATCTCCCGTCAAACTCAGGAACTGTTGACACAATTTGGGTTGACTGTCATGCCTCACCCACCTTATAGTCCGTACGTCGCACCTAGTGATTATTACTTGTTCCCTAAGTTAAAGCAACACTGGGGTGGCCAGCGCTTCCGGAGTGTCGATGACGTCAAAGAAGAGGTCAAAGTTTTTCGACATTAGGATACAGAAATTGGAGCACCTTCTACAAAAATGAGTAGAAATAGATGGCGATTAGGTGGAGAAATAGACCAAACTTTTTTCTTTCCAACGTTATAAATTTCTATGGGAATGTTGTCTATTGGTAAAGTTGATGGAAACCTTATTTATGGATCGGCCTTTATTTACTAATTAGGATAGTAATAGAATTTAATGGAAGTTTGCAACTTTTAGCTGATAGATTTAAAATAACAATTGTAAAGATAGGATATTTCTTCGGGTAAAGGGGGGTGGTAGTAGGCTCAATATTAAATATCTCTGTGGAAGGGAGGGTAAAAAATTGCTCGTATTATGTAATTTTTGGGGGCTTCTTCTGAATAAGTTGTATGGAAAATAGAAATATTATTTTTTTCTTAATGTATATAAAAAAATAGGTTTACAATTTGAACCACAATCGTACAGGCGAAAAAATCGATCTCTTGTCTTTGTTTTGCAAATTAAGTTGAGCATTTTTATATTAAAACTAATTGTCAAATATTTACAACTCGTGTCTTAAAATATGAGTAATTAAATCCATAACCTTATTTTTAATAGGTAGATGAAACCACACCCTGTATAAATAAACGATAATTACGATTTGTGTTGACACTACCATTAATTTTAGCTGGTACGACTCCAGTTTCGTAAGATACCGGACAAGCGAGAAGATTCTGGTGCGACTACTAGTAGGTGAAAGTTTGCGAAAATAAGTAAACTTGAAAAAAAAAAACGTTTCATTTAACGATAGAATCCTGTATGAAATGGTGTGTCAGTTGTTAACATGCCTTTGACGTCATCAGAGAGTAATGATAGTAACAGAATCTCGGATATACCCCTCAAATCATTACAACATAATAATCATCTCGAAGATATCAATTTGGAGACGATAAAATTCATTGATGAGAACGAAAATATCGAGCGCGTTGGTCAGGCAGACTGTCGCGATGAAGATGCACCATCGAATGAAAAGTAAGTAGTAAAGGAATTCAGAAAATGTTCCAACTATTCATTTTTCCTCACCGTTTCATTGTGTTAAATGTATTGCATACGTCCAAAAAATATAACTATTCTGTCTTATGTGTCTGTATGCTGTATGCAGTGTTAATAGTTCAATGAATGTGTAACTGAAATATAAAAGCATTCAATTGTTTCGGATAAATGCGTTGGAGGCAGCGTTGCCAACCCAAATTTTACACTTTCCCCATATATCTTCACCCAATTCGGGGAAAAACAGAGTTTCGATTCCCCACACATTCCCCATATAACTTTCTCAAAAATGAAATAAACAATAATAATAATTTTTTTAAATTTTATTCAGATGCGTATTTACGGGTAGTGGGCAAGGGGGACACTATTTTATTTTTCTTGCCCCCCAATGAAAATGCTATTCTGTTTTGCTTGCCCCCCAATCAAAATGTCAAAGATGCGCCCCTGCATATCTTTGTTGTTGACAACTTGTATTATTAAATTTTAAAATGCACCTTTGTTTTTTAAATATTTCTGTGTTAGCCAATAGAGACGTTACAGTATCTGCATGTAGGTGATTTCGGTTGTTTTTAAGATCTCTGAATTTTCTTTCTACGAATGGAATTTCAAATGGCAACACAATAGGTGGATAGTGATTTTTTAAGTTGGGGAACATATTTTGTTCTGTTTCAAATAATATCGCAATCGATTAAACAAGGCAGCATGTTAAAATCCCTGCATTTGCCCCTCTCATGCAACCAAACCCCACAAAATCCCCAATCTACTTCATATTCTCGTTAGTTAGGGGAATTGCCCACTCTTGGCAATGCTGGCAATTGAGAGTGTGGTGTCAGAGGCCTCTCAACTTCAGTTTAAACAAAAAGTGGAAAAAATATGCTACTGGAAAAATAAGGGATTAATGAAGCTGTTTCTACAATTTTAGTGATTTTGAAAATATTTCAGTATTTTCAATGAAAAATGATTGTATCAAACTAAACAAACTGGGTTTTTAAAGCCCAATGTTTCTCGTTTTGAAATCTTTTGTGGCGTAGCTTTCTTATTCAGCTTCCATTTGGTTTTTTGGACTTCCATGCTCTTTTTTGCTTCCAGATTTTTGAATAAATTCTCTACGAGTATAGGGAATGTTTTTAAGAAAAGAATTTTTTTTATTATTGACAAAAATTGGAAGAAAAAATATTTATTATGTTTTTATAAACTCAACGACTAAATTACTCATAAAACGACGAATGTTTAATGTGACTTTTGCGCTAAACACTTCGTAATCATTATTTTCCCTTATTTTTATCACAAACATCGTTCAAATGTTTGGGCAAAAAAAATCGAAAAATTTTATTTTCACCCAAAACCAATAGTGGTTTTGGAAAAAAATTGTTTTTTGACACTATTCTTTTAAATATCTTCCAAAAATTGTCGATGAAAGTGTTTCGAATGTTACCAGGGCATTTTTATGTTTAATTGTAAAAATATGGAAAAAGCTCTAATAAAATTTCTTTCCCAATAATGTTTATAAAATTTTGTGACAAGAAACTTGATTCGATTTTTTTCCCAATAATTCGATTATTTGAAAAAAAAAACGGTTCAATAGAAAATACAAATATTTTCGCAGTATACTGACGTCCAAAGTCTTGTTTACAATATTTATAACTTAGCCAATAATTTTCTAAAGAATCAATCATAAATAACAATTCTTGTTTCTTGTCTTTTCAAATGCATGTCAAGGATTAAGAACTATCATCTATCCTTGTTGAGAATTTATGAAATGTTTGAAACTACTTTTTAATTTACTATGTAATTCTTCTGGAAAACTGTGGCACCTTTAGTGTATCACAGATGTGTAAAAAAATGTTATTTTTACCCTTTACACCATCTCATCTGAGTAGCTGTCAAAACAATTTTGGTTTACTCCATGAAGATGTGAGCTTAGCTGTTGAAATTGCGTTCAGTTGGGGTACAAAACCTTTTTGTTTATACATAATACGATACGTATGTGTAAATCTTGGGTGCTCAGATATTGATGCTTAAAGACAAAGGACTCCTTTTTTATTAAAAATCCGATATCCTAATAAAAAATAAAGCTGCAAACTACCGATCTTGCTATAGTTTAGCTGGGGTAGGTATTTTTTTTCGGTGGACCAAAAAACTATATACTGTTAGTCCAAATTTTTTCAACAAGATTTCTTAGGATTGAGTAAAACCTATAGCAATCAAACCCAGAAGCGAAACTTTTGTCGGAACCTTTGATGTTTTGGGGTCAAGATTTCGTGAAATTGAACAAAATCGGCCGTTGCTTTGATAGTAACGATACCCGGGCGGTAACTTTAAATTAAATATAAGGATTAATTCGTATTAAAAGATGAACAACATATTTGAAAAATGTAAGTTTTAGAGGCATTTGAATAAAAAAATTAATCAGAAGTCGTGTGAAAATAAAGGTTTGTGTAAATTGTGTTTATCGTTGGCTTAAACTACAATTCTGTCAACTCCATAATTGCAAATTTTAGATGAGACGCAAAAAACTGATTAACGCCTATGAAATTTAGATTTCAATTCTATAAAAAGGCTTATGTTATAAAATTTGTGCTTTGGCATAAGTCAAAACCCGTATATTATATATTTATCCTATTAGTAATTTTTTATTACCAATTTTAGGATATATATGTTTTGCATTTTCGAAATTATTTATTATTGCGTAATTTTACACCGACCAGAATATAGTTTGGGTAACTCATTTATCTTGACCGGTAATACATTTTTGGTTTGTCTTTGTGGTATAAGAGTCCACCCATCTTGAAATTTCAACTTGAAGAATATTTCACCATTAGGTCGATATTGAATGGCGCGTAAATCAGTTACCTTAAAAAAATTAAATTATAGATGATTGCAATTTTAAAGAAAGTATTTACCTTAGGGTCTGCCTTCATTCTTCCAAGGCGTATTGACTTGTAAAACTCAACCACATCAAATGATTTAAAAAAGTCATGGGTTAAATAATGGACCTCAAAAGGCTTAGGATTTTTTCTAGCTTGACCGCATACCTGAATGTACTCAGCAGGGACATTAATTATTCGATTTTTGAGTTGGTTTTCAATTTTCGCATGCATTGAATCACACTCCATCTGGGTGTGGCCGACCTCCAGAAACTTTTGCTCAATAATTATATTTTCGATAATAGCAAGGTTCAGTAACGCATTATACATAGTTACGTTGCGGTTTTGGTAAGTGCACCCATCACTATAAATAATAATTTTGTTTAGCGTTCCTTGGTTCATTCGAAGAATTACTTTGTCCATTATAAATTTAACTAACATTGATGCAAATACTTCTGAGTGAAGCCCCCCTTCAGATTCATTCCATATGTAGCAAGAACCATGATGGGTTTGTAAATCAAATATGGTAAAATTATGTACGCAAAGTTTTGTCTTATAGTATGAACTAGATACGGTTGACCGAGGTGTATCATGAACATGTTCAGATGTAGCAGTTGGATAAGTCTTTCAGGCACACTGTATCTTTAGCTATCTCTGAATCGGCTAAAATGGAGGTTGCTACTTCACCTTGTGAAAAAGAGTAATCCCTACTATCATTTAATGCACAAGTTGAGCATGTCATATTCTCATTTTCATTAGGAAAATTAAAGTCCGAAAATTCTTTATTAGTTTCTTCAATGATGATATTATTTTGAAATATTGTAGATATAGAAAAGTCTGCAATTAAGGGTATATCACTCCCATCAATAACAATATTAGGTGGGACATGTGTACTCTCAACATTTTCCTCTAAATGAGATGCTGCATTCACAGTACTATACTCGCTGACTTCTTTGTCTGGACTTGATTGCCCTATACGTAATGCATTCGTGCATTCAGAATTCTTCTCTAAATAAGATGGTAATGAGACAGTGATATTTTGGTTAATATCTTGTTTTTTAAAAGCTAACTTTAGAATTTTGTGTGAACGTGACGTCATTTTGTTTGACAAAACTGAAATAAAATAAAAGCTACCTTAGTCAATCAACAGCAATGAAAAAAGAATATAATAAGTAACCATATTTTATAAAAATGTCCTAAAATTCTTGTGAATACCTATCAAATAGATTAAACAACGAATAATGCAATCAGAAAAGGCATATGAAATATCCAGCCAACTCCAAGTATAGTCGATATGAAATTGTGTGAACCAGCTAGTAATCTTCCGATCAAATCGAAAACTGTTTTTAAAAAAATATTTATTTAATTTAAAAACAAAGATGTAAAATTCAATTCGTACATTCAATACCAACGGACAAAATAAGACTTGTTGACAATTACAGTTTCTGTTCTATTTATCACCTCGGATGACATCATATATCGGTCGGCTGCTTGGCTGGGTGTTTGTGCTTACAGGGCGGTTCTCGATTATGTAACTAGCTAACTCCAAACATAATTTTAATTTTAGTAATATTTATGAAATTAAAAAAAATGAAAATGTTTGATATGGTAACTTCCTTGTTTGAACACTAATAAACGTTTTTAACACAAAACCCCTAACAGTTTTCTCAGATATTGTAATAAAAACATTCGAACATTAACACACTGACGTTATATTCTAACCCTGCTATGTAAAATGACCGGTAACGAGCGAATTGGACGTTTTGCGCTGTTGACATTTTACTTTTTGGAGTTATCTGCTTTACGTAACACACGATTTTGAAATATTTAACATTTATTTGGAGTTATATTGTTTACTAAGCGGTAGATTGCGGTTAACTTTAATAAATGGAGTTTAAGCCAACGTTATATATCTGTGAGATACCAAAAGTTCCACTTCAAATGGTGTGGAAGTAATAGGTCCAACTCAACCCAACAATCTTTTTAAAGTATATTTTAATTCTCAAAATTTTTTTGACAAACTGACCTTACCTATATACCTCGTTCTGATGCAATTGTGAATAATAAATAAATCTTATAATATTTAGTGCTAGTAAGGCAATCCTTGGACTGTTTTGTTTTAAACACGATAAATTTCACTTTATGGTTAGGTTATGTTTGATAATTGATATGTTGTTGAATATTGCGTATATGCAACTAACATGTATTTAACAGATTCTTTGCGAATAATAAGATTATTTTTGTAGCTTTTACTGCGAGTATAAGGTACATTTTTTAAGTTCGAAATAATATAATAACTTCAAAATTCTGTGGTTCAATGAACCCACCCTCAAATTAATGGCTTTGTCGCATATGCGCAAAGAAATTTGTATCTGGCGGCAACGGAGACTTTGAGGGATTAGAATTGTTGGATTCCACCTTGGAGTTTAAGATACGTGGATTCGGCATACGTGAGTTTAAGGTTTGCTGATTTGGAGTAAGAATAGTTCTTGAACTTTTTTACTGTTTTTCACCCCCTTTAACGTACTTGGGGTCAACTTTGGATGCTGTAACTTTGTTTACATCGCTTCCTTACCCTTGAAAGTTCATTTATATAAAACTACGCCAAAAATATATGGAAAGTCAAAAAGTAGAATACATTTAGATCGATTTCAGCGATTTTCGCCCCCTATATGGAACTTAGGGGTGGTTTTGGATGGTGATACTTGGTGCACATTGTATTCTTACTGTAATACACTCACTTACTTTAAACTGCTCCCAAATACGTGGAAAAATAAAATATAAAATACTCTTAGGTCGATTTTAACATTTTTCACCCCCTTTTGCTCCCTTCACAGCGGTGGTTTTGGGTCGTACAACTTGATATACATTAAATTTTGGTTTTAAAGATTCTATTGTTGCAAAACAAAACTTGATACAAATGTGAAAACTTACAATTGAACATAAGTGTCGAATTTGGGAGTCAAAGACTGAAGAATCATGTGGATTTTGAGAATAGCGAAATTGATGAAACTCGAAAACTTCAAAATGAAATATCTCAATGCAAAATTAAACTATTTAAGCACACTCAACGGCATTTGAAAGAACAAGACTTACACTTTGAGGTGTCATCGGTTAGGATATCTAAAAATTCTGACGTAATAGAGCCATTTGGATCCTGGATTCGGATTCTACATGAAAAATTACTTCGGAAATGAGCCTTTACTTTCTTAGAACAAAATCATGTTGACCTGTGTAATCTGTAATAGAATTTGACATTACCTATGTACTACTACTATATTCACTGCACCATTATTTGGCATATGTGTTGATAAAATGTCACATCATTATCTGAAAGCTGATGAACATATAGAAGCAAGACGACCAAAACGGCGTAATCATCTAAATTAATAAATTTAATAAAAAACAAAACGTGTGCCGTACAAAAAACGAAAATAGTAAAAAAAATTTTACTTAGTGACATAAACAACAATTATATATTTGTTCCAACACGACGAACAACCGATTGTCGACGTGCGCGGTGACGAGTTACCATTTACAATGACATCATACCGCACGTCGGTTACTGATTGTGTAAGGGTTTATCGTCAGGTTGGAACACCTTTGACTTTAACTATGAGTTAGAGGATTGATACTTTAAACACAGCTGAGAACTAGATTTCAATACAATATTAACTTGTTATATTGGCTTGAGAAGGACTGAGATCTGAAATGATGATTATTGACATGTTCTGACGCATATTTCGTGTAATTCTAACCTAGGAATTACAGGGTGGTAACAGTTAACATGGACCGACTGTTATTGATTCCCTAAGATGTCGATTACACCACAAATTCAACAAATAAATAAATAATTTGTATAATTTTAATCTAGAAATTACAAGGTGGTAACAGTGAGATGGCTACTTAGAAGCTCTGTTGTCTGTTTCTGTTACTATAGTCTAAACTCAAACTATAATGAACTTTAGGATGAAGAAAGAAAAAAAAAGATGATTGAAAACAAAATACTAACGATACTGGATTCCTTATTGACGTCATGCACACTTTTCTGGAGATATTAGTCACACCAAAGAATTTCACCAAGTTGTTGTTTTTCTACCAGATAATTAATATATACAAACGCTGAAATATCTACAGCTAAGTCAAAGCAAAAATCAAGTTATATGAAAGCAGCCCAAAAAGTAGTTAGATATTGGGCCAATGATGTCCGCTCAGTAATACAGTGACCGATAGTGAGTTCAGAATAAAATGAGAGAGACGTAATCAAAAAGTCAACGACATTGTTTTTATCATGAGAAATAGATTGAAAAACGAGAATTCGGAAAGCCACACGCTCAGTAAATTACCTACTCGTGACCATTTAACCTTATTATATTATCTTGATAACATTGTAACTAGGTAACACCGGTAATAACCGTTGAACTCTGATGATTTAATTAATGTCAATTACATGTTCACTGATAACATAACACACTATTTGGGTAATCGTGTAAAAACATTTGATGGAAATGTTCTTTCGATTTTAACTAAGGACTGATCTGTACAAGAATTCAATAACTGACTTCGTACTTCTTGGAAATATAACTTTAAAGGACTAATAGGTCACCTTTTAACTGTGCCGTATTAACATCAGTAGTTAAGTAACACTAACAATGAGAATCCTTTACTTAAGAAAATAAAATATAATAATAATGTTTATAAGGAATAAAGGGTTTCAATAATAGCCTATACTTTTAGGAATTATGTTTGAAAGAAATTATCTTTTAAATGACCGCCACACCTTTGTAGGCACATGCGTACTGTTTTGACAAAATTTGCAATAACATTATTTTATACATGTGGCGGTTTCGGCGTTCAATGCTTCGGTGCTCAAGGGCTTGTGTTACTATAAACCTGCAACTTGAGATATTCCCACAGTCAGAAGTCCAAAGGTGTTAAATCACAAGACCGGGATGGCCATTTGTGAATATCAAACCGAGAAATGACATTACCAGTAGCAAACTTGTGTTAGACAGTTAATTTTCGCCAGCGGTATGACATCTGATACCGTCATGCTGAAACAGCATGTCGTCAATTGGCTGCAATTTTGCCGATTAACGAAACCCTCATGGTTAAAATGTGGAATCAGTTGGAGTTTGCAGGTATAAATACTAAGTGAAGTTAATCTGAAATTCCATCGTGACATTCTAACCTAGGAGTTACGGATAACAGCAATTACATGAAACGGCTCCAGATTCGGAACCTCTATGTGCTAGTTTCCCCGAAAATCCTAGATGTCGGTCTTTACATCTCGCGTCTTCAATACTAAGTATATTCTGAAGAGTTTGTTGGAATGTCGTTGTGTTCATTCATTCTTTTCACATTAGATAAATTGGAATTATTCTGTCGACCGATTGGACGCCCTTTACGGATACTAGGAATTAAACTTTCAAGATTTTAATAATATAATCAGGCCGTGTTGTTCTAGCGTATAATTTTCCATGTTTACTAACTTCCATCTGTCGACTTTCGATCTGTCACATTATAAACATGTGTCATTATGACTTTCAAACATGGCGGGAGCTCTTATGGAAACACATTTATAATACAAAACCCATTAGGCGGGAGCTCTTATTGAAACACATTTAAGCATAGACAATTTTATTGTAATTTAGGCTGGGTTTTACTTCACATTACCAGATATTTTGCAATAAAAAACATGGAGTTAAACAACATAAAAAATGTGTGTATAAAATAATTATTGTTTACGTTACCGAACAAAACAAAAAAAAAAATAAAACGACGTATTTCCATTGTTCGTATTGTCAGTTATATTCTTTCTGTCATTAAAAAATCCCATCGAAAAAGCAATTCCATTTTTTTCCAGAGTTTTTTAATTTTCGGGACAACTTTTTGTTTCTCTAATCTTACTCCGACTATTGCGAAGGTAGCTAAATCGGCTCAAGTGACTAATTTACGAACGTAGAACATTTTGTTTTTGTTTATATATGTTACGGTAAATGTACACTCTTGGGAAATGTACACTTTTACCGTAAAATGTGTACATTCCCAAAAAGTTAGGTATATGTGAACTGAATATAATGTATATGTACATTTCCCGCCAAATGTGTACTCTTACCTTCATGTTTTAAGAAAAGTTGGAATACTAATAAATTAAAAATGTTGTTGCAGTAAAAAATATTTATTTAAATAAACATAATACAGAAAGCTTTAATAATTAATAATTAATTTTAACCAAAAAATGTAAATGACAAACAAAACATACTTTTCTTTGCATATTATATAATATGTCGTAGGTTTTGATCCTAATATTCATAAATACAATTTTCGTCGTGTGATATAAACTTTTCTTCGCAAATGGATGGCGAATTCATGCCTAGAATAAGATTGTTTTAAAACTCCCTGTTTAGTTCCTAATTTATATAAATTTTTATCGTCATCTCTAGAACAACGCAAATCAAATTTTTTGGATCCGTTTTCCACGATTAACGCCTGGAATGGAAACATTGTCATCAATCACAGCAACAGGGAATTTTTCTTACGAGAGATTACACATTGTGTGTGATTTTCTAAATTTTCCCTTGCTTTCTTTCGAGCAATATCAGTTAAAATTTTCTTCTCGTTTAAAACAGAATTTAACTCAAAACTTCCATCTTTATCTTCAATTTGGTTGCATAATAAACCATCATCCAAAATTACGTCTAACGTTTCAATGGAAAATTCATCGTTTTCTGCGACTTTGCTATGTGGTGAATTGGCTGTGTGTACTTGTAGTAATTGCTCTAACTCTTCTTCTGTGTCCAGCTGTTCAACCGATTCCATAGGTAAATTTGATGTTTTCAAACCCAATTTCATTATTGTTCCGAATAAAGCTTCATAGGGAGTTTGCTTTATACCCTCATGAAAAGCTCTATTTTTCATCAGTTGAACATATTTTAAACCTTCTGACCACATAGTTGTTTGGTTAGCCGAAACGGTAATTCGGGTACCACTACAAGTGTGCATGCGCACCACATTACTAGCACTTGCGATATCGTATTTTGTATGCTCACATTTACCAAAACGGCATAGTCATTGTGAATTCAATGTACATTTCCCTTATTTGAAATTGTAAATGTTAGTTGAATGCACATTACCCAAACGAAGAGGCAAATGACATTTACCGGAAAATGTGTACATTTGCCGCAATATCTACTTTTACCGTAACATATACATATGACAGAAGGACATAAATGGATATAAATAATTTGAAAAACTTATAAATTAACCGGATCAACCTACAAACCTGTGTATTTACGATACGGAAAATATCTGCCTGTGCTACTATATCAGTTTACATTTTCATGTTATCAAACTTTATTAGTTCCGATTACGAGTTCATAATTGCGGTAATCGAGCTGTTATCGGTCTCGCATTTTAGCTATGATTAATTGAATTTAAGTGTTTCTGTTTGTGTGATAATAAGTGACGATAAAACAATGAAATGCTAAACAACGCCCAAATCTCTCTGGTATTGTTTCTCCGTATTTAAATTGTACGTATATCATCGAAAATGTTTTTATTAACGGAATTTAATAAAAGTTCCTATTTGCGAATCAAGAGTTGCCCGTATCTGGACTAAATATTAGAATATGGAACTTCAACTAAACATTTACAATATTATAAAAAATTTGGTCATGATTGTTCAATTTTTTTATTCGTTAGGTTCGCTGTACATTCAGAGGAATCGGATTATAAGTGTAGTTAATTCACAGTTTGAAAACAGTATTCTAAGTCTTGCCAAAGTTTCAAACCCGAATTTAAACAATAGGTATGATGGCTAATTTTGAGAAAATATTTAAGTGAATTCGGAAGTACCAACTGTTTTCAAAAAAATATATATTTCTGTAGAAATGAAAAAAGGTCATTTTAATTTTAAAAATTCACGCCAAAATGTATCATCCTGCCCTCTGAGTGACGTCACATATATGTCTGTCAACAGTAAACACTAGGAGTTCTAAAGTGTATAAGTGGTCTCTCAGTTCGATAACATATAAAAAGGCGTATCAAGTTATTTGTTTGCGTTCTTCACAAGAAAACCATGCAAAATAAGTATGTCAATTCTCCACTATATTTCTGTGGAGATCAATTTAACACTTTACTTTACTCCATAAATTCTAAAATATTGTGTTTATAATTATCTCATTGTGAAGCGAAGAATTATTTATAATCCTTTTTGAGGTTATCTGAAGGTATTTACTTTATTCTGTAGATTCTAAAATATTTTGTATATTTTTATTTTCATCTGAAACTATCTATTTGTTTTTACTTCAGTCATAGTTAAAGTGGAAATAGAATCAGTTTGTTACTATACAATTTTTAATTCATTGTAAACATACCTCTATCGTTTTCGCTACTTATACTGGTCGATTTCTCCAAAATACCTTATAACTTGGATTCTATTAATACCGTGGTGACAGATTTTGGTCCACAGTTTTTTCGGTTTTTCCTTGAAGACAGTTGAAAGGAGAAATATTCTTGAATACATGGAGGCGAAATCTGCGAGAGAACCGCGTTTCTAACATAGGAAAAACTCGTTTTCCTTTTCCATTTTCCGTGAAAAAATATTTTGAACTGATTTTCTGGCTTCTGTCATGTTGACTAAACGCATTCTATGACGCAACTAAGCATCAATATACGGTAGGCATATGTGTCGCATGTGGCCAAAATGTTCAGATAAGGAAACGTAAAATATGGCCACGATTTTCTCGCTTCTGCCAAGCGTAAGAATGAAATTTGATATCGAAAGTAGTCCACAAGAAAGGGCATAAGGTTTGCGAATGAAGTACGATTAAGGAACGGAAAATATTCTGGAAACTTGAACGATTCCTGTCCTTAATATAACTTAGGCTTTTGCAAAGCTTATGCCAATTTTTTATTTTTTTCTTCCACGTGGGTCATTCCATGTCGAATCGACAAATAGTTGGACGCGACCCCACCGATTCGGATGAATTTTGGTGGAGAGTTTTTGTCTCATCATAAAACGAAGTTCTGCCAAAGAAAAAAATTTAAAAAAATTTTTCCTAAGATATTCAAAATAAAAAATTTCACTGTTTTTCCGATTTTATAAGTTTAGTTATTTAATATTTCAGAAACTACTGAATATTAAAAAACTCTAGTACATTTTTAGAAGACACTAAGAGATATGAGAAAAAAAAATTAATTTTTTTTTTAAATTATCAAAATTAAAATATTTTGAATTTTTAAAAATCGTGGAAAGTAACCATCGCGGAAAAATTCTGGCCTCAAATATTTTTATATAATGCCTCTAACACATCTAAAGAAATTCTGAAATTTTTTGAGGGGTGTTCTTTTTCGTTTCAAAGATATGAATTTTTGAATTTTGGCAAAATATTTTTTTTCTATTTTTTCAACTTTTTTTGTTGAATATCATTATTCTACCACATGATTACCGTAGTTTGAGGTCTAAGATATTTTCCTTATGTTAATGGGATGTAAAACCATAAATATCTCAAAATATATTATAGATTTAACTTTAAATCAAAACTTAAGTAATGTTAAAAGTGTCCCACTCTGCCATCTATGTTCCCATCAGTGAAATCACTATTATCGATAGAGCCCATGCCAGAATTCACTAGAGGGCCCTATTTCTTATGATTATTATTACTAGTACCTGTGTGACCGAGCTTCAAATTCAAAGTTTCATCATAAATATTCATATATCAAAATAATCGGACATTTGCTATGTAAACTTATTTTGAACTACCTAATATAATATGTTTTTCTTACATTTTTTAAATTACATTGTGTAATCCTACAATTCGGCTCTCTCCTGTATTTCAACCACCCTATATATGCAACTGCTTATGGATAACCCATTCAAACATTTTTTTAATCACCCTGGATAATTAAAATTCCACTTGATTCCATATTCCAACCATCCTGTATATGCGACCGCTTTTACTCTACAAGCAAGCTACCCTATAATACATTTATGTTCAAACATTTTCTTAACCACTTCCTATAATTATAATTCCGATTCACCCTATATGAGAAACTTTTTATAAGCTACCAAATATAACATTTTTGTGCTAACATATTTTATATCACACTGTATAACTATAATATTACACCACCATATGTTTTTAACTACCCTGTATATGCATTTGCTTATGGCCCCTCATTGTAATATTTTTTAAACCACCATGCATAATTATAATTTCAGTACATCCTATATTGTAGCCACCCTGTAAATGCAATTGCTAATGTGCTACCATATGGGTATAGCATTCTGTTAACATTTTTTTTAACCAACCTGCAAAACAATACTTTTATCCGCCCTGTATGTAAGCTATCATTAATTTCTAAATAAACAGATAATTACATACAATTTTGAGATATTGTTGTTTTTACATCCCATTAACATAAAAATATTTTAGACCTCAAATTTCGGTAATATTCAACAAAAAATGTTGAAAAAATAGAAAAAACACCCCTCTGAAAATTTCAGAATTTCTTTAGAGATGTTAGAGGTATAATATAAAAAATTTGGAGGCCAGAATTTTCCCGCGATGGTTACTTTCCACGATTTTGAAAAATTCAACATTTCTTAATTTTGATAATTTTCAAAAATTTTTTTCAAAAAATTTTTTTTCTCACACCTCAAGTGTCTTCTAAAAATGTACCAGAGTTTTATTTTTAATATTCAGTAGTTTCTGAAATATTAAATAACTAAACTCATAAAATCGGAAAAACAGTGAAATTTTTAATTTTGAATATCTCTTAGGAAAATTTTTTTAAATTTTTTTCCTTTGGCAGAACTTCCTTTTATGATAATTCATCCGAATCGGTGGGGGTCGCGTCCAACTATTTGTCGATTTGACATTGAATGACCCACTTAGCAAAAGCGATAAAATCGTCGCCATATTCTTACGTTCCCTTATAGAATTACGTCCTTATTTCCACCATTTGTCCACATGCGAGACTATGCCTATCGTATTTTGATACTTGGTTGCATCATAGAAGTCAAATTTAATTAACTGTTTCGATATTGCCAAAAATATGGTATTTTACGTTTAAGCAACATCTATTATTTTCACCAACCTGGTTTACTGTTCAATAGAATCTGCATTATGGCAGTTTTGCATATAATTCCAACTTATGTGGACCCACTATATTGTAGACGATTTGACAATCTTCAACTTTGTTAGGTCAGTTAATTACCAGACATTTTGATTTAACTTCAATTACATACCTTTAATATTCTCTACTCCGCTACATTTTATAATAAATCAGTTTTTTTTTAAATATTCATTATTTATTTTTTAGTGATTATAGGATAATTGGATGCAGTTTTCAATCCTAATAAACTTTGATAATATTTTGAGATGTTATAAAAAATAAAGCTAGTTTGACTAACTGGCATTTATTTTGATTTAATTCCAATCTATTTACAATTTATTACACCCCAGAGACATTTCCTTTTTTAATACTATACTATATAACAAAGTCGTTTAAAAAGTTTTTGCCGATTGTCTACAAAACGGTAAAAGCTATGTCCTTGAAAAAAAAATGGAACCACTTTGGGATCTTCCTTAACAGAATCCACTTTAAACAATCTAAATTCCTTTTTGTATGAAGTTAAAAACAAATTCACATTTTCAAATGATATGCTTGATTCAGGTCAGTATTTTCCAAAACTTGAAGATATAAAAATTTTGCATTGCCAAAGCCTATAACAACAAATTGCTATATTAGAAAATCTAGAAATACAAGGAGGCTTAACTTTTTCCACGAATATCGTTCTTAATGACCAGTTAAATTGTAATAGAAGTATTTTGTTCGATTTACTAATACCATCGTTCCTACTTAACGTTTATTTAACCACATAATCCCTTTATTGTATTCAAATAACCCTTTGAATAAGTTTACCTGTTTGCTTGTACCTTCTCGGCCTTTCATTAGCTTATGTTTCCTCATTTGAAAATTTCACCAGTCCTTATCGAAACTATGGTCACGTTTTATACTTATCTATTCAAGTGAGTGAGTGATAGAAAACAAAAAAATAGTTTGTGTTGGGGCATGTGTTTAATTTTAAAATTCTTCATTGTTTCAGAATGATATTAGAGCCCAAGTTCGTCGACTATGGAAGTATCCATTCAACATCTACAGATGTACCTCAACAGCAGCACAATACACAATACAATTCCGTTACAAAAGTAAATCCTAGACAGGTAGTGTTGCCTTTAAGAGACGACGAAGATTCCCCGAATACCTCTGCAAAGACAAAGATGGAACAAGGTAAGGAAAACTGATATTGTTTCCACCTAACCGCACACTGTATCACGCAATTGTATCAGTTGATATTATACATATAAATAGACATCAAGGATTCCTTTATATTTCTGGAATACATATATACAATCAATTTTATCAAGTGTCTATGTAACGGTTGGAAGTGTTGTAGAGGGAATAATAACAGGATGAAATGACAATACCACCTGACTGCAATTTTTGTGTACCTTCCTTATAGTAGTTTACTAGAAGATTGTGAAAATACGTTGTTGCCTTATTTATTACTTTTCGATATTTTAAAACCTTTATGGGATTTAGAGAATAAGATGAGTGCTTAAGAATAGCAAATTTCGGTTCTTGTTTGGATCATAGTGGCATAGAATTACTGTCTTTGATAAACTTGGACGTCCATTTGGAATCGTAAAATATTTGAACCACAATTTTATTCATTGCCTTTGCCTTTCTACGTGGCCAAGTCGATTTGATTTCATAGATTGTTCTTTCGTTTAACCACTTTCGTCCATTATCACAAAATAACCGGAGTCCGATCGAAACAGCAGTTTCAACAAAACATGATAAAATCTTAACTCGCATTTCATGAAAGAAAAAACACCAATTGAACAACAGTTACAAACAGTTTCTATTCATTATACCCGTAAAATCAATCCTATTTCCGTTATTTGACTTCAAATGCATCGATTCGAGTATTCACAAAAAAACGTTACCTTCCTCCTACGAGATCGTTATTCGCGACAAACCATTTGAAAACGGCTTTTTCGTTAAAAATACTAGAAAAGTATTGATTTATCGAAAAAAAAGAAAGATCATAATACATTTTTTGCTTAAAATTTGGTCCACTTTCCTTTTAAATTTTGGGAAAATATTTCCATTCCCGACAAAATGTCACACGAATGTGGCCCTATTTAATTGTGATACTCCTAAGCTTTGCTTAAATCAGGGAGGGTCTTACTTTTCCAGTTTTGTGACTCATATTGTTCTGTATAGTACCCAAAACATAGTCTTCTTCATCTTTTTTTATAGGATAATACCCTGTTTTCTTCACGCTTCGAATTTTTGTCATATCTTTGAGTCCATCTTCTCTATGGTCTTCTTAGGCTTGTTTTTCTTTGAGGTATATAGTCCCTTAACATTTTTAGTATAGTCTAGTCTCATATTATATTGTCATATGTTCATTTCAGTACCTTCTTTGTTTTATAAATGTCAATTACGTTACATTGTTGCCTTATATCTGAATTTCTTATTCCGTCCAGCTTCTCTCCTGCTAAGGCTCTTAAAGTATTCATTTCATCTGTACGAAATAGTTTTGTTCTACTTGTTGCCGCTCGAGTCTCTGCTCAATATGCCATTGTTGGTATCTTTTATTGTTTATATATTTTTACTGTACTGTCTACATTATTTATTCTTCCATATTAGGTCTCGCAAAAATCCTCATACTTGAGCTTCTTTGACGGCTTGAGATTGTACTTCTTTGTATGTGTTACCAGCCAGCTTGGATGTTGTAGCGTTTGGAGGTTGTCTTCTTTGTTTGCTAGAAGTACAGCGTAGTCCGCATAACAGACTATAAATTCTTATTTTGTATTCTATATTCCGTTAGATATCTTAGCGAATCGCCCTGTGTTAGGTCAAAGTTACATCTGGCGACTTCCAAGAGTTTATTTCCTGTTTGTATTTGGATTGTTGAGTATACATACATATCATCTATAATTTTGATCAGTCTGGTTGGAACTGTTCTTTCTTCTAATAAAGTGATAACGTCATATAGTTTCACCGGATCTAATGCCTTTTTCAGGTCTACAAAACACAGGAAAGCAGGTCTGTTGAATTCAATCGCTTTTTCCATCATCTTTCTAATTATAAAAATCGCGTCTATGGTTGATCCGTTTGTGTGAAAACCTTGTCGTTCTTCGCTTATTTTTATTTGTAGCTTGTCTAGTGTTTGGGGTCGTGATCGAAGAATGTGTTGTTAATTCTGAGACTGTGCAAATTCTGGTGCAAAAATTATACCAGCAGATCTCCCTTGTCGTTACTTACATGTTCGCGGAGTCGTTGTCTTACTCGTTCTATGACATCATTTCCAATTCGAGCTTTAAGTTAATATCAACCTATGGTTAAGAGATAATTTATCGGTTTCATTCTTCAGTTGTTCTTTTCCGAGATATGGGAGATGTTGCCATTTAATCCTGTTAACCGAGAGAACTTGAAACTTCTCACAAAAAGACTGTTCACGCAATAAATCCTCAATATTGTTCAAAGTTTGTGGAATGGGTACATTTAGGAAACAAAGCGGTAAGATCAAATAATACTAAAATTTCCCCTGGTTGTAAGGAAACATTTTGTACTGATTTAATGAAATCACCACAGGTTCCCCATCATATCTGTGTCTCTTTATATTGTGGTCTGATTCGGTCGTATAGTGTCTAGTCCATTAATATTTGTAGTCATTGGGCCACCTCCACATTTCAGTGTAGAAGTTAAAGAACACTTAAATAGTCAAAGTTCCAAATCAGTTGAGAGGGAGATGAGGAACAATGGATTGGCATTTTCGATCACCTCATTGAAACCTTTTTTGTGGAAACATTTAAAATCTCTAGTCTACGCCAATCCAATTGACATTAAGGTAAACCAATCAATTAGAATGAATTAATTGTCATTGTCCCGACATACGGACCAGTGTAGCAACATTGTGGAAAATCCAACAATTTTTAATTCTTAGCGAAGGGAAATGCAAATTATTTAATAAAGATATTACACTACAATATTGTTGTAAGAACATAAATTAGGTTTTCGAGATTAATCTTTACAATATATTGAATCATATCAAGTAATTTGTCACAGGTTAAACTTTTATATTGGGTCTTCAATAAATGTTAACATGCAGTATATTGGAAAATGTCCTTAACCTTGATATGTAATTGGTACTAAATTGTATGTGTTTTGGTGAACATCGTAATAATTATGATTATTTTGTAGGTGATTTGTACCAGAGGCAACCGTTGTTACCGAATAATATGAAAAATGAAAACTGGAATCATAGTAGTCACTCTGGAGTAGTCGAGTTCTATGACGAAGAAGATGATATTCAAAAAAGCGACGAAAGAAACGGTCACATTCGAATAGATCTCCCGCCTCCTATACGGGACGAGCCGAGATTCCCGCAAGAAAAATGTAAAACTTTGTTAGGTAAGTATTTTGACAACTTTCTATGTTATAATATTTACGTAACGGAATCTCTGATTATTTCTTGTGCAAAAAATATACTTTACTATAAAAAATAACAGAAAAATTACTATGATAATACACAATACTTGGTTTCAAACTTCACTCTTACTCTATTAATTGCCACTTTATTTTTGTATACAATGCTTTAACATAACGTCAATTTAATACAACAATTCAATCATCAACTCCAATTACGTTCTACTAGTCACAGCTCATAAAACATGTAGGCATCATTTTTAATGATATACGAATAGATAAACCATAAACTGTATAATACCATAAAACCTATATACGAGGGTGAATCAAATATGAACCGGACTTTTCTGTTTCTCGCCCTGTAGGTAATTCGAGTGGCGTGACGTCTCGATATATGTTAGGTAGGGATGTTAAGAAGAGGGGAGTTCGTCGGTTTGGCGAGGCGTAGTCGATGCGCTGTTAGTAGCATCATGTCAGAGCAAGAGGTGCATACGTCTGTTGCGTAACGTGTTGTTATCAAATTTTTGGCGCGGGAGGGCGTTAGACCGTCTGAAATTTTGCGTCGACTATCTGCACAGTTCGGCAATGAAACACTTTCAAGGACCCAAGTGTACGACTGGCACAAAAAGTTTTCAGATGGCCGAGAGACAGTGGAAAATGAGCCTCATGCACGCCCGCCCACGACAAGCATCAATGAGGCGAATATCTACGCAATTCGTGAGCTGATTGAAGACGTACTGCTGATCGATTTTCTGCACGAACGCCGTACAATTAATGCTGAGTATTACTGCGAACTGTGATTCTGTTGCATGACAATGCTCGGCCACATACAGCTGCATTGACTCAAGGAAAATTGAACAAAATGCATTGGAAAACCCTTGAACACCCGCCTTACAGTCCTGATTTGTCGCCATGTGACTACCACATGTTTGGGCCACTTAAAGAAGAACTGGGAGGCCTCCACTTTGAGGACAACGAAGGTGTAGAAACGTTTGTGCGCAATTGGTTATCAACACGACCAGTTTCATTCTTTGAGAAAGGTATTAAAAAACTTCCGATTCGGTGGGAAAAATGTATACATAAGAAAGGAGACTATGTAGAAAAATAATATGTATTAAAATTTGTATTGATCGTACCAATAAATTTTTTAAAACAAAAGTCCGGTTCATATTTGATTCACCCTCGTATAATGTAGTAGTCGGAATTGAACCATCGACAACAAAATTCGATGCACTTTATGGACAAGGGAGAATAGTTCGAAATATTTAGCCACTGATATTGTATGTTAGCTACAAAGAAGTACTTTGGATCGAGCTGTGGTTGATTTCGGTCACGTATTTTAACAAAAGGTAAAGCCTATATGGCCTTGAGCCGGGTTAGGTTTCTAGACGAATAAATAATAATCAGTGGTTTAGACCATCGCAAGCTACTTAATTATGATATGATAAGATTACGAAATTTACCGTATATAATACTTACTACAAAGTGTAAAAGAATAAATAAACTCGACTGCGTAAACAGTGAACTGTAAACAAGATATCAACTTAAAAACTTATTCTGCACAAACTACCATTTGGAGGTGCCTTCTCGGCAATGGGGATCCGTTTTTGTCAAACTTAGCCCAGGGGGCATCATCTTAAATATGTCGCGCAAAAATTCAAAATGAAACATACTACATGTTTATGTCAGACAACATGTGTGTTTATGTGGACCGATGAACAATTAACGCAATAAGTAAAAATGCGCTGCCTTCATACCATAGGTAAAAAAGAAGAAGAATCGGCAAGAACGATGGGTATTATACAGTGTGTCCGGTTATGGACTAGCGATAATCTAAATACATGTAAAGCAACTATTTTAATACACAAATACACTATATACTAGGGCTCAATACCCCACCCCGTCATATGGCAGCCATTTTGTTTTTTTGATGACCCATTCTCTACGTGTGAACAAAAACCTTTATATCTCTTAAAGTTTTGGTCTTACTGAGATAAAAATAGGCTTATTCGACGGACAATAAAACTGTCTATCAACAAAATTTCAACACAAAGTGTTAACGTTTTCTTAACTTTTGAAAAAAAGATGAAATGCAAAAAAAGGGTCAAAAAATTATGCAAATCAACAAATTATTGCAAATCAATGCAAAAGTAGTCCCGATTACCTCTCATTTTTTTTCACTAAATTGAAAGTTTTTGAGTTAGGCTACAATACAACATTAATTTCATAATTGTATATTTATTACTTTAGGAGTTATTGTTGTTTGAACATAGCGTATGCGCAAGCACAAAAGACCTTTATTAAGTGACATCTGACATTAGCTGCGTGCTGTCCGAGAAAAGGCTAGCAATGCTATTCGCGACTAGCAGGAGTAAGCGAAATGGAACATATTGACTCTACTGCAAAGAACTTACAGGATAAAGACTAGTTACGTTAGTTGTACCTTGCCCTGTCTTGTGATCCCTACTTTTACTTACCGTCCGTGCTGTTTACGTTCTGTATTAGTGGTTATCTTGTGATATGAAAATGGCAAATCGTCAATATTAAACGCAACATATTGCTGACATACACTTCGTTTATGGTTTCAGCAAGTAATAAGACTTTAATGTGGTTTTAATGTTTACCTACCTGTTTAAAGTCCCGACAAAGGTCTTTTGTGCTTGCGCATACGCTATGTTCAAACAACAATAACTCCTAAAGTAATAAACATACAGTTGTGAATTTAATGTTGTGTTGTAGCTTAACTCAAAAACTTTCGATTATGTGAAAAAAAATTAAAGGTTATCGGGACTACTTTTGCATTGATTTGCAATAGTTTGTTGATTTGCATAATTTTTCTACCCTTTTTTTGCATTTTATCTTTTTTTTGAAAAGTTAAGAAAACGTTAACACTTTGTTTTGAAATGTTGTTGATAGACAGTTTTATTGTCCGTCGTATAAGCCTATTTTTATCTCCGTAAGACCAAAACTTTAAGAGATATAAACGTTTTTGTTCACACGTAGAGAATAGGTCATCAAAAAAACAAAATGGCTGCCATATGGCGGGGTGGGGTATTGAGCCCTAGTATATAGTGTAATTGTGTATTAAAATAGTTGCTTTACATGTATTTAGATTATCCCTAGTTCATAACCGGACACACTGTATAAATATTTATGATTAACCTTACTATTACATAATATTACTAATTACGGCTATAATTGTTTGAAAAAAAAAAGTAGTTATGATGTAGGTTGATATTTTGCGATGGGAATAAAAAACTGCATGGAGAAGTTCCTGATGCAGTTTTTTAGACTATAGAGAACACACAATGCAGATATACAAATGGCAAGACGAAAATAAGAATAATTCCAAAAGATGAAGTTGATCTTTTTATGCAAAGGTATATATATACATTTAATCGTAAAGATATGATTAAAATTTTTCTCTATAATCATATATGCCTCATGGTGATGATGCTTCATATGTGATCACTCCTTAAACATAGGTATAATATAAAATATAGTATAGTAAGTATATTTATTATGACAGCATTATTATTAGTAATTACTTGATTATATGTTAGGGAAATCTTCTTGTTTAAAATGTATTAATAACTATAAAGGAACTCTTTATATTATATTACAATTTCTACTTCTGAAAGAGTTTGATTTGAAAATAGCGCCTGAAAAAACTTGCTGGTATGATGCTCCCAAGTGGCCAAGTTTTTGCAAAACGGGTCCCCATTGAAGCAGTAAAGATCACGTGCTGCACAATCTCAGAACAATCTTATGCTGTAGGAGGCAATATGTTTTATTGTTAAATTAAAGATGCTGTGGACCGTAAGACGTTGTGAGATTATGAGGCAGATGGCCTTTACTGCGTCAGTTAGCCAGGGGGCGACTACGACTAAGAGTGGTACTCTCTGCAGATTAAGTTTAGGGACAACTTAGCTTTGGATACAGATACGTGGTATGGGATAAGAGATAGAAATAGGTAATCTTGTTTCCCTCTTTTTTTTCAGTTAATTTTTTACGCAGTTTGTTTTTAGGTTTTTTTATATAAAGTCCATTTTTATATGCAGGGTTTTTGATTTTTTAAATTTACTTTTTTTCATGTAACTGTTGTAGCCGACGGTATTAAAAGTGATGAGATAAGATTTGATTTTTTAAAAAATCGCCTAAAAATAATGTCTCACAACGAGTTTATTCAACGACAACAAATTTAAATTTATTTGTAAATATTCAAAAAAATGTGGATTTTTTCATTCATTCACATGATATAACAAATAATTTTTGTAGAAAGGGTATAAATGAGTTTATTGAAATCTTTAAAGATGATTAGTTATGTGCAGTAACGCAAATCTTTATGGCTGAAAAAAGAAAAGAAGTGGATTCCAAAAGAGTATTTATTGTATTCTCAATGTATGGTGCTGAAACTGCCACAATCTCAGATATTAACGTCTCAGTTCGCTATCTCCGACATAGAGAAGTAATATATATCAAAGGAATCAGCTTACAATTCCAGCAATGGAAGATGTTTGTCAACATTGATCACCTGTCTACATTGTTTACAGTGTTATTGTATATGTGAATTTACCTGTTTATAAACAATCTTCTGATTTTATTCTTTCACCCCAATAAATTTCATAAAAAACTAAATTTCCCGTATAAATAGCACAATTATTGTTTAAACAATATATATATTGTTTAAACACTACAAAGAATATTAAACCATTGAATTTTGAAATAACTGTTTCTTAGGATTACAATGTTTTACGGATTTATTGACTCGACTATACTACCTGTAAAATGCAGCAAGCAGTTCACGTCTTTTATGAAGTTTCCTGTTATCGCGTAGCTTTAAGCAACAAAGCAATATAACCTAAAACTTGTATGCGTCATGTTTGTTTACTCTAGTATTGATTGAAATAATTGTCTCTTGAACTCAAAAACATATAACTTTCCATTTTTAAGTACTCCTACTATAGAATTTAATTAGAAATAATGTTTTAAAAGTGCATTTAGCACTATTTTACAAGTTGTAAACATTCTGAAGCAACTAAAAACACCTTTTCAAAAAACAGTATCAATTTGTAGATGGTTATTAGTCTTATCTAATATCGTATTAAAAATAAGTTGCAAGTAAATCCCATTTTTCTTTATTTATCAGACAATTAGTACATTTACGATGATCGTAATTAAACATTACAATGCTGTATAATTGGGAAATGCTTTGTATCTAGAATATTTCGTAACAAACAATTCCAGTGAATATTTGTTTTTTGAGAAAGATAACTGCATTCGTTGACATATTTTTATTTTAATAACATCTAACATAACTAATTTTTAGCCATGATGAAAATGAACAGAAACTTGATGCCATAAATAATGTTTTCTAGAAGAAGCAATGAATCGAGGGATATCCCATCCCTGTCTGGATAAGAATTATAACGATTCATTTTATTAAAGTGGCCAAGATCTAAAACCCGAATAGAAAACAAAACAAAAATAACTACTATTAAGATCAAATATTTAAAAAAATATGAAGAAAAGCTTTTCTTAACAGCGATTTCTTACGAGATCATCGCCTGGATAATCATCTATCACGGCTTTTCTCCCTTTGGCCTTTAGAGCCAATTTCTTTCTGATTTTTTTTTCTTTCCGGACTGTATTTGCAGACACAGAAATAGTGCCGTTGCAGACGCTAATTCAAAATGTCTAGTACGTGGGGCTAGTCGTTTTCTACAATCTAAACTAAACTTTTCTAAATCCCATTCATCTCTGGAAGACTTGTCTAGGTCATGATTCAATATCTTCTTCTAGGCCCCAAACCCGGACGTTCTCCTTTAAAACGTTGTTCCAAATTCCAATCATTATCCTTGTCACTATTAAATCTTTACCTCTTTTCTTATTATGATATGTATATCTAACACTTTATTAATTTTCATGAATATTTTTGTCTTCTAAATGACGAATGCCCTAACTCACCTAATTCGATAGTACCTCTTAAAGTTTCGTTCCTCTGTGTCTTTCTCATCTCGAACAAAAATCTGGTTGTTTGAATGTTGCCTTTACTATTGGGTCCGTAGCTATTTGGCCATGCACCACAATTCTAATTGGCCTTTATAAATTTCTTCTGCTTGGATTAGTTGCTCTTCAGTCCTCTTAAAGCTGCTGTCAAATTTTTGTGTCTTTCTCATCTCGAACAAAAATTTCGGTGCTAATATAACTTTTATGCAAATTTTTGTGGATTTCGGTGCCTTTTATGCCATTGACAACATTTTGGGTGGCAAACTGTGGTCTAAACTCTTCATCTGCGTCTTGGTAGATTAGATGTACTAAACGTCCAATTATAAGGTCGTATTCCTACAAATTGAGATATATTTCTGTATTCGTTTTCCGAGTTGTACTTGAATTTTTCTAGCACTGAAATCATTTTGTCATGAAACACTTTGAAGTAGTGGCAAAAAATCGAAAGGCGTAAATTTTCTGCACGAACGCCGTAGAGTTTTTAAAACAAAAGTCAGTTCACCCTCGATTTGTGTAATGAAATCTCAAGTGATGTGCTAAAATAGAGTTTGTCAGTGAAATGAAATCTCAAGTGATGTGCCCTTTTCACCATTGGCATATCCTTTAACTCTAGCAACTGCTTCAAATTGTCTTTTATACATGTACAAGGAAAAACTACCATCGACATGGTTTCAAAAGAGGACCTTTAAGAAGTACTGTACCTTTCAGTATGTTTTTCAGACTTTCACGTCGGACGATCATGTGTTAACATTTCTTAATGTCAGAATTATTCTTCTATGCTTTATTATATTTGGTATAACGCTTAGGTACGAGACCCCTGTTATATGCTATTTTATTTCGTTTTGATTGTTCAAATATAGTGTTAGCTTTAAACAAATTGCTTTAAACTGAAAGTGTGAGTAATTGAACATGTAAACGATAGAACATGAAGTGGTGTTATTTATAACTTGCCCTTCAATATATTTGAAAATCTGAAAAAATTATTCCTGTCCTTCTTTGGTATAATTGGTGTAATGTTTCTATATTCTATTCCCTCTTAATCTTCGTATATAAAGTTGTCAAAAACATAAATCAACTACTGGATGTCCGTCATGTGTAACTCATTTCATCTGAATACATACTCACCAAGTGTACACTTTATTAAAATTTATTCACTAACTGCAACCTGCGTTTTCGTCTACTGGGAATTTAAAAACAAACTATATTCCGGAAATTTAATGAATGTGGTCTATGTATCCGCGAAAACACATTAATCAGCCAAGGAATCTAAATGCCAAGAAATAAGTATTTTTAATTCATTGTAAACAGTTTCAAAGTATTTTCCTTCCTCAATTTCTAGATGAATTGTAAGATATTTAAAATATCCTGTAAATTAAAATGTTATTCCTAAAATTAAGAATTTCCTGCGATTATTATTAAACAAAATACATCGAGTTTAAAATGTTATCGGAATTACCATGACTTTTATTTTTATTTTGGCAAGTTACTAGAAGAATGTTTGTGACGATGAATTATTAACTTTCTGTACATGTTGAAAAATGTATTATCAAATTTACCTCGGTTGAAAAAGGACAGATCGCAGTCGTTGAAATGACAGTTTCTAGTATCTTTGGGTTAGGTATATTAGGTTTGTCCCAAGTTGATGCAAAACCTACATGAACGATTCAGCGCATGCCAATTATCTCAAAAGCCTACCAACATGGGCTTGCACGGTACACGGAGTTTAATGCGGTTGCCTACTCTGAATTAGCCAATGAAAAGTTAGCCCGCGAATACGTCACAAGTGTCTCAATTCAAAATATTGCGAACTGAAAATCATATGATGCAGCAACTTTACGTTAAAATTTTCAAATCTCTGGCGTTATTCTTTCACATTCTATGCCATTAAGAGGTTAAGTAATGGAAATATCATTGTTTTTCATTGAAAAACCATTGAACCAAATTAAGTATTAGTAAAACAAAGAAAATTATTGATGTACGTGTGTCTATAACGGAAGTAATGTACAGTTAAGGGTAAAATTATGTTCTGTTTTATATTTTTATAGCAAACAATTAATGCATTTAGCCCGAAATCAAGAAGTAATGTTGGTAGTTTGTAAATTTTCTTTGGTATAGTCACTACCTTTGTGAATAAATTAAGTACACTTATTAACATTATGCCTGACCAGTCTGATAATTGCCAGACAGTGATTTTGGTATTATCTCAGTTTCGAAAACGTACCAATCTAGCTCTAAAACTCGAATCCTACAAATCTTAGGCATGCCCCTTGAGTAGTTCCTGAACGGTGTACCGTATGATTCAGTAACGGTACACTGCATCAAGTTGGGACAAACCTTTAATCACCACGTTTGATGGTAATTTTGATTATTATTAGTTTTAGAACGTGAATTTTCAATTTCGAATTATCAGTTAAATTGCGATTTTAAGAGTGTTATTAATCGAACCCAAGTATTAAACTAAAATTAAAGCAGTTATTTTGAACTAATCGACAAGTACAAAAATTACATTTATATGTATTAGTTTTAATTATTTTTTTCTTCTTTTCAGCTGCAATAATTATGTGCTTTAGTTTCATATTAACTTTAACTTCTTTGAGTTTGGTGCATGAACGTGTACCCGACCATACTGCACCCCTTCCAGATGTGTTCCTTGACAACGTACCTGCTTATGACTGGGCATTAGACGTATCCGAATATATTATAATTTTTTGTGTGAATACCAGTATGGTTGCTATGATATTTCACAAGCATAGGTAAGTTGAAATGCTTTAAAGAAAGACCTAGACCTTAAAAATTTGTTAAATTTATAAATTTTGGAAGTGGTTTTTTCCCGACTACTTCTTTAATAAAACAATTTTGAAGATCGTGAAATTAAAAAAAAAAAACAAAAAAGTTGTGTTTTTCTCATATGTCATTTATAAAGGAAAAACTTCTGATTTAAGTGACATATGCGAGGACTGGTCATCTCTTCCCCTTATGATTGAAGTCTAACAATGTTTAAGTATGAAGTTGTACTTTACCGTGAAAACCTACTAGACTTGATTCATTTTACAGTAACTCTTATGCGATGATTTTCAGTAATCAGAAGGGCTTTTTTTTGGGTAGCACAGAATCAGTTGCGCCTTTTGCCTATTAAACACACGTTTTGGTGACACATTTTTAAAAGGAGGTATAACATGCAGATTATATGAAGAGTTCTTGTTTGATAGGTTTAACCCCAACAAGTGCAGATTTCAGACGAACAATTTCATTTTAACAGCAATTGAAAATTCAAATTTTTGAATACTTGTTGAAAATATTACATCATTCTCAGAAGATGAACCTAATACTGTAGAGCTTAAGAAAACAAAAAATAATGTTTAGTTTATCAAATTAATATTCAAACATAATTAGTTAATTAATAAGCAGATAAAGTACATATTAGCAACTAAAATTAATACAGATTTTAAACTATGATAGGATATAACTTTAATATGAACTTGACAAAACTTTCAGATTTAAATGACATATGAGAGGACTGGCCATCTTTTCCGCTTATGATTAAGTCTAACAAGACTTAAGTGTGAAGTTGTACTTTGCTGTGAAAACCTGCTAGATTTGATTCATTTTACATTAACTCTTATGTGATGATTTTCAGTGATCAGAAGAGCTTTTTTGGTGGGTAGCATAGAATCAGTTGCGTCTTATGCCTAGTAAACAGATACCGCGTTCTACATCTATTTATAAATAGGCAAAGACAATACGATTAGGTGCCATTTTCTCCTCTGTCTCCAAAACCGATTTTCTTCATTTTCAGTGCAGAATTCTAATACTAATTTATAATATTGGTTCATTCATTAAATAAAATATAATCTAAAAAATCATTATTTACATCTATATTGTCAAAGCCAAACAACTGACAGTCACAGACTGACAGTGTCGCCGCATCCAGACGGTCAAAACTCAAAACATTGAGTATGCTGTTATATTCTTAGAGCATGTACTTCTGGAAGTGGCATGCGCGCGTTGTTATTGTTTAGTGGTAAAATAGTCAATGTAGTAGATCAGTATTGATTTTTCGGACTCGTGCAGTAACTTTCATATTAAATATTCTGTTTTTAATTTGAATTTAATTATTTGATTAATATATTATTATCACAACCTTCCCGAAGGTATTGTGTAAAAAATTGTCAGACAGCGGACAATAGAGTATTAAATATTTAAGTTCTCCTAGGTTGTTGGTCTTCTCTTTTCTTTAATATTCCTGAACTTGATTGAAACCGCAAATGACGAAAAATTTTAAGTTGTCAAGAACAATTTTCCAATTATTATATCTAATATTTTTCCGAAAATTTGGGGGGTCATTCATTTGTCAAAAATATTTCGAATACCGATATTTGATTACATTTTTATTTTCTTTTTATTTCAATAGACTTGTCAATATGAGTGAACAATTTTGGTCATTACATGTACTTCTCCTCTGTTTCTTATAAAAATATACTTTTTACAATTTCATGAAATAGGGTCGAATTTAGGGTTAAGTGTAAGAGTAGCTGTCTGGCTAAACTTCACCACAATGTAATGAATCTCAATAAAGACTTTATTTAATTTCCACTGGGCGATCACTAGTAATAAATAAAACATAATGCATAAATACTAATTGAATCTCCCTGTATTCAATATTCAGTGGCAGTAATCTTTAAACTATTTTTATTTTCAGGTTCATAGTCTTCAGGAGGTACTTCCTCATAATGTCCTTGCTATATATGTACAGGGCGATCACGATGTACGTTACAGTGTTACCGGAGTCCAGCACGACATACCCCTGTTCTCCGAAGTCCAACGAAACGTCGCCTTTAATGATAGCCAAAAGGGTTGTGAAATTAATGTCGGGTTTCGGTTTGGCTGTCAACGGCCAACATATCTATTGTGGCGATTTCATCTACAGCGGCCACACTGTTATACTAGTTTTATCCTATCTCGTTGTATCTGAATGTAAGTACCTATATACAGCAGTTTCTCTGCTATTTTTTTATGTAGGCATCTATTTTTATATGTAACCAATCTAGTTAATCAAGACCATAAAGACCTTCAAATAGATAATGACTTCATCGATAAAGTAGTATATAAAATAAATACTAAAGTCAAAAATTAATCTCAAGAGACTATCTTAAAGAAGACCTAACAAGGCGAATATCACTGACATGGCGGTATTTGGCAAACTTCGTAACGTCCTTACATTAATCACACCAAATATCTTTGACGCACTCGGTGGGGGCGATCGCCCCCTCCCCCCCTCTTGCATCCGACCATGGACCAGTGTGTACTTCCTGTAGTAACATATGGATTGGATACTATGATGATTTTGCTATTTATATATATGCATCTGAATTGTCACAAGCAATAAGTTCTATATTAGTTAATATTCTACCAGTACAAATGTACCTAGTGTACCTCTCAGCTAGTAAGCAGTCACTGTGTTTCCGATAAAGATAGGCGTATTCCTTTTCACCAGGTCTTCTCAAACCCCTTTCTCACACAACGAAGAACTAGTGGGGGAGATATCTCTGTAGCAAAGATCTTACTGTATGGATGGTCATACTCACAATGCTGATGAGAGAAAACGGTGACTAGAAAGACGCCTCAACAGAAAATCCCTAGTATTCATAGTCAGGGGATTGACTAAATGGTGGAGAACTCGCCCTCGCAAAATTAATATATACTAAAAATCTCGAAAATACCAAACAAGGTGACGACACAAAAAAGAAATTGGATAACCGTCGTGGATAAAGGGACAAATATGAGTCGCAACCTGTAATATAAGAGAATTCCCACATAATATGGAAAATGTAAAGAGCTGACATAATTCATTTCCTGAGGATATTTTACCTCATAGGTAGTAGGGCCAAGGAATACATCTACTATTTAACTGATAAGCCAAGGGCGGTACATATATCAGCAACAAATCTAGCTGCTTTTTGTGGGTGTTGACGTCAAATGGGACGGTACGGTACTTGTGGATTAACCCGCTGTCTGCACTGTTATATTGTCGGCGACATCCATTAAATCATAATAAAGTTTTATGCAAACATTAGGAACGAAATTTAAATTATCTTTCAAATAGTTAACCAGGATTTATTTGTATGCAAATTTTTAATTCTTACAATCGTCTACCGCTTTGTTTATCACTTATATCCGGTTCGTTTCTGTTCTTCGATTTCACAAAACAAATATAAATTCGTGAGCGAAATCTGTTGTACAAAACATACAAGGAATTTATTTGATATTTGAACGGGCGTCAAGTACGATAGGAACTTATAACACGTACATCAAATAGGAATGTACAATGTCCACTTTTTTTTAAAAGAAAATATGTTATGTGTTTTAGCATGGAATTTATAACTTGACCAGTTGTAATAGTAAATAATTTACTCTTAATGTAAAGGTATTTAATGCAAACTTATTTATATTATTAATCATTAACTTAGAAATCACTGGGATTTAAAATTCAGTATCAATAAATTTAACAATTTGCTTTATAAATCAACTGAAGACCGTTTTATATTCCTTTTAAAGTTCATATTTATGTGTAGGTTCTGATGAGATTACATAAACTCTTGAGAAGTTTTACCCTTTGCGCACGCTTCAAAGAGGCTGCACTTTATTATCTTTATTAATAATACGTTTATTTAAATAATCTCTATTAACGTTATAATTGTGCATTACACAGTGCAAAACAACACGTCTTTAAATTAAATTCAATTCATCTTTTCACCATAGTTTTTATATAATTAAATACCTACATGTTTTTCAAGGATTTTTCTGGCTTTCACGCCCCACTGTGTTCTATTTCAACATTAATTTTAGTGATGGGCAAAACCGATTATTTTTGCAAATCGATTACTCGATTATGTATTAAGTTTAGATCGATGCATCGAGTAATAATCGATTATTAATCGATTATCATATAGTGAATAGTTAGAAATTTAAAACTAATACCACGCTATATTAGATATATATATATATATATATATATATATATATTGTTTTTAAGTTTTCGCGGGTACTAAATGTTTTAGGTGGTTTCCGGGAATTCATCCGCGTAGTTGATAACTGATCCCTGCCGGGATCGATGGTAATAATTCTCGTAGCCTTCTGCTTTCGCTTCTAGTCGAAATAATTCCAAACGTGGGATGACACCTTCATTCTCTTCATTATATTGTGCTTCAACGTCCTAAGACAATTTAAAATTATAATATCCGTCTAATTTTCACAGTTAGTCCCAATTTCTATTATAAGGTATTATAAGTTCTAACAAGTTCTACTAACGCAATTTTAAATTTAAAATGCAATTCACAGATCACAAAACAGCTATTTCATTTTTCAAACCCTGTATCAATCCATAGAGGTATTATACGTTAGAGTGAATTAGGTATGGGCGTTACTGTAAGTGGCAGTGTAATAATAGGAATAATAGAAAGATAATATCAGGGAGCGGTTGCTATGTCTCTACCCTACCAATAGTAGGCGTCACCATTGACATTGACCAATCAGGAATGACCTGCTTATTCTCTCTCTCTTTCTATTGATATTACATGAATTTCGCTATTTCACGTGCTCTACAGTATTAACCTCTTTGTATCAATCACGGGTCAAATATTTTAACATTATCCTGTGCCAGTTGTCATTTTAGAGGCTGATATTTTCTAAGGATTTATTAAAAGACCTTAGATGCTCTAAGTATAAACAAGCTGTTGAGTACATGTTTAACAATTATTTATGTTTTCTGTTTTTTTAATCTATCTGAGCCTTACATCATTTATCATCTAGATATAGCCTGTCAAGCATAAAATCGTGGCAATGCTAGAAAGAGAGGGCAATAGAGACAGTAAGAGGCTATTTCACTTAGTGGGTGGAAGCAGCCAATGAACAACATGCTGAACGTATTTCATTGGAAGCAGCTCCCAACTGAGTGAAATAGCCTCTTGCCTTCTCTCTCCTTAGTCTTACCATGACATTTGTGCACTGCAAGCTATCTCTAGAAAGTAAATGCTCTAAGATCTAAACAGGTGGGTCGATTATTGAAAGAAATCGATTCTAACCTCGATTATTTTTATTAATCGATTACGATTAATTTTACTTATAAGAATCGATTACTCGATTCTTAGAATCGATTGTGCCCATCACTAATTAATTTATATATTTTCTAGTATGGCAGAATTCTTTTGATAGTTTGTGGATTTTTTCCCAGTGTAAACCACTTGATGCCAAATTTCAAGTGTCCCTAAGTTCTTAGAATTGGTCTATGTTTTTGAGTATGTTAGTTGAGCGATAAAAATAACACTTTACAGACTTTTAATTATTTAGGAACTAAAATAATTGCTCCTAAGGAAAGACCCTGTAAATAGAAATTGTTATTGTTATCTTGACTGAAAACTGTAATTGACAGTTCGAGAAAAGTCGTAACGTTTCTGATGCCTTTGGGTTTTTAGTATTCAATGGAGCTTTACTAGACACGCAAATGTGTAGAGTTGGTAGTTATTGAGGTGTTGAGGGGGGCGGGGCGGTGAAGTTGACTGGAATTGTTTTTTGTAACACTAGATTATTAGTAGTTAAGAAAAAATGCAATTAGTACTTGCAGGCACGCATATTTTTTTGCATAACGGAAATATTTATCTGAAAATTCTGAGAAGTAAATTTGTCATTATTATGATACACACCTCATAATGAATCATGCGTATGACAAAAATTATAAGGAAGAATGTTGTTTGTTAACACGTTATATGATATCAGAGTTGATAATATACCATAAAGCAGATATCGGAATTCATACATCATGGTGAAATATTTACCAGAAGTTTGTTCTGTGTTTATGATGAGTTTGATTATTGAACTGAATTTTTCCATTATTCAATACTTGTATTAAGTTCAAAATTCACATGTTTTAAGAAAACTAGATAAAAGATCTATATCTTCCAAAAAATAGATGAAGCACATATTTCATGTCAAATTATTAAACAACCAGGTATTTCCCTCTAGGAAGACAAAGTTTTTTGACAAACAGTTGGTTTAGAAGTGGGACTAGCAAATTATCTGAGCATTTCACGTTCATCCATAACTAAAGTGTGCTATAAAAATAATTTTGAACTATTACATAAAGATATCAAATGGTATCTGGCCATACAGATTCTCTTAATTTATTTTTCAAAACTTACAATCAATTTGAATGTTTAAAAAGTTCAATCAATTGAGAAAAACATTATTAGCAATTACTGAAACTCAAGACTAATAAGTTTCTCCCATTTTTAATTATTTTTCTTTCATTAAGAATTACTTCTCGAACTGTGAACAATACCTATGGAGATCTGGTGACACAGAAGGTTATTATTTGCAGCGGCGGCCTTAGAGGGTGGCGAACAGGGCAATCGCCCGGGGCCTCGCTCTTGCAGGGGCCTCGCATCAAGCAAATTAAAACAAAATACAGATTTTTTTAACTATATATTTTTTTATTTAAAACTTTTGATTTTGATTCTTAATTATTTCCTCAGCTTATAACATAACGGTAAATTAAAATAAAGTTAGTTAACTAATTCATTCATTCAAATCATAATTGATAAATTCATTTTGCATTATTTGAATATCGCGCCTCGAAACACTTGAAGATCGGTATTTTAAACGCATAGCACTCGGGACTAGTTTAGTATTATAAAGTCTGTGACTCGATTAAGATACCAAGGCGGACCGACTCGCATCCAAAGCTGAGAAATTAATGATCTGGGTTAGTTTCTTAGAGACATAAATATTACTAAAATGGTAAATAGTGCTTTAAATTTGCACAATTTTTAAAATATAACTCTAATACCTCCCGCCATCTAGCGAGGAGCGGTTGTTAAAAGATAAAGAGAACAAGAAAGGTAACTTGACCTCAACACAACAATGAAAAATCACAAAGGCAGACCATATATGTTGTTCTTGTTTTCGAAAAACTCAAACTGCTATAGAGAAAAACAAAATAAGGAATTTTTTTGTATATAGTATTTGCCACAATTATGTCTGACAATGTAGTTTAATGATGAAAAAAGTACCAGCAGACTGGTAATGGTAACCTTGAATGGTACACATGGCACGCAGCGTCATCTAATGACTAAAGATTTAAATCTACTTTAAGGGAACGCGTTTATGGTATTGTCGCAATAGGAAGAAGGTCCACCTTCTCATCTTACACTATGGAGTCGGGACATAATGTTCTGCTCGTCTATTGCTCGGGGAATCCCCGTCGCTAGAGGAATTCCCTTGTTTCATTCCGTTCGTCAACTTTTGTCTCCTTGGAATTATTTTGCTTGCAGTATGAGTTACAAAATCGTTGCTGTAGCGTACATATCTTTGAAATATATTTAATATTATTACGTTCTTATAGTGTTTCAAGTATTAAGTGAGCTGGAAAAGTGTAAATTATAGTATTTTAAGTATTGAGTAACCTGACTAAGTGTAAAAAAACTGTGTGACACCTACTTAAAAATTATTTCTGTCTGTTTGTGCGAAACAAAACAAGATTTACGAAATGAGTTCGCGTTATCGTGATGCCGGTAGAAAATTTGAGTCAGGTAGTTCAAAACGGAAACGAGCTATCAAAAGAAAGCAGTTACAAGAAAATCTACGTAGATCTTTATATAAATATATAAATAGTGATGATCAAGAAACCTATACGAAACGTTTATTGACTAAAAGTGACTTTAATCCTGATTCAGCTCAAAACAGTCCTTCCACATGATCATGGGTGCCGCCGCCGTCATGAAGTAAAAACAGCGAGCTTGATGATGAATTAACTACATCATTGTCTCTTAAGTCACCAGTGCCACCGTCAACGATATCCTGTCAAGAACACGAATCAGAGCCGGAGTCCACGTCTACATCCATGAGTGCTGGAATGGAAAATCTGAATCCTCAAAATGACCCCGGTTTGTGGCCCAGAACAATTACTGATGTAGACCGAACTGAGATTGTATTAAGAGGTCCAATCCGGATTAAAGTTGAGTTATTTCCCGTAAATCATAATGGCCGGCGATTCAGTGAATATCATTATAATATTGCCACCACACCTGTTACGGTTGTGTCTGCTGAAAGGAGTTTTTCGAGGCTTAAAAGTATTAAAACATATTAAGGAATTCGATGACACAGGATCGTCTTTCAGCCCTTGCTATTCTTTCAATCGAAAAGACGTAGCTCATTCGTTAGATTATTGAGCTTTAATTAAAGATTTTAGTCTTAGTAAAAGCCGCAAACATCAATTTTAATATTTATTATCTTAATTTCGTAAATCTTTCAATGTAAGTAAAATATTTTAAAACTCAAATTTTATTTATTTGTATAACTTTAACATTTATCGTCAAACATGACGAATTCTTACCAAACAACCAGACCTACTTTCGCATCACATAGGTACTTTTCCGTAAGACAAAGGGCCTCGCAAAGACCTGCCGCCCGGAGCCTCGCAATGGGTAAGGCCGCCGCTGATTATTTGTATCAATTAAAACGTGTTTGGAAGAGCCAAATTGGTGATGTCTGTTATGTCCGCAGAATTCTCATAAGATTGAAACAATTTTCTGTTAGTAGTTCCATTGTAGGTACTCTCAAATCAGTGATTAGGTTTCTCTACTGCAACTTTTTTTCTTACTTCACTCACATGTAAATAGTCTATAACTTCTATGTATTTAAATAGATATAGGAATCCGTGAATGTAATGGCAATAGTCCAAAATTCTTTTGGATAAACTAAAAAATACAGTATTAGAGTGATGTCAAATGACAGGTAACATCATTAACTAGATTTAGGGTCAGTTATAGCATTGGCTGGATATGTCCTCACATCTTCATTCTGTAACCATTAAGTTGCTTTCAAGTTAGTTTTTACTCTAGTAAAAAAGAAATTAGCTCATCTATCGATGTGTGAAATAATAAATATTTTAAAAATATTTTTTCAAGTGACTGGTGACACATTTTTATATCGAGGTAAACATGCAGATGATATGATGAGGTGCAACTTTTCTTGTAAAATCTTATAGGATTTGATAGATTTAACCCCAACAAGTACAGATTTCAGACGAACAATGCAATTTTAATGCCAAATAAAAATTACTGTTCTTGGAAACAATCTAGAACGTCTTTCACGACTTTGTTTTCAACAAAAAAATGATCTTAGTAAGAAAAGTATATAGATTTTATTAAAATACATATTATTCCATCTTGCAGTCATCCTCAATATTTAAAACCATTTTTGCTTTAGTGACAACAATATTTAATGGTTCCATGCTATCTCGTAATTTACAGTTTGATTTGATTTTCGAATACTTGTTGAAAATATATGACAACATTGTCAGAATATGAACCTAATACTGTAGAGCTTAAGGAAACAAAAAATAGTGTTTAGTTGATCAAATTAATTTTCAAAAATAATTATTTAATTAATAAGCAGATATAGTACATATTAGCAACTAAAATTAATACAGATAAGCTATGATAATAAGATGTAATTTTAATATTAACTTGACAAAGTAGTCTTAATTTATATCTTTAAAAAACTTATTGTAATTTAAAATCAAATCTATAAATTAGTTTTTCTCTGGTTTTATCATTAAACTGAGGGAGAATAAATTTATTCAAAATACACAAATACAAATCCTCAGGTTCACTATCCATAATAACAATTACACCGAAAATATTCAAAACACGTCATTATTTTAAAAAAGGTCATATTTAATCCGTTAATAATTTATATTTAAAAAAGAACCGACTTCAGCTGACTTAAAATAAAAATCGTTTAGAAACCGTATGCAGTCAATCACTATTTTCAGACATATCTTCTTTTTTATCTGATTTAAGGTACAATTCAATTGAAAATTTTAGCCTGTTCTTATCTCTCTCTCTCTCTCTTTCCCCCTCTCTAATTTTTATTCTTTGTCTATATTTGCCAAATATATTTAAACCTTTTTGTAAATGTTTTGATTTTTCAGTTTAATGTCATAGTATTCTACATTTCAGATACTCCCAAAAAGTTGTATTTAATGCACTGGCTTTATTGGTTGATGGCTTGTATAGGCGTAGTCATGTTGGAAATTTCACATGGGCATTACAGTATAGATGTTGTGATAGCGTATTATATAACCACGAGACTGTTTTGGTTATACCACACGCTGGCAAACAATGCTAATCTTAAGGTAAGTTGACTCTTGAAAAGTAACAGAGCATTATTTCTCCAAAATGATATTATTAAACAAATACTACGATGTGGAAGCTTTGGTAAAAAATTATCAATTTTCTGTGTTGTATACCATTTTTTCAATTTTCTTGGGTACAAAACTTTTAGGTTAACTACGACAAAAACAAAAAAATATATTGGTAATTAAAATAAACTTATGGTATTCAAATGTGGAAATCCATGTCTACCATGTGAACAAAATGTATAACCTAACTATAAAGGTTTTCATAACAGTTGCAACAATAAATTTGTATAGTAATTTTCAAGATTAAGTTCTCTAATTTATTATTCAAAAGGAAATCAAATTTTTAAGCAGATCGTAGAATTACTACAAATTATATGCATAAATCTTCATCCAGACAAATCTAGCGTAGTTAAAATTCGGCTCTATTCTGTGAATGTGCGTTTTTCATGGAAACGTGAAGAGTTAGTTATAGGGAAATGTTATACTATCGCATAGAGAATAAAATTTTACTACTGTTGGTGACATAAAATACAGGGTGTTTCATTAAACTAATTAAAGTAATTGTCATTTGAAATTTTGGTTAATTAATTGGTATTTATTTAATACCTTGTATACAATATTGGATTTTCTACAAGTGCAACACAAAATATTATCCTTCAGGAGATCCCAGTCGGAATTTGGTTGGAAACAAGAAAAGAGTATGCTGAGACACTAACTCTTTAAATGATCACTATATTTTGATAAAATAGGGAATATTACAGAAACTATGGGGTTTAGGTATAGTAAACTTTTATGAAACACCTTATCATTTTAATCGTAGATACCGAAAATGTAATAATATACAGGGCGTTCAATTTTAAAAAAATAAAACTTTGATATTTTTCATATTTCCCTGTGTAAAACGAAAATAAGCGTAGTACAAAATGATCATTTTGTAATACGCTTTTGTTGTTTACAATGACAATTCTTAAAAGATAGACTTTAGTTCTGTGCATTATAAATATTTTGGTATGGTAAACTGATTCTACTTCTCCTCTGGTTATAATTGAAACTAATACTTCCAGATGAAGATAAATGTGCACACAATATTTTGGAATAAAAAATCATTGAATTATTAAATATAAACTTCGAAATTGAAAAACAAATGAGGGAACATCCATGACTTCAAATACAATAATTATGTAAATAATATTTTAGAATCTACGGAATAAACCAAAAACTTGCCTTTAAGTGATCTTGACCGAATTAATTTGGACAATTTGGGGCAACGATATTGGATTTTGCCGCCGGAGGTTAAGCCCCATATTTGGCATTGTATAACTTTATAGGGGTTTTTATGTTTTATAGCATGGATTAACCACAAACATCCTAAATATTTTAGAACTCATTTTTAATACACAAAATAACTAAATTATTGTATTATCACCTAGTGCTTATTGTTTGAAAGATTTGTAATTTCTTTGTTGTGATTTTCAGCAAAGTTCTCCGACAAATCTTCTGAGTCGCGAGTGGTGGTACAGTATGTTCCTTTATTTCGAAGGAAACGTCGGCGGTCCCCTACCGAGACAGTATAACTGGCCGCTGCCGTGGCCGAGGCGGTGTCATTTGAAAAGCCGGGCCAGTTAATACCTTACCGCTGGAGAGCTTATATATTTAAAAAGAAATATTCTCATGTGATATACAGTGTAGCGCCTTAAACCTGAAAGAAATATAAAAAAATCTTCTCTTTATATATACATATACAACAACAAAAGAAAATGTTGATTTGCTGATATTTTTTTAATCTCACACTGTTTTTCAGAATAGTTTTCAATTTTTATACGAGTATTTTATTAGCACTTAAATTTAAATGAAGAAAAGATTAACTGTGTATATTATATAGACTTTGTCACTATATTTAAAATAATTATATATATATATATATTTAGGTTGTCATTTCTACTAACATAAGAAAATTTAGATTAGTAAGATTCATTTCGTGTAAAGTGGGAATTTCAAATTGTTCCGATTCCAAACGAGTTTTTCTAATGATGTTCGTGCCAAGCTGTGTAAAAAAAATGTGTTCATCTAAAGAACGTCCCAAAAATGTCAGGTTTTAAAAATTCAGATAGAATTTAAAGATTTGAAATATTGTTCTTACGTTACACTGGAATTATTTAATTTAAGAATGAGGTGGTTTTTATGTTTATTATAGATCGCAATTTTTGGTGATCGTGTTGTCATGGTATTTATTTATTCTTATTGTTCAATTATTGCTATGTGTTAGGTAAAATTTCGATTTTGAGATATGTAAAACAATTAAATGCACCCTTTTGAATTGAAAGATTTTACTGTATTTACATTTTTAACATTAATAGTGTGTTTTTGATTCCTTTAATTTACCACTTCGGTCTTGGGTAAAAAAAGTTGAATTCATACTAGTTGCATGGGAGTCTCCAGGACTCGTGAGGTCACTACACTTTCATAATATTTCTTGATATTCCAACTTACTGGAGAAGTTTGTACTGGTTACATACAATGAAAAATTTGTCTCCTATTTCTTCGTCTTCTATATGTGATTTTCTTCTGAGACAAGCGTAGAAGTGGTTGGAGACTTACTTTTTATCTCAACTGAAAATATTACCAGAAGAACACCGGTAAGATTGAATCCTTAGGGCTAAAACATTAGCCATGCATTTATTTCCTGTCCACTTTACATTAGTAGAGGTGGTGTAATCCTTTGACCATTGACTATTTAATTCAGATCAGACCTCTATAGTGGAGCTGAGCTCCTCTGTAAACTCTGGTCTTTTAAGAACTCAATCTGTTAAAGGAATATTTTTTTTGACCCCAACTAATCTTTTCTTCACCGTCTTGACTATTTTTTATGTCTTCTGAGTTTATCGTTTTCTTTGCACCTCTGTAAAATTTAAAATTAAAATATTTTAGTTTTAAAAATTAAAATGTTTTGTTTTTAAATTTTACACATTCTGAAATTTTCCTTTTTACCATTGAAAATGGGTCTGGTTTAGACAACCAAACGTTTCGAATGGTTGAATGAAATATGCCACAACTTTTTATGGTATAGTTCAATAATTTAAAGGGCTATAATAGTTATTTTGACTGTTCATTGGGTTTTCTCTCCTCAAAATTTTTCCTGCAACAGATAAGAATTTAAAATTGTATATGCAGAACAAAGTGTAGTAAGGCAATTTCGTAAAATGGCCCGGATTACTGGCTGTCTATACAGAGATTCTTCCTCACAATTATTCTGAGAGAAAGAGTTGTCTACAAAATGATCAACCAGTATTCCTGTATATAAGTAATGTATGTATACTGTGTTATACTTATCTGTGTTTGGAGACGTTTCAACTCCGAGTTTGGAGTCGTTCTCACTCGTTTAGTGTTGAATTGGAGGTTTTTTTTCTAAAAATTTGGCTTTTATGTTGAATTTGTTGTTTGTCCTATAATAGTTGACGGCAATATTTTTCATATGGGAGATTTTACGGGTAATCGTGTTATTAAATTAGCATTCATTTTCTTGGGGCGAGAGGGGGGTGATAGCGGCGGTCAAGGTAATCACCAGAGTTAACCAGCCATATACATTTTGTTAGAAACTGGATAATTATCATTTTTGAGGAGACAGCATTTACGTTAATATAAATTATATAAATATAATGTGAACGTGTTTGTTACCCATGGCTTCGAGCTTTGCCGTGAAATATTTGACATGAATTTAGAGGTTATTATAATTCTGGCAAATGGTAATACGCCACCTAAAACATAGACTATAGAATTTTTTATTCTCAAATAGTCAAGAATATCTATTGTTATTGTTCGTTTTCGTCTTTTTCTATTGTAGTCTAATCTTTGCCAGCCCTTAAGCTTCAACCTATTGTTTAATTAAATTGAATTGTAAGAACTGTTATAAACAAGTATTTGAGTTATTTTGGTTGGTTAAAGTTTATGGGGGTAAAGATAAAGACTACATTGATAACAGTATCTAGTATTGGGAAACATAGTACAGCACAATAGTCTTATTGAAACTGAGAAATCATTCATGATTCAATACTTAGTAATGACAGGGAACTTCAGTATCTCAAAATCGAAATTACTGACAATTTAAAAAAATGAATCTCTTATTACATTTTATTTTTTAATATTTGACTAGCACAGTGGCCACAACACAATTTTCCAATTGTCAGAAATGTATTAAAAAATGGTAAGAAACTGCCGCGAAGGAAAAATATATATAGCAATTAATAACGCAAATGGAAATGTTTTAGAATTGTACATTTTTTATATAAAACATTCGTTTTTCCTTCACGCTACAATCTGTATTTCCTTATTTGAATTGTATTTCCCGATTTCTAGAACCAAGTGTTTTGAAGGGTGATTTGACTTGTAGTCCACTACTTCCCTCTGAATGCTTCTCTTTTTGCTTGTTGATAGGTATTAGTATGTGGTTGTAGATTTTGTCTACCTTGGTGTCATTCAATGTTTGCAAGTTGAAGAAAGAGAAGCTGTGGAGAATACTGGGCTTTTTCATTTGTTTCTTTCTATCATTAAACGAATCATTTCTAAGATCTGTGTTTCAACTTTTTCAATGTTTTTTATGAATTATTTCAAATATAATTCTCATGTGGGACGTTAATAAATATATCAATTAGTTGGCACATATTGATTTTACTTGCATCTACTGTAAATTTTTGTTTTTCAAATTTGTTACAGCTTTCACAAACTTTTAAATTTGACATTATTAATTTTTAATATGCTGAACAGAGCATGTCTTCTGAAAACAATTAGGTCGGTATTTAATAATAATATTTGCCTTACATTTCTATTCTGCATCACTAGTGTGCGAAGTTTGTCTTACACCTTCAGATGTTTTATATCAACAAGAAACTATTGCTCATTTTCAGGAAGTTAAAATGAGATTTTATTTAATTGAAATATGGAATAACTTGGTGGCTACATTTTGTTATGGAAACAGATTGATATAAAAACATAATAATTCTAAAGAACTTAAAGTACAAAAAGAACAAACACTGCCCCTTATATCTTAATAGCCGTTAACAAGTTTTCGAAAGAGATTAAAACGAGATTTGTTAATTTAAACATGTTTCATTCTACAAAATGAGCAACAAGTTTCTTGTTACAAGAAATATCTCAAAACAGATGCCAGTTTCTTGCCGTCGTATTTTTCTAAGACGTATTTAAACTAAAATTTGATAAGCTAAGTTAAATGTAAACTAAGTTGACGTTCAAACTGAATATAAAAAGAAAGCATATCTATTTTTGGATCAAATAAAATGCTTTTACCCCTGATGTTGACTTAGAATAAACATGTTAATCCAATTTATTCGAAGCTAAGTATGAAAAACAACAGAGGCTTTTGAAATGCCTTTGTTTTATTATTGGCCTTTGTGGCTATATGTATGTATAAGATTCCATGTGTAAAACTTTGTTTTGTAAGTACATAATTTTCAGTGTATTATGGCTTTACAGGTACGCTTTTTGATTCAATTGTTGTTACTTGACCGTTAATAATGTTTATTTTAGGGATTTCACTAACTCACAATGACCTTATCTTTGCAGTCCAAAGGGGTTTTTCAAAATGAAAATATATGTAATTTAATTATAATTTAATTTGGAGATCTTCATTGTTGGTGTTTAAAAATGTGATCTTGAGTAAGTGCAATTATTTGAATATTCACAGATTTTCCAATAATTTGTTAAAATATGCTGTTAATTTTTAATTACCTTTTGTATACAATTATTTAATTTATGTAATTTCTTCAATTGAAAGATTGGACTAAAGGAAATTGTATTAAATTATATTTATTACATATCTCCTATTTTTTTTTCTACAAAGGCATCATCAAATTTATTTTCTAGTATTATCATAATTTTATTAAATTGAAAAAATTCAAGCACAAACGTACTTTTGTTAGATGAACATGAGGACTTGGTTGAAGGTAATAATTAATGATAAAATTCTCATAGAAACTTTCTGTTTTGAAAACAGCAGTGGAAAGACTTTTAGAAAAATGATGTTACACTGAACATAATAAGTGCTTATTCATATGAAATTTCACTCAAAGTCATTGAGTTCCTCACTAAAACGATGAAGCCTGAAAAAAAAAGTGACGATACAACGTAACTTTAGATCGCCTCCTGAAACATTTGTCGTCCCCAGGGGCAAGAAAAATATAACGACTTTTTAGACTCTTTCATATCAGCTCAAAGAAACTTTTGGAGGCAAATTCCTTGCGCCCCTAAATAAGCCTATGATCGTCTGCCTGAACCTATTTCCTGAATCCGCCCCTGCCACACTCCAGTAATTCAGAAATCTTCATGTTATATTTCTTATTTTGCAATGTGTTTGTCTCATTTTAGGACCATACTTTTTCGACCGACAGTGTGATTAATTAGTCATCTTAATTTAATTTTATCATCTAGTGTTCCACTTTCTGTTCTTAGAATATTTTCACAATACCATTGTCGCTTTTTGATAGTATTGGTGTGATATGTTTACGTTTCTTTGGTACTCTCCTAATGTTTATATTGGTGAAATGTTTTTGGAGTCCAGTGTTAATTTATACAAAATAGTTTTTTATAAGTATTATTGTCTCTTTTTCATTTCATGAGTTTGGTCCTTCTTTCTTTTCTAATATAATTTATTTGACTCCATACCAGAGAAGATTGCTCCCGGATTAGCCCTGGTTTTTATTCTCACATCTTCAAATCTATGAGGGAAATCCAAAAAATTGTTTATTAACATTTTTTTAATATTGTTCAAATCACCTTCAAAGTACTCTCGACTAGATGCGATGCATTTGTCGAATCTTTTGTTCCTACTGTTTGAATTATCTCTGGAACACTTCAAGTTCTTTATCATCCAGTGCCATTTGCGAATCTGTTTTTACCTAATATCATCAAGACACTTCATTTTTAATATCCTTCGTTTTCTGGAACAGGAAAGTCTGGCAAATACGAAGGGTGGGTAACGAATTACTATACCCGAGCGGCCAGATAGCGGATCACTCGTAAGGTCGTATTTAAAAGGGCTTTGTCTTGAGAGAGTCTTCACATTCGAATTCACTTGGCTTGATTTTTGGAGTTTATGAACGTTGGGAATAATGTCAATGGCAGTAAAGAAACTATAGTAACAACACAATTCTAAAATTTAAGATTAAAATGTTTGATAATATTATGTAGAACATGAAAATTCTCACATTCATATAAGTTATATGATAATATTAGTAATTTCTTCATTATCGGCAACCAGGAACGACTGAAATCCACGGAGATAGTAGCGATGCAATCATTTTCCTTGTTGCAGATAATTAAGGAAGAAATTACTAATGGTCATGGCCTTGTGAATAACCGAATATTGGGATAGTATTTCCTAGGTTTCCTCTCACGATTTTAATGGGATCACTGAAAATTTTCATTTTTAGAGAATGCATTCACTTATAACATAGTGGCACTTAGGATTGCCGCATAAAATTCTTATTATATGATCTTTATAATTTTCTTGTTCTACCCGGTATATTGTCAGAAGTAAATTCTCTTATTTACGTCACTTACGTCACATGATGTAAAACATTTTACTCTTAAATTTTACAAATGTACTTGTGATAAAGTTTCTTTATCACCATTGACAGCGGGGTCTGACGTATATCCCGAAACGTTTGGAAATATAGTGATTTTTTTCAGGTTTATGTGGTGTTATGATTTCATGACGTAAATCCAGAAACCACTTGACAACTTATGTGCACTCTTTGAGAGTGTGTTGATGAAGCATTTGGTATGCTACCGTTTTGGATTTTTCAAACGAGAAACAAAATTTCAATCACCCTCTTTATTCTTTCAAATTTGCCATAAATAACGTCTTCGAGGCAGAACACGACACACGTCGAAAGGTCAACCACAAACTGGCGCCGTTTGGGCAATTGTTTCGTGAGGGTCTCTAGTAACCCCATCCAGCAGGAGAACTCTACGTCTATGAATGCAGCCCGCACTCAGTCCGTTTTTTTAGGTCTCCCTCGTATTAAACAAAAACGTGTTAATAATTAAGGGAAGTCATACAAACACATTACGTTCTAGAATTGCCTGACAGTAATGGCTGCTACAATATTAAAAGTTTGTTTTAGTTGAGTATTCACTTGATTTTGAGCATTGCAAGAATTCTTCTGCATCTTCTTATTTCGTGTATGTATAGTTTGTATAATAAGTTTAGTTGTTTTCTTTCTTCAGATATGTACATATAAGCTCATTTGAAGCAATGCTCCGTTGTCATCCGTATTTTCTTCTTTGAAAAAAACCCAATCTATTCAGTATTAAATTAATCCAGGTCGTTCTAAATATTTTTATATAATATTAACTTGGTTTTTATACTGGTATAGGCTCTTCAGCATTTCAAAATTAGATTATACGGTTTTTGGTCCTTCAAGTGGTTAACGTGTCGTGCTTCTAGTATACTTAATTTATATTTAATTTTTTGTTGTTGAAATAATTCTGAAAATATTAATTTTTTATATTATTGATGATACCTAATCAGAAACGAATTATGGCCCAATTGTTGCCATTTTCCAAGAGGTTGTATATAATTGATAATTATAAGTAAGTTGGTTCTTTTTTCGAAATTGATGTCAATGCTATAGAAACATTGCCATTGTATTGTGTCGCTTCATAGATAAATATGTTTTTGACATGATGTAGGAATATTTACTCTGTACATTTTGTTACATATTCAACCATTTTAAGTTTAAATGTAAGTTTAATACCCTTCATTATTTTGGTAATTTTTTCAGCCTTTCTTCAATGAAATAAATTATTGTAACCAACACCTTTGGACTGCAATTTTTTAAATATTTTTTCCTGTAAATAATATTCTGAACTTTTAATACTGATGAAGGTTGTGCACTAGTACTAGCCTTTTGTTCTGTATCTAATGAATCTCCGAACTGAATGAGGAATTGTTGAACTAGGCTTTGTTAAAAGATTTTGATTAGATTGTTATCAGTTTACATAACTGTATTAGTAGGTAAAAACTTTTAAATATGTGTTAAGTATGATACAAAATGCAATCATTGGTACAGTTTTTCATAAAAAATAAAACTAAAAAATTTACCAAAACGACGGTAATACGTCTACAATAATTAATATTATCCTAATAAATTTGGTTTAATGTTTGGCAAAATATTTGTAATTGAATATTTATATGTTTACTAAATTTCCATCGCTAGATTTAACTGTGCAAAATATTTATAATTGTTTTGTATATTAAAATATTCTATATATATGTTAATTTCCATTATGGTTGTTATAATAAAAGTTATTTTTTAAAATATCTTTTGTCGTTTTTAAAGTTGTTACAATTTTATCATCTCTGCAATCTTTTTCTCTATTGAAACGTGAGACTTTCCAGCGAGAATCAGTGACATTAGACATGTGTATAAAAGCATAATATATAGTATCCTTAAAATAAACTGCACATTATGTATTTTTTTAAAATGCATATGTTCCAAAGTTATTAAACAAACTAGGTTATCTATTTCCTGGTTTCAAAAGTACGGGGCTGTAATTGGACATCTAACAAATATGTTTGACAAACATAGGTAGTCATTTGTGCGGTTTCGAAATTGGATCACTCTATCAGCGCGTTATAATAGTTAATACTTATTGTAAAAGGGGCGATATTGGCACTATTAATCGTCCAACTGCGATTGCGTGGAATTTTGAGGTTTTTTGAGTATATCTCGAAAACAAAGTAAAATTTAAGGGTATTTTACAGGAATTGTAAAATGTTAGTAATAGTTTTTATCAAAAAATATATTAAAAACAATTTAACAAACACGCAAAAAAAATTATTTTTCATTTGTACTTTTGTGCAAATAACTTATTTCAGACTAACAACTTATTTCTGCTCTATAGAAAAAAATAATGTTAAATTTTCTACAAACTGGCGGATTTCAACAGTTTTTTTTTGTTGAATATTTACAGGTAATTTCCTCAGTTTTTATTGGATTGTTTACAATATCATTTTAATTTTTTTTTAATGTGCAAACAAATTTTATTTAATTAAGGCATGTTAAATTAATTTATCAATAATAGATAGGTTTTATATGATTAATATAATATCTACTGATTTATAAAAAAATCATGTTCTTCAAGAAGTCGATGAAAAAAATGCTATCAAGTTTCATATTACAAAATTATGAAATATAATTTGTTGATATTTAAAGTAGAATAAAATGTTTTCATATACACTATTTTTTATACAGAATCCATGTATTAAATATGCATATAAAATATTCAATTACAAACAGGAATATCGACACGGTAAATACAGAGGGCTAAGATCATATAATAACCGACTTCATTTGGCGTGCATATGAATATTTATACTTGAAAGGTATGTGTTTTCAACAAGCCACACAAGATCTCTCCTATGTGACCTGTTCACAATACAACCAATACTGCCATTGTTGTAAACGAAGTTTCCAGAACGCGTAATTTCCCTTTTTTGGCAATTGGCCGCCAAGATCATACGATCTGACGCCAATGGACATTTTTTGGGCTACGCCAAACACATTTATGCGAATTTCTGCCCGAAATGTACAAAACTTGGTTAAAAATACCTCAATAGAATCGGTTGTTGCGGCAAATTTTAAGTCGGCCAACTACTTGATAAAGTGATTCGCATATAACTTAAATGTCTAGTCTTGAAAAAAACGGATAACCTAATATCAATGAACGCTGATTGTTGCAAATATAAGAATTGATGTCGCTAAGTCTGGCTAATAAGGAGAATACTCGTAACTTCTGAGTAAATATTTCGTTAGGCTCATTAAGCTTCGCTTTAAATTTAACAAGAATATTCTGCTGGTGTCGGTTATTATCAAAGACAAGAAATACTGTTTCGATTCGAGAAACAGGAGTTTAATAATAGCAGTCTGACTGATCAACGATTGTCGCTGAGGAGGGGGCATGAACTCGTGGAGGGGGGCTTGAACTCGTGGGGGCGGGCTTGAACTCGTGGGGGGCTTGAACTCGTGGGGGGCTTCAGCATTTTGATTGGGGGGCTGGGGTAAGTGAAAATAGATATATTTATTTTTTATAAATAGTATTTTCATTAGAAAGCAAGAAAAATAGAAAAGTTCATATTTAATTAAATATTAAATACGCCTCTGTCAAACAATAGTAAATAATTAAGTGAGAAAAATTTTAGTCTTAAGATAGAGCTTACAAACAGTTCACTGTTAAATGTAAATCCAATTTAAATGAAAATTTGTATTTTGTTTGCAATAAGTGGATGTTATTACATTTTTTTCTCTGACATACCTACACAGCAATATATATTTGAGTTCAAAATCAAATTTACACAGATATTCACGTTCATTCGAAGACTTTATTTGCACAAAAATAAATCTACTATTTATTTACTACAGTTGATTTCTGTTGATACAATTCACATGGCAATATAAACCAAACTAAATTACTCGACATGTACAACTGTCCTTTTAATAATCAATTTAGAAAAGACTCGAATGTCAGGATTATTCGATTGTTCGATGTTTTTGGGCCTATAGAAAGTTCAGGATAGTCCCTTTTTTATTACTTTATTACTACTATGTTTTGTTTTTTGTCGAAATGATTAATTTAGAAGGTTTGTTAATTTCTTATTACCACAATCAAGATATTTCAAGTGCAATGTTTATCGCATTCGTTTTCAAGTGCTTTTTGCTTGGTAGTATTAAAAATTATCAATATATGGAGTCAAAAATGTAGGAAAATTATGTACTCTAAACAATTCTTATAGTAAATATATTTGTAAATCAAGTAACATAAAAATAAACACAACTTTATTTTACAATCCAATAACAATATATAATATAATTTTCAATTAAATTTTCTAAAATTATCGACGTAACAAATTCCAGTTATTGTCTGACAAAGTTATATATATATATAAAATATTGAAAAAACAGTTCACTATACATCCTTGTACTAAAAATAAATTTCATATAAATTAAAAACATTTTAAAAATAAATATAATTTTATCACATTCCACATTTTAATTTTATTTTTCAATTCTAAACAAGAAAATAATGTCAAATAACCGAAACAATTATAAATTATATAATAACATCGATTAACCCGAAGCATTAACAGTCACACGTTCAAATTCTATTGACAGGTTTTAGGTAAATATTTTGCGGTCTTTGCCATCCATAAATTTTTATTTGAAGTCGTCACTCACCAACCGGCTCAGGAGTCTAAGCCGTCTTAAGATTTATCACAATTCTCAAAATTGTTCCCGATTCAACTTCAGAAGCTTCATAGGAATTACCGGAATATGATATTATCAAAATAATCGGTTCCTTCGGTAGAAGTAGAGTGTCTTTTAAATGGATTCCAATGTAACTTCTTGCTATGTTGCGAAACGGAACCAGAAGGACTAGACAAGTTACTTGAGGCGCTGGAGCTACTGCAATTTGTCGAAGATACTGCTTCTTTGTTATTTGTTTTTCTTATAGGCTGAAAAGTAAGATTGTTTATTATACAGAAATGTGAAAAATTCATTAAATAAGTTTAACATGTTTACTTAATCAGTCAGAATAACGTAAAATACACTCAAGACAAAAATCTCAACACCACAATTTATTTATTTTATTATACAGTGCCAATCCTCTCCCCCCTTGTATCTTTTGAACGGTTACGCTTACACTAATGAAATTTGATAACCTAAGAGTAACAGATGGCGTCATAGGACCAATGTGGCCATTACTTTTAAATCTAACAATCTAAATCTATTACTGACATCTGTTACCAGTACTAGAGAAGTTTACAACCGTTTACTTTCACCCTCTATATTTCATTAGTGTAAGGATAACCGTTCATAAGATATGACAGGGAGTGGGACTTTTCACTGGGACTGTATAATCATACATTATGATTATTAACTGCAAAAAGTCCCCAAATTGTAAACCCACGAGTACCGGATAACTAAATTGTCAACCTCCACACTCAGCTCACTGAGGTGATTTGTTTGCGACATTATATTATTTGACACGTTATTGACATTTAGTCATCAACACGGCCTAACCTTGCCTTGGGGACATGACAATCAGCAGTTGAACCTTATTCCCCCTAGACGGAAACATCAGTCGAGGTTTAATCTAATAATCAAATGATGACCGAGCTATACAATCATTAATAATCACTCTTGATTCCCCTTTTTAATTTAACTATTTTGTGTTTTCTCTCCACAAAAAAAAAAGATTAGTCCGCCATCTTTGAGAGTCTGCCACTTAGCTGATCAACCATGCATGGTTATTCAAACCAAAAATGTATCCAAAATTTCCGCTCAATTTGTTGGGGATAAGTGGTATAAAATTTAGTTATAAGTTCTGACACACACATATAACAAGTTAAAGATTTGTAAAAGGTAAAGGTTCGAATACCAAAAAAGTGAGATGAGACTTGTTGCATTTTTTTGTTTTCTAGAATACAATTACCTTTAGGTATTCTCTATCCAGTGGTGTCACTAGCTTCAACGACAAAAGATCATCGGCGTTCTTAATTAAACTGACGACTTCATCATGTGATGCCCATTTTACTGATTTATCTTCAATTGCTACAATGAAATCGCCTTCCTTGACACCCGCCGTCTGAAAAACGTCAAATAATATTTATAAAAACCTGTAAGTAATATTAACGGTTGTAAAGATCGTGCAGAGTTATTTGTTTTCTAAACATATGTAATTAGTTCAGTTATTTAAGCCTCTGGTGGATTGTAAAAACAAGAAGTTGTACAAAATAAAACTGATAGGAGCTTTTATAGAATGAGAATTAATACCTTAATCCATCAGTTATCGCGAAAAAAGTGGTTTACTACGCTTTTCTTTAAAAAATGCAATACACCAGCAAACTCAATTGAAAACCAAGATAAAAGATATTTTCGTGGGCTCAAAATCAAATTAACACTGATATTCACGTTCACTCTCGATTATTAACACCAAAAATAATCCACTGTTTATTTACTACAGCAAATCGATACAATTCACACGGAATATAAACTGAACTAACTGCGCAAAATGTACAACGTCCTTTTATTTTTAGTATGGAATTCTCTCGTCTTTTCGATGGTTATTTCATGGTTGGCGTAGCGTTTTTCCGAATCGTCGAATCTTCGAATCCTCCAGTCTACCTTGTCTTCATCTGTTTTTATTACTTGGGCCGGTTGAATGTTTTTTTTTGTCTTGTTTCTGGCGAAATGATTAATTTAGAAGGTTTTCTTAGTTTCTCCATTGGCTGCGTAAAACTAAATTTTATAACAGTATCAACATATGGTTAAAAGATCGACTGTAAGGGCCCACAATAAGTTAATTCGTAACAGGGCTCTTTAAACAAAAATGATCAAGGGGAAAAGTCCTCTTTCAGAAATACTCAATTTAGTTTTCTATCCTTGCCTATGCCTATGATGTGCTTACTTTTCTCGTTACTCAGGAATTATGATTTACGGCACCGTTACATAGTGGCGCGAATGGTTCCGTATTATTAGCCCTCAGTCACCGTTTACTGATTGGTAGTCAGTTAATAATCTATTACACGTGAGGGTGGGGTGTACAATGTTCCATAATCCAATCCACTCTGGATTTCGATTGTTATAAATTTACGAATAATCTCGTGTTCTAAAAGTTATTCAGTGTGATATCCTGATGGCGTGTTGTGCTATAGATATTGTTCATCTTTCTTCTTTATAGAGTTCTCCTGCTCATCTCATTCACCTTTAACCTTTCTATTGGTTTCCTTTACAAAGGCTTAAACTCTAAAGGATCTTTTCAAGACCAAGCTGATTTTTCTGCCATCATAAAAATAGTGTTAATATTGTACCTATCTTTCTTTCTTTCTTTGTGGCGTCTTCAACATAATTGATGTCTCATAGTCATCTTCTCCTATTCTTGGTTTAGGCTTCAGGACTCTATATATTCTTATCTGTCTATGCATTTTGTTTTAGAGTGTCCATTTACCTGTTTCATGTCATCATTTTTATTTAGTCTTCATTATTATGGTGTCAATGAATGGCAATTGATTTTTGGTTGACGAGGTACGCGTACCAATTATGTGAGGGACAGAGGAATCAGCGTTTATAAAGTTACTTCTATAAAACAAACTAAACAGACAGATTAAAGCTAAGAAAGACAAGCTCAAGAACACTATAAACAAGAAACTTTACGAGGGTAATGACAAATATAGGACATCAGAAATCAAATTGGCCACAGAACTAATTGAGAGCGCGAAAAGGCATCCAGTCTAAACACACGTGTTACACCCAAAAATACCATATTCGTGTAAAATTGTAAGAAACACCCACTGAGGGCCAATAACACGGTGAAGTTTACCTAACCAATTAAAAACACTCCAAAGACCAATTATTTAACAGAGCACCGGTTGGCTAAACCTTAATTGTCTTGTAACCACAAGCGTAGCAGATGAATTCGCGAACAATGTGAAAAGACTTGAAGAATACAGATGTGACTACGCCAAAAACATCCTCATGATGCCAGCGATTCCAGAGGGATCAGTCATTAACTATGCATAAGAATATCTGGAAACATTTAGTACCCGCGAAAACAAGACAAATTTAGATTAGTAAAACAAAAGTCAGCTTCTAAAGCTTTTGTGTCACATTTGCATGTAATCATTAAATAATGTATCTTACCTCTGCTATGGACTTCTGTTCTACAGCAGCCACAATGACAGGCGCATCTCCTCGTACAGAAAATCCGAATCCTTCGGAATTTTTTGTTCGATGTAATTGTACTAATCTTGGAGCTGTCCAATGTCTTTTAGCTGAAAAAATTGCTATCGGGCCTAAGTTTCTGAACAAGTCGTTTACTTTGTACTGAGCGAAATCTGGTGGAGTCAATGACAACTGGAACTTTGTTGCAGCTAGAACCAAATACAATTAATAATAAAAATTGGAACCAGATAGTATTACTGTTAGTTTTCTTTTCACAAAAATGTGATTTGAACAGGGTCTCCAAACAAAGTACTGTAATCAGAAACTACTCAATAGAAAGCCATGGGATAAAAAAATGAGATACAACTAAAGCGACCAAAAGAAAATTCTAGAATATATTTCCAGGTTTGTAAGTAGGGCGCGATTTGAAAAAAAAACGCCATTTTGAATTTAAAGATGTGTTTTTCTGAATTTTGTCTTATTAAGATAACAAAAAAATATAATTGTCTGATAAATTTGAGCCTTATTGGTTAAACAGTTTATCTCCTAAGTGAAATTAAAGTCGTGGGGTGTTTAAACGTTTGCGTAAATATCATTTGTTACTTTAAAATGTCTGAACGAATTTCATCAAAATTGGCGCTGTTGCTATTTTGGCAACAAATCCTACTTTATTTTTGGTTATTGTAATTTGGTACTTCGCCACTAGTGGGGAATTACCAATATTACGATAAAAATTGGGCATTTTCTTGGAAAAGTATTTATTTTATTTTTTTGATAATCATGCTACGTTTAGAAATTTATTTGAAAAATGCGTAAATTTCTTCTACTTATTGCTTTCAGGTAACAGTCTGTAGGCAATACTACGAGTATTCAGATGAGACAGCAAAATCTAGATAAAATATTATTATCCTTAAATGACTAACTACTAACAATAATAAATCACAAGCTAGGTGAAAAATCAAAAAAGCTTAGATAAGAATCGCTATTTTTATCATCAGACAATATTGGAGAAATCAATTGACTCTAACAAATTTTGTGGATCTAAGAAGTGCTTGTGATAGAATGTAATGTAATGGTATTAGAAACATATTGAATGATAATAGAAGATATTGAAGAAATGGAAGTGAGCAGGGACGATCACGGGGGATATAAGAAACTAACAGGCAAATATGTATAGGAACAAGCCGACCATATGACGACTAGATGGAAAATTATCAACTGAAGAAAAGGATATTTATATTATATAACATTCATTTTTTGCGCTTTCAAAAATTAAGGAACTTTCGAGAAATTGATCATTCTAAACAAATATTAAACTTGCAAATAAACGATAAAAAACAGTAAATAAACAATGATAACGATGATTGATGATCTTGATATGAGGTCGAAGTGATTCCGGAGCAGAAATTATAAACGATTAGCGTGCCAGAACAGAGAGAACGAGAGAGAGAGAGAGAGAAGATTCTCGAAGGCGAGGAAGGTATGAGAAGGTGACAGAAATACGGCCCGGGCAGAATATAGTTGAGTTGAATCGACATATCGAACCAACCAGCTGTGGAGTATTAGTCATCATTGTTGTTGTAAACATTGAACGTATTGTGATATATATTAGTCGAATAAAGACGGTTATAGTGAGAACGTAGGTGGTCGCGGCCAGAGTCATCGCTGATTCTGCGTTTTCCGAATTTGGACCGTGTCATTTTTTCCGAATTAATTTATTTATATATCTGACACCAGCAGATTTCCGACGTTTCGCCCACACTTATAAGGGGCTTTTTCAAGGATGAGAAAACAAAACAAATGTTACTTACCTTGCGGCGACTCCATTCATTTCGTCTTTTTCTCACAAACACACTTTGAAACTTCACTTTTTTATACTTGTCACAAATTGTAAATGAACTAATACTTTGGATATAGTCAACAAATAAATAATAATTGGCCTCCTGAAATTCCAGGAAATAAGAAGGGCAGGAGGCACTTAATGGGATTATTTTGGATTGTTTTACAGTATTTTTGAATAGCTTCCTCGAATTTTTATTAGTAGGTAATGTAAGTGATTTATTTTGTTGATGCGATTTATGTTGAAATGTGGATGCAGGGTTGCCAAATGGGCGAAAAAAAAGAAAAAACCTTTGTCTCGGAAGAAATTCTTGGGATTTTTTGGCGATTTCAACGGCCTCACGGAATTTTCTGGTGAAATAATACGGAGATTTGGCCACGACTGAGGAGCACTCGAAACGGACCACCAAATCCTCTTCGACAGCTCCTCAAAATCATCTGAGTGGTATGCCTTTTTAGTGTTTATTGTTCTAAAATCAACCTTCAGTGACGTCAAGCCCCACCCCCAAAGGAGATCAAGCCACCCCCAAAAGACAATCCTGGATCCGCCCCTGGAGGAAGCTATTCAAAAATACCATAAAACAATCCAAAATAATCAATTAAACGCCTCCTACCCTTCTTTTACCTGGAACTTCAGGGAGGCAATTATTATTTCTTTGTTGGCTAGATCCAAAGTAGTTCATTTACAACTTTTTGCGTCATTGTGACAAGTTTAAAAAAGTGAAGTTCAAAGTGTGAAAAGCACGAAACGAAAAGAAAAGTAACATTTGTTTTGTTTTCTCATCCTTGAAAAAGCCCCTTATAAGTGTGGGCGAACGTCGAAAAACTTTGTTTATATGCTGGTTTCAGATATATAAATAAATTAATTCGAAAAAATGACGCAGTCCAAATCCAGAAAAAACAGAATCTGAACCCAAAGGAAGCAGCTACAACGATATTCAACAGTTACAGGAGATGAGTATGAGATAGACACAAAGAAATTCTGAGCTGTAGGAGGGAAGATGCTTTGATGTGAATTTACTCATGCAGTTGGAAAAGTCTTGCAAGTATGTAAAGATATTCTTTACATTTACTTCATTAGAATATAATAGCCAACTAACTGTAATTATCGGAACTTACCTTGAATTCGTGGAGGATCTAAAATTTCACAGAAATCATCAGTTTCTGTGGATGTATAAGAATTCAAAGCTGTTTTATGGGCATTTCTCAGTACCGAAGTTAAAGCTTGTTTTCCTCTCAGTTCTCTACACATTCTGTGCAATCTTTGGCATTCTTCATAAACAATAAGGGCTTCCCTTAAATGGGCTCTTCCTAAAATACAAATGTTAATACCAAAATCATTTTTAAGTTCAGGTTCAATCTTACCTAACAGTCTTCTGTCGTCAGAAGTCTGCAGAGAGATAATGTCACCTTGTCCTTCGTGTATATTCAACAAAGTTTCTTTAGTTGTATTTGACATTTTAACCATATCTTTATGTAAAATTCCAGAAGCGGCATGATAATGGGCCAACCCGGTATAATATTCCTTTTTAACTTGAATCAGTGTTGTCCAGCTGTAAGGAACGTAGTCTCGGACCAAATCGTTCGTTATTAGTTGACTGACGTTACTGTAGCATTCAGAAAGTTGTGACGCTTCCTGGGCTAAATCTAAATATATGTCCACTGTCCTGTTGTCACTTGATTGCAGTTGGAGTTTTTCGAGAAGACATTCCCTTGCTTGAGCCTAAAAAAAGTTTCGATAAATATTTGGAATTATTACTATTTTTTGGTGTAATTACCAACATAAGTTGAACAAACATTTCAAGCATATTTGGGCCCAAATCCATGGAAGGAGCATTCGTGAAATTTTCGTGTATATACCTAAATGTTCCTGCCGCTCTTAGAAAATTATCCACAGCAGCGTCTAAGCCTTTCGTAGTAGATTTATCTTGTTTAGCTCCTATTTGGGTGTAAATAGCTCCCATGTTGAAAAGAACACACGCTTTTTCGAAAGCTACTGTTCTTTGACAGGATGGCACACCTACGACATTTTCATTGGATAGAGTTTGTTTTTAATCTAAAGTTTTAGAGTATTTTTACCTGTTAACGAATCGTACCATTCAAAATATATTCCTAGTGATCTGTCTGGTGGGAAAAATCTTCTTTCAACAAAATAAAGTTGATTGTAATACCTAAAAATGTTTAAGTTTGTTTAAATGCCCATTTAAATTCATTTTATCTCATTATAATTACTAAATTTTAGTCCGTAGTGGGTGTTTTAAAAGATACGTAGATGACTAAATTCAGGCGAGAATCAACATTTAACTTACAAACAATATGACCCCGAGAAAATTGTGTATGTTCGGAGAGATCCAGGTTAACCTGAGATATTAGAAAATTGATTTTATTTTTTTTGTGACATTAAATTTAAGGATTTAAAAATGATTGGCACTTCTACATTGACACTTTGTCCCTGCTACACAATGGTGCTTACAGATTTACTATCAAACGTTTTTAGTCCTCCGGTCACTATTATCAACTTTTTTTAAGGGCGGCATACTGGATTTTTTCTGTTTGGATTATAACCGCTTATTAGCTTTACAATCAATATCACAAAAATCGGAAATAATAAGAAAATGGAAATTTTACAAAAATTGTTTAAATTTTTTATAGATTTCATAATAAGTAGCAATTTTTCACCTTTTCTCAACTACATAATATTGTTGTCAGCGAAGTTATCATATGTTTAGTTTTCTAGTTTTTTTATGGGCATATCAGATTTTTTTGTTTTGAATGGAATCGGCTATAACCTTTTGACTATCTTTTGTTTTTGGAACAACCGGAGAGTCTGAATAACACTTTTATTACAGTGGTGATCGACCTGAATCACATTTTATACTGTTATGCTGCTGGTACACACGTCCCTCGTCCGCAATATGCCAGGTATAATTCGGGTATAGTTTACAACCTTCCACTTACATAAAAAATGTATCGGGAGCACCATTTTTTAACACACACAAACACGTCCCTATATGTCCGTCGTCCGAGAAGACGACCACCAACGTTAAAAATTATTAGGATTCAAACTACCAGTGAAAAGGGCAAATTTAAGGGCATTTCAATATACAATTTTTAACGATTACTAAGTTTTATATCAGTTAAAAACCTCCAGTAACTGAACTATGTGGTAAGCTTTCTTTCTTTCGGCATTTGCAGATTTATATTTTATTACTTTTTATTGCACTCTGAATATTTTGGCCTGGCAGTTATTGAAATTTCCTACTAGAAAATGACCCCAAACCATCGATCCCTTGTATCGAGTCGCGCTTTTGTAGTTACCGACCTTTGGAGGATAGGACTGATGGATCGAAAAACACCTGCATGAATAAAATTAACACCGAAGGCAAGCGAAATGGGTACAAATTGGTCGAAATATCTTTCATCCTCGCAAAATGTTTGGGTAGTTGAGGGAATATATCCATTCATAAAAAACGCATTTTAAAGAAGGGTACGAACCCAACGTGGGTGGTCATATCTTGCAGACGAGAGACGTGTGTACCAGCAGCATTAGGCATCGTATTATTGACCAAAAATAGGTTTCACTAATAGAGGGGAAAGAGATAGGATCAATATCGAAAATGTACCTACTTAAACTAATATGATGAAGTTGACAACAACATCCAACTATGTTTAAATTATTGAATGAACTAATACGAATAGTGAAGTAAATGTTCTTCAAATATTTTCCTTATTCTTATTGAATATTCTACAATTTATGGAAATAATTATATCCGACTAAATTACATTTTCTAGGAAAACAGGAAGTCTTCTTATTACGAAATTACAAAATTCTAAGTGCCTTTTAATATCAACTAGATATTTTGAAGTACATGCCATAGTACATTTTTCAGAAAAAAAAACACTTAAAAAGTCATTTTTAAGACTTTGGAGCTGAGCTGTTTCCAAGTACTTGTATGAAAACATTCTGAATGATGTGGGTTGATATGTATCTATAGATTAGATATATTTATGGAAAAGGAAGCTTATCAAATTTTACTTAGCTTCCTCATGTCTTCGTTCCTTTCTATTGTCTTGATTCCTCGAGTTTTCAATTAAACAAACTTGGTAAGTAAGTATTTCATACAAGTTGAACTTGGTCGATCTAGTTGCCATCTTTTGGAAAACATCTCCAAATCATATATCTTTTGTCATCATTTACCAAAACCATTTATCGCTAAAAATGCAGTTATTTGCAAAATAACGCAATGTCATTTAGTGTGACACAATGAAGTCAAAGTTGTATACATTATATCAATTCCGACAACATTTTTTTTTAATTTCGTGAATTTTCTGATAATGAATGTTAACTTATGAAAAGCCTGATAGCAAGTTTGAAACCATTGTTATGCGGCAGGTAAAAGTTCTCATTTAAAAGAGCGATTAATTTTGAAATCCTTAATAAATTAAAGCCAAAAAGAAAACAATTTATCAACATATCAGTTTGTTTCCAGATATTTCCCGGCATACTCTGAATCTCGATATTGTTAGTCAGGTAGATGCTGAACTTTGTCCCAAATTAACATCTTCGTACATCTTATAGTTACGAGATCCCATTGAAGAGGATCGAATTTAAAAGACCCAGTAACTGGAAGTATTACCCCAGTTAATTATAAACTATTATAAGGAATGATCAGACCCCGATATTATGAAACGACTTTAATCGAAATGAATTTTGTTAACATCCGAATTCCTTATAAAATTGTGTAAATTATTTGATCTGTGCATATTTGGTCGCTTATAAATTACTATACTATAGCTCTGAGTTTAAGCAAGAGCAATAATAAGGTTTATATTCAAAGTTCCATGCTAGTTCTTACCTAAATAATAGCGCTATGCCAGATGAATCTCTTAAAGGTGTCCGTATCGCTTGTCTTGTTTCTATGAATTCTGTTATAGCTTCTTTGTAATGGTTTGCATTTTCACTGTAATGCTCTAAGATGAAATCCTTGAATGCCTCCCGGAAATCTATTTCCTTCGTTTCTTTTAAACCTAATGGTATCATTGGTATTACTGTTTCAGTGCTGTAAATAACACACATAATTACTGTTTATTAAAATCACATTAATTGAAATTATTGTACGGCGAACAAAAATTCACAAACCGTATTTTGTCGTTTGCCTAATTAGAATCTAAAAAGGTGAGCTCAAAAGTGAAGAGCTTCTTTTCTCTGCTCTAGGTAATTGAAGAATAGGTAACGAACGCTCAGGGGCGGATCCAGTGGGGTAAGTAATGTCTGTGAGTTTAAACAGCAAAGCGACTATTTAACAAAATACAATGTATTCAAAGCTATAGAGATCGATCGAGATCGCTGCCTCTGAGGCACTCTAAGGCATGAGATTGCCAGTTTTGAGGCACGAGATGAAAGCTGATGTCTACATCCGCCCCTGTAAACACTAGGTCTCTTGGAGACTAGTGAATGTCGTGAATAAACACAAAAACTCAGGAAAATGAAAATATTCAGCTTTCGTTATTATTCTTGAAAATGAGAAATCTGAGTTGTTTCTACTAGTATTGAAAAAAGCGACAAAAAGCAACCTCTTTCAGTGCTATTGGTGTCGAAAATATGGCTCGAGCAAGGAAGAAACTTAAGGAGATGCTTAAAATGCTTTTGAGCTTATGGAAAATCAACACAACAAAGGGCAGCGGCCAAATAGGTAAACTGCTAGAGATCTCGGACGAAGCACCACCAGGCACAGCTTTAAGTAGCTTCGGACAGGTTCCTCCAATAAACTGAAATTGTCAACAAAACAAAACAACAACCAAATAAAGAAAAAGAAGAAACTAACACGATTTGAACCAGATGAAGAAATGGTAGTAACGCCTTTTTGGAATCAACTTCGTAGGATAATTTTCTTCATTGCAGTGGGTAAATAAAACTCTTGATATGAGGGTAAAGAAGGATTGTAATATTCATAAGAATTTCACAATAGGATCTGTTAATAAATTTTTATAAACACGATTTGAAATTTGCTGTTAGTATGGTTTCATGTTGGCAAATATTCCTTATTTGTAAGTTAAAGAATCTATCTGCAAATAGTTGTAAAATTAATGTAGTTAGGATTAGCCTCCTCAGATACAGGTGGTAGTGAGTACAATAGAAGAGATTATGGAATTAAATTATACAACTGGAAAATACGAATTGCCACCTGAAACGTACGCAGCTTATATATGGCTAAAAAACTGACTAATGTTGAAGCAGATAATATTCGTAGACTGATGACACATTAGATGTAGGCCTGAGTGAGGTTAGATGTTTTTGATCTGCTATCTACTTGATCTACTAAGAGTACGGATATTTTTATCCGATATGAGAGATTATTAACCTATCCGGAAATTCCCTCAACCCAAACCGGAAGTGATTAAATGAGCCATTTGATGGCTCACTTGAAACTTCAACTTTTATGTAAAACTTTTTTCGAAATAAAATAATAATTCCTTGGCTCACAATAAAACACTGTTAACCATTTATGGCTAATTTCATACGAAAATGTGGATCGATACGAAAAAATTAGAAGAACAATTTTTTTCCATTTTCCTATCAAATCCAAAAAATGGGTTTCTCCATTAAAAAAAACAACTTTCTCACAAATTTTTATCTGAAATTTTTCGGATAGATGCCCTTACCCGGTACCTATAATTACACTTGGTATTCTGATTTTATCAACAAGCAGTATATCAACTTGGGATAACATTTCAAATTGTAGGGTAAAGGTATATATTAATTGAAATCATAAAATTTTATTATGTGCTAAATAAGAAAGTTATAGCATAATATCTGTATAAATGTTTGTTATTAACATGACTTCCCCTGTAGCCCTCATTAACATATGCACTTTAAATTCAAAACAATTTAAATGGAGAACTAATATGCTCATTAAATAAGGAGGCCACCGAAGTATGCATTAACTTCATTAGGAATTAAAAATAGGTTTTAACAGAATCGCATGTGTATCATCACGCAATAAACGTACTATATACGTATCTATTTTTTTCCTTACCTATCGTTCTGATACAGTTCCACCGAAGAGTTGAGTTCCGTTAGTTGTTCTTTCAACAGTTGAAGATTAGAATTAACGAAACTTAATTCGATAGCAACGGTTTCTCGAAGTTTCCGATTGGTCGTTGCTTTGAAGAGATTTTCAGCACCGGCACGAAGTCGCAATTCTTTGTTAATCTCTTGATTCAGTTTCGATCGACGATTTTGCAACTTTCCCCTGCATGTCGCCACACGCGGGTCAGAACCCTGTAACAAAATATAATAAATTGTAGAACATTGAAAGAATTAGGTGTTTTCAAAACTGGGCTATCGCCAATTTTTGGAAAAATTATTTATTTCAAGATTATTTAAAGAGGTATTGAAGAAGAAGCAAAAATAGCCACCAGCTGGATCAAACCAATTTTAGCAAACATATTCGACGCGCCTGTTTTGTTTTTTTTACGTAAAATATTGACCGATTTCTCGAAAATGCTTAACTGGATATGGTATTCTATTCATGGGCGGATCTAAGAGGGGCGTTGAGGGGTGATCCCCTCAAAGTTAGGAAATTTAATATTAAAAAGAGGTAATCTTAACTTTAAGAACCCAGAAGAAGGTAACTTCTTTGGGTTTAACCTCAGATCGACTATTTTTAATATAATAGCCCAAGAAATGTGGATTTAACATTATATTTAGGTAAATTTAGTACAGGATCCCCTTCCTCCTTGAAATATGAAATCGCCCCCTGGAAGCACGTGTCTTGATACGCCCATAATCCTATTAAAGTTTCTCTGAAACGTTTGAATTGCTTTGGATTATTTGAACTGTATTATATTAATGAATCATAATATTTCTAAAACGATATGCACATGATGTTTGTAAGAGGCATTCGCAAAAATGATAATTAACTGTGTAGACTTCAAAAAGATAGAATATTCGGGACGTATGTATAGTACATATAGTAACCATATGTTGTAACGTATATATATAAATTATATGCTTCATAACGACATCCAAATTAGCTAAAGTTAATACTTGCTTTAAACTCTTTATAATTTAAAGATGGCAAAAGTGAAACCTGATTTAAAATAAGTCATAAAAAGTAATAACTTAACTCCCTTGAAATCTTCCTTTAAATTTAATACAGACATTATTTTATGCAATCGCTCCAGAATTTTTCAGAAATAAGTTTCAGTTATTTTTTGCTATCACTTCCGGATCTAAGTAGCTCCATTAACATTTATCAAATACGTATATTCTACAAAACTTCTAGATCTCACAACTATGATCAAACTATTTACAAAAATGACGGCCCCTGTTAAAATTCAATTGCTTTTAAAATATTCCTATCTACTATAATAAAAAGTTGTTCTACATTTAATATATATGTCCGAAATTTTGTCTGAAAGTAGACACTGATAGAATGGTTCTAGTATACAATCGCTTGTTAATTTGAGACCATTGCAAGCATTTTCACGTGAAGAAGCAAGTTGATCGTCAACAAGCAAATAGCAATTCAAAAACCTTAAATTAGAAACATTACAACTTTGAATAAGTAGCAGACATGTAAACAAAGCATTAGGTTTGATATATTCTATCAATATTTCAAGGTGTAGTAGCCTCCCTTTAATATTCGTTTGTTATTTCTTTCAAAGCAATACTATTCTTAACCGTTGGGGCCAGGTCATTTTCCTGAAATTATCGTTCGATCTTATATTCGGGCTATCCCTTGGTCTTTTTACATGCCTGAGATACCAATGAGTTATTATTATTATCTTGTCTTGTTACCTATAATCTTTGTGCACTTTACTATCTTTCCGTGTCTCATTGTTATTCTGACTATCTATCTTTTCTAATCCAGGGTTCACAATCGTACGTCAGTACTTGTAGAACCCATCGATCAATTTTTTTTTTGAGACTGACCTACATTCTGGCCTTGAAGACTAATGCGATTTTACCGAATATAATTTATGTAAGTTTTAACTTTCCATTTATTTCGGGAAGTAGTGTATGTATTACATGTCCCAAGCATATACATTCTTCAACTAGAGTTGTATTAAGTAGTATGATGTTCTGAAATGTCTACGGTTTTGTTGTACGTTATCTTCGTTTTATTAATGATTATTTGTAGGCCTATTCCATTACTAGCTGCTTTGAATTTAATTATTTGTTGTTGAACTTCCTCTGACAATAATTAAGTCCCAATCCAAAATTCGAAAGATTCTTTCTAAAGTAGCTGTGAATAGTGTTAGTGACATGGTATCACTTTGTCTGACTCGTCTATTGGTGAAAACTTCTCGACTGCCTTCAAATATTTTGATTTTGATTTTGGCATCCCCGTAAACATTGGCCAAGGTTTCTATATGGCTTATCTACACCTTACTCACTGAAGGCATTGTCGAGCGCTTTCTCGAAGTCGATGCAAGTCATAGTTAGATAGACTGATATTTCCTAGTATGAATTTGATCAGGAAACTTAGCGGTTGGTAATTCCAGATGTTTTCTTCTGTATTAGTACTATGAGCACACTATACTATTGTTCTTATATGTGGCTGGTTCTTGGTAGTTCAGCCGTTAGACCTGTTTCCTGCTGTATTGCCATGCTTCTGGTATTTCGCGTCTGGTATCTGTACAAGAGTTTTGGGGTCTTTATAAAGGTTATTTCTGTTATGTTATTATTATTTCTTTGGCAAGAGTCACTATTTGATTTATTTTTTGTCTTATTCTTGTAACATTTCTTCTAGAAGTGTTTGATATTATTTGGAATTTTTTACAATTTATTATTGTCTTTACTGTTGTAAGAACACTCCTTGCTCTGACAAGAACATGATATTTTCCTGTCCTGAAGGTGTTTGGCAAGCTCACATCCTTGATGGTGCTGACCTTATTTGTCAGGATAATTAAGTCTTGACTGATCCATTTGGAGCTTTCTAGGTCCACTTCCTATTGGAAGCAATTTTATATGTTCATTTTATGAAAGACTCGGTGATACTTCCTAATGTTATTATCACACTTTGGCGTTGAGTGGCGGATTATGTATCTGAGAAGGATGTTGTTGGTATCTAGTGCCATTGTGATTTCGTTGTGGAGTTGTTCGACTCCTCTTCCCAATCACTTGTTGTTGGAGCTTGTAATATTTTAATACATTTCTGAAAGTCACAAAATTAAACTAGCAACCCCATCTGAAAAACCGAAATTCCAATGATCCATATTTTATCGAAGAGAAATCCTACTGGCACTTGATTTTCCGTGGTGTTACTAGATGTAGTATAGTTACATTTTTGCCTCTTTGAAAATACTCAAGGTAGTTTCAAGGTGTAGGCTATAAACGCGGTACCACATGCTACCCCTTTTTTTGGGTATTTATTATTTCTAGGGGATTGAAAAGGGACTGGTTAGTGTAATGCTACCTGGAGAAGAATACTATTAGTTGTGGATTTTAGGTTTAAAAAATTCGTGTTCAAGGTGGAAGGGTTTGATTAGGACCGTAATAATTAAAATTCTTGACATGTATTTCATCTAAATAAAAATATATTAAATATAAAACTTATTTTAATGTATAACGTATTCAATAGGTGTAGATATCCTTCGCATCTGTTATAATAATTTTTTTAATGTAATCAAGCAAGTAAACCGAAATTTTTGTATAAATTCAATATTTGAAACGAGTTTTTTTCTCATATTTCTAATAAATTTAGCTATTTCTCGAGATATTTGTCTACTTTTTGCCAGTCATGGCGTTTAGGAATCTCTTGTACAAACATATCGCGCTCTCCTTTTTTTATTTTCAATATTTTTCTTCCTGTTGAACTCCAATAGTATACTAGCAACAGTAAATGTGATTTGGCATATAAAAAGTTATAGGTGTTATTAAAACTTCCTCATTCATTTGGAAATGACTCATCAAATTGTGTCGATGCATCCACCTGAGTATTCACCATTAAAAACAACTTCACATTGTTAGTTTCCATCAAACTTTTAGGAGAGAATGGCACTACTGACCCCAGACGAAACCTCCCCCACTCCCCGAAATTTTGGAATTTTTGGTTTCGATATTCAATTTTAACCAATTAATCATGTTTTTCATAAGAATAAATTTTATATTTATACGAAATTATATATCCTGGAAATACATGAACAAAAATATACATTTTGCAGTCCTAATTAGCCCATCACCAATCAAAAACCCTGACTACGGCTTTGGTTGATATTCCTTGTTGTTTGTTTACAAAAAGTAAATCACCAACAAAAGACGCATAATTGTTCTATCAAAGACGGATAAAATAATTCATATTTGTTACGTTTCATAACAAATGAGTTATAAACCTCACGTTGTTAGTTATAATTTTTTTAATAACCCCTAGTTACTCGTTTGAAGTTATAATATGTTTAGGAAATACTATCATCAAACAGTTGATAATATGTTTTAGAGTGATCGTTTCCTACATATCTTGAGCATCTTTTGCATTATGTTGCGATATTTTGATTGCCCTTCCTCAAACAGCTATTTTAATGCCCAATGCCCACACTCTGATGTTGGAGGAATGAGGTTTTTCAGGTAAAGCACTTCCATTAGTCGTTTTTCTACAATCTTATCATTCTTTGTATCATTCTTTGTAAGAAGCTTCTCCCAACCACTGAAAAACACGCTACTTTTTTTCTTTCATCCATGATTAATTCTAGGTAAAATACAAATCTTATATCACGTTATTTTTGAATAAATTAGTTTTGTAAAACTATAAGTAATATACTTACAACATTAATTTACTAGACTAACACATACATAATACACTGAAAAACCTTAAAGTAAACAACTAACCTTTTCAAAAAGTATTTACTCGCATTAAAATTTTTTTCCACGTGCCAATAATTAACTATTTTCCGAAGAATTCAGTAAGATTTGAATGAACTTCTTAAAATATCAAGAGCTACATTTTTGTTGGAAATACTCTAATTATATTAAACGAGTAATATTTGTTTATATATTTATATGTATAGTGTTATTGAAAAACGATTTAAAAAATTCCAAAAAGGTGGTTTTCAATTCGGTGATTATTTAAAAACGGCTTAGGCAAATTTGATTATTTAAACGGCATTGTATTAAGAAATATTACAGAATACCATATAATTTTCTATAACATGAGATTTACTTTTTTCTAGAAAATCAGAAAAAAAAACAGTAATTAAGGGACTATATTTAAAATATTCAATCAATTTGAATATTTTAAATTGTTTTGTACACAGAAATGTTCCAGCTTCATTCCATATAATTATCTATTATGTAAAACATACCGTTTTTCCGAAAATCGTAAAAATATTTGCAATAACACGGTAAACATCAATGTAAATGTCAAATTTTCATCATAAATATCTAGCTTAAATGTCAAGATTTGCCATGAAAGTATATCATACAGGGTGTTTGTAAAGGTTTTCATTGCAGTCAAGTGAAAAGTGTATCGAAAACAATTTTTTTTATGGTATGTGCGTGCGTGCATCGAAATTCAAGCAGCAAGCAATGTGCGCAGTTGAAATATTGGACAAAGTAAAATTACAGTTAGACAGTTGGGTTCAAAAAATCTTACAAATAAATGTGATATTGGGTGGTACATAAGTTCCATATATAGAATGGTTCAAATATAAGCTGAATATAATTAAAATTATAGAATGGCACATAAGTGGTTGCCTTTACAAGGTGTTTGAAATAAGGGTGGTTCAATATAGGGGGAATTAGAGCTACATTTATAGAAAGTGAACCAAATAATGAAACAAATAAAAAATAAAAAATATGTGACTAATAAAAAATAAAAAAATATAAATTAGATAGAGGGAAATATAAGAATACGCTAAAATAATTAATAGAATTGTACCTTAAATCAGGCAAAAAAATGTCAGAAATTAGTTCTTGATTGCACACGGTTTCTAAACGATTATTATTTGAAGCTAGTTGAAATCGGTTCCTTTTTAAATATAAATTATAATAGTACAAGATTCAATGACAGGTAATACGTCAGATTGTGAATAACATGATTATGTGTATGACTGAATGCGATTTCTTTATCTGTCTACTTCATTATGCAACCATAAATACTGAACTATAGAGTAATATTGGTTGCATAACTAACCTGTTATTATTTCTGAAGCAGATGCAGCTGATCCAGACACTGTTTGGTTTATTATTTTATTAATATAATTAAACTAAATAAAAGATTTACAAAAAATGATCTATTTTGTTTTTTTTTTGACAAATGAATGTTTTTGGCGGTGATAAATGATAAATGATAACTTTAGCTATGTCCACTAAATTATCGTTTACATAACTATAGCTACTATTTGTATGTGGAATGGGTAAACTGTGGAACCTTTGGTGTGTGACGTATAAACACAACGTTTTGTTCCCTTACACCAAACCTTAGTTTTTTCACTCAACGCACGTTTTAACAGTGAAGCTGTCATCATCAGGAGTAAACTAAAAAAGTTTTGGTTGTTGAAACTTTGTGTTTATATGAGGAAGGAAATTTCCGTACCTATAACTGAAAGTTTATGTGGAACCACAAATATATCGCTTTTGACTGTGTTGGTGGTCACATTGTTTGCATATTTAATTAGTGTACCCTAACTGTAGCTGAGAATGTCTACAACAGCAAACGTTGAAATATTAATTGTAAACAAAAAGTTGAATCATTTTTCTCATAATTTTTCTACAATCTGCTTGTCATTTGAATGCAGAGGAAACTTGATTTTTAACATTTTACTTCCTGTAGAAAGAAACATACATACAAGAAATAAATTTGACTGGATAGGTATATCAAAAACTTACAGGTATTATTATAATATCCTGATCCTTTTGAAAATGACACATCAAATTTTGTCGTTGCACCCACTTTAACATTGTCCATTAAAAACATTTTCACACAGTCTTTGTCAGTTTTCCGTTGAACGATTTAGGACAGAACGGCGCACTACTGCTGCTTGGCTCCGGTACTTTTTTTTTCGCTACTAATATTTTAAACGAACACTCGAAGAGAACCTGCGAACAGAATGGATTCGCGTGATGTTTCTTGTTGATTGCTGGACGAAACGAAAATCACGAGCAAAATACGCGTAACTGTTCTACTCTAGAAAAAAATAATTCCTCTTCAGTTACGTTTCTTAACAAATGAGTTATAAACGTCTCGTTGTTATCTTGCACTAAAGCCTATATTAAGATGGCATACGGTTTTATATAATGCTACCGCTAACAGTACATTTCGTATTTATTTTGCATGATCTCAATGCAGTACGTACGAATGATCATTACAGTCAATTTTCTTGCAGTTATGGCTTCTTATTAAGACATGAATTTGTGTCAACGAGTTTCATTGCTATTTGATTTGTTTTTATTGTAATCATAAAATTGTTGTTGTCGGTGGAAATTGAGAGCATCTGTCTATAAGGAGGTGTAAAAAATTTTATACTGGGTTTCCGGTTCAAAAAGTTTATTTGTGGTCTTCGCTTATTATTTAGATTTCACATTTATGAGCACATTAGAAAATTATGTCGTTATATATCTGCGTATATACAGGGTGCCTCATATATGAAAGGATAACATTGCTATCAAAGAAACGGTAAGAGATACAAAGACTACTAAATGGAGAAAAAGTTGCATATTTTAGGACCCATTCGATTACTTAAAGCAGAAATACGGTGTGTGTTACCGTTCTCAAGTTATACGACGAAAACTAAAAATGTTATTTTTTGTTTTTTTCTTCTACTAAAATGCTAAAGGGAAAAGTTTATTGACACATATTTTTACATAATATGCTGTCATAAAATGTTCACTGCGACGTTTCGTTTCTTCTAGGCCATCATCAACTATTTTTTTGAATACGACCCTGCACTTTTTTGTTAGAATATCGATAAAGCATTGAAAGGCCAATACATTGGTAGATCATATGTTAAGTTTTATACGACGCATTGGGAGAAAAAATTATCAGCTGAGTAACAAAATTTAGTACGCTTATAGCCTAAATAGTCCCATTGAATATTTTTTCACATGAAAATAAAACCAATACTTTTTTAGTTGTTTTTCTTGCGTGGTATAAAGCGAGGCAAATGGAAAAATCGAAAATATTAAAAAAGGTTTTGTTTTTTGTTATTTAATAAAGTATTTCCTTGATAACTTCTAAAGTATAAGTTGTAATGGAAACACGTGAATACAAAAATTCTAGATAATAGCAAGATCTATGGAATACAATCGTCAAATTTCCTTTGATGCCTTGATTTCGTAAGATCACTTTTAAATAAATGTATTCAGTATTTAAGCAACAATTACAACAAAAATAAGTATAATGTTGCCTAATTGTTTTTACAGCGGAGAAGAGTCTGGTGACTGCTTGTTTGTAAATAGCTCACCTATGATTTGTATATTCTGGATCATAAAATTTACTATGGCACAGGCCTACAAAAAAGCACCGAAAAAAGGTATTTTTTTTAATTAAAAAAAACTTAGAGACGCATAATTTCGCAACTCAAAATAGGCCACCTGGATTCAACTGTCAACGGTTATTTGCAATTTCCATAGCAACAAAACAATTCAGTTTCCGATTTCACACAATTTTACTTAATTTGCAAAAAATAACAAAAGTAAATGGCATAAATCAGGGAACACGAAATATGCCCGTTACCAACCCGCACTGAGGCAGCATAGTAAGGTATGCTTATATCCTCTGCAACATTCTAAAAATATTCTTCATCTTCTCAATCCTTGGGGACAATTTTTTCCACAAAAAGACCTTAAGCTTTTCATGTGTTCATTCAAGATCTTAAGTGTCTCCGATCAGCCTTTCAGTTATTCAAAGGCCAAATCTCCATCCTCTGCCTTGAGTTCCCGATAAAAAACTGCCAAAAAATATTTTCTAGTTGTCAGTCTGAGCCAATTCTTAATTCTTCAGTGCTACACTTCTTCTTCTTTATTTAAGTTAGTCAAAAGACCATTTGTCCATCTATCTTCAATTCTCTTCAATGCAGTCAGTCTTCTCACATATCTTAAGCTGTTCTTCTTCGTTTCTTCTCAAGACCTTAAGTTGATGACGATGATTCAACTTCCAACTAATTCCACTCTATGGAAATCTTGGATAGAAGATACAAGGTCAGTTAAATTAGACAAAAGTTGTGCATTTTTATTACCATTTGATTCCTGTTAAAAAATTACAAATTCCTACAAAAAGCTTCAAGAGAAAGAAGAAAAACTGGAAAATGCGATTTTCTAAAATACGTAAGTTGCCCATACCACTAACTAAAATTTAACGAAATTTGGAGGTTTTGCATTATTGGTTAGGAGCAATTGATTGCGGTTGAGAAAAAATTTTCTAGATCCTCTAGATTTTAGATAAAAAAACGTTTTTCAGTAATATGCAACTTATCTACCTATGGGGGAAAAAGGTTTATGTGGTTGACTTTGGAGTAAGTATAAGAACAACAGAGGTATTTTATCAAGGTGGTTGTTGTCAATTCAATTACTCACTAGATGACATTTCTTATACCTTAATTTTTTGCTATTAGAGGTGCAATTTTTGTACATATTTTGTTTTTTGAGTTCAAAATGGTTATGAATTCTCTAAATGAAAGAAAATGTAATAGCATAAATGTTTTGGCTGTTGTTAATATAAATCCTAATATTTCAACGAATCGAATATATGAAGAGATCGGATTTACTCAGCAAAATGTCTCAAAGATTTTAATTAAAAATAAATATGATCTTTACAAATTTCCAGTTGTTCAATTCGTGCGTGATCAGGGTACACAAAATAGAATAATTATTTTTCCGTGGTTTACAATTAAATTACAAAACAATTAGATTTTTTTAAATATAATTTTTTTACCGATGAAGCTTGTTTCACAAAAAACGATTTATTTTTTTCATTGAGAACGGGGTCTGACCTATACCCCGAAACATTTGGAAATATACAGCATTTTCAGGTATTTCATTGTAAGAGAGAAGAATGGGCTGCTAAGTGTTCTATCTGTTTTATACCTGTGCCAGTTTCTATCTTCATCTATTCTGGTCTGCCTTGTGTTATTATTGACTATATCTCAAACCGTCTTTATAATATCTAGCGGAACTTGTCTGTTGCATAGAAGATGAATCATGTCCTATAGCCTGAATTCATCGAAGGCTTACTCTAGGCCAATTAGACAGATGAACATAGGTCGATTATATTCTAATGTTTCCTCTGCTATTTATGTCGTTATGAATACTGCATGTGTGCAATATCTTCGACTGTTGTACGTCTTAGTGATATGTTTTGGTTTAATAGTTTGGTTAGGATTTTTGTCAAGATTTTCAGCGTTGGTGTTCAAGAGATTAATTCCTTTATAGTTTTCCGGTTCTTGTTTATCGCCTTTTTTGGATAGTGGAATTAGTAGGCTTCCTTCCATTCTTCTTAGTCGTATTCTTACGAAATCACGTACATCTATTTAATTTGGTATAACATATTTATTCGTCTATTGTAGGGTTTGTAGTGGTGTATTCGTGATTTTCTTTATTTGGTCTATCCATCTAACAGGTAACCTGCCTCTCGGTAGTTTACCTTCCACCTTTCCCTGTAATATTAATTTTTCTAGATTGTCTCCCTCTCGTCTTGTAGTGTGTCCAATATATTTTAGCAGCTCCTTTAAAATAGATGCATTGGCGCATTTCACTCTTCGTAACATATGTCGCCAGGACTACATTTCAAACACATATATTCTTCGCATATTTGATGTTTTCATCGTCCAGGATTCCGATTCGCACAGGAAAATTGAGAATATGAGAGAGTTCATTCCATATTCTTATAAGGTTGCTAATGGCACCTCGTGCCATTGCTATTCGCCTTTTTATTTCTTTTTCATACCCTCGTTGGTTACTTAGTAGGCTTTCCAGGTATACATGTTCATCTATATTTTCTATCTTTGGGATGTTCTGCCATGGGAGGATTTCACCTCTGTCTATTACCATAAGTTAACTCTTGCTTAAAGTTATTTCCAGGCCCAGCATAGCAGTTTCGCTCGTCTCTCTCTAACATTATCCCCATTTCTTCCTCTTCTCTCGCCAGTAACGTTGTATCGTCTGCGTATTGTAAGTTTGGTAGCCTTTTACTACCAATTCACACTCCTCTCTCAAAGTCATTTAGAGCTCGTCCTATTATGTATAAGTCGTATGCGCTAACAAGCTGAGGCGACAGTAGGTACACATCCTTATCGCGCCTATGTCTATTCACAGATCAAACACAAGATGTCTATTCTTACCATGGCTTTGTTTGCCTCGTATAGGTTCTTTATTAGACTTAAAATTTTGTTAAAGAACTGTGTTAATTTTTGTGTCATCGCTGTCCCACAGCATTTTAGTAGCTCGTCATGACCAATAGCCTTTCAGTTTTTCAATTCTCGTTATTGTTTCTCCACTTCATGTATGCCTATTCTGGTCTCTTCCTCGGTTGTGGCTTCCTGTGTTTAAGGTTTTCTACGTAGAAGATATGTATAACAGAAAGAAAGAATAATTGCAAATTAATTTTTCTAACTTGTAATTTGTTATAATAGAAATCAATCAGCTATAACACGTTGTGGATACTTCAATTTACAATTTATCATTTTGCCCATTAAATCATAAATTAGCAGCACAGAAAAGCATGATTCATACAATTCTTTATACTTGTATAATAGTAGAAAATAACGGCTTTAATAAGCTTAATAAAATATAATTGTACTCAAAGCGAAAATAACCAGCAATATTTTTATAAATATTGCATTGAAACATTAAACGCAGTTTGATTGCAATATGCTTCTTTCTAGTAGGTATATAGCAATCACACTGATTTAATTTGAATATAACTATAATGAAAATAATTATAGTTATATTCAAATTAAATCAGTTGGATTGTTATATACCTACTTCTTCCTTTGTTATACCAAAAATATTTCATGCTACATTCATCATAACAATGTAAACACTTTTATTTATTACAAGCATCCTCAGTTCCCATGCTTGAATAATAATCGCATCGCTGTAGGTGGAATTCTTTTAAGTCTAATTTAATAACACTTCGGAGCTTCTCAATACAAACCTGTTTAAAAATAATCAACTGACCAATATTCACCGAAAGACCTTACGGGATAAACAGTTATCTGTAGTGGTGTCTGATCTCAAATCTGACTGCAGTAGGTCAGACAGAGGCGCAGGCCTAAAAATAAATCACTTAAACCGAATTTGTTGAATCATTGTGAATCTTGTTAAACACGAAGTTGAGTGTTCCGAAACATTTTTTTAATTACCTGATAATATCTTGCATGTAACTGTAATATTACAGGCCATCTAAAATCTATTATGTTGTAAAGAACAATAGCAGACGATGGGAAAAATACAAAAATTGCGAATAAATTATATTAAATTAGTTTGTCACAGATTTTATACATGAATTGGAATTTAACCGTTATGGAAGATATAACTGGTGGTTTTATCCGTTACAGGAAAATATATGGATAGTAAATTATATCAATCGTTGAAGATCTAAATACATTATTTTTTTATGTAATGCTAGTAACTGATTCGCATTCTAAATGATTTTGTTTAAAGTGGTTTTCTTTTGTATAAATTTTGACAACACCAAATTGTTTTATACTTGGATTAATTCAGTATTAATTTAATGTGGCCTTTTTATCAACTAGTCAACAAATAACACCTTAATTTCAAATAACAATAACAAACGTCAAAAATCAACCAAATACCTTTACTCAACTTTGTAATTACTGTACAATTCAATCATATTTATTTATATAATAAGGCGCAGTTTATAACAATGATCCTCCCGACTTGACACATAGCCACCCACCTAAGTCACCTTAGAACAATCAATTTATCTAGGTGGTCGTCTTCCAGGGAAGATTTTCCTAGGAGAAATTGTCCTTCAAAGACCTGCTCGCCTGTGTGATGGGCATTTTCAATTCGTTTCTCACTCGGTTCTTTAGCCGATTTCTCCCCATTCCTCCCTCCTTTTGCGAAGTATTACCCGTGTGACAATCGCGGATATTGGAGGTGAAGTCACTGGTTCATTTACAAATGTGGGTTCTATAGTTTCAGCTTTGCCAGCTTTCTTGGTTCTAAGTATTCATTTCTCAACATTGCCAACTTCCAATCTCCTAGTACCTTAAAATCATCGTCTTTGTCTTCTACGATGACTAAAAGTTGCCCTTGTCGCTGTCAAAATGTTTATTCCTTCCATATCATCCACATCTCCTAAGTCGATTCCAACTTCATCCAATTTGTTAATCTATTATCTTGATTATACCTGTCTTGATTATTTTTTTATTTTTATGTTTCTTTGGGGAATAACACCACAATTATTGGTGTTATTCCCCAAAGAAACATAAAAATAATCAAGAACATGCCACAAACAACGTTTAGAAGACTATCCCTGTCTTTTCTCAGTGACGAGTTTCTACAGAGAACTCTTGTCAAGGATGTTGACAAATTTCCCACTGAAGCTAAGCTGATGTTCAGAAATAGTTTAGGTTAGTATTTGCCGGCTGAAATTCAATTCGTCTGCAATGGTTGGCAGATAGATAATTGGCTGAATTTCATATAACTTTTGATACAACAGCACCACAAGTGACTGCCTTTCGTAGTTACTGCATCTGCTTACCCGTCAAGGCTGTATTGAGAGGAGAAAATTGAATATCTCTGCAACGCGAGCTGTAAGGCATCCTAACTCTGGATTTCCTATGAACTTGGTTCATGAGTCCACATTTAACTTTATACTCTGGGCCATTTTTCACGTCGTGTGTTCGAATATCTTCCATAGTTTCAATAGACCAAATTGAAACTGCTTTCACCACTAGTCAGGACAAATTCATCACGGTTTCAGTTACCAAAGCACAGACGAACATTTCACTGAACTTCTTTATGCATCAGAGTGGTACACTGTTGTGGAATTTTGGTGTCGTTTGATAAAACTGGGTGGAAAACTTCTCTTTAAATTCCTTGGGTGCATCTAGATAGGAAAGATATATCGAAGTTCGTATATCATACTCAAATTTCTGACAGTTTTACCCAGATTAGTGTCCGTTTACTGAGTTAAACTGAGTAAGGTTAGCTTGAATATTGATTGACATACCTGAGACTGCAGTTATTCATTTTCACGATTTTGTTGTACTGGGATTCTTGCCTCAAAGTGACATAGACCAGAAAGATAAGATAGTCTTTTGTAAGTAATGTACGTTTACAATTTCCTTTTAGTATGTCTTTTTGGTGTTTTTCTCAATTTCAACTTTTAAGTGGTCCTAGTATGTTTGATTTTGGTTTCGCATTTTTTGAAATTCATTGTGCTCTTTGTTATCGGTATGGTTGATTTTAATTTCGACATTATAATCGACAAGGTCATTGCTCCTTTTTTCCATGATTTGTTCTTCATTGTTTGCTTCTTCATCTTGGAACCCATTCGCAAGTTTTATGCGGTAATTTCTCATTGTTCATCCTTCTTAAGTGGTCTTGCCAGAAATTAGTTTTTCATTTGCATCAGAGGTTAATATTGTTTCTATGTTCATTATTTCTTTAATTCTTTTATTCTTACATGATCTTCGCCAAAAATTAATACAGCGTTAATTTTATTTTAAAACTAAATCCTATCTATTTGATATAATGGGTTCCGGAATTACTCTCCTGATACCTATTGCACTTTGAGATTAATGAGGTTATGATAAGCAGTATACTGAAGTGATTTAATTTTTTAAAGCATATATAATTTTTCTTTAAAACATAATTTTAATCTAGTTATCCGATAAACACTAGATCACACTAATTCATATCTGGGTTGGCAGTTATGCCATATGTCTCTAAATTTGAAAGAATTCAAACTGCCTGGCACCTTTCATAAATTTTCTCTTGTAAATTAATTATCTAAACCCACACGCATAATGTTCTGGAGGAAAAGCAGCCGTTTGCAACATGTGTAAAAATCAACGTAATTGTATTTAAACTTATTAGGTGTATTCATTATTACCAGGTTTGTGTTAGATTTTTGAAACTACATACTTTTAAACTCAAGAGGATATAGTGTTTCTAAGTAAGACCAGGGATCAGTTTTAAGTGCAAGAAATATGGAAAAAAAATTATGCACTTCAAACATATCATTGATAACGTCGAGGATTAAGAAGTTTCAGGGAAACGAGTTAATAGAGACTCCTATTTCGGCTATTATGCCAAGTTATCGCTGTTATCTTGTTATTTTATTGGAGTCATTCTTTAAAAAAAAGGAAAAAAAATTACATTAACAAATCCAGGACATGGATTCACTAGAATAATGATACAAATATTTCATTATCTATTTCCAATTTGTACAGAGTTTCCGGGTATTCATTCACTCATGTAGGTGATAACTGATCTCTCCTGGAATAGTTGTTAAAATTCATCTAGTTGCGCTTTTGATTATACCGCATTTTTTACTTTTAAAGACCAATTTAATAGTACTTACTTCTTAAGCAGTAAAGTAAGTTAAAACTTTTCTTTACAATCAACAACTATATTGTAAAACATGTATTTTTGAGGACAGTATCACAAAAGTATTCAAGTATTTACAAGATTATTAAGAAAGAGAGCACTATTTTAGTTTCAATTTCGCTATACCACTTAACTGAAGTTCGGTTCGGTGCAGTTTTTAATTTCAAGTTAGATTACTTAGAATTGAAATCCTCGATTCGTTTCGACATACTTTTAAATAAGTTGTAACGGTATTGAAGTTATGAAATAAATACTCTAAAAATCAGTCTTCAGTGAATTATGTTGAAGAGTTCAATTAGAAAGTATTGTTTTGCAAAATAATTGTGCATCTAAAAAATTGGAGCCTACAAAATAGTTAACCCAAGTTGATGTTATTAACTTACAAGCGAACACAAATCTTTTTTCTTCTTTAGTTTATTATCAACGTTAGTTTAAAATATTATGGACATTTGTAACTAAAATTCTTTAAAATATTCAAATATTTAATGTGTATTTCGTGGCATCATTATTTGTCTTAATATAATTTTGCCCTGAGCTTATAGATGTCATATCGTAACGTCCAATCATTAATTATTACAGACCACACATAAGAAATGAGTATGTAGAACGTAATAATTATGTTCAAACAGAAAGTATTGTTTACACAACTACAACCCATATTTTACAAGTTGTTTATACAAATTTAGCTGTTCTGGTTTTAAGCAACAGTAATTTTAACACGGTGTATTTGATTTGGGTAGTAAAACTTTGTGTAATCTTTTATATACTCACGTATAAGAATTTCTCATAGAGAAAGTGCAATAGAAACATGAATATATAGAAAATGTTGACGTATTTACTATTTATGCAAATTATGTGATTGAACTGATTTCAATTGAACATTTTTGAAATTTTTGAAGATACTGGATCTTTTATATCACTTTCATCATTTCCTTAGATATAATGTGGGAAAGGAATGCTAGAAACTGCAAAACTCAATTAAAATATACTCTTAATATAGTTTCAAATTAATCATAAGTAAATTTTTGCCAAACTTTATTGTTAATACAAGATCACTCAAGATTAGAAGAATACAATTTAGTTCAGGCCCATCCCTTCTTTAAAATAAAAGGAGGGACAGCTACCTCGAGCAGCGAGGCAGCATAACAAGAAATTCTTAAATTCTCAAAAGATTCTGAGATAGATACCCAACCAATACCCCCACTACAAGGGACGACACAGCAGATAGATTTGTCGAGATAAATGAAAGATATGTAGAGAGGGAGAGACGTCGAATATGAAGAAGACTTCGAGTGAGGAGCCAGGGTCATCTGCAGGCAGGCAACTCCTAAAATCAAATTCAATATTCTAGGGAAAATAAGAAGTTAAATTGACAAAGCCAAGAAGAAACTGAGTGCGACCAAATCTCCAAACGGTGCCTCAGGCATTTCATCGATAATGAGCAAGATCCGCGAGACTGATCTTAGATATACTATAAGACGACCTAAGGGCCTCGGAAACCTATAAGACGAATAATTAAGATTAAAAAACACATGCTGCCCTACCGAAGTATTAAGGAGCAGGAATACGCAACCAATGACCTAAAACAAGAGAATGGTTTCAGCGTTTGCCTTTCTAGAGAAGAGCGTTCGATAATCTGGAAGAACTAACAGTAAAGATGCCCTAATTTGGTTATTTCACCAACATCGTGCAATTAAATTCCGAGAAGAAAGATGCATCAGATTCAAAGTATGCTTCAACAGAAGCAGAGGTCCTTGTGGGACAGCACACAAAAAAAGAAGAATCATTATTCTTACAGTAATGAATAATGGAAAAAAAAATTCTTTGGCCATCCTGATTATTTGTATGTCTTGAAGACAGGTTTATGTTGTCCAAGAATTAATGACTGTAGAAAAGTTTAATGAAGTATCTGAGCCTTTTGAAGATAATTACGAACTACCTTATGATCAGTAAACTGGAATATTTAGTGAAATATTTGTTGGCAATGATAAAGAAACTTTTAGGCAACTCCGTAGTTCTTTGATCAATATTTTTGTGTTGACCACACAGTAGGAATTGATGACTAATATCAGTCATGAAGATCTTCGAGTACTGCAGCCAATTGACAGAATGGGCATCACGTTGATTTGTGCAGCAATGGCTATATTATTGCTTCGATCAATTTATGTCAATGAGTACGAGGAATGATGGGAAAACGACCAACAAATTTGCAGCGACCTGCGAATTTTAAAACTTTTCTTAACAATTCCTAAGATATTGTCGCCGATGGGTGTCAAGTATTACTCCATGGGCGAAAGCACGACTTTATGTACGTGAAACTAGGAGTTTTAATGTTATGCACCAAGGGACCTATAGAAAAGAACTAATAGCAATATGCTATCAGATAAATATTAACAGAAAAGCAATAACACTTTTGTTTGCGGTGACAGCGATGATTATCTACTATTACAAGCTAAGTGTGAAATAGATGTAGCAGTTCATATCTGCTCCATTTCTTAAAAATTCAAGAATTAGTATCTGTGGCCAAGTGCTACAATGTTAAGTGGGATCCATCCAGCTAAATGGTATGGCAACAGTGACTCTTAGTATCGGATCAGGAAACAAGCTGGAGGCCTTTGAAATATGGCGTCTAAGAAAGCTGTTCCGTATATCGCAATCAAGATGTTCTCAGAAAAGCCGATTATTCGAAATAAATAAGAAACGAACAAACGGATATCTAGGCCACATCCCCCGAGGACAAAAGATAAAGTACTTCGTCTGATCCCCCAATGAAAGATAGAAGGGAAAAGAGGAGTTGAGAATAAACCTGGTGAAAGCTATAACGCTGCCAAATCAAAACTCAAAGCGTTTTAAGAAAAGAGGAGTCAGTAGCTATTTTTTTATAGATTGTTTGACATTGCTGGCATAAATGCAGAAAATGTTCGTCATAAACAAGATGGATATGAAATCATGAAGAATTTTCGGAGATCAATGATAAAACTACCAGAAGATACAAGCGATAGAACACTTATATTGCCGACATATTACGTGTAAAGAGCAGGGAATTCTCCTAATACCCTTGCCTCCGGGAATTTGTCTGTAAGCCTCTTACAACAAAACACAAAAACTAACGTCACTCTTGGAAAATCACTCTTCAAAAATGCGTTTGTAAGCATCGCAGTTGTTGAAAAGTAAATATGGCGTTTTTTGGAACAACTTTTCTTATCGCACTTTACACTCCACACCCTTGGTAAATATGAACTAGCCGGAAAAAATGTAAGACTTGAACGTCACAATGTTTTCTGTGTGTGGCTGTTTTCCAATTAGCAGAGCACAAGTGATTTTGTGCCGCACAGTGCGGCAATTTTTAGGACGTTAATTGGAACATGGTTGTTTTAAAACCAACCGGTAGAGTACACTGATCACCATAAGGTTAAAAGTGTATTACTCATAGGTTATCAATTGACGTTTATGTGTACGTAAATTATTTACAGAATAATTCAGTAATGACTGTTTTCCAATTATTAGAACTCAAAGTGTTTTTGTGTCGCCCTGTACGGTAATTTTCGGGCGTTATTTGGAACATACATCATGTTTTATGATAAAGTTTTGTGTTTTGTGTAAACCTACATAGAACATCCCAAAGGCACAGTTATTTCTTGTGCTCATTTGTGCGAGCTAGTGCTGTAATTGGAACACTCAGTGCTAGCACTGTGCCGCACTGTGCTCAATTATGCGCTAATTGGAAAACAGGGTGTAACAGCCATGCATGGAACGATATTATGTGATTTGACGTGAATGGCAGAGCGCTAAAAGAGTAGAAACAATGGTTGTTTCCACAGATCATACAATAACAACCACGCAAATCCGGTTTTTCAAAAATGGGTTCAGTCAAATTCGACCTTTTTTTTGCACATATTTTTCAAAATTATGAAAAAAAGTCCTCACGGCACTAACTCCCTAAATTCAATTCCAGCTTAGATATTAAGTTTCAACATTTCGATTTTCGTCAATTTTATTTATTTTGATGCAGTTTTTTTTAGACAAAGAAAGCCGCCTGGAAAAAAATGGTTTAGACAAAAGTTGTAGCTTGCTAAGTGGACAGTTGATTCGCAAACTAAAAATAAACTGAACCCAATTTTGAAGGTTATTAAATGTCAATATCATGTTTTCAAAGTCGAGTTTTCCTTAAGCAACTTTTTTTGCTCAGTTTGAACTTGGTAGATAAGCAACTTTAATTTCACGGGATATTCCCCCAACTTGTCTTTTATTAAAAAAAAAATTCCATTTTCAGTGTCATGACTTATCTTCTTTTATCTTTTATAGTTGTTAAGGAATAGGTAATGCAAAATTATATTTAGTTGTTGAAGATAAATGACATAACAAACGGTCGTATTTATTAAACAGTTTCATACAATAATTGGTCGTTTGTTAGAAATGAACTTGACACAAATAAAACTTAAATGCTATTATCATCAGTTTATTAATATTATTTGTTGATCAGTATGCTCTTGACATTAAACTGTTTTTCATATAATTTTTGTTGATATTGGAAGATTTTTGTTAAGAATATATGAACTAATCCCAAAGTTTATCCAGCTTATTTGGGTAAAATTATTTCGATTATTGCCAAATCAATGTTTACTGGATTTTGGTTAGAAATTAAATTTAAATGGAAGTCGTAATAGACATTCCTGTTCGTAAACCAACGGTGTTTCGTTATTCATAACAGATTGAAATATTCATATAAACTACCTTATCGAAGAAATATCAGGATAGTAGCGGATGTCATCGTTATTACTTGTTAGCTGCAGTTGTTGTTTAGCATATTACCCGTAATATTTATAGCATGCATTCTAAATAGGTAAAATGGACGCATTTCAATTCAAGGAGTAACTTATGTGATTTGGTAGCCGATTAGAGTAAAGAAGTCTTACTCATGACATATGCATGGTGAAAGAGAACGGTAATATAATATTAAGTTTTTATATAGTTGCGGATATATACAGAATTAATATTTACAGCAACTCCTGTTTGAACATATTAGGACCAAAACAAGTCAATGAAAAACGAGTAGTAGTTTATACATAAATTATATAGCAAAAAATCACATATATTAATAATGAATTTTACTAATACCTACTAAACGGAAGCAATATCTTTTTCAAAAGTAAATTCTGTAACTAAGTAAAACTGGAAATCTTAGACATATACAATATTTAAGATCGTCCCTGACCGGCACTGATTTGCAATACAAAAAAAAACACTTTTGGAGCGGTTTAAAATACAATCTGCAATAATAAATGAGATTTGATGAGATATTTCCGAACACCACACTCTGCATTGGCTCAGGAAATTAAGGGGCTCTCCGTTACTAAACTTTATTCTACATTTATGAATATCAATTACATGCAAAATAAAGAAAATAAACTATATTTCAAATAAAATAATAGATTTTCAAGTGTGTACCACAAACATCACTATACTGATATAGACCAGTGTTATGTATCATTTGGAACATTCGGATCATCCTCGCAAATCGAGCCAATGCCCAGTAAATTTTCAACTCTACAGAATTTCGTCAGATGCAATCAGTTGACTTTATAAATTAGATTGGTAAGTATTTACCCGATTTTTTCTCTTACCGGGTAAATAGTGTGTTAACACCATTTTGAAATGTATTACTTACTCATGCACACATGAAGTACATATTTTTTATTATAATCCAACAGTATGACACAACTTTATTACACGCTATTGGCTGCTGGCACCAGATTTGCCCTCCAATTGCTTCTGGTTAAAAGGTTTAGAGTGTACTCAGTCCGATTATGGGGCCTGTGGCCATATTCTGTAACTTGTTATGATCGAAACGAAACGGAACGTAATAAGTTTGTTCGTACAGACCAGTTGCTAATAATTCTAACAGTTAGAATAATTCTCCTCCAATCGAATGTTGGCACAGCCAACTGTCGAAATCGCTGATTCAATCGTTGTCAACTAGTCTCTTCGATCAAACCGTATGTCACTATAACGCAAATATCGATTCGGAGTCACAAAACATTCAATAATTTAGCGTTCTATCTGCTGGTCACTACCTCACGGTGTCGGGTGTGATTAATTTGGGCGTCTGCTGCCCATTCTTTGGATGTGATAGCTCCCTCTCCAGAATCGAACCCTGATTCTCCTGTACCCATTACGACCATGGTAGGCGCAGAACCTACCATCGAAAGTTGATTAGGCAGACATTTGAAAGATGCCTCGTCGGTGGTAGACATGTGATCAGCAAAAAGTTATTCAGCTTAAATAAGAGAGGATGGGGAAATATTTGCCCCCACAGCGATCGTTATTTACTGTTTTATATCAAAACGAAAGTTAAAAACGAAAAATGTTATATAGTAGCTTTCCACTCCCTATCATATATCCCTGTATCTACGCTACTGCCCAAACTGACTGGGTTTGATTTAAAAAAAGCGCGAGCGAAAATGGAAATTTTCTCTCAGAGCACTGTTTGCCTGTATTAGCTCTAGGGTTACCACAGCTAATCTAATTAAATGACCATTTCGCGGTTTCACTTAAAGGACCCCGCAGAATCCTTATGGGAAATGGCTTTCGGCTATTTTTTTTTCAAACTCAAGTATATGATAGCTCTTGAAGAGTAGATCAAAAGTGCTCATGGCACAAAGCTCCAGCGCCAATAGTTTAGGATCTACAGCCCTTTAAAATTGACGTCCAGAATCCTTTATGGGAAATGGCTTTCCGCTAAATTTTTTCAAATTCAAGTATGTGATAGCTCTTGAAGACTAGATCAAATGCTCATTGGGGACAAAGCTCCAGAGTCAATAGTTTAGGATTTACAGCCCTCTAAAGTTGACGTGGTCATTTCCCATAAGGATTCTGGACCAGGTCAACTTTAGAGGGCTGTAGATCCTAAACTATTGGCTCTGGAACTTTGTGCTCATTGAGCACTTTTGGTTTACTCTTCAAGAGCTATCACATACTTCAATTTGAAAAAATTTAGCCCACAGCCATTTCCCATAAGGATTCTGCGGGGCCCTTTGGCTTGTAGTGAGCCATGGCTTACTCTTTGAGATTCCTGGCAAAGATTTAACAGGGTTTATTAGCATTATACCTATAGGAATTTCATTTGAATACACCACCGACCTTGTTAAAATTTTATTCAGCCTTGTTATGAATGAAGTGTATGTGACTATGCAATGCATGTTTTTTATTTTCAGTTAGAACATTATTCAAATGAAATATTTAATAATTTATTATCAAATAGTTTCACTGAATAGCTTTTAAAGTTCAAACCAGAGTTTATTCTCATTATACCTATAGAAATTTATCTTGTACATATCACCAACCTTGTTCAAATTTTATTCTGCCTCTTATAAAGTCATGAATGAAGTGTAAGTGACATGCAATCCATATCTTTTTTTTTTCAGTTAAAACCCTGTTCAAGTGAATTTTTTAATAATTGCTAAAATATTTTTACTAAACAGCTCTCTCGTATTCTGACTGATGCGAAGACCTAAATGATCGAATGAACAACTGAGATGTGAAATGTTCCAGTTCAAAATGATACATTTATATCGACGTTTGTGATTCGATTCATTTGGAACAGTTCGATGATATGGAACAATGAATCGTTTCAGTGAAGATCTACACACGTTTAGAACGAACTAAAAAGTCATATATTTCGTTGGCACATAGAATAGAAGGAGATATTTCGGTATTTTATTTTATTTTAAATTTTATTTAAGTTGAAAGCTTTTTCGTTTTTTTTTATTGTTTTGTTTAAGTAGTTCAAATTGTAATATTTAGTTTTAATTTTCTTCAAATTATTTAGGCTTATTTCTGATTTATATTTTGTTGAAAAATTGAATTTATGATTTTCTGTATATTATGACTGTTGTTAACAAACTTTTCATTTGTTGTGGCTATTTTCGTAACGTCATTGTAAACTTATTCACACTTTTTATTCTTGCTTTTTAAGTCATGGTGCACATGCTTTTAAAGTTTTCATAATTTTTTTCATTTTTTTACAACAAATATAATAAAATTACTTAGGAATTATTCTTCAATTGGATTTGGTTGTATGTAAAGTTTCACTTCTATCGTGTGGTCATAATCACACAGATATCATTTTTTTCTTAAAAGGAATAACAAAAGAGTTACGAATTTCGTTTCGTACATTTGAGTTATCGTGAATGTATTAAAATTCCTATCACGTTGTGGTATTACGGATTTATGAACTCTTTACACACAACTTGTACGAATAAAAGAAGTTTCAAATGCACTTGCATAATTTCAAATAAAAATGTTAGGTTCAAATAAGGTATTGTAAATAGTTTTATGTAATGATGCAATAATTTGTTCGCTTAATTGTGAAAATTTCATCAATTATATAATAAGATATTAAAGTTTTTTTAATACAGAACTGTGGTTGCAGTAGCGAATTTACGATTTCACGCAAGAATACCAAATCTTCCACGCGAACGAATCATTTGCTTCCGCACGTTTATTACACCGTTAACGTTGTAACTACTCCTAAGGTATGAAAAAAAATTATCCTAAAACAAGAAACTTGTTTATTATGAAACACAATTGGGCGTATCGAAAGAAATAAAAAGAGCTACAGCTTTCTCGAACCGACATTTATTTACTAATTACTAGTAATAAAATTTTGTAACTATTGTCCGAATTCTCAACAGCCTCATTATATGTTTAAGAATCCCATAACGTGGAATTTTTATTTACAGGAATTTAAAAAAGTTGTGTAACAGCTTAAACATTCTATAGCAGAATTCTAAAATAACTTTAGATTATCTTGATCTATCATGTTGAAAATTATTCTTACGAGTTTCATAGTGCCTACATTAAGAAATATGCTCAGAATGCATATTAGAGGTAGCCACAAAACTCAAAATGCTGCAAAATCAAATGAGGATAACATGAGCAGGTGCAGCGTACCAGATATTAATCATAAATAGTAAAAAACAATTAGATTTCTAATCGGTGATTAATAAATATCAGACTTTTTTTTCTGTGACACACCACCGCCATACCCGTCAAAAAATGTTGCTGATAAGGCCTTAGAGAATAAATAATCTTCTCCTTCATTTCTATCCGCGGTATGAATTAAAAATTATCTATAAGAGAACCAAAAATAAATAAGTAAAATTCTTATATATTTCTTCTACATTTTTTAATTATATTAAAACACTAACCACTGTAGTAATTTTCACAAATTTATTATATATTTGACAATTGTTTCGCTTTGATGACAGGCTTTGTAAGAACTAATATATTAGTGAAGGTTAAACTTGAAATTATATAGTATATCTAATACTATAATATGTTTGTATGTATATATATATATATATATATATATATATATATATATATATGATATATAAGCTAGGTTCTGGTGAGAACCGCTCTAAGGATTTCGATGAAACTTTATTTGAATACTCGACGATTTCGACTCCTGCTTTGGAGCCAATCAAGAGAAATGAAAAAGAGTTTCAGAGTCTAATCAACTGGGGGCCTCAATCTAATTTGCCTACGTCCCCAAGAGTCACTAGTTGTAACTGAACCTATTTGAGAGTTTGAGTCTGCTCCTCCTTCATATTTTCCTAGCTTATATTTTATTTAGATAGGTAGCGCTGGATGTTCGAAGAAGATGTCACGTGATGAGGCTATGTGTTGTGAATTATAGTATAGTTGGCGTATTGGTGGGCTGTGTCTACTTTGTTTGTTAATCTGGCAATTACGGAGGTCCAAGCTGTGGGAAGTATTTGCGAGTACTGTCATCGCGTTATTTAGACAGAAGAGGTCTTTTTTCTCATGATTTCGATGGCTTCGGACATATGGATGCCCTAAGAGAATTTAAATATAGAGAGATATGCAGTAGTCCTACTGTCCTCGAAGTTGATAGAGTGCCCTTATTAGCATTTGGATATGGATGTACTGCGCGCAGAGCTGAAGTCAGGATCTTTTTTACGAACATGACAGAGGGTGGAGCGGTTCATATACTCGATGGTGTAACGCGCCTTGTTGGTACGGAATCAAATGGCATGTAGCTTTGTGGGCAATCGCGAATGAGATTTCGTAAACTCCTGATCCTCGTTAGGTACTTTGTCTTTGGGGTTACCTTGAATTGCCTACCCAGGTAGTTTGAGTGGTTTGTTGAAGATAGTCTTTATTTGATTTGTAAAATTCGTGCTATATTTGTCAGTGACTCCTCGAATGTAGTATTATGTATCAGGAAGTATGGCTTTTTGATGTTGTTGTTTTAATAGCAAGCCAACAATGCTTTTACTTTTTTAAAATAATATTACTAGAAAACTGTTGAATATATCACAACAGTTGTAAAGTATTGAAAAACCTACAAAGTAAATTTTAGAGAAGCCCGATAGGAGTATTTAACATCAAGAAAGTCAGCAATACCCTGCATTTCTTAAAAATTCATAACTTAGGAATTTTTTTAGTTAAAATGCAGATCTTTCACGAAATAATAGCTTATTGTCTTCTAAACGTTGTTTGTGGCATATTCTTGATTACTTTTATATATTTTTTGGGCAATAACACCACAATAGAAATAAAACGACGTATATTGCAGGAATACCAACCGTTTCAAAGTCTATTATGACTTCGTTGACAATGGCTTTATATTTATTGATGTAGATTGCAAAATGTAAATTTGATTTATGACATACATCAAATTTTCATGAAAATGAAAATGAAAATTTGATTTATGACATAAATCAAATTTTCATTTTGCAATCTACATCAATAAATAAAAAGCCATTGACAACGAAGTCAGAATTTACGTCGTTTTATTTCTATTGTGGTGTTATTGCCCAAAAAAAAAACATAAAAGTAATAATAGCTTATGATTTGTTCATTAAACATTTTAAATGTGAACGCTGTCAGATCATTAGTTCTTGCATAAACAGATTAAAAACAATTTGCCGAGTTTTATTTTTAATACTGGGCGTATTAACTGAGAAGAACCTATTATAATTTAAAAGTTTGTTGATTAGCAATAACTGACATAATCAAAAAAAAATTGTATTTATTTGCTTATATTGCGAACATAATGCCGGTAATTTAAAAATTGTAGTGAATCAGAAAATCTTCAAAATGAGTGTTCATAAATCTTGATCGGAGAATTTTTTTAAATTCTTGCCTGGTTGCGAAAATTGGCTTAAACGAGCGACTCTTACTTTTCCTTAGAGGGCGCATTCCGCCAGTGAAAAAAAGTATTTTAACTAAAAACGGTAAACAGATAACAATTAATTTAAATTTAATAAAGGAATGGAAAAATGGACCAATATGCACAGATAATAGACAGGTATATAAAACCATAATGAACTGCGGAGAAAATAACATATATTCAATAATTCTTAATTTTCAAAAACTACTTACCCCGAGTATATCTGCTCAAGGTAGGATTTTTTACAACTTGTCCATGGATTTTTCATAATATAAGTAAAAAACAAAAAATCATAATAATTTTGAGGATTTTTATTATTTAAATAATTTATTCGTACCATTTTGCTGTTATAATCATTCAATTATTTTCTATAAACTGTTACAGAAAAGTGCGATCCCACTTCATGTCTATAAATTGATAGTTCAGGCAGGCCTCTCAGAATTAAAGTATATTGCGTGACGCAACAATAAATAATAGGACAATTGTATATTACAAAATCGGTACATTCACCACAGTATATGGGAGACCAATAAAAAAAGGAAGAAATTTAGTTCATCTATTTTTTTTATGTACCCATAGAGAGAGATGTCCATTACGACAAGTTTATAGAACATTTATTGAGGTGCATTTAGAAGAAAGTAGCTAACGCTCACAAATTGATATTGCAACTAAGGAAATAATCAAAACATAAGCATCAAAAGAAGCTATCATGAATGTTAGTCGTGAGTTAGGTTAGTAAGTCTTCAATTTCATTTGCAAAAATTTCATCACCTATTGGAACAGGATTTTTTCCGCGTGTACAATATTGCGAGTAGTTGTAATATCAAGAGCAAAACTTTCTTTCTTTAATATTGCTTGCTGAATATTGGAGGGTTGGAAACCGTCAGCTTACCGTAATAATGTGTGGGCAAATATAACAACTTGTTCATGTCGACTACCCAATCGACAGGCTGCTGAGAGATTTCGGGCAAATATATCAAATATTTCGAAAATGCATCAATTATTTACAAGGAAGATTGGAAATGTTGCATTCCAGAACAATGTCACCAAATTTATGCACCTTCTGTAGAACATTTTATATTTTTTGAAATGTTTTTTTTTTAATATTTAATAAAAGCCGTTTCAATTTACCAAATAACATTTAACAGCCTGAAACTTGTATACTGAAATCGACAGTGTATCTCTGTAGCATGGTGTTATGCATTGTAATTTATTCTGTCTGACCCTATATATCAAACAAAACACTGAAAAAGATCAAAAATTTGTGAACATGCTTGGGACCTAGGCCATAAAATACAATTTGACAATTCAACTATACTTCACAAAGAACAACATAACACAAAACGAAAAATAAAAGAGTCTGCCTTAATTTTTTTGAATGAAGACGATTGTATCGCTTCTACTTCTGTAGAATTTAATCGTATCTGGTTACCGACAATTAACGAAGAAATTATTAATGGTAACCTCCTTTTGAACAACCCAATATCGGGATAGTTCCAAAAAATTCTTTGATTTTTGGCGAATGCGCTATCTTATAACAAAGTCGTACCTAGGAACGCCACTTATAAATTCTAAAGACAACTCTTTCAAATTCTTCTAATTTGAAAGCTGGTTAACTATAATTCATTATCTTTAGAATTTTTTGTGCTACCTGTATATCTAAAAACAACAAATTTTCTAATGTCAATTTTAAATGTCATAATAAAATAAATAAAATATAAAGCCATTGACAACGAAGTCAGAATAGACTTTGAAACGTTTGGTATTTCTGCAATATACGTCGTTTTATTTCTATTGTGGTGTTATTGCCCAAAAAAACATAAAAATAAAAACACTGAAAATCTAAATTTTGATGACTATTATTTTAATGTTAATAAATAATGTGGATAATGAATAAAGTGTCGTGTTTAGAATCCTCATTTATTCGAGGATAATAAACTAGAAATAAGTATTAAATAATTTATATTTAAAAAGAATTTGTGACAGTTACTCTGACGTTTACGAAGTTTGACCTATAATTTATTAATAAAAAAGAACTGACTTTGAATTAATCAAAATGAAAATTCTTTTATATCTTGACATTTAATTTTAGTGATTTGTGTATAACATTTATTTGACATTAACCATTTTTGCACATATTGAAGAGATTCGCTCAACTGCAGGACCTCAATAACTGTTTTTCCGATTTTCTGGAAAACGATAAATCTCAGTTTGTAGAAAATTATGTTATAGTAACTTTCCGTAATATTCTTTAATAATAATAATTGCCTAAGCAATTTTTCAGTATTGGCTGAGCATAGATAGAAAAAGTGTCCGACGAACTTCTTCCTTTTTGAAAAATTATCGTGTTGTATTGCTAATTCAGCAAATTTTATTTGTTTCTGACGAGTCTAGAATTGTCGAGGACAATAAAAAACTTAATCTAATTCTAAAAAAAAACAGTGGCATCCTTCTGGCTAAAGGTAATTAAAAATGTACTTTATAAATAAAACATTCAAACACCTTTGTAGCAATAACTACTAGGACGACATTAACGAACATCTGGGATTTTCATTTAAATTCATCGCTATTGGCAAATTGTAAGAAGAGAAAAATATCTCAAAATAAAACGATCATTAAACGGACAATAGGTGAATAAATCTTGGTTAACACGATTCACATTAGTCCGTTGGACAGATCAAGGACCAAAGCCAAGTTTCACTATTTTGAAATGCAATCTTACCATGAAAAATCAACAAAATCTCCTTGTTCGGTTTTAATTGGAACATTTGTAAAGATACAACGGCGCCCAAGCAAGAAGAATTCTTGGTTTTACACTTTTATTGCTTAAACATTCTGTTTTAATGCATCGCTGAGTATGCGGGACATCTCGTTTGAAACAAATGGAATATTAAAGTAAAATGTTAAATACGCAAATTGTATAACATCACTGAGACAGATCAATAATCTGTTTATTACTTACAGCTGAATTGAATTGATCACATGAGAGTTCAACTTGTTGAGATATGAAAGTACTTTCTCTTATACGATGACCGTAACTTCTTGTTCGCAGAGAATGCTTAACAGGTTGTGGCTCTGATTCGAATTATAACAATTTTTAGTTTCGGTAAATAACTTTCAAAGGTATGCATGAGATCGCCTGTTCTCGATAAATTTGTATTCAGACTTGCAAACAATATGAAAAGTAAAATTTGTTTGTTTCTAGAATGCAACTTGTGACAGAATTCTTAATAGGATTTTCGATAGGAGATTTGAGAATTATTTCAATTTAGCAAATTGCTCACTCAGTTCAGATTTTGAAAACTCATAAAATTATTTGTAAAATTTAAACGGGAAATGACGATTATCAAATTCTAAATTCACATATTTTTCTAGATTTAAATCCTTTCAGCCACCTTAGGTCAAAATATTTTATTGGCTTAAAATGATATATACTGTAGGTATTTTAAGTAACATATATTTAAAAATAAGAACCAACTGCAAAAACTGTACATTGCAAGAAAATATCATCTATACTCACTGACAAAGAAATCGCAACACCCAGAAGCAGATGTTTAAATTAAATATTGTTTTATTGAAACATAGACGCTATAGTAAGGAGTAAATGATTAAAATTTGAATAAAAAATACCAAGGAGTTTAAATTATTTTATTCAGTTTGTTAATAATGTGTTTGTCCACCGCGGTTATCTGTACACTCCTCAACACATTTTGGCAATAATAAGTGGTCTATTTCTTCTTGAAGAATACATCTCAAGCTACCTGTATGACATGAAGTCCGTCCAAAGTCCGTGACCAAAAGAAGCACTGATGACTTCACCGAACTGCCTCAAAAGTGCCATTTTATGTATGACAACCGCATATATAAACAAACCGACGGAGCAGCAATGGGATCTTACCAGCGGTACATCAAAGCACTACAGACAGCAAACCTGGAAAGTTATGGCAAGATACGTCGATGATGTATTTGTCGGACAAGAACTTCTTAAGCTTCTGGAACACCTAAACTCCATACACCCCAGGATTCAATTGTAGAACTTAAGGAAAACAACCAGCTGCCTTTTCTTAACGTTCGTAAGAAAAAAACGCAGAATCGACCACATCGTATATAGAAAGCCAACACACACGAACAGATACTTAAACTGCAAATCCCATCACCACCCTTCTCAAATACAAGGAGTTGCCAACACGCTAGTTTCCAGATCCGTACGACTGACCGACAACAATAACAAAACACACGAATTAAAACAGATAACTAACGCTCTAGACAAAACGGATACACAAACCACCCAATCAAAAAGGCATAACAACAACACCTTGAGCCAAAACCAAATTGACATCAGAAAAACCAAAAGAGTCTTAATCCAAAGGGACAACGGACAGAATTGGCAATTCTTCGAAGGCATGACATAGCGACAGCATACAAACCGCACCAGACCATAGGCAAAGTTTAGGAAATCTTGAAAACCAAGGGGTATATAGTATAACTTGTGAAACGTGCGACAAGGTATACGTCGGACAAACGCACATGAGAATTTCAGCCCGTTTAGATGAGCACAGATTAGCTGTCAAAAATAAGCAGACAACATCGGCTCTGTTCCAACACCAACAACAATCGGGCCATAAAATCAATTTCGATAGTTGCAAACAGATCTCACAAACAACTTATTACAAAACCAGACTAATACGAGAAGCCATTGAAATCAAGAAAAGTGTACATCTAAACAAAAAAGATGACGCCCTGCACCTTTCTAACACATGGAAGACAATTATTCAACACCAAAATAAAACAGAATTAGCCCCGCAAAATACAAACCCATCATCAAGTGAGACCCCCGATACGGCAGCAAAGGGGGCGGAGTCAACACCGACCAATCTGGCGCGACATAACCTCCGATGCAGGCTTATAAAATAAACAGCTCAGATAGATCACCTCTCAGTTCACCGTAACAACGCATTGGGAATGCCAAGTGAGACCTTGGGGAAACGTCTGCAGGATTCAAACATGAATCAATATAACGAACGGATGATTCCCGGATAATTATTTCTTCATATATATATATATATATATATATATATATATATAATATATATATATAATATATATATATATATATATATATATATATATATATATATATACATTTGTTTTTAAGTTTTCGCGGGCACTAAATGTATTTTAGATGGCTTAACTACCAAAAGGGATATGTAATATATAGCATGTTAATTTACACAGAACTTTCCGGAAAAAATACAAAAGTCAAAAACTTCACACTGAAATAACTTGATGTTTTCAAATGACCCTGGTCGTTCGGGTTATCGCAATTTCGTTAAATGTAAAATGCCATGAAATACTGACAGCCACTGAAACTGTTAGAAAATAAATAAAAGCGTTTTGCTGAGAGTCACATATGCCCATCATTTACATCAAACGATTAGTAAACTCCATGGATAATTTTTTTCATTTTCGATTGCAATAAATGAGCAAATAGGAATCCATATTATTATTAAAAAATTGTGAGTTCGTGTTTTGTTCGAAAATTATTTGAAATGGCTGTTAAATTAAATAAAAAAACCTTCTTTGAACTTAATATTAAAATTTGAAACTTGGCATATTCTTTTAGTGTACTCGCTAAATCAATGGGTGACTTCGTCTCCAGTGTGGATTTAATGCTACCTTTTCATTTTTTTTTAAACGCACTTGTTTTAAATACAAACTATGTATTCTGGATTTTGGTATAAATTCTTGGCAGTAAATTTGAAAGCCCCTGAAAATGTTGTTTGTAGAACGGATCTTTGCGGAATTTTTTATATTATTCCTTCTACTAACAGACTTAGAGTTAAACCTTCTCCACAGTAGGTGTCTAGTCATATTATGAAGATTTCTCTCAAAACATGTGAAAAAAGAATTTTTTGTAATATATAACCAGTATGTAGTTAAAGGGAAAAGATCGCAATGAGAAAATAAAATTTCTTACAAATTTCAGAATTCGGCTAGAGAATATTTATTTCAACTTCTATCTAGTAAACGAAGTGCAACAAATCCTTCTCTTGAGAAGAATGTCAGTTAGAAACATTTTACAAAAAATGTTGTTTGTATCTTTGAGAGGATAATGCAACCCATCTGCACACTCTATATAAAGAAAGAAAGTTAAACAACACTAATGCTATTTAGCCAAGTTGTTATCTATAGATTACAAGTTTATTGAGAGTTGATTGGATTTGAGAAACGATTATCAAAATCAATCGATACAAGGAAAGTTGTGGTCGTTAAGCATTTTTATAATTAACTTATTATTAATTATTATGTTATTACGTAAATATTTTGATGAACTCGGCTTACTGCTTCCTTGTTGTAAATTGGTTTGTCGTGGTCTGAGATAGCTATGTAATTGGACCGCTTATAGTTATATTTAATTATGATCGACAATAATTGTGCTTTATCTCGAGAGTTTCTTTTCTCTTTCCTGTTTGATGAATAAATTTAATTAATTTAATGTATGTGTTCAACACCCAAATCTAGTGATTTGATGCAGAATCACCCAAATTATGTGATATATAAAGATGCTAACTCCCCGAAGATTTGTCTCACGCTTGGTGCTAAGGTACCAAATAAAGTCCACAGAGTACAAGGCCCACGTATCAAAATTCGTGCAAAAATGATTATTTTACGCACATATGCAATAGCGCCCGTTCACCAATTAACTGTCCGAACATGATTATAATATGGACAAAAATCAATACAGCTCAACTATACACAATCAGTAAATTGATTTTAGTAAAACTGGGCTCGTGAACTGTTAATTTAATACGTGGACAACACGAGAATCGTTGTGCTTGAATGTTATACTAACAGCTATTTTTTAAAAGATATTTTTAAATGACAATAGCAAAAACCTTTGTAGTAAGAACTGAGCATGTGGAGGTCTCGTGAAACTGACTTGAAACTATCATATGGCGATAGATTTATTTACACAGTTTATGAACAAATGATAGAAAAAAAAATTGTTGATGATGCTTTGTCTTACTTAGCTTACAGCATTGTTGAAGAGAAAAATAATAGTGTAAATTCATTAAAGTTGGTCAAAATGATTTATTCATCCAATCATACTCCACGCATCTGGATTTAATGAATGGTACCATTGAATCCAAATGTTTTACATTTGCCTGTATGTATTTACAGATCTGTCTCTGCAGCTGTATATATGTCTCGGCAACAACTCGCTGTAAATATTTCTAATAGGTACTGTTTAGATGCCGAAATCCGTACGTAACCAGTAAGATTGTCCTACCTTAATACTGTTGATGCATTTTGGATAGTGAGCCTGATGTAGCGTTTATAAGAAATGCTGATTATTCTGTAAGTACCGTCAGTACTTACTGCCTTATTTACTTATTTAGCAGGGGCAAACATTCTGAAGAATAATGATATCGTCTCCACTTTTGAAATGATGCAAACCGGTTAATTAAACAACACCAAGGAAGCCAGAAGTAGTGCATACAACCTCCCTTCAAAATCGTCTACTTCTTAAACAATTGTCAGTAAACGTCCACTTACTACAGCTCAGAATCTGAAAGAGATATACAGACAAGTACTGAAATAGACTGCTCTGCTACTTTTAACAAAATCTTGCACGACTTGCACCCAGAGATTTATTCTTCAGAAGGAGAAAAAGATATATATGTGAGAAACGCGAGAGTGTGGCAAATTTGATAAATGTTACAAAAACCGTATGACACTAACCAAATTTATTAGAATATAAATTATATTAACCTAACTAATGTTCCTAGACAGTATTGCGATTGATACTTTACTTTTTTTACAAAGACCATACACGACAAAAGTGTTATTTTTTTTATTAAGCAAATATAAGCGAAATATTACGCTGATAAGTTTATTACGATACTGTTATGTTAATTTTGTAAATACTATTACTACTATTTTTTTATAGTCAGTTTATTTGATTAGAGGCGTAAATAAATGGAAGTTATGACAATATTATTCGGCTTACAGTTTCTCACTTTCGTGAGCCAGCCTTTCTTTTTATATATAAAGTTTTCTTAAGATTAGTGAACTATTCATCGGCGTTTGATTTATAATAATTTAAATGTGGTCATCTATAATCCCAATCACCCTTTCTAGGATTTCTTTGTAGCATGGGTCTCGCTATACCTTTTTCCGATTAGTTGGAAACCACTTCATTACTTTATTTGGTAAACTTTCATTTCCCAGTCTATTAACGTGGCTGTATGATTTTATTTCTCCTCTTTGTGCTCCATTAATGCCCTTTCTGTGTTTACCAATTGTCTAATTTCTTCATTTTTTACTTTTTCCTTCCTTGACTTTCTAGCAAACCTTCTTAGGTTAGTTGTTTTCTGAATGATACTTGTGTCATATTTTTCAATGTCTAAGTGCTTCTTGGGAAATAACACCACAGTTTAAAGAAAATTGCTGTATATTCCAAACGCTTCGGGGTCTAGATCAGACCCCGTTGTCAATGGTTAAGAAACTACGGATTAAAAAGGCACAATTCTAAGATGTAAATTAAAATATTTGACAATGTGTATTATTTTATTTTTGACGTAACTAAGAGAATTTTATTTGTAATATACAGAGTAGCACAGAAATTTCTAAAGATTATATTATCATAAAGTTCCTTTCAAATTGGAAGAATTTGAAAGGGAGATCTTCAGAATTTTATGTGGCGCTCCTAGGTGCGACTTTGTTATAAAGCAAAAATGCGACCAAAGAACTTTGTTGATTCAGTGATCCCATTAAAATCATAAGGGAAAACCTAGGAAAAACCTTATTAACTATCCCGATATTGGGTTGTTCACAAGGACATGACCATTGGCAATTTCTTCCTTAATCATCGGCAACCAGGAACGACTGAATTCTACGGAGGTAGTAGCGATACAATCGTTTTCATTTAACAAAATTAAAGCAGACACTTTTAGTTTTCTTTTGGTGTTGTGTTCTTCTTTGTGTAATATGTAATTTTTGTGTTGGTTTATTCGAACATTCAGAGATCTAGAGGTTTCTCCAATATAGAATTTATTACATTCACACGAGATTTTATAAATGAAATTTTTTGTATTTTGAGTTGTGTTATTTGGTTTGGTTTTTGATATAATTGATTTTAGTGTATTTCTTGTTTTAAATGATGTTTTGGTATTATATCTGTTTCCCACTCTTTTTAGTCTTTCTGATAGACCCTACATGTATGGTATAGTTATTGTATTAATGTGATTATCTTGGAAGTTAGTGTTGCTTGGTGAAGTTTGATGTTGGTTGTTAGGGATTGTTTGGCATTCCATTTTGTTTAACTGGTTATTAATAAATTTATTGGGTAATGATTGGCAGACAGTACATTTTTTATAAACGTTTTTTCTTCATTGAATTTATTGATATTAGAACAGTTGGTTTTTGCTCTGTCATATAGATATTTAATGATACCTCTTTTTACTGAACTTGGATGATTAGAGTTAAAGTTGAGATACCTGTTAGTATGAGTTAGGTTAGGTTAACTTGCCACACTTCACAGTCCATAGATCAATATACTCGTTATTTTCCGGGTGTTATTTATCCTTGTCTCAGTCATATTTTCACATGTTCCTTTATTGTTGAGTCCTAGTCCTAATATGTGAAATCTGTGCACACACATTTGTATTTAATCCAAGGTCTTGATCGTTGCTAAGCTGCATTTGTAAATTGCTGGCTAAGCCCCTGTTTTACATATTCATTGTGAAGTTTCCTTCACATAGTCTATCTCATCGTAGTTCTGAGCTACAGCAACCTGGTCATCAGTGTCAATGAAGTGTTAAATAATAGTATTGTATCTCCAACTTGCATCCCAATGGACTTCGCCATTTTATTAGGGGATAATCAAGATATATAGGTTAAACAATATTAGAGACAGGCAGCACCTCTTATTTATTTTATAACCTTTGTGAGATTTATATAACTTAGTACTTCTATGATTTTTTTGTAGTTTATGATTTTCTGAACTCTGAAGGTCGATTTTATATAATACTCTATATTTTGTTTTTAATAGGTTTCGGCGAGTTTTAAATTCAAGGCGATGGAAGTCCAGGGAGATACCAGCAACATAACAATGTTTTGTAACGAAAATCGTAATTAAAGAATGTTATCTTTGCAGAAATAGAGACGATACATATTATTCAAGGAACTAGGTCTCAGATTTAGCGGTATGGGAAAATACTGATTTATTTCTGCTTAAATGTGTTTTTATATGAAGAACACATTTAAATATTATTATTGAATGGTAAAATGTTGAAATAAAAACAGCAATTAAGGCTTCACAATAAATTATTATAAATCAAACGACGATGAATAATTCACAAGTCTTAAGAAAACTTTATATATAAAAAGAAAGGTTGGCTCACGAAAGCGAGGAACGGTAAGCAAAAGTGGCCGTTAGAACGTTACGTTGGCTGTATCTGAAGATCTTCACGTTTCCGCTCTTGTCGATTGCAATCAATTAAGAGTATAACGATACTGGTATAGCGATGCAAGTATAGGTGCTCCTTGAGCTGCTGTACAAATATAGATGTGTATAATCTTTAATGGCCATTGAATGTGATATATTCGGCAAATTAACAGTAGATTTTCATTTTAAAAAATGTAAGTTCAGTGACGGTGATGTTTAAAATTCATTCTAACAACCAAGTATATACATAGAAAATGTTAGGGATATTGAGAATCAGTTAGAAATAGATTTATTTTTTATACAAATGCAGGGTTATAATAATTCAATATAAACCTGAACAATCAAAACGAATAATGTCTAATTAGTAATTAGTATGCCTAGACTTACTCGTTATACAGTTATCAATTGTCTCATAGGATATCTGATCGAGTACAATTATACAATACAGAAAATGGTTGTTAAGTCATCAAGGTTGTCTGGTGGTCGATCGGGAGAAGTAACAAATTTTGTGAGCAAGTTTAAAAAATTTCAATTCATTTAATTTTCGAGCACTGTCATTAAAAAATACAATATCGGTGAATTCTTTATACCCAGAAAAATCTAGGATAATCTTCTGATGTGTAATAACCAGTGGCGGCTGGTGGTTTATGAAACTGGTGGTGCACTTTACTGGTCAAATATTGGGATTTAAAGATGCAACAAAACAAATCATAGCTTTGCTAATACTGCATTTATTTTTTATTGATTAAAATATTCGTGGACTTTTTCGAAAGCGAAATGTTCAATGACCTTTTTATTAAATTCTGGCATTGACTGAATATATTTTTTTCAATACTAAGCACAGAAAGAGCATTTAGCCGTTCTTGAGACATCGTATTTCTAAGAAACGTTTTAATCCTCCACTCCAGTTTTCGTCCAAATTGATTCCCCGCCATAAATAATGCAAGGAAAACAAAATAATGTATTGATGCGATCACATCCACACAACCTTTTCTTTTTATTATAAATTTAACTTTTAAAACTTCGTATAAATACTTTATTTTTCATTTTGCACTCTTGTTTTTAATTAAGATATAACTTAGGTATATAGTCAATGTTAAAGTTCATAGTCATTTTCACGTTATGTAAACACACACACACACACCGTGTATATTAATTATTCTTTCATTGACTACGAGGACAAAAACAAAGCAACCACTAATTAAATCACGTAAACAAAAATTTGAATTATTGAAACGTTCGGATACATCCGGTCAATATCAGCAGTTCTCGGTGTCTCCGTACGGCGTACGAGAATCAGCCCATTACTCCACATAGTTTGCATTAACTATCTTCTATCTCACGCGCTAAACGTATTATATCGTCTCTCAGAGGCTTAGAAGCTATATAAGTTTCATCGTGCGCTACCCGAAGTGGGAGATCACGATGCCGTGAACTCGTTACCAACATAGAGAGGCTTCTCGGGAAAGAGATGGAGAAGAGGTGGAAAAAAGTACTGTCTAAGCGAATATAAGTCTTATTACAAATTTGGACCGCATTAGAGCTTAAATTGTTTTTTGATAAATGCTTTGTTAGGGCGTCAGGCTGAAATGTGGCAATATTTATTTCTCAAATTCAGCATTGTGTTGATTTTTAACAAAAGACTTATTACCCTCAATTTACATACAGGTGGGGGGTTCACACACGCGCACGCGGCCAGCGCACTTAAGGGGGCAGGAATGTCAGCCGCCCCTAGTAATAACGGGGCACCGGTACGCTCGATAACTGCTGAAATCAGTCCAAACAGTTCATTCTACCGTAGAAGTGTGACTAAATAATTATTTATCGCACACCTATTTTCTGGTTACTAAAGGAAGGTGGACATGTTGATACGCATTTGCTGTGGACATTGAATACCTGCACAGGTCTGCACACTGTTTTTTTCCAGGATCGTGCTGACGGAGACTTTTTATAAAAGCCATGCTGAGTAACTTGAGATTACGCGGAGAGAGAATTAATAGGCTTCTTTCATTTAGATGGCGAAGTATTGTAGGGTGCGGGTATGTATGGTTTCAATGAACGATGTCAGGGAGTCCCGCATGTGAAACGGAATTGTATGATTTGTTAGTGAATTATTGAAACGTTCGGATACATCCGGTCAATATCAGCAGTTTCGTCTCCGTGCGGCGTATCTCTTGTTTGCTACTTTTCTAGTGTTGCTTTTAGAAGCTGTTTCACAACTTTATATAAGTCGTCTTACTATTGAAACTACTTAAAGTTGTCATTCAGTACTAAATCAGCGCATTTGCTGCTTGAAGTCTGCAACGACGTTTTTATAAATAGTAGAGCCATTTAGATGGTATTGTAGGGTGCTTAGTGTTTTATCTTCCGTCGAGCTACTTCTTCAACTTTGATAAAACTACATGACTAAATCAGCTGCTTGATTCCTGTTAGTGTTTTATCCAATCCATTCATAAACTTCCCCATTGATTGCCATTTGACCCCATTTGTGCCTCTCGGGACCTCATCCTATAGATCACTTTATATTGTTTTTCTGTTGCATTTGGGCAAATTATCCTGGGTATCCTCCCCAAATAGGACTTCATATTCTGGATTGTGTTCACTTTTCCACTATTCATTCTTAATTCTCGTTATGTTGCCTACGTAGTTCTATTTGGTTTTTGCTTGGGCCCCAAGACTCACTAGATAAAAGAACATTGAGGATTTCTGGATATTATAAATTGAATATTAATGTAAACCTTGAAACGATCTTATCCTTCATATTTGAACATAAGCCTTTCCATTCTTGGGATCAAAAGTGATGACTATTTTCTGAACAAATAGAATTAAGTTTGGGATTACCCTGAGCTCTGACTTAATGGTCACTAGTACTCGTCTATATATAATGAAGCTTTACTAAATGGGACTTGAACAAGATAAGGATAGATGGGAAACTTTTATAACTAGCATTTACAATGAAATCCCATCGTTTTTGCACCAAACTAACTCTGTTAGCATGGAATCTAATCTCTGTTACCTCCATTACTGAGATTCGAGGCAAAATTATTCAAACTAATTACAACACGTTTTATTTTGTCGACTAATGTAAACTGTCATGTCTGTAATGGTGAGTCTGCACACTGACAAATCTGCTAAGCTACCATAGCCATTCCATAACGCCCAACTGGGACCTACTACAGTACTTATTGACAGTTTATTTCTCAAGAATAAAATTTATTGCTCCAACCAAGTAATTTGGAAACTTTGAAAACAGTTCTGGGCAAAATAAAAACGAACGACTTAATACCAAAGTAAATAAATCAAATTTCTTAATAATAATCCTCAGTGAAAAATATCAGATTAAAAACAATAAATGTATTGACTCGAATTTAGCTGAAATTGAAATGGATCTCCTAATAGTTTTTCAGCATGCAACACAATATTTATAGAAAGATGATTCCGAGTAGTTTAACACTAGTATACAAATAAATTAACATAATTGACTTATACCTCAGTGAAACTTATTATTATTAACCGACTTCCAAAAAGGAGGAGGTTAACAATTCGTCTCGTATTTGTTTCTCGCTTTTTTTTGTATGTATGTTACCAGATTTCTTCTCCTGTGGTGCACCGTTTTGAATGAATATGGTCTTGTTTAATAGAGTATATTTCCGGATTGGTGAAACTTCAAATTTTGGAAAGGAATTCTATTGGTAATGTGATAAAATCTGTGAATGAACACCTGCGTGCATGGAAATCGAACAATATCCCTAATATTTTAGTCGATTTTTCAATAACTCCTTATGGATGTGTATAGTTTTTTAATGTTTAATCAATTAAGAAGATCCTTAGGTGATCTCATATACTTTTCTGTGACGTGCAACTTGCAGTTTTGCAGAAAATCGCCGAAAATTCCAAAACTCTTATCAAATATTTCATCGAAATGACATAACGGACATTTCCTCATACATATTTTAATTCCAACGTAATAGTGCGGTAATTTTAGGCACTGGAAGTTTTAATTGCGAATTTGAAAATTTTCTATGTACAACTCAAGCATATGGGTAGTAAAGCATAGTATTCTCGACTCCTTAAATCAATGAGTACCAAGCTCGTTTTGTTTGTATACTAGGCAAATACCTATTTAAATGCAAATTTTTCCATTTTGCGAAGACGGTGCTTTTGGTTGTCACATTCTCCCGGCCTAATAGAAAATTCAGTGACAACACATATCAAACTTTAAACTGATATTTGGTGCGTTTATAGACAGAGTGTTTAGTTATAGCAAACAAAATCACAAAGTAATGTAGTAGAAGGAGTTGCGTTTATATGAAGATTGAAATATAGGACGCTCTAGAATGATAGTGGTTCGTAGGCAGCCGTATATACAGGATGGTTGGAATATAGGGTGGACTGGACGTTGGGTGGTATAAAAATGTTGGAAAAAACGTGAAATTAAAATTATAATATAGGGTGATTAAAAAACTGTTATATGATGATGAGTCGAATTATATTTATACAGTGTGATTAAAAAATTATTTTTTATAGCCCATAAGAAGTTGCATAAAGTGTGGAGAGGAATTAATGTTACACAGGGCGATAATATAAAATGTTAAAAAGGAAATAATTTATAGGGTAGCCCACAAGGAGTAATTACTATGGTTGAAATACAGGACGGATTTGACTCCGTAAATATGGGAAGAATTCTACTCCGTCCTATAGTTTACAGAAGGCAGCTAACAAATTTATGCTTGTCCGTGGGCAGTCGTACGTAGAGGATGGTTGGTACATAGGTTGGAGTGGAATTATCTATAGTTATACAGGGTTGTCAGAAAAAGTTGAAAAAATGTTACATGGCGTAGTCCATAAGGCATAAATATATTTTGGGCTTATTAAGTCAACGCGTACTAGTACATTTTGTTCGTAAAGATTTACCTATCAATTTAAATGAGAAAGTATCATTGTGTAATGTTGAGGCTTTCGATGTTACCTGGTTCTGTCTATTAAGGTTATACATACAAAATAAAAAATAAAGAATGAAAACTACCTGAGTTAAAAAAAACTAAAAAGTTGTAAATAAAACAATTTAAAAAAAATGTAACCGATATCTACCTATAACTAAAAAGCTAAAAATAATTATAACAAAATACAACTCTAGCAAATAAATAACACATTCAATGTTGTTGGGTACTTACCCAGGAAGTAAAAAATGTAAACATTAAAAGGTGCTCATTCTGTACAAATTAATTACCTATCAATCAAATATATTTTTGAAGTCGGTGCCAAGCAACAATCAAGATGAATTAGTAGATAAGTACGCAATGAGGGATTTTAGATTTGCTTGGCTCCGGCTTCAAAATATACTAGATTGGTAAGTAATTAATTTGTACAGAATGAGCACCTTTTAATGTTTACATTTTTTATTTACTGGTTAGGTACCTAACAACATTGAATGTGTTATTTATTTGCTAGAGTTGTATTTTGTTATAATTATTTTTAGTTATAGGTAGAAGTCGGTTATATATTTATTTAAAATGTTTTATTAAATAATACATTTTATATTTAAACCAAAGTTATTAAACAAATATGTTAGCCCATGTTTTTAAGTGAAATGGCGATAATGATGTTTCCAGGTATAGACAAACCGTTGATATCTTAACTCATCTTAAATGATCAGTCAAACAATTTTCTAAATTTTATTAATTAATAGCAGTATTTAGCTGGTCGAACATTTTAGTTAACTTGTCTTTTATTAATTACAAAATTCTTCTATTTATCTTAAATATTCACTACTTCATTTTGTTCAGTTTATCTGTATTTCATCATGATTGATCACCAATTAACTCCACCCACTATCAAATATTTAATGTTAATACCTGTAATTGATCAATATTTATTAAAGAATTAAAGTTAAAGACCAAGGTTTCTTAAACAATAACAATGTGAAAAAAAGATGTGTTATATGTCTTCTATTTATTTGATTTATCGATTAAGTGACCTTATCAAAGTATTCCCACGCATAAAATAAAAAAGTGAAACAACTTGTTTGGGTGGACTTCATGTATTGTCAATTAGAAAAATAAATGTAATGTATGTGTGTGTAGAAACTAGGTATTATCGTATAAAGTAATAATATGTCTTGTACAGGTTTTTAACTGCAGGAGAAAGTGATATAGAAAGAAATGTTTCGAACATGATATTTTCAATTATTTCACTTTTTTAATGATTGTTTTTTAATAATTGGAAAATGATGGTCGTTTGAGAAGGAAAATCTCTAGAGGATTAGCTGTAATTCACTATAATTTATTGATATTATGTATTAAAAAATATTCTGCCTCATCCAAGAAGCATCCGTTTCACATAAATTCATTTTGTTTGTAATAGTTTAGAAATGATTTGAATGTCAAATGAATGCATGAATTTTTATTGGGAGTAGTTTCACAAGAATGTATTAATTATAAAAGTAGTAGGTACTATTGCATTAATACCTTTGCTAATTAAATACGGAGTAAATACTTTATTTACAACAGCGAAACTTACGTTTAGTACTGGAAATGAATTGAAAAAATGACAAAACAAACATTTTTGGATATTTTTTTTGATTCTATCTATATTGTGCCCAAAAATTAGCCATGGATACGAGTGGTTTATTTTGAGACATGGAAATATCTCGAGTGGATACCATTGTTTCGAAAAAAGTTTCAGATGAAAGTTGTAAGGTTTCCAGTGGAGCAACAAATTTCCCATATTACGACTTCCAATCTGGACAGGAAATTACCTTTTCCGACAGTAAGTATTTTTTTACAGAGTATTTCGAAAGAAAAATGAGAAACAAGCACTTTTTGTTGTTGCCGGTGTTTCAAATTGATCCATATTTTGGAGGTTTTTTTAGTTGTTTTCCATTTATCAAAGTACTTTCGGGCGGAAAAGATCTTTCTTATGTAACCGGAAGTCTTAATATGGAGCATTTGATATCCCACTTGAAACCCCACAACTATTATCTGAAATTTTATCACATCTATATAGTGGGGGATTAAAGTATCCCCGCGAAACCTATATAACCAATTATTTTTTTTTAGAATTTACTGATACATATTTGAATTTCGAAAAATATGTCGGGATTACAATATTTAGTAGATGTGCTTGACAATCGGGTTTAAATCGAGTGTAATACTTGTTTTTTAGTACCAAAATGTGTTGCGATTTATAAAACCAGAATATTCCAAGAAAATTTGTAATTAGTTTTATTATTTTTGGCAAGTAATAGTAATTATCATGTGACCGAATGTATTTTGAAAAGCAGATAAAAATCAAGAAATTTGTCAAATAAATAGATAGTAGTTATACATGTGACTGTCCCGGCATCTTCACCGGAAGTCCTAGATAATTTTATTTATAATGTGTTTTTTCTTATCTGTGAATAATATTAATCCCTAATATTTAAATTTGAACATTTATGAATAAAGATTATGTGACAATTCTTTGCCGTTTTTGATTTATTGAGAACTTTAGAACCCTCCCAATAAATATAATGATTGTACTCTAGTGAAACGAATTATAAATTTCGGAAATCACCCCCATAAACATACAAACGAAACAGGTTAACTTCTTATTTTTAAGTTACACATATCTACTGATACCCGAATCAGAGAAAGAGGAATTGTAGTCATTTGACTACTACTCGTATTGTCTCACTTAGTCGCAGCAGTTAATAAAGTTTCTCTTCACTATGTCGACTTTTTTATGCTATTTTATTTTTGTCAATTTCTTATTATATTTAGATACTTAGATATTTTTCGTTAAAGAAATTAATATACTTATTACACTTGTCAACCCAGTTCCTTCATGTTACCTACGATAATATGATAACTTGCAAAATAAGGCTATTATCCTGATTACGATTATGGGAAAAGGAAATGCAGTTTCTAATTTGAAACTTTTGTAATACGTATTCTCCAATACCTCCTGAATTTTATACATAATGACGTCCTCATTTCTTGTGATAGGTATTGCGTTTTATCGAATTAATATCTTTTTTCATTTCGAGTTATTACAGTTAATATGGAAAAAGCACAACAAACTGTTTATGTTATTTCTAAGTGATAAATACTTATACAAATATTCAAATCTGAGTAAACTTTCGGAAGTATACTCGTAAGTGAGCGGGCGCGCAGTATTCCTAGCAATGAGAGTGAAGAAAACTTTTGAAAAGCGTTTTCTTTTTCAACAGTAGGCTCGAACCCAAAATCGGAGAAGAGTAGACACCGGACGTCGAAGGGACACAAATGAACTTCAAGATCGACATCTAAGACTCGAAATTTGGCTGATAAGTGGTTAGGAGAATAAGGCCATCTTGTAATTATCCGAACGGTTTGGACTGCAGCATTTTCGACCCCATCTTGTGCTACCTCTGACCGCTGAGCATCGACGGCAACTACTGCATTGGTGCAGAGAACGACAACATTGGAATGTGGAATGACATCAGGTCGTCTTTTTGATGAATTGCGATTCTGTTTGGACGACGTGGAGGAGAAAGACGCAGCCTGAATTTGATGTTGAGCTACATCTACACCGAACAGTAGGCGTTATGGTATGGGGTGCTATTCCACATGGAAGTAGGTCACCTTTAGTCCTGAGGAAGTAGTGCAGCCGTATGTACTCCCTTACTTTCATCGGCTCGTGGGTCCCATATTTCAACAAGATAATGCTCGGCCTCATGTTGCTCGAGTTAACTTAAATTTGCCATAGCCAGACACTCCGATCTCCCGATCTTTCGCCCTTAGTACATGTTTGGGATATGATGGGTAGAAGTCTCTGAAATTTACTCCAGCCCCCGCAGACTTCAGAGGTTCTTAGAGACATGAACTATTTAGCTTGGGATAGTATTCCTCAAGAAGAAATACCCCACCTTATTGAATCAATGCCAAAACGTGTTGGGGATTGTATAGATAACCAGAGACAAACACATTATTAACAAACTTATTAACAAAAGAAAATTAAACTCCTTGGTATTTTTTATTCAAATTTACTTATTTACTCCGTATTTTAGCATCTATGTTCCTAAAAATCGATAATGTAGTTTCTGAAATAATCGTGAACATACAAACAAACGAGTGAAACAGAGAAACTTTTATTTTGGAGTAATTTAAAAATAACCACTGATAACCGGAGCATGGACATAGGAAATGCAGATACGCGACATTACTTACTGGTGCTGTCTCAATTACCAACAGGGGTTCAAAAAATCATAACAAAGACTATTGCGTTTAATAATTTTTCGCCTGTTAAAAATATCATATTTAAGAAGAAGAAATTCTTATAACAAGAAATTATTACATACGAATATTTTTTTATAAAAATTAACATTTAATAAACTTAACAAACCATTTACTCCACTTTATGATATACAATACTAATTACAAAATAGGGATACTACAGAGGTTATGGAAAAAGGAAATGCAATAGGTGACTGAACCTACTGTAAAATTCTCGATTGCCCCCCGGGTGTGCCGATAGCCCCCCGGGTTTCACAGATCTCTACGTCGCCATTTCTTATTTTCTATTTTTTTAGATGTTTTTCTTTACAACAATCTCATTAGTAAGCATGACAAACCATTTATTTCAATCTATGTCATGAGTACTTAGAACATATCGACCAATATCCTAAACATAGAAAGAGGAAAGATCTGTGACTAAATCTTGTGATATATTTTTTATTTGCTTGGCAATTTTAATGGAATCATTATAGATATTAAGAAGGTAGAAACTGAACTTACCTGAGGCAAAAACTTTGCTTTTTGGGTGTCGAAAGTCTTATCACTTCGCCCGTAGGAACAAAACTTATTCATTTTTAATGTTTTATTTTGTTTGCAAAAATTAAAATAAACAATAAATCATTCCGGGTAGTTACCGCACCAATAATTAGTTACCAAAAAAGGCATACACCGTTCCGCTAAGAATACGATTGACCACTGGTAGTACTTCCTGTCACTAGTACTTCTTTCTATCGTACCGCCAGTGCTTCGGCTGATAACGCGGATGGATTGTAAAACGTAGTGCGAGGCTGAAGAATGACTTTAACGGTACTTCGATTCTTTGATATACAGAAATGAGGTTGAGACATTTCTTCGAAGAAGAGGAGAATTTTCGCTTGATGAACGCTGGCGAACAGGTGAGATTGGTAGGAGTACGCCGTAAAGTAGTGAGTGCATCTACCGTGGCAATTATTCAAAATAAACGCATGATCTGAAGAGGAGATAGCACGCAAGGAAGGTGAGGCGCGGTACTATTATGTATGAGAGAGTACTTTGCACAGAAACTTTCTTGAGGTCAAGGGCGGGACTAATATTGCTTCAAGGGATATTGCGATTTCTTTGCAGACATTATTTATTATTCGGATGAAATAAATGGAATTTCCGTTTTGTGCCTCGGAATTTCTACAAAATTTCATTCATCTGGTAGAACAGTTAAGGTTAAAAAAATCTTATGCGTTATACAGTTTTCTTAGTTGACAATAAATGCGGAAGAAGAACTGAGAAAATGGTAAATATTGTTGTTTACTGAGGGATAGTTGTGTTATTCTATAGTTCGTCTTCTTATTTAATGGAAATTATAATAAAATATAAATTTTAATGTCAAACGTTTTATAACTTCAGATTAACTAACCTAACTAAAGAAATCTACTGTTTTTAACTCACTTTAATTTGGATAGTTTCAACTGTCTCTTAGGCAGGACCCTGAGGTGGTCCCGTATTTTTTTAATGCCACGACACTGATACTTTTTCAGAAACAGAAGAAGAATAGGATGGAATTCATTGCACTTATGATGAAGTTAACTTAATATAAATGTTAATTAACGGACATCAAAAGATGGAGGTTCTGAATTCGTCTGTATATACAGTGTGCCTATTTAAGTTAAAATTACGTGGAAAATTATTATTTTATTATCCCGCTTTGACCATACAATGTATGGCATCACACTCCCTCTAAGGCACGCTAAGAGTGCCTTTAGGGGAAAATTCACTAAACCCAGATATCCTAGATATCAAAAGGGTTTAGCTCTGTGGGAGTTCTTGCCAGGTTTTCAGGCCCGTGGTTGGAGTCGTGGCGGCAGTTTCCCATGAATTTCCTGACCCTCCGGGCTGTTCCTAACAGGACGGCTTTTTTCATTTGTTTGTAAAGATGTTTGTCCAGACCGAGGTATTTTAAATTGTTTATGTTTTGGGACTGGTCCTGTCGTTGACATAACAATTGGTACAGTTCGTGTGTTGTTCATGTCCCACTGAGTCTTTATTTGAAATTCCAAATCTATATATTTGGTTATTTTCTCAGCCTGCTTGACATTTATATTATTGTTGTTAGGAATTGCTATGTCAATTAAAATTGTTTTCCGAGCGACTTTATTTACCAAAACTATATCTGGTCTATTGTGAGCAACAGTCCGATCAGTCAGTATCGTGCGGTCCTAGTACAGCTTGTAGTTGTTATTTTCTAAAACAGATTCTGCTTTGTATTTATAGTTTGGTAATCTTACCGACTGTGATAGTTTAAGTTTCAGTGCCGTACCTGCATCTGTCGTTGTTAATAGAATAGTTTGTTATTTTATTATCCCGACTTGACCATACAATGTATGGCATCACACTCCCTCTAAAAATTGGGGGAAAATTCACTAAACACCAGATATCCTAGGTATCAAAAGGGTTTAGCTCTGTGGGAGCTCTTGCCAGGTTTTTAGGCCCGTGCTTGGAGTCGTGGCGGCAGTTTCCCATAAATTTCTTGACCGCCCGGGCTGTCCCTAACAAGACGGCTTTTTGCATTTGTTTGTAAAGATGTTCGTCCAGACCGAGGTATTTTAAATTGTTTAATAGATGTTTTGGGACTAGTCCTGTTGTTGACATAACAATTGGTACAATTCGTGTGTTGTTCATGTTCCACTGAGTCTTTATTTGAAATTCCAAATCTCTATATTTGGTTCTTTTCTCAGCCTGCTTGATATTTATATTATTGTTGTTGGGAATTGCTATGTCAATTAAAGTTGTTTTCCGAGAGATTTTATCTACCAAAACTATATCTGGTCTATTGTGAGCAACAGACCGATCGGTCAGTATCGTGCGGTTCCAGTACAGCTTGTAGTTGTTATTTTCTAAAACAGATTCTGGTTTATATTTATAGTTTGGTAATCTTACCGACTGTGGTAATTCATGTTTCAGTGCTAGTTCCTGGTGAAGTATTTTTGCCACAGCATCGTGTCGTTCTTTGTATTCAGTTGCAGCGAACGCTTGACAACCTCCTGTGATATGCTGGATAGATTCAGATGTTTGGCAACCGTACCTGCATCTATCGTTGTTAATGGAAGGGTCTTTAACGAAGTACTTAAGGTAGTTCTTAGTTGGAATTACTTGATCTTGGATTGCCAATATAAAGCCGTCCGTTTCAGGGAATATATGACCAGAGATCAACCAGTAGTTCGACGCTGCACTGTCGACATAATCTTGGTTGACGTCATTTATATGTCTTCCATGAAGGGGCTTCTCTTTCCATTTCAGTAGTTTCTGATCTGTGGTCTGGTGGTGTAATTGGACATGTTGTTGTGTCAGTCGCAGTGGTGTTGAGTCATCAACCTGGCACATGACTCTATGTAGATCAGAAAATTCTGCGAGTTTCTGGAAATGACTACGCAAAATAGAAATTTGTTGATCTAATAGTTTACTTAGATCTGTCAATTCCCTTCCTCCTTCATACCGTGGCAAAGTTGTACGTTCGTTATGGAAAAAAATGTTATTCACAATATAAAAGCATGATTTAAATTAACCTACCACCCGACCGTTATTCCCATTTGAGAGTTTAGGGTTGGAGCTGAAAACCGCGCAAGGGGGGGGAGGTGTTGAAATGGCAAGGCTGATGATATGCACAAAATCTTACCCGGGATATAAAAATCGGCGTGTCTGAGTGGTTTCTTTTATAGCGAACGCTGTATGGAATATCGACCGTATTTTGTTATTATTGGCTCACCCTGTAGATTATTATTGCGCCAATATACAGTATCTATGTGTAATTATTTTAATCTTTTAGAGTAAAATACAATAAGAAAAGATTTATCTATTTTTTGAAAATAATAATTGGGTAGGTATTGTGCCCTTTTAGCGGGAATATTTCTGAATACAGGGTTTTCCAGAGCAATAGTTAAAGGTAGTTTTGCCATAACACGTAAGTACTGAAATGTCTAAATATTGTGATCGAAAGATATGTGATTTTTTTTAATTTTTAAAATAATTGAAAACAGCTTTCCTCAGGGCTCCGGATTAAAAATTTTAGACAATAGTAACTTTGTATACCGTTCAAATTCCAGCTTCAAATTTAAGACCATTTAATCACGATTTATAACTCTACTAAATGATCATAACGCTATAACGGATTATCTGATATACATTTAATTGATTTTAGTGTCATTATTGAAGTGTCCAAAGAAATCATGGATGAAAATATATTTCAGTAACTTTTTTGTTAAAAAATTTGACTTCCATTTCTTATGTGTATAAGTTTGCATATAATATGTTTTCCTTTTTCTATTTGTTGATGTAATTGTCTATAAGACGAAATATTGTTAAAGAATATGGAAAATAAATATGATTATTTATAAATATATTCAGTAATAAGACGATTAAAAATTACGTATAGCTACCTACTGAAAGGCAGGCAGCCAAGAATACACATACCCAAGAAATTATTTTTTCGACCAATTTTTTTGTTCCAACTAGTGGCAGGGGCGGAACCAGACACGTGCTTCCGGAGGGGCGATTTCATGCTTCAAATCCTGTACTAAATTTACCTAAATATAATTTTAAACCCAGATTACTTGGTTTCTAATTGTCTTCTAAACGTTGTTTGTCCCATATTCTTGATTACTTTTATGTTTTTTTTGGGCAATAACACCACAATAGAAATAAAACGACGTATATTGCAGGAATACCAAATGTTTCAAAGTCTATTGTGACTTCGTTGTCAATGGCTTTATATTTATTGATGTAATTGTCAATTTTAAATGTCGTAAATCAAATTTTCATTTTGCAATCTACATCAATAAATATAAAGCCATTCACAACGAAGTCAGAATAGACTTTGAAACGTTTGGTATTCCTGCAATATACGTCGTTTTATTTCTATTGTGGTGTTATTGCCCAAAAAAAACATAAAAGTAATCAGATTACTTGGGCTATTGCATTAAAAATAGACGGTCTGAGGGTTACACCGATAGAAGTTACTTCTTTGGAATTAAGATTACCTCGTTTTAATATTAATTTTCTTGTACTTTCATTTTGCCTAACTACGGCTAAAAATCACTAAGCAAAGCTAAGAAACACAAAAGCTTGAGCAATCATTCGTCCAAGAGAGAGGTTTTAATTATTTAGTTTTTATATTTAGCAGTTGCGCCATTGTTTTCTATAATGAATTATTCCCTCACCATTCTCTTTTAAATGTCTTACTTGACATTGGCAACTGTAATTGAAACAGAAAATTTCAAAACAAACAGCCGCCAACAAAAAAGTATATATTGCACAACTGTTTTAACGACCGAGCCAAAGTTCAATCCACAGTCCATGCAAGTTCAATCCATGATACTATTAATAGTATTATGGGTTAAGTAGAATACAAGTTACCACAATAATGACTGAAATATTGAAAACGTGCAAGATGGTTAACATTCTCTTCATAGCATTAGGCAGTAGGAGATGGCGGCTCGAATTTAAACAAATCGAAAGTGATGTGACACCCTGTAATAAATACAATAATAATAACAACAACTGCTCAACGAATTGATCACACCGCCATGAAAAAGGACCTAACAACAGAGTTTTATAGAAGGGTAAGATGACTGCTGAAGACCAAACTTAACAGTAAAAATTTGTTTCAGGCTATTAATACCTACGCGTGTTCAGTGCTTAGTTACTCTTTCGGTAGGTTAACTGGTGCAAGACCGAGATTGAACAATTACAACGAAAAGTTCCAGTACTACTAACAAAAGCTCAAAATCACCACCCAAAGAGCTGTGTCGAACGTACAACATTGCCCCGGTGTGAAGGAGGAAGAGAATAGGGAGATATAGGAAAGTTACGTGATCAACAAATTTCTAATTTGCGTAAGCATTTCCAGAAACTCGCAGAATTGTCCGATCTACACAGAGTCATATGTCATATGTGTTGATGACTCAACACCTCTGCGACTGACAGAACAACAAGTTCAAGTATATCACCAGACAACTGATCAGAAACTGCTCAAATTGAAAGAAAAGCCCCTTCATGGAAGACATATAAATGACGTCAACCAAGATTATGTCGACAGTTCAGAGTAGAACTACTGGTTGATCTCTGGTCCTATGTTTCCTGAAACGGAAAGCTTTATATTGGCAATCCAAGATCAAGTAATTCCAACTTCTTCTATCAACAACGACAGATGCAGATATAGTTGCCAAACATCTGAATCAATCCAGCATATCACAGGAAGTTGCCAAGCGTTCGCTGTAAGTGAATACAAAGAACGACACGAAGCTGTGGCAAAAATACTGCACCAGGAACTAGCGCTGAAACTTGAGCTATCCCAGTCGGTAAGAACACCCTACTATATATACAAACCAGAATCTATTTTAGAAAATAACAACTACAAACTGTACGGGGACCGGACGATATTGACCGATCGGACTGTTGCTCACAATAGACCAGATATAGTTTTGGTTGATAAAGTCTCTAGAAAAACAACCTTAATTGATATAGCAATCCCTAACAACAATAATTTAAATATTAAGCAGGCTGAAAAAATAGTCAAATATAGGGATTTAGAATTTCAAATACAGAGACAATGGGACATGAACAACACTCGAACGGTACCGATTGTTATGTCAACAACTGGAGTAGTCCCAAAACATCTATTAAATAATTTGAAATACCTCGGTTTGGACGAACAACTTTACCAACTGATGCAAAACGCCGTCCTGTTAAGATCAGCCTGGACGGTCCGAAAATTCATGGGAAACTGCAGCTACGATGCCAACCACGGGCCTGATAACCTGACAAGGGCTCCCACAGAGCTAAACTCTTTTGATTTGTAGTATATCTGGGGTTTAGTGAACTTTCTCCTAAAGGTACGCTATGCGTGCCTTAGAGGGACTGTGCTGCCGTACATTTTATGGTCAAGTCGGGATAATAACAACATAACTATTGAACAGGAAAAGGAATGCGTTCGATAGAGTGCACGGAACAACTATTGTCTGCAACCAAGCCAACGCCAAGTGCTCTACATAGCGTATGTGAACTAACAAAAAAGCGCTTTAATTCAGTAAGTAAATAACTTATTGTTAACTATTTAGGATATGCCATGTTTTTCTGGCAAACACTCTGACGCTATTCCATTTAGAAGAGAGATGCTCTTAGCTCGCTTTAGTTTTGCTTTGCCATGAACCCTCTCTCATATAGAGTGAACACGACTTACTTTGGGTTCAGTCTCAAACACAGCCACGTACAAGCATTAAAGATAAACCATTTGTTATACATGGATGACTTAAAGTTGATGACATCTATGAAATAACAGGTGCAAATATCCTTAAAATGGTAGAATATCCTTAAAGTAGTAGAAGTGCCATGCAGATTCAGTTTGAACTAGATAAAAGCCGAATTCTTAATATAGTTAAAGAATCCATGGGATAAGGTAATACTTATAAATACCTTGGAATAAAGCACGCTCAACGAAATGATCACTCCACCATTAAAAAGGACACTGACCGATCGAACTAAGTTGCTCACAGTAGACTAAACATAGTTTTAGTAGATAAAGTCTCTAGATAAACAAGTTTGAATGACAGAGTAATCCCTAACAACAATAATATAATTAATGATTAAATTAAACTAATTTCTTTGTTTTCTATCACTGAATTTATTCACAATACGCGATTAGTTTTGCCGCTTACGCGTCATTTTCAAATGTATACAGATTAATGAAAAATTAAAACTAAACCATTTTAAACATTAACAAAAAGTTACATAACTAAAGGTATGAACTGAACAGTATAGATCAAAAACACATTAAGAAATGAAATTGGCATACAAAATGAATTAGGAATATAAAGCTTACGTTACAAATAATGGACGGAAAACCCCATTCTAAATCAGTAATTCAAACAGGTAGCTATTTTGAGGGACAGTCTGATCATTAAGTAATAAACCTGGGGTATTATTCTGAGATTTAAAAATTTCTATTTGTCCTAAGAAAGTTGTTTGATAATAATTTCTGTTATAATTTAAAATTACCCTGTTTTGAAGTGAAGGCAAAGTATGTCCTGTTTGCATTACGTAATTAGAAAAGGTTGATTCTGTTTTTTGTAATCTATAAGAACGTAATGTTCTGAGTATCTGGTAGAAAAATTGCTTGTAGTCATTCCAATATAAAAGCTGTTACAATCTGAACATTTATGCTTATAAACCCCTGACCTGTTGTATATATATCCTTTCTTTTTCTTTAGCCTTAAAAAATAAGTTTAATAACTGAAATTGCGATTTAAAACTGACTTTTATATCTTGAGATGATAAAATTCTTGCTTACTCTCTTCGAGGTGTCATTCTTTTGTACGCAAATTGTTTCTGGTGACCAGAAACAATATATATTATATATTGTCTTGTGTACAAAAGAATGACAACACATCCTGACATTATAATCTAGGATTACAGGTAACAGCAATTACATGGAACGGCTCCAGCTTCGGAACCTCTATGTGCTAATTTCCCCGAAAATCCTAGATGTCGGACTTTACATCTAGCGTCTTCAAAATTCTTGCTATTTTGTTACTGACGTTTCCGAAATAAGTTATAGAAATGTATCTTACTAGATCCGTATTCTTAATTAGGGGATAAATATCTTGATAAGTCTGTTGAAGCTCTTTGCGTAAAATTATTTTCATTATTAAGGATGAACTAAAACCATTATTTGCGGCTCTAAGGTAAATTATATTTAATTATTTTCTGAGGTCGTCCTTTGACATGGGTATAGAAAATGCTCGATGAATCATATTTTTATACGCGGATAAATTATGATTTAGTGGACTAAAAGATAAATAATGAATCGTACTGTATGTAAACGTGGTTTTTCTGTATATATTAAAACTTATAGATGAATTGTTACGGGTAAATGTTAGGTCAAAAAAGGTTAGTTTACAATCCTGCTCTATTTCTACTGTAAATGTAATGTTAGGGTGCAACTTATTAATGAATCCTAGCAAAATATCTAATTGTCTTGCCTGTAAAATAAACTAAAATGTCATCAACATATCTGTACCAGAAAACTATATTTATGTTTTTTAGACATATTCGTTATTGTTTCTTCTAAATTTCTCATGAAAATATCGGCAAGCAAAGGACTCAAAGGAGAACCCATTGCTAAACCTTTGTTTTGAACATATGTAATACTTATCAAGCTGACAGTAATTTTGGCTAAGGCATAACTCAAAGGCTAACTCTATTTCTTTATATAAACCAATATTAAAAATACTTACGGGTAACGATTCTTTTATAAGTTTTCATATATACAGAAAAACCACGTTTACAGACACTACGAGTCATTATTTTTCTTTTAGTCTACTAAATCATAAATTATCCGCGCATAAAAATATGATTCATTGAACATTTTCTATACCCATGTCAAAGGACGACCTCAGAAAAGAATTAAAAATAATTTATCTTATAGCAGCAATAACGGTTTTAATTCATCCTCAATAAAGAAATTAATTTCACGCTTCAATTAACTTATCCCTTAGTTGAGAATACTGATTCAGTTAGATACATTTCTCTTACTTATTTCGGAAACATCAGTAACAAAATAGCAAGAAATTTATCATCTCAAGATATAAAAATCACTTTTAAATCGCAATTTCACTCATCAAACTTATTATTTAACGCTAAAGACAAAGAAAATATACACAACAGGTCAGGGGTTTATAAGCTTATATGTTCAGATTGTAACAGCTTTATATTGGAATGACTACAAGAAATTTTTCTATTAGATACTCTGAACATTACCTTTCTTATAGATTACAAAAAAACAGACTCAACCTTTTCTAATCACTTAATGCAAACACACTTTCCCCTCACTTGAAAACGAGGTAATTTTAAATTATAACAGAAATTATTATCAAACATCTTTTTAGAACAAATCCAACTTTTTAATTCTCACCCAAATTTCCCGGGTTTATTACTTAACAATCAGATTATCCCTCAAATTAACGACCTGTCTGAATTACTGATTTAGAATGGGGTTTTCTGTCCATTATTAAGTTACTTAAGCTTTATATTATTTTATTTTGTATTCCAATTTCATTTCTTAATGTGTTTTTGCTCTGGTCAGTTCATACTTATAGTTATGTAACTTTTTGTTTAGTTTTAATTTTTCATTGATGTGTATAGGTTTGAAGATGACGCGTAAGCGTCGAAACTAGTCTCGTATTGTGATTAAATTCAGTGATAGAAAACAAAGAAATTAGTTTCATTTGATCACTATGATCGACTATCACAAAGTAACGACTTCCACAATTCAATTTTTGAATAATATAATTATTAAGCAGGCTGAAAAAAAATGCCCAAATACAGGGATTGGAATTTCAAATAAAGATGCAATTGGAAATTAACAACACACGGACTGTACAATTGTTATGTTAACAACAGGAGTAGTCCGAATGGAATAGCCAGAACAGTCAGAAAATTCATGCGACACTGACAAGAACTCCCACACAGCTAAACCCTTTTGTTATCTTGTATGTCTGGGGTTAAGTGAATACTCTTTTAGAGAGTGTGTGCCTGCTATACATAGTATGGTCTAGTCGATGAATAATAAATACTGATACTCAGTGAATCGATTAATAAAAAATTATCAAATAATTAAGAAAAAAACGATTATATTTCTACATGAACGCCCAAGGGGAAGGGGGTTTGAGGTCCGCCAGATAGAATTTTAAATCGATTCAAAAGGAAGGAGGATATCAATGGGGAGCAAAGCTTTCAAAAAACTGCCAGGACGCCACCTTTCTACTTTGTCTTGATTTGGTATACCTTTTACCGTTGACAATATCCCAATTTCATTGTATAGGGAAAAATAGCTGCTGTTATAGTTTGCGGTCTTGAGCTTCAAATTGAACGTACTTCAGTTACATCTGTGAAAATATTGGACGGTTACAGTTGAATGATATTAGAATGATACTCTTTTATTAATGAACTATTTTTTTTTTCTATTAAGTAAGAACATGTTTGTCAATAATTGAATTAATTTAGGTCTGTGCGATACCATTGTCAAATTTTAATAAACAAATCATTAAAAAATATAACCGACTTCCAAGTATAACTAAAAAGTTGAAAATAATTATAAAGAAGTACAACTCTATACAGTAACTAACATATTCAATGTTGTTAGGTATCTACACACAAAGTAAAAAAGTGTTCATTCTGTACAAATTAATTACCTACCTATCTAGTATATTTTTGAAGTGGGTGCCAAGCAAATCTAAAATCCTGCATTACGTATTTCTCTACAACTTCATCAAACGTCATTGTTGTTTGGCCGTGAAGAACAAACACTTCTCAAAAAGTTTACTGTATCATAGAATCGGATTTGAAATTTGCACTAAGAAATGATAAATATTAGTTATTCTATATATCGATATAATTCCGACCGATGCATCTGTCTTATTGTTATAGCTTTTTCACTTTACTTTGTGGTTTTGTTTGCTATAATTAAACACCCTGTGTATAATTGCACCAGATAGCAGTTTAGAGCTTGACATGTGTTGTCACTGAATTTTCTATTAGGCCGGGAATAGGTGACACCAAAAGCAGCGTCTCCGCAAAATTGAATTTTTAAAATTTAAATCGTTATTTGCCAGGTATACAAACAATGAGCTTGGTACTCATTGATTTCAGGAGCCGAAAGTACTAAACTATACTATCTATATGCTTGGGATATACATTTTCAAATTCGCAATTAAAACTTCCATTCCGTGCAATTCTCGCACTATTACGTTGGAATTAAAAGATTTATGAGGAAATGTCAGTTACGTCACTTCGATGGAATTTTTTGATAAAAATATTGGGTTTTTCGGCGATTTTCTGCAAAACACCATGTTGCACGACGCAAAAAAGTATATGAGACGACCTAGGGATCTTCTATAATGGATTTCATTTAAAAACTATACAAATCGCTTAGAGGTTTTTGAAAAATCGACCAATATGTTAGGGATATTGGTCGATTTCCATGCGCGCATATGTTCATTTACTAATTTCATCACTTTACTAATAGAATTCTTTTCCGAAATTTCAAATTTCACCAATCCGGATATATATTCTATTAATCGTTCAAATCGGTGCACAACAGGAGAAGAAATTAGGTAACATACATACATACAAAAAAATACGCGTCGAATTGATAACGCCTCCTTTTTGGAAGTCGGTTAATAAATGAAAATAACCAAGTGTGTATAGCTTCTTATCAAACATATTTGATTCGTTGGCAGAAAAAATACAGTTTACAGGTGCACAATATTTATTATATCATAAAATAGTAAACAATAATACATTTTCAAGTATAAAAAATCAACTAACTAGTTTTTCTAAAATTAAATGAGGTAACTTAAAACCACCAATAGCAAACAACTATAACAATATAACATTAAAACATATAAAAACATGAAAAAAGTAACAAATTCTTAAAAATAGCACTAATCGAAAACACAAATATTTATAAACTACAACAAGCATACTTACAGAGTGTTTATACAAAAAATAAGTTTAATATTTTATCACAATAAGACACTTACATATAAATAGAAATTGATAAACTAAACGAAGTCAACTAGAACCAAGTGATGAAATATTACTACTGTATTATTCTTTGAAACTTATGGGGTATTTTTATAGGTAATAATTATAATTTCATATAACATCACTTGCTTCAAATTGATTTCTTTCAAATCACTAGCTCTTCATTACTTTTGTTTGTTTGAAGACTCTTTTCGTGTGAAATTTGAGCCAATACAGAATAGTTGTAAGGGAATTGTGCGTTTAATCAATTGTCAGCTTCTTAAAAGATCCATCGAGACCAATGCCTAATTCTTCATTCGCTTCAGATACCAAAGGACAGGTTTTTTCGTCGATTTCAATGTACATGTCATCCAAGGCTAGGATTTTCTCCCGTTTTTCTTTGAGCTGAGCTTTGAATTTTTCTAGCATTTCTGCCATAGGCACTTCTCCTCCATATTCCTTTGGAAGGATGCGTTTGTCGATATTGGCGTGCAGTTCTTCAATACTTTTATACATCTGGAAAATACATTCGATTCTATATTTTAAAAAATAAAAAACGATAATAAATAGTTTTGAATAAACAAAAGTAAAAATCAAAAAATAGAATATTATAATCTATTTAAGGGGAAAGGAAAACAATTGAAAAGGAAAAAAGAAGACGAAATTTTAGGTTTTAGTTCAATTTTTCAGAGAATGATAGAATTTGTAACGGAAACCTACATTTTTTTTCGTGTGATTTCTATCCTAGGAACGGCCGTTACACACATTGCGACTCCCAATTTGAAGTCTCTGCGAGTTAGATTTTCCTGAAACTCCGAATACATCCCGCTATAAAACGATAATTTAGTTGAAACTTTCAGAACGACCCTACATAAATAGTCGTTTTAGTGTAGTCAGTCAGACAATCCATGGTCATATTGCAAAACTTGATATTTGAAGACAGTTTTAATTAAGAACCTATTATATTACATGTAGTGTCAGAAAGTTTGGAAATTAAATTGTTGTTCAATAAATGCTGACGATGAGAAAGCAAGAAAAATAGACAAATAAAGTAAAAGGAAGAATGAACATTTCCAGCAAGAATAATTAAAATATTTAGGACCGAAAAAGTTAAACGAACAAGAACAAGCACTGCAATTCAAGAGTAATTCCAATAGTTAATACAGAGGCATAGAAATCCAAATGAAATGAGGGAATATTAAATTGACACAACATGGATGCAGTATAATTATCGGACCTTTTATGATTAAACTACAAATTTCACGCTGGGTACACTGTATCGGTTGCTGAGCTTAAAATTCTCCTCAGAATTTTAGCCTCAGCCGAAATGTACTCAAGGCATTCAATAGCCGATATAATTAGGTTGCTGACAGCTACAAGGCAGTGGTGGTGCAGGCAGAATCCGAAATAGAGTTACATTTAGGGCGTATCAGGGATAATTTTTCCTGGCATGGCCATGCTTAGTCAGTATGGATTTATGTTCAATATACGGGAGATCGGACTGGGATTTGTGAATAAAAAAATTGTTTTAACAAGATAATTCCATTTTAATATGGCCATATTAAAATTCTTAGCAAAATCAAGGACGAGTATTGCCCGTAGAACAGATCAAATCATCCGGAACAAAAATAGAGAATTGAATCAACCTTATTAAAAACTACTCCTCAGATTGTTGAATCTGACCGATAAAGATAACTAGGAGAACAAGTAACTAAGAAAACTTGCACCCAAAAGGTGAATACTGGAAGTTGACTTTCACGAAGATGACAAATAAATACATTATTATTCACCAACCAAGATTTGTTTCAATATCATTGCCACATTAGAAACGCTAATTATTGAGTGCATGCCTTATTAATCAGGAGGATATTAGAGACACACGTTTGAACAACGCCTTAAGAATCTGAGGGAACTGTTTGTAAGGACAGGTCAGCCCTAAGACAGGTTTTTAGCCTTAGAAGGAAGTAGAGTTCTTGGGACATATTGTGTCAGAGGCAGAAGAAAAATAGTTGTTTTACTATAATTAGGTCAGTGGCAATGCATTTAGGAGATTGAAAGCAACTTTATATGTTCTAGCCCCATCCTTTGTATTATAGTCGTCGATTTCCATGTGTTAACAGAAAAAATTGATTGGCAAAAATTAAGTTTTCCCTAACAATTGGATCAGTAGATCTCACGCTTCTAGATTTCTTGTTATGAATGTATCAATAACATTAAATAAATAAAATTTGGCCTGAAACCATTATTACTAGTTAAGGTTCAACATGTATTTTTACTAATGGCCTAGGAGAAGAACAGAAGAAGCTTCTCTTAGTATGATCTGTGTAAGAAGCAAGGCATTTCGAGTACTTACTGTGATTTATTCTGTGCCACTTTAGTGTTATTGTTACATTATTTTATTTTCATTTTACTAAAATTGTTCAAAAATAGCGATTTTGAAATTAATGTATCTTTAACAATATTAATTACCGAATACAGATATGATATGGAATACCCTTGAAATGTAAAAGCCATAAATAATTAAATACACAAGGCATGTATATAAAAAATTTAGTGGAAGGCGTGGTTACACACAGATAGTTTACCCTATGTTTTCACTATTATTTGAAAATACATTAAATTAGTTAATTTTTTTACTATGAACAGACATAACGATATCGTTTGTGATTTTTTTTTCAAATGGTACTACTCTAAGCAATATACTTACAAAAATTCTGTTCCTAAGTTTGTCGTTTAAAAATGATACAGCAAACTCAATTAACTTGATTGCACTAGGAGAGATGTTAAGGAAATGGTTGGCTTTGTGTCTCATTGGCGTAGTGTTCTAAAACAGAAATAATTATATTTTAAACAATAAAAATTATATATAAAAATTATAATTGGTAAGGTTTCCGTTTTTAAACAAAACTAATCACAATAAAAATAGACTCATAATAATTTTATATGGTACTATTATTATCTTTTATCTATCAAAATTCGGAGCGTAAATAGTGTTTAATGGATATTTTTCATTTCAACATTTTAACGTAGAAAATTGAATAAACACAGCAAACAACACGAACTTACGTTTGAATTAGTACATTGCAAACAAAGTCATAGTGTTTGACTGTACCATTGTGCTTGTATCAATAGCGATAACGCCTTTTTTTAAATTTAATACTTATCAAATTTCTAGAAAGTAGTCTAGTTTCAGAAAAATGTTGCACGTACTTTACATGACCTGCAGAAAATAAAGATATGCCCGCGGATTCGAAAGTGATACGAAACTACAAAAGAGAAAAATCTGTATTCATGGAATGGAAGATTTTGTTTAGGATGATGTCCGAATGATGTTTGTCATATTTTTTTAGACGTTTAAAGGATATCGAATTTCGAGGAAGGAGACTACTCCTGCGGGCTTGGACGTTCTAGGGAAAATGATGATACTCGTCAAAATATTCGATGTTGATATATTTGTGCGTTATATTTTCAAGACACTATGAATTATTGTTGTTTACAGCGAATTTCTTGCGTTGCTCATATCCAATCACTTCAATCATGCACTTTTTACCGAAAAACTCGATCATTTTGGTAATTTTCACTTTTTCTTTATGAGATTGACAATACTGTTTCTCCAGATGATCGACTTCCTCAGAATACAAAGTTGAACTAATGCTAGATATCTAAAAATTATTGTAAAGAAAAATAATGACCCATACCATTAAGAGGGTATTGAAAGTAATGGGTATTTAACTCTGTAGAAGGTACAATAATAATATTAAAACAGGTCAGATTTATTTAGAAAAGGATGAATTTAAATGATGTAAATTAGAGGGAGGTAAGCAGCTTATATCATTCTAAGAAATGTAGACAGTTTGGAGACGACACCGCTATAGGATGCCAATCTTTTAGATTCGAGCCAGCCTTGAGGCGGCTGCAGCATGCCACTGAGTATTTAGGGAAATGGTGTCTTCACTGGAATTTGTTTTAGAAAATAACAATTACAAGCTGTATTGGAACCACACGATACTGAAGGACCGGACTGTCTCTAGAAAAACAACCTTAAGTGACATAGCAGTTCCAAACAAAAATAATATAAATTTTAAGCAGGCTGAAAAACTAAACAAATACATGGATTTGGAATTTTAAATAAAGAAACAGTGGGACATGAACAACATCCCACACAGCCTGAAATATCTGAAGAAATATTTCACTGAAATATTTCTGCAAGATTCGTATGTACACGAGAAAACATCTACTGAAATATTTCCTGAAATCTTAAAGAAACATTTCGCGAAATATTACACCAATATTTCATGAAATATTTCATGAGAATTTTAATATTTTGAAAAAAAATGTAAAAGATACTTTAGACATAAAATATTTTAGCTCTATTTTAAAATATTCGACTCTAATATTTATGAAATATTCGTATGCTCACGACAAACAAATCTTTTGAAATATATCATGAAATATTACAGATATATTTCATGAAATATTTCAAAAGGCTTTTGTAGCCAAAATACGAAGATTTCTGAAATATTTTATGATACTTCAAAAGAAACATGAAATATTACATAAATATTTTTAAATAGTTCACTAAAATATATTTAAACTATTTTTATATCCACAACAACAGATCTTTTGAAATATATCATGAAATATGACAAGATTTCATAAAATATTACAGGAATATTTCATGAATTATTTCAAATGGGGTTTTGTCGCAAACATAGCAATATTGCTGAAATATTTCAAGGAATATTTTGAAATGTTTCAAATCAAACCAGAAATATTGCATAAATGTTTAGAAATATTTCATGCTGTGTGGGATACGAACTGTACCAATTGTTATGTCAACAACAGGAGTATTCCCAAAACATTTATTAAACAATGTAAAATACTTCAGTCTCAATGAACATTTTTACCAACAAATGTAAAAAGTCCTGTTAGGAACAGCCCAGAGGGCCAGTAAATTCATGGGAAAGTGCAGCCACGATGCCAATCAAAGGCTTGATAACCTTGCAAGGGCTCCCACAGAGCTAAACCCTTTTGGTATCTAGTATATCTGGGGTTTAGTGAATTTTACCCTATGCTATGCGTGCCTTAGAGGGAGCGTGCATGCCATATATTGTATGGTCAAGTTGGAGAATAATTGCAGATCTTATTTTACTACTTGTTAAGATTGGGCTTTATATCCATTTATTGAGATATTATTTGTAATAAATAGATGAAGAAATGGTCTATTGTATAACAATAATTCACAGTATGAAACAGCGTCTAAGGTTCTGAACAAGCTGATAGATTCCCAGCACTGCTGTTATAAATATTTTTGTAAGGTTCGGCAACGAGAGTAACAAAATAAAGAAAGGTTAGGTGCTTGGACCAAAGAACATTTTCTCGATGGCTTTATGTTTTATGATAACTTCAAAATTTTATTGTCTGAACTTTAACACATGGTAACTTAAATAGCATTGATAGGAAATCATGAATTTCGATTGAAGTGCACAGTCTAGGGTTTAATTAATTTTTTAAAACCGCACCCTACTATATTTTTTCTATTACCTCTAAATTGATGATTCAAAACTCACGTTCTGAAACCAATACCGAATTACAATCGACTTTATATAGCTAACACAGATATACTAGAAACTTCTCGTTGCGTCGAATGACATCCCTTTTTCTCTGCTACTTTAGCCTGTTAGACGGTTCATATATAATCGTGCACGTAGAGATAAGTTTTAGCTCAGGTTCGTAACAGTAGCATTTATACTGCTTTTAAAATAAACGCATATTTACCTGGATGCATCTTATTATATTCCTAACATCAGTCAGCGACCATAAAGATATGTGTGCCATTTGAAAACCACTTTCATCATTAACATACGTGTATCCATGGATCTGGTTGACTTCGTCATCCATAAGTGATTCAGTTATCAAACTGTGAACTTTGATCATGTGGGCTGAAGAATATTTATGAGGATCGAACTTGCCAGCACAGCTAAACAACACTAGTCTGCCATTGTCTCTATCCAATAACGGCACTAGATATCCAGCACTGATGATGTCGTCGAGATCTTTGTCTTCTGGATCTAAGTTTTTGAACCACTGCGGATACAGCTGACGAATGGTAAGATATCTTTCCAACATCTCGCAGGCTTGGGGGACGCTGAATTTTTTGGTGCGTAGGAAACGTAGGAGAAATGGAGCATCTGAAACAAATGATACCATAAATTTCTTTTGTTTGATATGATTTTTTTTGTCCATCAAAAAGCATATTTACCAACTTGTATCCCAGTGCTAGTAAAGTGACGTAGATCAAATTGCTGAGTAATAGCTTCTAGTTCATGGAAAGACTTCTAATATCAATATATTTCTAATGACAACAATTACACCAAAAATGACAATGCCTTTTCAAAACTGACGGTGTGATGACTATAAATAGGGGAGAAAACAGGTGGGAAATCTTATCGTCTGTAATCGTCTGAAATTACAATTAAAAATGAAGAAAAACCAATAACGGAAATGATTTCTACAAGTGTTACTGAAAAAAAAATCAAAAAGTGTAAACAATAACGAAATACCGGAACAAAGAAACAAGAAAGTGGATACAAGAGAGCAAAATGAAAATGAACATATAGAAATATTATGCCACTCAAATGGAACAGCAAATAGAGAAAGGAGAAGGAAGTCATTTTAAATTTTTCAGCTGGCATTGGATGAAGTAGGGAAGAAGAGTTAGCATTTGTTCCAAATTTCACCAAAATGGATGAGGTTATCAATTCGGTTCATTAATGTTTTGTTTTTATATGTATGTTACCTGATGTCTTCTCTAATTGTGAACCAATATGAATAATTATTGTTTTGTTTCTAAAGGGATGACATGCATGGTTTTAGGTATATCGGTCGATTTCTCCAGAATACCTTAACCATTTTTATAGCTTTTTAAATCGCATTTTATTAAGGAAGAATCCGAGTTGCTCTCATATATTTTTCTAAGACATAATTATTTAGAAAATCGCTAAAAAAGTCAATATTCAATCCAAAACAACATTGACGTGTCTTAACTAATGTTTGCACACAACTAAACTTATATTGATTTTTTTTAGGGAAAAAATGTAAACGTAATAAAAACTGAACATATTTGTTATAGGAGATATAGAGCGGGATTTTGCTGGTCATCCTGAAAATGGACAGAATGTATCGTCTTCAATTCCTGAAGTACATCACGTTTCTAGGCAGGCGCCAGTGGAAGTGATAACCGAGGATAGTTACAGGATGTGAAAATGGTAATTTTTTTTCGTCATGCTCATCATCCAGTAAACGTTCCAAAATTGGCTGCATACAAGATTGTGATATATTTAGGCAAATTCCCAAGAGGCGTCTGCCTAGAGCGTTACCATCAAGGTGGCGGACAGGAGTAAACTTGTCAAAAATAGGGGTGAACTTCGTCATTAAGTAAAAAGAACGCCATTTGCACCATTTTTTTGCTTACACAAAAGAAATCATAATCCAAAAGGACGTACAGCTAAATGACGTCATACACATTTTTTTTAATGCGAAGCCACGTTTTTTATTAAGGATTCGGAAGAAAGAAAATTTCATGTCCGAATATGACTTTGACCATGACCTTGAACTTGATTTTCCGGGTGAAAGAAATGGCTTTCTTTTTACTTAATGACGAAGTTCACCTCTATTTTTGAAAAGTTTACCTCTGCCCGCTACCTTGATGGTAAAGCTCTAGGCAGACACCTCTCGGGAATTAGCTTAAATATATTACAATCTTGTATGCAGCCAATATTGGAACGTTTACTCAATGATGAGCATGACCAAAAAAAATTACCATTTTCACACCCTGTAACTATCCTCGGTTATCACTTCCATTGGCGCCTGCCTAGAAACGTGATGTAGTTCAGGAATTGAACTTAATACGATACATTCTGTCCATTTTCTGGATGACGAGCAAAAACCGGCTCTATCTCTTAGACTATTAATAAGGTGAGTTCAGTAAAAGACAGTTAAGGGACAAGTTATATATTAAGCGTCTCTTTATTATTGGAAAGTCGATAAATTATAGTAAATAAACAAATGTAACATCCAATTAATACCCAATACCAGCACCAAATTTGTGTTTCCTTCTAATGAACAATCCAGTTCTCTGTTTGCGATATTTTAAATTACAATCTTGACATAAGTCAAAGTCAGAGCACCACAAAAAATCGCAACGTTACTTGCCATGACATTTGTGTGCTGACTAAGTTCATATTATAAAGTAAGCATTTTACATTAAGACTTCTGAATTATAATTGAAATTATAGTGTAATTACCTAATATGAAATTTCTTAATATCCTAGTATGTAAAGTCAGCCACTACTTAACTTCAAAACATGGCGCCTATAAAATAAAAACTTTAACCAAAATGTTTTAAAGAAAAATAAAGTGCTACATGAATGATAATTAGTACAGGGTCTGGTCTTCTTGCTTTACCTACTTGAAAGATGGTGATATAGTTTTGGCTGACAAAGGTTTCTCAGACTTTCGCTCAGTGCTGAGTGAAAGTTGTAAATAAGGTATTGTGATTATGTCTCCGTTCTTAGAGGGTGGCTCTGTATTTCCTTTTAGGGAAATTGACGATACTTTTTTTCAGTTGCCAAAGTAAGAATTTGTTTTATTACATAGAAGAAATCTGTTGGACGTTGTACATATGAAAGTGAATTAGTTAATCAGCTGTCACCTTTAATCAATGATACAAATATGAGACATAGAGCAACAACTGCCGTATAATTTAACATGTATTTCTCTCAGTTCCATGTGTTGAGTAATCAATTCATTGTAATGTGATTGCCAAGCAACAATTAAGGTTCATCAAGTGGTAGATATGAAAACAAAGCAAGATTAGGTTGGCTTGACCCCTATGTCTAGTATATATACTAGATATGTAGGTAATTAATTTTTGCATAAGAAGCACTTGCTATTGTACATATTTACTTTTTCGTTCGTAAGTACTTAACAACAGTAAAAGTTCAATTATTACATGACGTTATTTGGGTATTTACTTACTTATAAGTATTTATGTGTAATGTTATGTTTTGTTCATTACTCATCGTTCATTTTGAAAGTCATTATTATTTTTTAGATTTCAAATCAGAGTTATAAATGCCCCTCATCTTTAAAGGTGCAAATAAATCACGCCATTTTATCAATGAGAACATTGATCCCAAGAAGAGATGCGTTACCAAGTCTTCACACCTGCCCCCTGCTCTCGGTACACTTGCCGATCATTGGTGCTTCGTTAGGTGTTAAATGAAAATTATGACTATTTACTGCATATATACCTAATGCCTTAAACGCCTGTTTGTGTTATGTTAACAGAAAATATCTGATTCTCCCCCTTCTAGACCATAAACCTGTCAACCTGGTACATACGTGATAAATTAATAATAATAAAAATAATTGATTTTATTAAACATATTTTCGTCTTATTAATTCAATGAGTGCATAGTTCATTTTGTTCGTTGAACTGTTAAGTGTTGATTAAGTGTTGATTTAAATGAAAATTTAACAATTTTGTGATGATGGGGCTTTCGGTGTTACCGGCTCCCGGTCTATTAATGTTATACAATATATATATATATATATATATATATATATATATATATATATATATATAAAGATCAAAAAGGCTTGAGAACATAGAATCAAAAAGCTGAAATTATAATATTTAAAAAAACAAAAAGGACCAAAACATTGAAAAAATCCCTTTTTTATTACAAGCTTTTATTTTTAGTTTCAGCTGTCCCGATGTTTGTCTGTAATCAAATCTTGCAAATTAAATTTGATCCACTTTCCGGTTACCGATTGAGCTGAAAATTAGCATGCGTGTGTAAATGGGATGCCAATGAAAAATCTGATTTGATAATTGAACCGGAAGGTGGCCATAAGAAATCGAGTTTGATCCGACTTGACTAGTACTTTGGTGCTTGATGGTAACCAGGGTCTGATGATGAAACTGGACGATCGCTATAGAAACTTGGTAATTAAACTACGAGTCCTTTGATGTTAGATGGTAACCAGAGTCTGATCATGGACCTGGAAGATGTTCATAAGAACTCTGTAATTAAACGATATAACCCCATCGAGTTTGGGCTCGTTTGATTAGTCTTAACGAGTGCTGGATGGTAACCAGGGTCTGATGATAGAGTTGGCAGGTTTGATTCGTTTTGATGGATGGACTTTTTTTGATGGGTGGTGAGTGGGGGTGGATCGGTGGGCGTTTGTTTTGATAGTGGATTCTGTCTTTGATAAGATGGATTAGATGGTGTACTAAAGCCCTCATCCCTCTACAATGGAAGTCTGGGTGGATGAACAGTTTTTGTTCTATACTCCTAGGAACGACAAACAAAAAAGAAACTACTACACAAAGAAAGAGATGTTTAAAGAAGGCGACATTGAAGCGACAACAGAAGATTGGTAATGAAACCGACATCCACAATCGACAACGCTTGAAAAAAAAAGTTTAGCAGTAGCTAAATATAGAGAAAACGAATCGTTAGAGCAACGCAGTAATAGGCAAGATATTGATAGACTACAGGCATAAGAGAGAAGCGAAACTGAATCACCTGAACAACGTGTTCTCAGGATAGATAACGTTACAATACGTATACAAGAGCAGAAAAAATGAATTGTAAGAACACTTGGTCAAAATCGAAAGAAACAGAATGTGCTCAGGAAAGCTAGTCAGTGTCTAAGTGCTTCTTGGGAAATAACACCACAGTTTAATTGCTGTATATTCCAAACTTAGACATTGAAAAATATGCCACAAGTATCATTCAGAAAACAAAAGCTAGTCAGGTTAACACAAACGGCAGAGGAACGCATTGTAAGAGCAGAGAAAGAACGGCAGAAAAAGGCTAATTAGAGGAATATGCAACGAGGTTGCGTTAAGTACTTTAATAACGCAATAACTGCCTTTTGGGATAAATTGTGTAATATTTGCACGAAGAGATGGCCATATACCTGAAGTTATACTACGATTGTTGCAAACTGAAAATCACCTTCTTTCTCGAATAATACCATTTTTTAAAACTATAAAATTTAACGATTTAATTGGACAATATGGATTTCGTGGCAAAGCAGTACTTTTTGCCCAAGATCTATTCGAGGTAACTCAAAAACTGCAACATATGTTTCTTAGATCTGTAAATAACTGTAAAGTAGTTACTGAGCATCTGGAGAATTTAAATATTACGAGTTTTCAGGGTCTCTCTATAATGTGTTCGAGTCTTTGAAATAGTAATAATCCCTTGTTCAAAACATAATTCAACCGTTCTCGAACATTTTAAGAAAAAAAAATACACAAATGTTCAAAATATCAGCCCAAGATCTAATTGAACAAAAAAGAATGAGTAGACTGATATTAATGATATAATACACTCGGACATTAACAAAACAGGACATCTTCCAAAAGAACTAGAAATTTATGTGGGTGCTAAAGTCATGTTAAAGTCTAATGTTGACGTTGCTAAATGACTTGTCGCTGTAGCGATAGATCACATTGCCGAAATTATATGGACATATTACAGACGTGCTCAACTATACGATAACCATATACCATCCGTTCGCGTAGACTTTGGTAAATCACGGTACAGCTGAAAGAAGAATGCTCCCGATTGTCTTATCTTGGGCTTCAACTGCGTACAAAATGTAGGGAACTACTGTAGATCATGCCGTGTTACAAACAACTAAACAGTAGTTACATAAAAAATTGATATGTATAGTTATTAAAATATAAAATACATTCAGAGCCTACTACGGGCTACATAAGGGAAAAAATTGCTACGGGCTCCGAACTACGCATCAAAAATACTAAGAAGTTAAAAATAAAATTGAAGAAAAAAACTTTTTTATAACTTGTTAGTAACAAAAACTAAAAAGTTAAAAACAAATTAAACCTGATAAGAAAAATACCATTATATAGGTACCTATATTGCAACCTTTAACGATTAACCCCCTTCGTCTACGTTACAATAATCCTATATCGTACATACCTAATTATATATTTTTAATAAACCATAAAACTTTACACTTTGTTTTAAATCTTTGCGTTTTTATCACATATCAATTTTTTTATAAATAAAAGCGTGTTACATTGTGATTGCAATAGAAAAGTAATATTCCATCAAAATGTAACACGCTTTTATTTATAACAAACTGGATCTGTAATAAAAACCCAAAGATTTAATACAAAATGTAAAGTTTTATGGTTTAATAAAATATATAATTAGGTATGTACGATATGGGATTATTGTGACGTAGACGAATAGGGTTAATTATCGTTAAAGGTTGTTGTTGTTAATAGTATTTTTCTTATCAGGTTTAAATTGTTTCAACTTTTTAGTTCTTTTTATTAACAAGTAATAAAAGCTTGTTTTTAAAAAGTTTTTATTTTCTTTAATTTTATTAAATATTAACCAACTTTAAAGTATAAAGTTTAATGTAAAAGTTGAAAACAATTAAAAAAACAATAACACTTTACAAGTCACCGGTGTTAGGTACCTACACACGAAATAAAAATTATGTAGGCAAAAAAAGGGCTTATTTTGTACAAAATAATTATCTACCTATCTAGTATATTATTGAAGTCGGTGGCAAGCAACAATCAAGTTTAATGAAGCAGTAGATATGTAAGCCATACAGGACTTTAGGTTTGCTTGGCATCACTTTAAAAATATACTGGATAGGTAGGTAATTAATTTAACCACATTTTATTGCATCCTTATATTTTTTACACGGTATGTAGGTTCCTAACAACAGTGAATGTGTTATTTAATGTATAGTGTTTGGTAATTATTTTCAATTTATTCTGTTTACTTTGAAGTATTTGCTATGTTGATATGTAAAACATTAAACAGTTAATAATTAAATACTTTTTTTTTATCAAAATTTTGCATTTTTTGTTTAAGTAATTAACTCTGTGCGTATGTCAACCGGAAGTGTAATGATATTCAAGGAATTATCAAAAACTTATAACCTATGACCAATATGGTTTCAGTTAACACAAGAGATAAATAAATATTGTTGACATTGTTACTTGAAAACAATAATATAATGAAATAGTTCTGAATACCCTTCGATAATTTTGTAGGTCATTGTATACGGAAGTCGTTTATTTAAAATTCATGAGTGTCTGCTGACCGCATTTACATAAATAAGGCACTAACTGTACTAACCTGTCCTACATTTCTTGATATTCGGGTGTTTCTCGATCCAATCCCTCATTTGTTCCAGGGATTGGTCTCTTATGTTGGAATCCTCCCTGAGCTCCTCGAGTGCCTTCTTCTGATCGCTTTCCGGCAATTGACACACATACTCAACTTCCTGTTTGCCGCCGAGTCCCATTTTGTTATCTGCAAGATCGCAATTTTTATATTTACTTCGAAACATCGTTCGCAGTTGTAATTACAATAACAATAAATGATCTTTATGATTATGAGTGAATAATACACAAGTGATGACCATAAAATACCATGATGACCATTGATGGCTTTAACAAGGTTGTTGCTTTATACATTTATACAGGACGATTACTTGGGACAAATTTATATTTAGGAAACATTAACTAGGCAATCACAAATCCCTCAGAAATTAAAAATGAACTCATTTTTAAGCGTTATATATCAATAATAATACTAAAAGATTAAGAATGCATGTTTACTCAGTCAAATGTCGATCAGCAACGAGAATTCTTTTAATAATTCATTAACACCAATTGATTGATTGATTGATTAAAACCAATAACATCAGTTCTCCTTAGGTTGAACCTGAGCTAAGGAAATACAGTGTTTTAATAAAGTTTTGCATACAATTCATATATAGGGTTTTTTCTTTGAAAAACTCCGAAACCGAACAAGGACGTCATGACGTCATCGAATGTCTTTCAAATAGTAACCTGTAAGTCTCTTATGCACCATATTTGAGAGAGTATTTTTTGTAAATGACACCGTATTTGAATCAGGGGGTAACTAAAATTTTTTGAGAAGGAAATAAATTTAAAGTAAATAGCTTGTTGTATTTTTTTTAAGAATTTCTTAGTCTAATAAGAATTAAGTGACATTTATTGCCTTTAATTTAATCTTATTATTACTTATTCAAAAAGAAAACCCATAGATATTTTAATAATGGTCGGTTACGGAGATTAGTTAGGAAGCTGTGAAAAAGCATGTGCCTTATTTAATGAAGTCCATGGTGATAGGGGTCCGATTTCTAGAAGTACTCTAGGTAGAATTGTCGCATGATACCAGGAAATGGTAGGTGTCAAAGATTTACCTAGACGTGGCAGAATTGAAATGAACAATGACGTCAAATTGACCGCTTTATTAACAGTAAAAGAAATGTACGCCAGTTATTTACAGTAACGCAGAGCGATCCGCAGTAGAAGTGTAAAGTATCGTAACTTTTGAGTACTCGTAACTATTCAGTTAAGTACTCATTACTAAATATTGGTTACTCGAGTACTTCGGTACATGCTTCGGGCATGGAGGTTTGATTATATTGTGCTTCGGGTAAAACGATGTAAATATTGAGGCTCTCGATTTCGGTATTTAGTATCAGATGTAAGGGCGTTTGAAAAGTATCGTAACTTTTGAGTACTCGTAACTATTCAGTTAAGTACTCATTACTAAATATTGATTACTCGAGTACTTCGGTACATGCTTCGGGCATGGAGGTTTGATTATATTGTGCTTCGGGTAAAACGATGTAAATATTGAGGCTCTCGATTTCGGTATTTAGTATCAGATGTAAGGGCGTTTGATAAGATCATATGAGTAAATGTAGATATTTCGATAGTGGTAAATGGTATAGGTATGATTCTCATTATATTTGTTATTGGAATGTCGGTGATCTAGCAGTGTATGGGTCCTACGTATATCTTTTCAAAGAACGGTTTAAGATTTCATATTAAATCAAGTAACTCGGCTTTAACCAAATAAATGAACTCTTAAAAATAAAGTACTCAACCTAGGGATTCTTTAAAAATATACGTATAGATGTATTATTCGAAAAAATAAATTGGTAAAAATTTGTTAACTGCGGACAATAATTTTTGTGTTAGTAGCGCAAATTGTCAAAAAGGCTTTTATTTTAGCCACACAATATCCCAATGTATCATGAAATTCTCTCTGGACATTTTCAAACATGTTAGTAATTTCAATGATAAACTGACGAATTTTGGCATTAGATTTATCCAAATTATTAATTAGTTCATCAGCATGAAGCCGTAGATATCTTACGTTGGATATGGAAACGACGTCAATTTTCGACACATTGGAAAGATTTGATAAAAATAAAGTATCGGGGCCGGGCCTGCCGTCTCACGGGCTTCATACCCTTCATGTGTACGTAGTACTCTAGTGAACTGATTGATTCGAAATTGCGTGTGATTCCTAAGTTTATACCCTACGTGTTCCATAGCTGTATACTGAAGTACTGAATTTATTAAATTATATTAAAAATATAAGTAGGTACAATATTAAAAATGGATAATATAAAAAAACAATTGTAATGAATAGAGCTTATAAAGATTACCAAATTGAAATAAAAACATAACATCATGTCAGAAAAATAAATAAAACAAGGTTGGTAGAGATTATTGCACTATATCTGCATTGCAATTAGGAAATAAAATTTTCTGGACATTATTTCCTTTGAGACTACTATGTCTAACAGAAACCAGTTCACCATACTATAACACATAAATAATTATGAATTTTATTATTAATATAAAACATTTTTTGCCCTATTTATTTTAAATAAGAATTCTGTAATTACTTTAAAGAAGCTTCCTTAAAATATTGATCGATGGCACAATTCATTTTGCTGGCCGTCATATCGTTCGACAGCCAATGTCGAGTACTCGAATAATTATATATATCGCTGGTGAATTTTGTATTCGTTACTTCGGATCCGGGTAAGTAGCGAGTACTCGAGTTACGAATAGTTACTTCTCTTACACCTCTAATCTGCAGTCACAAAACATTTAACAATTTAGCCTTCTAAGGCAGCGTTATAACGTCAACGACTTACAGAATATGGCTGCAGAAGCAAAAACAATTAATCACTTGACATGTTTCGGCATTTTTTTAAAAACAATTGGCGATATATGATTTTAGTGCAGAACGTACCATAACACTGTATAAATCCAAATAATCTTTTGGTTGACAACGTACTAGCATTTGTCATTTGAAATTGTTGGTATGTTTTTCATTGGCTTTTCACATAATATTTAATTCGCATTAAAACACTCCTTTCTGAATTTATGTATAATGGCGAAAATGTGCCCTGTTTTAAAATCAGTTTTTCAGAGTGAACTGACGAACCGAATATCAAAACCTAGTTCCATTGAACATTCTTTCACGAAATGGATGCTGAGAGTTAGCTCTGTGTGATTACCTGAAGTTTTTGAAATGTTTTGCAGAGAGACCGATAGCTAATAACAACCATAAAGAGACGCCAAACAGCCTATCTAGGGCACAACCTACGGAATGTTAAATATGGGCTGCAATACCTCATAATGAAGGGTCAAATCGAAGACAAGCGTGAACTGGGTAGAGGACAAAATCTCCTGGCTACGAAACATTAGGCAGTGGACCTCTATGGACTTATCGATCAGAATAAGAACATACACACACCTATGTTGAGTATAGTGGCTGTTAGAATATTCCGCATGGGTCCAAGACCAAGACCAAGACCCACTATAGTTTTTACCCTCAATTACAGTTGATAAATGCATTGGGCTTTAAAGTGATATACTGATCATAAAGCAAATGAGCTTCAATTCTTTTAAATAAAAGATAGTTTCATATTCTTGAAAAATCACATCTTGCTGTTAGTATACCTTTGAGATTACAGATTTGGAAACTTAGAAGTAGTTAAAATTTTAGGCGTCTCTTTCACCTCCGACTAACACCAACAGTTTGAGGATCATTCAGTAATATTAAAGCTTTAGATATTTTGTATTATTCATTTATTAATTGAGAGTTTGAGCAGTAAGGTTGTCTGAACTGACCCCTTTCTATAAAGCTCATAAATCAAGTGTTGAATCTATATAAAATAACATACAATTTCGTACATTTAGACAAACTGATAGGTTTTAATAATAGTAAACTTTTATCAATTTCCATCAATCAATGAACAACGAGCAGAAGAAAAATCATCATCATCAGTATTTATTATTTTAAAGCGAAAGAAAGTACCAACTAAATATGAGAAATTAATAGCAAATTCGATTTTAATTAAAAAAATTGATTGATTTCCCAAATTAAATAGTTTGCGTTTTATTTAATAAAATTGTAATTGAAAAAAAAGTAACAAATCGATAGAATATATGTTATTAAATGTTAATGGTCCCAAATCAGAAAAAAAAGGTTTATATATTAGACAAATCAATTCTAAAACTATATACTTATTAATTAGAGGGACCATTTAAAAATTCAAATCTGGCCTAGTGCCATTAATTGGTTGCAAATTTATGTAATTATTAGCACCGCTTTGGGAAACAATGACGTCTGTACTATAAATTTAAGCTATAGAGGCCACGGCTATAACTTTTTATATGTTAACGATATCAGCATTCTAAGCCAGACAACATTTGTTCAATCAAAATGGATGTTTCAATGTAAATTTTATGAAAACTTTTTCCCGGAAGAACAATTCTCGTTCGTATAAAAACAATCAAAACTGGGGAATACACTGGCACCTATTATCAGAGGCGCATATTTTCTTGCTTCTTTGTTACTTTCTCTTTGAACCAAAAGCAATTTTATATTATTTTCTAGTTCCGGGAAATAATCTCCTATGTGCGTTCAAGATTTAGATATAGTGGTCCTAGCAATATTATGCATATTTATTGGTTCTTTGTTGCTTCAACAACTGTTTTCAGCAAAACGATTTTCAAAACACGTAGTAGTCGGGAAAAATCGTTTTTCCAAATCGAATCAACAATATAGCAACAAAATCAATACTTATCGGATACCTTGTGTTTTAAAACTAGTATATAGTAGTATAGTATTTATCAAAAAATTCACTCTCTTTTGAAGCAAGAGATTAATAACAAATTTTGTTGCTGTCAGAATTTTAATATCTTTATTGGTTAAAGTCAGTCGGTGCTGTAGCTTAAAGGACCAGGAACCTTTCTTATGGTAAAATAGACTTCCGTCAAATTATTTGAAATGTTGGTATGTTGTAGAACTTGATGTTCTGACAAAAAGAGTTTATGGGCTCAAACAGATTCTGTGGCATCGAAAATGGCTCATTTTTGATATCAGATTTCTCATGATAGACATGTTTTATTTCCGGTTATTGGAAAAATCGCGATTTGTACATTATAGGACATAACTATTTCACAATACAATTGCCATAAATTTTAGTGGATTACAGAGTATTGCAAAAATATGTAACATGGTTTTTCGGAAAAAACATTTTTGTATTACTACGTTGAAAACGTAAGAAGTTGATATTACACAATTATTATATCGTTAATGTAATAAATCCTTGGACGTGCTCATGGAATATACAATGTGAGCCATAAATATAGCTAGAGCGAGCATATATAATTTTTTACAATTAATGAGTTACTCTGTAAGAACCATTCGTGCTGCAATTTTAATAATACATTAAACAGATGTATAAACCGTCTCTTTATGTCCTACAGGATGTTAAACTGCTGCAAAAGCTGTACATATTAAAAAAGTAGTTATTTATACTACCTTTTAGTTCTAAATGTTCACCGTCAACTTTGTATGTTATTGCATTTTTACGTTAAAAAATATTCCGTGTTTAACTGAGCAAAATATTATTAAAATTCTATGACTGGTTTTTAAGATATAGAGTGTTAAATATCGGAAATGTCTCTTTTTCTTATCAGATTTCTCAGACTAGACGTGTTGTATTTCCGTAAAACGTGATTTGCACCTTATTTGATATAAATATTCCATAAAACAATTACTATTATTTTCGATTACAGGGTGTTTCCAATACACGTAACAAGTTTTTTTAGAAAATTCATTTTTGTATAATAAAGTTGAATACATAAGAAGATCTAATTGCACAATTAATACAATGTTAAAGTAAAGAATTTTTTGGACATTTTCTTATAGTATACAGTGTGAGTCGTAAATATTGCAATAGTGAGCATATATTATTTTATCCATTAATGAGCAACCCTGTATAAACCATGTCTCCTGTAATTTTTATATTCAATTAAACGAATCTACGACCCGTTACACACTATGCCACAGGTGTGAAAAAACTGTACAAATTAAAAAAGGTAGTTTATACAGGGTTATTTATTAATGGCAAAAATAATATATGCTCACTATAGCAATATTTACGACTCACACTGTATAAACAAGTTCAAGAATTCATTTCTCTAGCATTAATTAATTGTACGAGTACATCTTATGTATTCAACATTGTAATCAAAAAATGAGTTTTCTAATAAAACATGTTATGTATATTGAAGACACCTTGTAATCAAACATAATTAATCGTATTTGTTGTGTTCAATATTTTTGTCAAAAAATGTGAAAATCAAGTTTTCTGCAATAAAAGAAAATAATACACGGCTTTTACGAGAAATCTGATAAGAAAAAGGAGAAAGTTCTGAATATTTTGCTCAGTTTAACACAGAACATTTGGTAACGTAAAAATGTAATAACATGCAAAGTTGACGGAGAAAATTTAGAACTACAAGGGGATGTCAAAACAAACTTTTTTTAATATGTACAGCTTTTGCAATCAGTTTAACATCCTGTAGAGTATAAAGAGAAGAATTATGTATTTGTTTCATGTATTATTAAAATTGCAGCAGGAAAGGTTCGTACAGGGTGACTCATTAATAGTAAAAAATATTATATGTTCGCTCTAGCTATATTTATAGCTCACACTGTATATTATGTGAAGCACGTCCAAGAATTTATTACTTTAACGATATATTAATTGTGCAATAACATCTTACATTTTCAAAGTAGTACTCGTAATACAAAAATGATTTTTTCCAAAAAAACATGTTACGTATTTTTGCAATACTCTGTAATCCACTAAAATGTATGGCAATTGTTTTGTGAAATATTTGTGTCCAATAAAGTACAAATCGCGATTTCTTCAATAACCGGAAATAAAAACACGTTTATCATGAGAAATCTTATATCAAAAATGATGACATATTAGCTGTTTAAACTCTATATCTCGAAAACTAGTCATAGAATCTGTTTGAGCCCATGGATTTTTCCATAAGAAAGGTGCCTGGTCCAAAACGTGATTGAGGCATTTTTTTCTCGGAACCAGACAGAGGCTCAAAATTGTTTTCCTTGCAATATAGAAGCAACAAAATACCAACAAGATATCCTTTTCTCTGATCCTTGAGTTATTTTATTTCCGAAATTGATAGCTATTACATTATTTCTCTTGGTCTATTTTGCATAAAAAAATTAGCAACAAATTCTGGAATTATTCAGAATAAGAATTTGTAGCTCAATGGATGTAATTTTTTCACGTTGTTTGGTGATAGAATTCGACAAATCCAGAAATTCAGTGGATACAAGAAATGCGAAGTTAGTACACATAATTATGTAGGTATATCCAAATTCATAAAAAAGAAATCTAAAACCTGGAGAAAAGTGTGGCACTGTAACTGAAAAGGAAATCGAATTTGTGCCCAATATAGTAGCGGGTATTTTGGATGTATCTGATGATGATCTCGAAGAACTAGTCAATGGAGAGCAATACTAGAGAATGAATACACTATAAAGGATATATGTCTTCAGGTACTCAAACATGGAAACGGTACCTTCTTTATGTAAAGAAACAAAATGGATTTGGACGTAAAAAAAAATCAGAAAAGAATCTACACAACAAAATCCACAATTAGCATTGTTTGAATAAAACCATATTACATTATTAGAAACATCTCAAAAGAAACAAAGAAACAAAGTTCTTTACCCATTTTTAACACGTTAAGCGCCATTTGTATCCTTTTGGATACAAGGAATCTTGATCATTTGGGCCACCTGTATCCAAACGGATACAAAGGACTACTTTTACTTTAGGCTGTATTCAAACATATGCAACGTATGGGTTTAAATGTATAGGGGAGTTATAAAGCAAAATTTGATTTTGGTTTTTTTTGTGATAAAATAATATTTTTTGAAAAAATATACATTATATTTGAAATACATAACACAATATGTTTTCTAAGTGCATTTACAAATAAAATTTATAAAAACTCACAATTATTGAATTACTTCTGATTTATGCGTAATAACAAAACATTTTAAACATTTGTAGCGACTTTGTGAATATTTAGTTTGGACATATTTCCAATCCTGACTATTTTTTAGTCTTTCATAGCAAGCCGAACATCTCTTTTTCTTATTATAAAATCGATTCGAGTGGCCAAATACGTTAATTCATGAAAATGGCCTACCTGTATCCATTTGAATACAAGATGTTTTTTATAAAAAAAAAAACAAAAAAAAAAACATAAATTATATAAAAAGAGCATTTTTCATACATTTTTACTAAGTTTGCCCAGTGACCCAGATGGACTATTTTTTTAACATGGTGGCGCTTAACGTGTTAATCTGTGGAGGAGCCTATAAAACAAGAATTAACAAATTACAAACTGCGTTAAATCAGCTCAGTCTCGTGAAAAGTAAGATTGATGGAAAAAGAAAGTAAAAATATATAATTTTTTCTTATGTGTTTGTACATTTTCTAAATTATTTTGAATCCCCATTATTGCAAAATTAAGGTCGTATGGTGACATAACACTGTAATTAGTAACGAAATATTTTTTAACAACAATTTAACGTATTATGCAATGTACCTTCTTCAAACAGAACCCCTGAAACACCTGTGCAATTTAATAGCAAGTCAAAATACAAATATCTCTAGGCCAATAGTATTGTGATTATTTAATTAGGATTTGATAAATAAGTAGTGACACTAGTTGAAACTAAAACTATTATTTAGTACCTACGTGTTGAAATCACATTTTGACATGACGTTAAATACTTGATTTTTAAGTACTGCATTGTTTTGAAAACCTTATCAAATTTATATAATACAACATGTTTAGAATTAATTTGTGGTTTATGGTTGTGTGAAGGATGAAAGAAAGTGAAAGTTTTTGTGACGAGAATATTAAAACTGTATCTATTAAGCTTGAATCATATCTAACCGATCAGATGTTTAAAGATATTTTATCCTGGAAAGTTTTTTATATATTATTTCCAATTGTCTGCTGAAGATTAGGTCTACTAGACTACTATAAATTTCTTGATGTAAACCAAATAAAAATCGGGTTAATGTGGACGTTTGCGAGAAAATGGCACACCATACACCCCAATTTTGAGACCTTGTATTATGATACAAAAGAAATTGTTATCTGTATTATAAATAAAAGACATTTTTCATTTTTTTCAGCTTAGCATTTCAATTTATTTATCTTTTGCTTCAATTAAACACTATTGATTTATTGTAACCACAAATGGTTTTTAAAGAAATGGGAAAATAGAAATGTCGACTCCAAAAATAAGCCAAATAATTGGATATTCGTCTTCTTTTTCGATGCCCTGTCGGGTCTATCTAACGCTGGCAATTTAATTGGCTAATCTAACTAGTGGTTCAGTCTAAGAGCAAATGCAGTATCACCGCCACTAATTTCGTTAGACAACAAATGGTAACTGTAGCCAATGATCCGAAACATAAAATAGGGGTTAGTATTGATGTTCAAAACGCTTTCAATAACCTTCGTTGGATAGTCATTATGAGACGTTAAAACAAAGAGACATTCCATATAGTCTTATTAATATAATAGAAAACTATTTCACCAACAGATTTCTCATAAGAAATATCGAAGAAAGATGTTTATGGGTGTGCCACAGGGATCGCTACTGGGTCCCCTTTAATGGAACATTGTCTATGACAGTATACTTAGTTCGCATTACCCTCCCAATGTATAGTCTATAGTCTACGCTGACAACCTTATCATATTAGGTGCCGAGAGAAAGGAAATAAAGCTGGAGAAGTTCATGGATGAGGCCTAAAACACAAGAACCTGGAAATCACCCCAGATAAAACGGACGCACTTATCATAACTTACTGGAAAATCGATGAGTTTCAACAAGAAAATCAAGTGGTCACCAACGTAAAGGTAATCAAATACGAGTTTTTCTATTTTGGCAGCAAAATGATGTTCGGAGAGCACATTACGAGCGTAATCATGAAAGATAGGAGTTCAGGTGTTGACGAAAATAAAATCATATAGGCGTGTTCCACCTGAAGCAGCGGAACAAGGGCAAAAAAACTGGAAAAGTTGTTTAGCATCCAATGAAGAGATCTCATTGGAACAATATCTGCATATAGAACCATCTCAGGAGTTGCAGTACAGGTAATAACGGGAATTCCACCTATAGATGATTGAAAGATAGAGAGTTTTCGAAATGAAAACAAAAAATAAATAAAATCGCAATTAGAGAGGATATTTTAAAACAATGGCAATTATGCTGGCAAAGGGCTGAGTGGACTAAAGCCTTAATACCGAACTTAGTGAAGCGGGTAATTCGAAGGCATGAGAATACAAACCCTCATAGTATTAACTACGCCCGCGCCGTTGAAGATGTCCGCCACAGTGGTAGATGAAGTATTCAGAATAAACTCTATTAGACTACGACAAAACAGTCAAGAAAACTACAAAGAATCCTATGATATTTTTCTCATTAGAATGATTTTAAGTAATTCTTCCGTGAATTGGTTCATCGGTTTGCATAGCTGTCCAGGGTATTGGAGCATTCTTTTATGCAACCACATGTCAAATGCTTCCAGACGATTGATCGTATCAGACCTTGTAGTCCAGATCTCAGCTCCGTATAATAGCATAAAACAAACATAACATTTAATCATTCTTGGACGCAATTTTATATTTAAATTGTTTCCACAGAAGAACGATTTTATCTATAAAAAAGTTGCTTCAATTCTGAATTTAATATCTTTCTCTGGATCTAGTTGATCTGCAATGTAGCATACATATTATTGAACTGAATGGAGAAACTCTTTTATGTTTTGTTGGTCTATCTGTAGGAAAGCATCGGGTTGCAATTGGCGACTAAATCTTATAAATTTTGTCTTAGTCACATTCATTTTTAGATTCATTCTTCGACCTGTCGTGTTTACACAATTCTACAGCTCTTGAAGGCCCTGGATACTAACGCTCAAGATTACCGAAAACTATTAATCAGTTCATCCTCACTTTAGGATCTTTATTTTGCAACGCCTGTTTGAAATTAATATTCGACGCTTCTTTGAATATATTCTGCTTTTTCCGGATTTGGACCACGTTATTTTTCGAATTAGTTTATTTATATACCTAAACCGGGATATAAACAAAGTTTTCCGACGTTTCTCCCACACTTATAAGGGGCTTTTTCAAGGCTGAGACAAAAAACAAAACAAATGTTACTTACCTTGCGGCTACTCCATTCATTTCATCTGTACTTTTTGTACAGTAAGTAAGTAATGTATAAATTCTATATGAGTAATAGGTACAAAGAAATAATAATTGGCCCCCCGAAATTTTCAGATAAAAGAAGGGTAGGAGGCACTTAAAGGGATTATTTTGTGATATTGATGAAATTTCGAATACGTTCCTGGAATTTTATTAGTGTAGTCATTTATTTTGTGGAAATGTTGAGGCAAGATTGTCAGATGGATGAAAGTTCAAAACCTTTGCCTCGGTTGAAATTCTTCGGATTTTTGGCGATTTCAACGGCCTCACGGAATTTTTTGGTGAAATAATACGGAGATTTGGCCACGACAGAGGAGCTGTCGAAGCGGATTTGGTGGCCCGTTTCGTGATGATGTTCTGCTACAGCAGAGTTTGAAAGCAGGCCCGTTTTCAAACAACGTTTGTGCTCACCCAGAGGAGTGTTTATAGATCGACCTGTTTCACCGATGTATACTGCCCCACACGAGCATGGAATGGAATAAATACCTTTAGATGAAAGATGATTTTGTTTATCCTTTGGAGAGGGTAAAATGTTACCAACGCAATCTTGCGTCAACATTTCCACAAAATAAATCACTTACATTATCCACTAATAAAATTCCAGGAACGTATACGAAATTCCATCAGTATCATAACATAATCCCTTTAAGTGCCTCCTACCCTTCTTTTACCTGAAAATTTCGAGGGGCCAATTATTATTTCTTCGTACCTATTACTCATATAGAATTTGTATATCGTTGTGACAAGTGAATAAAAAGTGAAGTTTTGAAGTGTTCCTGAGAAAAAGATGAAATGAATGGAGTAGCCGCAAGGTAAGTAATATTTGTTTTGTTATTGTCGATGATAAACTAGTTTATAAACCAGTTTAATTTTCGACTAGTTTCTACTGTCAAAGGAACAACGCCCACCAAGGATCTATGATAGATAGATTAAACCAGTTCATTCGTAAACTTATGGGTAACCGTTAAACAGTAAACAGTTTCTACGGATCGAGTTGAAATCAGCGGTTGTTAGTTTATGCACATTGTCGGAAGCACAGTTTTCGTTATCCGTTTATCTCGTCGACGATTGTGTTGTGATGGTCGCCCACGAGTAAACTAGTTTATCGGTAGACTATAAACTAGTTATCAGTTGATGCGAAATAAAAGTTCAAAAATCTGTTCATTTATTAAAGGCCCACCACTAAAAAAAATGCGTCACGAGAGTCAACTGCATACCTAAAGCTAAATTCAGGTTCATCGAGGTCCCTTTGGCAAGGACTTCTTATTATTCATGAATACGATTTCCCAATATTAACTTCTTTTCACCCAATTTTAAAAGTAGTGTATAGTTTAATTATTAATTATAAACACTAATTCTGCAAAATTTGAAGCAAATCGGACGTCGTAATAAAAGAGTTTCACACAAATATTACCCCCTCCATCATCCCACCCCCTACAAGTTTCTTGTTAGAAAAGCCAGCCTGTAACCGTCTCTTGGGACTCTATCTCTACAAAAATTCATCATGATCGATTAAGCGCTTTAGAGGTAAAAAACAATTAATAAATTTCGTTAAGTTTCGTGTTTATAATATTAGTTTGGATTATCTTTCCATTGACAATGTAATACATTTTTTACCAAATGTGTTCAATAACTTTTTTTCGTTAAGTACCCTTGGGATATACTGGGAATAAATAGGTTCTCCTTGTAAATACCAAAAAATTAGAAAAATTATATCAAATACCTTCGATATATTGTGCAATAAATACATAAACATAAAAGATGACTAACATACCCATCAAGTGTTTAATGGAAAATAGTACGGCTGGAAGGGTCAAGTGGTTGAAAATTGTTATCAAAATATTAACTGGTTCCTACAAACTAGTAAAATTAAAAAGTAGTTGTACATTATGTGTTTAATAATAGTTTCGAATAAATTGCACAATGTTTTTGGATAGCGGAACTATCCATTCTCCAATCTCGGCACGATCATTAATGACATAATTGGAGAAATTATACGGCCGCAACAATTGATGTTCACACCCGGAACAACACGATCTTTAGTTGAATTGTAATGTCATAAAAACATACAGCAAGTGACGTTCTGTTAAACCAGTGTAGAAAATCGATTTAGAATTTAACGATTCTTCTTAAAATTAAGTACATCAATTTCGGATACAAATGAAAGTAGAGTATTCCAAATTATACTGTCACCGGAACGGTCGAATAACTGAGAATATTTGAAAGCTATTTCTTTAGAAATTTATTATGAATATATTGAAAAAATAAATTATTTACTCAGGACGGTTTATTTTATTTTTAAATTCGTCGTTTTCGCAGAAATAACTCCAACTTTATCAACTGGAAACTTATTTATATATATATATATATATATATATATATATATATATATATATATATATATTTTTAAAAATCATGATCCATTTAAATTGATTGTAATAATTAAAATTGATATTAGAGAACCAGGTCTACCAGATGTATTAGACTCGTCCAATCATCAGCAGCCTTTATTTAGTCTATTGTTGAACATATGCATCCCTTTATTTATCGACTTTTTCCCTATCAGACGTAAAGTCCAGATTTCCCAATTGGCTATGTATGTAATGAACTAGGGGCCCAAGACTTCCAGAGCCCCTTACTTCGCTTCAATTCAAAATAATGAAAAAAGTAAAATCATAAATTAATAGAAAAATCTGTTAGCGTAGTATAAGGTAGTATCTAATTAATAATTATTATTATTTAAATATTAGACAAATGTAGACAAAAAAAATAGTTTCCCAAACGTAGATAATGCATTAAGGATATTTTTTTCATGGTAGTAACAAATTAAATACGGAATCTCTATAGGACTGCACTCATAGTTAACAATTACAGAAAAATCCAAACTTTGAGGGGCAAATTGGAAAATTTAAACCAGTCAAGTATGAGACGAATCAAATTATCAAAATTACATTATATTCATTATGAAAATAAATTAAAAGGAGAGACAAATAAAAATTGTCAGTTTTAATTCACAAAACAAAAAATATAATATAAAAAAGATCTTTTTAACCATTATGAGTTTAATTATGGTACTATCTTAAGGTTAAATGGAAATTTATCTGTATCTGATAAATGTGGTGGTTTCCAGGGAATTCATCCGCGTAGTTGATAACTGATCCCTGCCGGGATCGAAATTTTCTTCTGCGGTCGGTTCACATAATTCTCGTTTCTGCCGCTGTTGAATTCTGCTGAATTCTTGCTTGACGTTTCACCAAAATCTTATCTGACATTTTTAAGATTAATTAGAGAAAGAGACGTGTAGATTCGTCATATTAATATGAAACCAAATGTCAGATATGATAAACTCATTTATACAGTCAAGCAATTGAATGTAATTGTGCCGTATTTTTCATGTACAGATATCGAACGAATTAACAGTACACCTGAAGAAAACTAAAAATCTGAACCTATTTATTTACATGAATTTTACTATGAATGGATATAGTATATATATGTACTATATACTATAAGTAGTAAGTATATAGTATGGCAACTGAAGCGAATAGAAGTACAGAAAGTATTCTCTACTAGAAGACAATTACATAATGTAATAGACAAATTGTAAATAAAATAGCATAGAAATAAATATTTCAAAGGAACTTACTGAAGATACCGGAGAAGAATTTTGCTAATGATTCAAAGCACTTTTCAAAGATAGTCTTTTCTTCGTTGTCAATAAACAGGCTTTAAAATTTTCGATAGATTTGGGCATACACAGTTTCCAAGAAATTAACGTGTGGCCCTTCAATTGTGGGTCCTTTTTTATTGATTGGACGTCTAACTTGGAAAAGATTTAGACCTTTACAAAATACATAATAGTTGACCAGAACTACCCCGTATGGTGAAAACTCGTCATATAATGGCAGAGAGTAGAGAACTCCCACAGTTGCAGATAATATTTTCCCAAAAGGAAGTAGTGAATGATCACGGATATTTTACAAAGGATTGCTTGATCAATGTTAAAAATGTTCGAAAAAAAAAAAAGTTTAATGTGATATTAGTAACAACTTAATTATGAAAGGTTACGGTGCAAATATTAGCAGCTACTTTGTGACGTATGCTTTTGGAAGGAAATGTACATCTATCGAGCAATCCCTTATAAATTATCCTTGGTGAAGGATTTCATAGGCCTTTACATATTCGAAAAAATTTTTTGTTGCCGTACGTCATTTTTTTTGAGCAGTTGTTAGACCATTGGCATGTAAATACAATGGTTTTTTGCTCGAAAAAACTGACAGAAGTTGACGCTTGCCCACTAGAAATTTTCGAATATGAAAAGGCCTATTCATTATAGGAGAACATGAATGACATTAATAAGCGTCATTTTACGGTAATTAGACAGTATTACCTTCAGATTTCACAAAATTATCTATTTTGCAGTTTTATGATAAAGATTTCAGAGAATAAGTTTAATTTTGTTTTTGACAAATTGGCAGGAGTGCAAGGTGTTCGATTTTCTCTTTGCGGAAGTAATTATTTATATTAATAATGTAAGTTATGGCGATATAGGAATAAGGAGTTCTAAGAATGAGATGTATAGAGTATAGGAATAGTGTCCACCAGGCACATAAGTTGATTAAGAGTTGTAATGTTTAGCTGAGAGCTACAGAGTTTGATAATGAATTTCTTATAATATCAGTTAATACTAGTAAAGCGCAAATAACAAATTTTAATCTATCCTTGGTTGGCCTTGTATTTGCAATTATCTACCAATTCTTTACTTACAGAACAAAAATAACTTTTTCTGATGAATTCAATAATGTTGGCAAAATATAAGGAACAGCACTGAAACTATACACAGTCGGTAAGATTACCATATAAAATACAAACAGAATGTTTTAAAAATAGGTAGACCTCACGATTATTTTCACAATTGAGATAAAGTTAAGACGCTATTACATTAAAATTTCAAATAAAGAAAATGAATGTCTTGTTATGTCAAACAGGACTATGCTGGATTTCGACGGTCAAAATTCATGGGAAAGGTTCCAGAAAACCTTGGGAATCTATTAATTTCCCCTAGGGTAACTACGCTTGATCTATAACAGCCTGTTGTACTTCTGAAGACAAAACAATCCAAGTCCGTCCGCAGTGACGTTCCTTAGCAAAATTGATTACCAGACGAAAGGTAATGGAATCTTTAGTTCAGTTCATTGTTCGTTCATTGACAGATTGAGTGTTTAATTAATTACTGTTCCCAATAAGGAATATATATTATTTCTGAAAAAAAATCAAAATGCCCTCCATTGATGTTTCATTGGGCAAATTGTAAACCGGATCATATCAAATCGTAGGATCTCGCGAACTTATATGAGGGAGGGGGGATGCGGATTTCGGACACTTTCTTAAGAATGACTCAAACTGCCTTAAAATATATCGTTTTTGTTTTATTCCTAATGTGATTATATTTTTTTATTTGTAGAATAGTAGATGTTTATCGATAACATATATGATCCACTTTTTTTAAGGAGAATTTGGAACTAGTAATCATTAAAATTTGTAACTTTTATATAAATTATAAAATTTATAAATGTTGTATTATGAGATATATATTTAAGTAATAAAAAGAACGTTTATTACCGACCTAATTTGTGAACATTAACTATTAATTGCCCCATTTTCACAACTGACATAAACATTCTAAATGTCCATGAGTTGCCTTACTTTACAAAGAACAACTCGTTTTTTTTGTTATTAAGAATAGAGTTTTAATGTTAATTATACCTGAAAAAAATTAAATGTGGAGTACTCACGTATTGTATATCGCACACCACACTACCTAAATGCACAACTCTGACTGAATTGACGATATTATTTTGTTGTGAAAAGTGAACTTTCTCTAACCTACTTTTGAATCCGAAAGAAATTCTGCACGGCCGGCGATGAGTAACTCTCACGCACGGCATGCTATATACACCATTGAGTTCTTCTTGCAGCAGTTAGTAGAAAGTATAATCGTTCAATGTTAAAATTAAAGAATTTTTACTTTTTTTATTTATTTCAGCTAGTTATTGTACTAATAATATAAATTTGTGCTACTTTTGAAATGTAATTGTCCCATTGTTTTCTTTGGTTTACTATTTCTTTAAAATTCCATACAAGTTGTGTGGTAACTTGTTAATAAGTTAATTTAATCAGTAATATTTCAGCCGAAAATGTTATTAAATTATCTATTCACTGTTTTCCTCATTAATTTGCTGTAACAGATAAGTAATTCCAATTGTAACTAAATCAAAGTATAGCAAGAAAATTCCCGAGAAATCCCTGGATTACCGGTCCTTTTTATTGAAAGTCTTCTCGCAGGTGTTTTTGGTCATTGTCTTCTTTAATTATCTACATTAGGATTAACCAGTATTCCTGTGTCTAATTACCTACTGCTGACTTGTACTCGCAGGTGCGGATCCAGACCCGTGCTTCCAGGGGGGCGATCCTGTACTCAGTTTACCAAAATATAATTTTAAACCCATATTTGGACTATTACATTAAAAATAGTCGTTATGTGATTTAAACCTATAAAAGTTCTTCTAGGCTCTTGGAATTAAGATTACCTCCTTTTAATATTATTGTTACGAGAATTCATGCGACAGCTGGTGCAATCTGCCATCAACCAATTCGTGGAAGGGACATTATTACGATAAATTCTGGGAATCCGAAATGTTTGTCTCTCAACAGGCGGGCCGCTGCCGTTACTGGGAATTCCCTTAAAGCTTCCAGAACATGATAGAGTTTCCCGATGGTTCGTGAACGTACCAGACAATTCCGAGATAAATATATATACTGAACAGCTGGCGATATTAGGCATTCAGTTTTCGACGGTCGTATTGTATACTTAAGTAGATATAAATTGTAAATAGTTGTGTTAAAGTAGTGGAAATAAATTAGAGTGAGTTGGACTGTGTTTTTAAATAAATCCAAGAACTGAACGGAACCCGTGTGTGAAAATAAAAACATTACAGTGGTGTCAGGAGTGAAGTGAATTTGTGGAACTTTAGAAGTGGAAAATAAATAGATTGACAATGTTTAAAAACGTGAGTTTGGACCAGTTGAAAGTGACGGACTTAAAAAAAGAACTTGAGGAAAGGGATTTAGAAATTAGTGGAAAAAAGTGAATTAATACAACGGCTGCGAGATGCCCTAATAAATGAAGGTAACAATCCCGATACTTATTCGTTTGAAGTTTCTGGTAATGGAGACATGAGTATGCTAATAAAACAAATGGAAAATTTAAAAGAGACCTTACAAGATAAATTACAAGAAAATTCTAAGTCCTTAGAAGATAAATTGGTAGAAAATGCAAGAGGACAAATTACTAGAAAATTATGAAAACTTGAAAGAGGCTTTAGAAGATAAATTACTAGAAAATTCTAAAGACCTAGAAGACAAACTAATAAAAAATTCTAAAACTTTGGAAGACAAGTTACTAGAAAATTCTAAAACACTAGAAGACAAATTAGTGGAAAATTCTAAATTCTTAGAAGAAAATTTGAAAAGCATGGTTCAGAACTGCTCGAAGAGAGAATAGTTGAAAATGAAGCTCGGATGGAAGAGCTAAAGCAGACAATAGTCGGGAATGAAACGCGGATAGAAGAGCTAAAACAGATAATGGAGGGTGAGATCAGCAAAATAAAAGAACAGGTAGTCATAATGCAAAAGGGAGAAACACAATCAAAAACCGTTAGCAGAAACAGTCTAGAAGTAGTGGAATCGAAAATTGGCCTCGAGGGCACACGACACAAAATGAAACCTCCCCAATTTGATGAAAAATCGTCATGGACTAACTATAGGCGCCAATTCGAGGCTGCAGCAAAGTTAAACGGAGGGTCCGCAGAAGAGAAGGCAATAGCACTAACACTCGCCTTAAGAGGGGACGCTACAGATATTTTGCAAACATTGAATACCTCTAAGCAAGAAGACTATGATCAACTGGTAAAACATTTAGAGTTGAGGTATGGCCAGACACATTTGGAGCACGTCTACCACTCCCAATTGAAAAATCGGCACCAGAAATCAAATGAATTCATACAAGAGTTTGAAGCTGATATTGCCCGTCTGGTTCACCTTGCCTTGCCAGTACAAGCGTTTTTGGATGGACTGCGGGACAACGAAGCCAGACAAGCTTTAACACTTGCCCGACCTACTCAATTAGTGGATGCACCTGCTCGAGCGCTAGAATTCGAGGCTGCGAAAAATACCTGCAGAGGTCAAGCCAGAGTCCGAATCGTGGACGGAGAGTCAGAAGACGACGGAACTGATAAAGCCTCTGTAAGGAAGATAGTAGAGGAAGTCCTTACCGAAAAAAGACAACTGAAATGTTGAAAGTGTGGTAAGGTAGGACACATTCGGAGTCGTTGCAAGAAGAGCAACGGAGGCCCGACTTCCTCGTCGGAAAACTAAATAGGGTCGATGTGAAGGGGCCATCCACGACCTGTAGCCAACAAGCCCCAACTATCAACGCCTATGTCGCTTCGCTACGTAACCACATTAACAGTGTCTTTGTAGATGGCTTTATTAACAAGAAGCAATGTGTAATGCTGCTGGCTACAGGTGCGATAAAAACAGTTATAAGGCCAAACATCGTTTTAGAACAAAGAATGATAAAACCAACCAATTGGCAACTGCGAACAGCGACAGGAGAGGCAGCGATAGTCCATGGTGAAATAGAGGTTGAAATGACCTTGGGAAACACAACCTTCCTACATCGGGCATTAGTAGCAGACATCGAAGACGAAGTAATCGTTGGAATGCATGTATGAGCTCCAAGGGATTCCAGTTAAACTTCAAAGATATAATTCTGCGAGTGAATGACGAAGAAGTGGTGCTTCATGGAACCATCTTAGCAGAGGATGTCAATATTCCGGAAAGAGCTGAAATCACTATAGATGCTTGCTTAGATGGGAAAGCTAAAGCTGGAACAGTAATGATGTTTGATCCCGAACTTAACGACGGAAATGTAGGCAGAGGAGTCGCAATGGGGAAGACTCTGTTTCGGGTCAAGGAGATTGTGCCAGTAAGAGTAATGAACCTGAATCATTCCTCGGTTGTGTTAAAGAAAGGAACAATTTTGGGCCATTGTTCAACAGTTTCCTCTGTAATCAGAAGCACACAGCATGCAGAAATACCACCAGGTAAGCTGTCTGAGGAACTGGAGGAACTCATCACCGATTCATCCAAGAATTTGAAACCAAACCAGAAAGCAAAATTGAGGGACATTGTCAGAAACTACCAGGATATCTTCGATGTGAAAAATAGAGGACGGACTGACCTGGTGAAACATAAAATTATTACCGGGGACGCTCAGCCTATTCGACAGTCGGCGAGGAGACTACCCCTAACCAAAAGAGAAGAAGCCGATAGAATAGTCCACGAAATGGAGGAAGAAGGTGTTATTGGACCATCCAGTAGCCCTTGGGCTTCTCCAGTTGTCTTGGTTAAAAAGAAAGGCGGTTCCACTCGATTTTGCGTGGACTATTGGCAACTAAATCACGCAACGAAGAAAGATAGCTATCCCCTACCAAGAATAGACGATACCCTAGATACATTGGCGGGATCGAAGATGTTTTCCACCCTGGACTTGAAGAGCGGGTATTGGCAGGTGGAACTAGCTAAGGAAGACAGGGAAAATACTGCTTTTACCATCGGCTCAGGACTTTAGCAATTTACGGTAATGCCGTTTGGGTTGTGCAATGCTCCAGCAACTTTTGAAAGATTGATGGAAACAGTGTTAAAAGTGCTTTCATGGAAAACATGCCTGGTGTATCTTGATGACATTATCCTGGTTGGAAGCTCATTTGAAGACCACGTCAAAAACCTGGAAGAGGTGTTTCGGCGACTTCGAAATTCCGGACTAAAGTTAAGCCCGAAGAAGTGTCAGCTGTTCCAAGAAGAGGTGCAATATCTTGGACATGTGGTTTCCGCAGAGGGAGTAGCTGTTGATAAACAGAAAATCAAAGCTGTCCAGAAATGATCGATACCTAAAGATATCCACCAGTTAAGAAGTTTCCTGGGGTTATGCACGTACTATCTTCGGTACGTAGCCGGATTTGCCAACATCGCCAAACCACTTACTAGACTCACAGAAGGGAAGGTGCAGTACTAATGGGACGAAGAATGTCAACGATCATTCGAGACATTGAAAAGAGCTTTGACGAGTGCTCCCATATTAAGTTATCCTTTGCCAGATGGAAACTTCGTATTGGATACCGACGCAAGCAATGTCGGAATTGGTGCTGAGCTTTCGCATATTCAGGAGGGCCAGGAGAGAGTCATCGGATACTGCAGCAAGACCTTGAGCAAGCCTGAACGGAATTACTGCGTTACTCGCAGGAAACTCCTGGCTGTGGTAAAGGGGGTAGAACATTTCTACAAGTACCTCTATGGTAAAAGATTCCTCCTGAGGACTGGTCATGCAGCACTGAAGTGACTCCTGCAGTTTAAAAACCCCGAAGGACAACTGGCTAGGTTGATTTAGCGATTGCAAGAATTTGACTTCCAGACTGAACATCGAGCTGGAACAAGCCATAAGAATGCTGATGCCCTATCGAGGAGACCATGCCCTGATGATTGCAAACATTGTCAGCGAAAAGAAGAAAAAGGGGCTGTTCTCTGCAGAACTACCGCCATCCATGACCATTGGCAATCTGCGGAGATCCAAAAAGATCAGAAATTAGATCCAGATTTGAAAGAGGTTATCCGGTGGAAGGAAGAAGACCGCAAACCTACGTGGCAGGAGATTTTCCGATACTCACCAACCATAAAATCGTACTGGGCTCAGTGGAACTCCCTCATCCTGGAAAATGGACTTCTCAAGCGCGTCCTGGAAACTCCAGAGGAAGGAAACGACAGAAAACAGATTGTAGTTCCCAGAAATAGGAGACCAGAGGTTTTAAGAGAACTACATGATGGTACAACTGGAGGACATCTGGGAGTAACGAAAACCCTGGAGACGTTGAGAGAACGCTTCTATTGGGTAAACTGTCAAGTGGATGTCAAGGACTGGTGCCGGAAATGTACTGTTTGTGCAGCAAGTAATGGGCCTCAGAAGCGTCCAAAAGTTCCCATGAAGCAATATAACCTTGGCAGTCCATTTGAAAGAATAGCCATTGATGTTGCAGGTCCATTTCCTGAATCCGACTCTGGAAACAAGTACATTGTGGTTGTGATTGACTATTTTAGTAAATGGGCCGAAGCGTATGCCTTGCCGAATCAAGAAGCCTTGACCGTTGCTGATGTCCTTGTCAAGGAATGGATCAGTCGTTTTGGTGTTCCCTTGGAGTTGCACTCAGACCAAGGTAGGAACTTCGAGTCTACTCTTTTCCAACAAGTCTGCAAACTCTTGAAGGTCAATAAAACACGGACGACAGCATTACACCCGCAATCCGATGGAATGGTAGAACCGATGAATAGAACCATTAACCGTCATTTGTCAAAGGTAGTCTCTGACCACCAAAGAGACTGGGACCAGTATCTGCACTTGTTTCTAATGGCATATCGTTCGTCTGTGCACGAGTCTTCGGGTTAGACCACGGCCAGTATTATCATGGGACGAGAATTAAGACTACCATGCGATTTGAAGTTTGGATGCCCCCCAGGAGAAGAGATCGCAGGTGAAGACTATGTCAGCCAGCTACGTCAAAAGATGAACGAAATCCATAAACGAGTCCGGTTAAACATCGAGAATGCCAGTGCCCGAATGATGGAAGCCTACGACATGAAAGCCGAGGGCGGAGAATTCCAAGTTGATGATCTTGTTTGGTTGTATAACCCGCAACGTCGTCGTGGATATTCACCCAAACTACAGAGATCTTGGAAGGGGCCGTACCAAATTGTGAAGAAAATCAACGATACTGTCTACAGAATAAAGAAGCTACCTCGGGGAAAACCAAAGGTCGTACATTTCAACAGGTTAGCCCCTTATGCCGGGAGTCAAGACAGCGAAGTTGACCAAGCCCAAGTCCGCAGCATCCAACCACCCGATGACGAGATGACCTTCGAGCAGTTTATGGCACTGTACTCTAATGGGCAGAAAGTGCAGCACGACTTAACGTGAGAGGAACGCCGAGACCTGTTTGAGGTGCCCATACAATATGCTCTGGCTCATTGTGTGGCTCGAGATCTCCGGATGTCCAGAGGAATAGCCAAGGTGTTTGCCAAAAAGTACGGTCAGTTCCAGAAAGTAGGGGAGCAAGATCCAGTGGTAGGGAAGGTCCTTCATCTCGAAGATAAACAACCAGTGGGTACCAGAGACATCTTTTATTTGGTAACGAAAACATTCTCGCAGGACAAGCAAACATACAGCGATGTTTGGAAGACTCTGGTAGAATTGAGGAATGTGATGATGGGGAAGAATCTGATGAAATTGGCGGTCCCAAAGATAGCCTGCGGGTTGGATGGACTGAATTGGAGGGTGGTGAGAAGTATGATGGAAACAATCTTTCGATTCAGTGGCATCAACATCCTGGTATGCTGTCTCAATATTCGCAGCCCAGGTTCAAAGACTGTTGACTGCTACTTCCACCAAACTTCCCGTTGTCGAAATGGAGAGTCCTGCAAATATCGTCACACCAGGAAGGATTCTAGGGCATTCCCGGACGAAATGGTCTTAAGGAGGGGGCAATGTTACGAGAATTCATCCGACAGCTGGTGCAATAGGCCGTCAACCAATTCGTGGAAGGGACATTATTCCGATAAATTCTGGGAATCCGAAATGTTTGTCTCTCAACAGGCGGGCCGCTGCCGTTACTGGGAATTCCCTTAAAGCTTCCAGAACATGATGGAGTTTCCCGGTGGTTCGTGGACGTACCAGACAATTCCGAGATAAATATATAAAATGAACAGCTGGCGATAGGAGGCATTCAGTTTTCGATGGTAGTATTGAATACTTAAGTAGATATAAATTGTAAATAGTTGTGTTCAAGTATAAATTAGAGTGAGTTGGACTGTGTTTTTAAATAAATCCAAGAACTGAACGGAACCCGTGTGTGAAAATAAAAACATTACATTATATTTACTAACTTTGAGGCTCTCGGTGGGAACGATCGCCCCCCCCCCCCCCTCCCGGATCCGCTCATGAGTTGTAGCAAGTCTAAATGTTTTAAATTTTGCTTAAATGTCTTGTAGGCTCACCAGAATTAGTTTTCAGTGGTAGGGTGTTAAGTCATTTGTCTTTTTTGCTTCTTGTTTTTATATTGTTATAAAATTTTTGTTCGCCGCCACTGGAGATATCTAAATTAGTCATAAAATAAAACATTGACCGTCTGAGAGTAAAACAACGATCGGGAACCTTCTAGTCACTAAAAACGTGTTAGCATTGAATACTCGAACAAACTGGGAGATGATCGTTGAAATTTGCTAGAAAAATCGACGTGATATATAAATTAAACGGTCGTATATTTGAGGAGTAATACTTAGAGTTTAGATATTGTTATTATTTTGATGTAAATTGTTTGCAAAATCAGCTGTTATATTGGATTTTGAAGTGTAAATGAAATTCTAGAAAGTGAAGTGAATATTAGTTGTATAAATTTAGTTTGAATTCACGGAGTTTATGGCAATTTGGTGTCGAAGTGTGGAATTTATTGAAGTTGTAAACTGATGGCTACAACTCGCAGTATGGCAGAAACAGACAAGATTACAAAAAATATATTCAAACAGGTTGTTGATAAATTAGACGAAAAAATAACTCAGATCCTGGAAAAACGTGACAAAAAAGAGAAACAACATCAAGAGGAAATTCAACAAAGATTAGGGAAATCTTTTGATAAAAAACGTAAAATAGAATTAGAAAACCTTGTAACTAATATAGATGAAAAGCAGCAAAATTTAATTGAGTGGTTATCTCGAAATTTGAAGAAAAACAAGACCAAACTGACTTGACGAGACAAAATGAATTTAAAATATTAGTAGAAAAAAGACAACTACACTTTGAACAATTAATGCAAATAGTGGAATTAGATATAAAAGAGATAAACGACGACATAAAAATCATAAAAAATAATGTGGAGGCTGTTGAAACCAAAGTAGATGACATCAATTCCAACCAGAGCCAGATGAAATTTGAAATCAGTGCTATCCAAAACAAAGTAGACACAGACATTTAAAAAATGCAACAGAATTTACAGCGAGGAAAATACCATAACACCATAAGTACCACCCACATTTGATGGCAGTTCATCTCGGCCAATGTATTAACGGCAATTTGAAGCATTTGGCTACAAGTAATGGATGGGATAATCAAGAAAAATCTACCTCTCTTATAATTTCCTTAAGAGGTCCGGCCTTAGAACTTCTCCAAAGTATTCCAGTCGATGAATAAGACAATTTTGACAGGATCATCGCCATCCTGGACAAAGGATACGACAATCAATCCTTGAGCCAACTATACCACGTGCAACTAAGTGGAAAAACGAAAAAATCCGGAGAGATCCTTCAAGAATTCGGAGCAGAGACTAGACGTTTGGTACATTTGTCCTACCCAGACCTGCCACTGGAAATTAAAGATCAACTTGCCACACATAGTTTCATAAACGGCATCAGAAATGTGGAAGTACAGAGAAATTTAAGACTTTGTGGCGTCAAGGAAAGTAATGAAGCTTTACTTCATTCTTTGGAAGTAGGACAGTCATGAGTATATCCAAACCGAGGTTGGGGGCAGTTTCCTTCAGCCAGGAAGAACCAGAACCAACCCTTCAGGTAGTGCTGACCGGTATAAGCAAACTGCTGGAACAGTCAAACAGGCCTTTTTAGTATGAAGATGTCATTCAAACCGTTTCCTATCTGTTTCTTTGTTTCCTGAAAAGGTACATGGTATGGGTTCCAGTTCAGCTAGTTGCATGAAACAAAAGTAAATCAGTAGTATCATCAATAAAAAAAACATCAACATTTTGTAAAAAAATAAATCCTAGGTATACTCATAAATATAGAATAGTAGCAAGAAACAAAATCAAAACACTTATCATAACAACAGACCTTAAAAAATGGATAAAGTTAATTGAAACTAAATACTTACATTTAAATATTCGTCTTTTTCTAATTATCGCTCTATTAAAATTTCTTTTAAAATATTTTCTCAAGGCAAAATTAACTGAAAACTTTAATTCCTCGTTATGTTCAGAACAACGCAACCAATTGAATGGAATTTTTTTTAACAGAATTTTAGATAAAGTGACAGAAAATTTTTGAACGAATTTTGTTGTCCACTCATAAATATTTATTAATGAAACAGCGAATTGTTCTGAAACATAATACAACCGTTGTGCTTGATCATGTCTCTCTCGAAACATAGTAAACCTATTCTGTAATTTAAAGATATCGTCTGATAAGAAAACTTTTTTACGTACATCACTCCTTGTGGTATGTCTTTTATCTTGCAATAAATATATCCCCTTATATATGAAACTGCTGAAAGTTAAACATCATTCAAATTTTCTGCGATTGGGCCAGTGAACTGAAATATTTCAATATTGCTATCTTATGTTATAGTAAGTGAAATATCGATGATAAATTTAACTCACAAAATCAGTTCGATTCATTTTTAATTTACAATCAATTATTTTAAACCAAAAAATATATTTCAAATTAAAATTTTAAATGCGCAGAAAGTGAAAATAAAACGTTAAATTAATAACGTATTTCGAATTATAATAATATTTGGTGAAAACCCAAGAACAGACATGCATTTTACTAAAATGTCCGTGATAGAACCTGTACGAAGCGCACCCTTCGTATAGGCCAGCTTAAGCCAGAAACTACACTTGTCCCTGTTTCTCTGTCAGTTCCTTCTCTCTGCTCTCCGTGGTGTCATGATTTTGTACGCAAGACAATATATATGATATATTTTGTTTCTGGTCGGGAACCTTCATCAGTTGCGCTTCCCACGATAGAATGTCCTCTCTTAAACATATCATCATTTTCAGAGCTAAAATTGTTACATAAATTTCCTTAATTGTACCCTCTAATACAATTTAATTCCCTACGTTTTTTCCTATATTGATACAATGCTAATTCGCTAAGATATTTCATTACTTAATATATTATATATCCTATTCCCTAATATTTCCTATCCGATTCCCAGTCTTCTTCTCTTTCTTCTCTTCACCATTGGTTCGTCCTCTTGTAATAGCGCTTACCGTGGTCTTGTCATCCTGTATCTCTCATGTGCATCGTAGTTGTCCAGATGTTGGCTCCGTATGTGATGATTGGCTTCACTGATGCTTCGTAGATGTTTCTCTTCGTCCACAGTTGTAATCTGCTTCTTCCTCCTATCATCGGGTTGAGTTAGCTGATCCTTGATTTGGCTTTCTTCACTGTTTCTCTTATATGTTTCTCCGACGTAAGCTTCCTGTCTATGTGTATTCCTAGATATTTGACGTCTTGCCTCCATTCGATGTGATTTCCTCCAACGGTTAGTCTTCTAGTTGGTTGATCCAGCTTCCTCCTCCTTCCTATGGCTATTGCCTGCGTTTTTCCTGCATTGATCTTAATTTTCCATTTCTTCGCCCATTGCTCCATGTTGGTCCGCCTTCATTGATGTTGCTGCCTTTGCTATGTCGTCCTCATTGATGTATGTCCTTGTGTGCCTTGGTCCTCTTGGTATGTCGCTGTGTCGGTGATAGTGCTGATCCCTGTGGCGTTTCTCCCCGTATCATTCTTTCCGTCGATGTGGTGTCGCTAATCCTGATGCTGAATGTCCGTCCGGTTAGGTAGTCTTGTATTCTCCTGATGATCGTCCTGCTCAATCCCTGTCCTTCCATTTTTGCTAATAGTCCGCTTTGCCATATCTTGTCGAAAGTTCGCTCCACGTCGAAGTATATGAGGCACGTTGTCCTCTTGTTCTCGATGTTGGTCATTGCGTCTTCTACCATCTTTATTACGTGGTCTTCTGTGGAATGTCGCTCTCTGAATCCGCTCTGTTCGTCTGGGATGATGTTTAGCTATTTCTCTTGAATCTTCTCACTGGTGTGGCTTTGTAGACTGATCGGTCTGTAAGAATGTCCTCTCGAACATTTATTTATGTGTGTGATAAATAACGGTAAATTTGTAGACGCGATATGTAAAAACCGACATCTAAGTTTTTCCGGGAAACTAGCACACAGAGGTTCCGAATCTGGAGCCGCTCCCTGTAATAATTATTCACGTGAAGTAACCCGAAAATTTTATCGAGACATTCTAACCTAGGAGTTACGGGGGAACAGCAATTACACGGAACGGTTCGAGATTCGGAACCTCTGTGTACTAGTTTCGCTGAAAAACCTAGATGTCAATCTTTTCCTCTCGCTTCTACAAATTTACCTTTATCTATCAAATACATAAATAAGTGTTCGAGTAGACATTATATTGTGGGAAGCGCAACTGATGAAGGTTACCAACCAGAAACAATATATCTCATGTGCCTTGTGTAGAAAAAACGACACCTCGAAGAGAGTATTCAATATCTCTGATCTCCGACAGGTGAAGTGACCTGAAAATTGTATCGTGGCATTCTAACCTAGGAGTTACGGGAGAACAGCAATTACACGGAACGGCTCCACAATACAGAACCTCTATGTGGTAGTTTCCCCGGAAATCCTAAATGTCGGTCTTTACTTCTCGCGTCTACAAGTTTTTCTGTGAAGCATTGTTTCCTGTCAACAATATTATATTAGTAATTAATGCTTACTAATTGGATTATATCAAACATTTAAAAAAACATATATAACCGACTTCCACCTATAACAAAAAGCTGAAAATAATTATAACAAAATACAACTCTAGCAAATAAATAACACATTCAATGTTGTTAAGTACCTACCCAGAAAGTAAAAAATGTAAACATTAAAAGGTGCTCATTCTGTACAAATTAATTACCTACCAATCTAGTATATTTTTGAAGTCGGTGCCAAACAAATCTAAAAGTCTGCATTGCGTACTTATCTAATACTTCATCAAACTTGAAAAATGAGGGGGGCGATTTCATGCTTCAGAGGGGGCGATCCTGTATTAAATTTACTAAAATATAATTTTAAACCCATATTTCTGGGACTATTACATTAAAAGTAGTCGTTATGTGGTTGAAACCTAGTTAAGATTACCTCGTTTTAATCTTAAATTTACTAACTTTGAGGTTAAAAATATTTCATTATTCTAAGAACAAAGCCTATTTAGGATTTCATCTAGTTATAATCCTCAAGAATAAAATTACATTTTTTTAATGAAAATTTTAGACAAAAGATGTGTTCTTTAAATCATAAGTGAATATTAAACCATTACAAAAATTTAACAAGTGTGTAATGAGTTTACAAGCAATATGAGAATATTGAAAATACTCATTACAGATATGTATAACTGTATGCATTGGAACTAATTGCTGCCATGTAGAGAATCGTTCAGAATTTAAAGTTTTTTTAATTGAAAAATGTCTTACGTTCACTTATTTCCTTTTTCAAAAATATTACATTCAATAGTAGTAACAAATGTCTTTATGAGAGAGTTTAAAACAATGGCCTTGGAGTCTTCAAGCCACAAAGTCTGGAAGAGATATGTTGATGACACATTTGTCATTGGGCCTCATGGAGAAGAGACTCTCAAATAATTGTTCTTTAACGAACTTAGTGGCCAACATTCCGACATTAAAATTCTGATGGAAACTGAATCCAAAGGATCCCTTCCTTTCTTGGATGTGTTAGTTTGACTGTTACCAAATGGACACTCAGTATATCGAAAACCAACACACACCGATAGATATTATCATGCTCAGTCCCATCATAATGCAGCTCATAAAAGGTGTTGAACTCCTTGGTATAACGACCTATGTCAATTTCTGAACCCAAAGATTTGGGACAAGAGTTCACTTGGGTAAAGTTTGTTATTCTAAACAACGCCTAAAGGAACCGCGATATTCGCGTCACTAAATTCCCCTTCTAAACAAAGAAGTGCGATCTAGCAAATTGGTAGCATATTTGCTATATATCAATAAGGTCATAGATAGACAATGTCTCCATACCAGAAATTCCATGAGACCGTTGAGATCGCCAAACATTCCCAAAATAACCGAGACAATATATTTCGATTTTTTGCCCATCTGGCAACTATGGGTTTAAATTTCAGCATAAATCTCATAGACATAATAAATTCACTTACAAAATTTGATAATAAATTTTGAGGACCAAATTCGAATAATATCATTATCAACCCTAAAATTCGCACTAAATCTAATAACTAATTTCGTAAGGTCTATCTTTATCTCGAAATTTTCACGATCAATTATCTTAATACAACTTCGTTCATCAATTCAGTTTCGTCATGAATTATAATTGCATCATTGTGGCAAGTTTAAAAGTACTTTGTTTTGTGTATTCTGCTGTAAGAAAAAAGAATACTAGCATGTAAAGTAAGTACAATTAGTATATTTCCTACTTTAAAAAGTCCTTTACAGGTGTGGGCCGAAAGGTTGGATAATTTATCTATATGTATGTTAAAATATATAAATATACCTAGTAATTCGGACAAAATGATGGGGTCCAAATCCGGTAAAATCAGAATCAGTTATGTCTTTGGCCGCGAAAATCTACGTTTTCATAAAAAAATTGTTATCTGTCTACCACCAGATTCAGCAAAGAATGTCTAATTTTGTGATCCTGTAAAAAAAACACCTAAATTTTTCTCCCTTATGATACATCCTAGCCATTCGAGATAAGAGATTTTTTTAAGGGTATAATACTCTTATAATTTGGATTTTGATGAATTTGAAGACGAAAAATATACTCTCTTCGGGTATTCTTTTGTATGCAAGACAATATATATTATATATAAATATAATATATATTGTTTCTGGTCGGGAATCTTCATCAGTTGCGCTTCCCACAATTGAATGTCCTCTCGAACACTTCTTTATGCATTTGATGCATTTCGTTAAATTTGAAGACGCGAGATGTAAGACCGACATCTAGGATTTTCAAGAGAATCAGTACACAGAGGTTCCGAATCTGGAGCCGTTCCGTGTAATTGCTGTTCTCCCTTAACTCCTAGGATAGAATGTCACGATAAAATGTTTCAGGTTACTTCACCTGTCAGAGATATTGAATACTCTCTTCGAGGTGTCATTCTTTTGTACGCAAGACAATATATATTATATATAAATATAATATATATTGTTTCTGGTCGGGAACCTTCATCAGTTGCGCTTCCCACAATTGAATGTCCTCTCGAACACTTCTTTATGCATTTGAACAGCAATTACACGGAACGGCCCCAGATTCGGAACCTCTGTGTACTGATTCTCTTGAAAATCCTAGATGTCGGTCTTACATCTCGCGTCTTCAAATTTAACGAAATGCATCAAATGCATAAAGAAGTGTTCGAGAGGACATTCAATTGTGGGAAGCGCAACTGATGAAGGTTCCCGACCAGAAACAATATATATTATATTTATATATAATCTATATATAAATAGGCTAAGACAAAACGATTAGGTACCATTTTCTCCTCTGTTTCTCAACCGATTTTCTTCATTTTTGTTTTGTTTAGTAGCTACTGACGACCTTCAGTGCAGAATGCTAATATTAGTTTATAATATTGGTTCATTCATTAAATAAAATATAATAAAAATTCATTATTTACGTCAATAATGTCAATGCCAAACAAATGAATGTGCCGCGTGCCGCTGCCGCCAGACTCAAACCATTGAGTAATTATATATAGACAGACCAATGCTATTATATACTTAGAGCATGTACTTCTGGAGGTGGCATGCAAGCGTTGTTATTGTTTAGTGGGTAAAGTAATCGTTGAATATCATAATTATACAGGGCGATTCCAGATATGTTAGAAATAATTTTTTTAATGGGTGGCACATAAGCAGTTGCATATTTAGGGTGTTTAAAATATAGAGTAGAGTGCAATTATAACTAATAAAATAATTATATAGGGAAGCCCATTAGCGGTTGAATTTACAGGGTTCTTGGAATAGAAGGTGCAGTAAAATTACAGTTATACAGGGTGGTGCAAAAAATGTTATACATAGATGCATATACAGGGTGGCGGAAACGGAAATGCAACATTTCGTAACCCATAAGCAGTTGTATATATAGTTAAGATGAAATATAGGGTAAGAGGAATTATAGATATACAGGATGATGATAAAAAATGTTAGAAAAGGAAATGATTTATAGAGTAGACCACGAAGAGTTCCATATATATAATGATTAAAATATAGGTCGGAGTAGAATTATAGTTAAAGAAGATAATTAAAAATTTCATAATCAAAAAGAGTAAATATGGTATGTCATAGGCATATACAGAATGGTTTACCCAGTGGTTGAAAAATGTTAAAAAATATTATGCGTGGTCCATAAGCAGTTGCATATACAGGGTGGTGGAAATATATAATGAGATGGAATTGTTATAATGAGGATTTGAATAAATGTTAGAGAATTGAGTGCAATTATAGCTATACAGGGGGGTTAGAAAAAATAAATATGTAGGGTAACCCATTAGCAGTTGAATTGTTGTCATATTAAATTAAGAATTACGAATTTGAACACAAATAAAGTTCTATGAATTATATCTGAAAAAAACTTGAATTTCGTTACTTATTTGTAGAAGCGAGATGTAAGACCGACATCTAGGATTTTCGAGGAAACTATCACACAGAGGTTCCGAATCTGGATCCGTTCCGTGTAATTGCTGTTCTCCCTAAAGTCCTAGGATAGAATGTCACGATAAAATTTTCATGTTACTTAACCTTCCAGAGATATTGACACAATTGGTCGAATTTCGACCACTGGGCGACAGCTAGTATATATTGTCTTGCGTACAAAAGAATGACACCTCGAAGAGAGTATTCAATATCTCTGACAGGTGAAGTAACCTGAAAAATTTTATCGTGACATTCTATCCTAGGAGTTAAGGGAGAACAGCAATTACACGGAACGGCTCCAGATTCGGAACCTCTATGTACTGATTCTCTTGAAAATCCTAGATGTCGGTCTTACATCTCGCGTCTTCATACGAAAAATATAATTAAAAATATCAGGTGAACCCCCAAATGTGATGCCTAGCGTTACAATAAAAAAGTTTGTATAACAAAAGATCCTTCTTAGAAGAGTTAACTGATGCGCTAAGATTGGTCCGGCATGAAAAGCAATCTGAGAAATTATAAAAAAACAATGTCGAAAAGTCAGCCACCTTCAAAGAAGATTTCTGAGGAAATATTCTTGGCTTAGACAATGTCAAATCAGCATTCTCTATCGGTTTTATTTCCAGAACACTGTATATTGTTTGTCTTCATGTTGCCTTGCCTGCCCAGGTTTAATATTTTCTGTTTTGTATTGTAGCAGAATAAAATCAATCAATGAATACAGTTTTTAAAATTGGATATTAGTACATGTGTCATAATTTTTCTAATCAGTTACTTTAAATAACAATTTTGAAGACTTTACCGTGACCTTTTTTCCAAATATATACTTGAACGTAAATTTTTTTTATTGATAATATTTAGATAGCAATAGTTACGGATAAAAATTTGACTTATGTCATCAGTCTCGTGTCTGCTTCTTTAGGAAAAGGTATGTGTCTCTTTCAAATAAAAAACATACATCCTTTTGTATTTTTCTAAATTTAATATTAAATTTCAATGAATATGCTATTGTGAAAAAGTGCTAATTGATAATCCTATACTTTTGCTGTAGTTTTGTTGTATAGTTGGAAGAAGAGGTATAAACTGTATTAATTTGTTGTAAAACTTTTAGGTACTCCATAAAAGTTAAAATGACAAAAATATGGGCCTAATTATATCGCTATGCAATCCCAACTTTAAAATATTAAATAAAAACTGGTAACGGTAGACTTTTAAAAATTGGTATTTTCTGAAAATTCTATATATTGATACTTATTGAATGCTTTAAATTTTCTTACACAGCCAAGTAAATATTTGTAAGAAATATAATTTTAAAATGTGGTCACATATTAAATGATAATTTGCTGTTTAATTACTACCAATTTTTTAGGCACAAAAATGAGAAACTGAAAGTATGTTCCATTTACAACTACAAAACGAATTCAAAACGTAATTTTTATTTTACGCTTTTTTTCGCTTAATGACTTTTTACTATCCAGTAATAGTCTGCAAACATATTTGATACCCATTACCTCGATAACGTTTTTCTATTGTTGTAATATCTGAGAAGTGTCGTTCGTCTTGTTCCTCTTGGAAATTGTATTTTCAGGAACACTGACAGATCCCGAGTGAGCTAAGGGGTTCAAAGTCCTCTCTTAACCAGCTAGTTCTTCCGTGACAAGTCTTACAGCGAACATTCTAATTAAACTTTTTAGCACTATCTAAGATTCAATAGTAATCAAAAAATGTTGTGTTATTTTCCAAAAACCTATCCTCAGCAAGGTCAAACCAGCCACTGTATAGGAATATATTACAATCACACACAGCTTTACAGTTTTCAAGGAGTTCTAAAACTAGTTTGTCATAGCTCTCTACTTTTCCATTTCCAAGAAATTCGATTACGACTATCTTAACAGATATCCATTAAGCTTCGTCACTCAATGTTCTGGTCTTTCAAATGATTCCTTATTTGTAGTCTACAAATATTGCATCTTTGATTTGCAGCACTGATCTGAAGTACAGAAGATTTGAAGCAATTTTTTTCATCGTCTCAACACAAGGGATTAAGGGATTGCTTCTTGACAAAATGTTTTTGAGATATCTCTTAGAAGAGATATCTCATAAGATCCACAATTTAGTAAATTCTAGTTGTAGACCTAAAAAAGTTCCATAACTTTCAAAACAACACATATATTCCACGAATACTATTGGCATTGTATACTTGATGGTAAAATTTTTATATTGACATACTCATACGTACTTATATCGAAAATGTCTCATTTCCAATATGAAGAATCACAGATTATAAACTCAGTTTAGATGAATCTACAAACAGCGTACAACACTTCAGATCTTGATCGTCTATGTCATTCAGTAAAATTGAAGATTCCAACCATTTAATCTGGAAACCTGCAATTTTGAGTTTCGACTCTAGCCATTTTTTGAACATAATTATAATGTTCTTCACCAATATTTAGTAAGATCAGTTCATCCTTTAAAAGTGACAATATGACACTTGAAAAAGTATTTGAAAAATATAATTTTTAAAAAATTGTGTTTGTGACGTAACAACAAAAAAAATTACTTGGGCGGACTTTTGTTACAAATCTAAGATTCTCCCTCACGTGTTACATGTGTAAAGAACAAAAAACCTATACTGTTTTCCCCAGAACCTTGGTCATAAGTTTTGACTGATAAATATTCATGCTCTTACCTATAAATTTGAATTTTCCAAATGGATTCTGAATATAAAAAACACGAACAACAATTCGTCTAATTTAGTTGTGATAGAGCCATTCGCGTCGACTCACGTTATAAGCCAAGCGAAATAGTAATAGAGTGGTACAGTTTAATGTAAAAGTTTCGATGTGAGTATACTATACTATAAATTAAATGGTCTGTACGTAGTAGGTCCCAAAACTCACATATCTTTAAAATGGTTTTATTCTCAAAAAATGCCTTTGTTGTTGACAAAACTTATTAGTTTCATGGTTATAAGAACCCCATCTTCAATGTACAACTACATATCAATTATCCAAATTATTTTTAATATAAACTATAGATTGAAAATTTATCATTTTCAATAACCAAAAAAATCGAAAGATCGCCCCCCTGCCAACGATAGTAATCAACATTTTTTATCTTAAAATGATCTAAAAAAAATTGGCATTACGCCTGTTAGGGATATTTCTAGAAAAACAGATGAAAAAGTTCTGCATAATTTTGCAAGTTTAAATTAATTTATTTCCAGGAGCCGTCATGTTTTTTTTGGTCATTTCAATATAAATATATTTGTTTAATTCAGATGGCAGGACTCAGAAAATCATTCACAATTAATAATTTTTCTTACATGTTATATATCGATTTCAACCCTGAGACCCATTACTACCCTCCTGCCAAAAAAATTTTCTTAACACAGTGGGGCTCTGATTGGTATCTTCATTTAAATTCTGACAAGTGACCTAACCTAACCTAAGCCGCAGTACTCTATTAATATCACTGTAATAGTCCCAGTTGTTACCCAAAGAGACCTGCGATTAATTATTCCTAACGACTTGAAATGGGCTCCTCCTCCTGAAAAAATAACTAAATAAGCCAACTAAGGGCCACTATTTTCAACCTACCAGTAAAGTGTCCAGTAACTACTGGTTAGATAAAGTATTAATATTAATTTTTATCGGTTTATTCGTGCAAAATATTCGGTCAGGTTAAGTAGTTGAAGAAGTGAATATTTCTTGGTACGAGTATTTGCTAAGAGGGGACACATTTAATAAAAGCAAATGTTGGAAAAAGGAAAAATTATTTTTGTTTTTTAGATCTACATACGTTGTTTTTAAAGAAATGGATCATAATTTTCTTCGATATCTATATTTGATAAGGATATAATATTTTATTCAAAGTTAAAAGTTAAAAACTAACAATTTTAAAGTAAATATTTACTTGTCACTGAATGTTTCAAGTAAATTATCCTGCCGGTAACTGCCACTACCAGTAAGATTAACCTTACCAGGGAATATACACTTACAAGTATTTTATCAAATAACGTTTATTTTGTTAAGTAATGCTATCAGTCACTTGACTTGAGGGTGAAGATACCGCTCGTAAGTAAAATATACAAATCCTACATACGCTGTTTCAGTTTGGAATCCATAGTTTGCTAAAGATATTAATTTACTTGAACAGATTCAACGTAGCATCACTGTGCACTGTTCTTCGTAATTGTTGATACAAGGGACGTATAGAAAACTTGGAAATTATTTCCCTTGCATACAGGCGGATACTTGGTGATTCTAATGAAACCTATAAGATTCTACAGGATTATGATTCGGTTAATTAAATGTATTTACAAGCATTGTGCCGACAGTTCTTTATATCCAACCGAGTCGTAAGTTAGTGGAATAAACTTTTTGATCGATACAATAATTTCATAAACACGTAGTTTAGATACCGGCTCACTGACCTAGTGTTTCAAGATGCAGTTATATAATCTTTTTCCCAACTACAATGCTTCTCTTCTAAAAAGCCAAAAAAATTACTAGTTTATTGTTTAAAATGTCCCAAACTTGTTGGAATTGAATTTTACATTTTAAGTTTTATACTACCTTTACGTCATGATGCAAGTAATTTGCTCTTAACTTATTTTGCTTAAATAACACCACTGTCTGGACTGCGATATGTTAGTGATGTCGTTCATCTTTTTATATATTTTAATCAGTATTGACTAACTCTGACCTAATAAGTAATCTTACTATAATTATAGTTTTTATTTTAGGCTAACCAAAACTAGAACCATGAAACATTTCTGGATCCTTGTCTTCCTTTGCCTGAGTGTGGAACTAGCTTTATCAAGAAATATAGTCAAAAGAAATTGCTGTAATAATGAATGTTCACAACAATGCGCACAAAGTTGCCAAACAAGATGTGATACCTGCCAAGTGAACTGCAATAACTGTCAATCTAATTGTGTAAACAACTGTAGAGCTAACTGTGGAAGTAGTTGCCAATCCAGCAGTTGCAATACCAACAGTTGCAATTCCAACAACTGTAACAGAATCACCTGCAATTCTAACAACTGCAACAATAACAATTGTGGTGACTGTGTGGAACCTAAGGAAGCGGAAGTTGTTGTAAACGACAGAGTCCCAGTATTAGTACCAGTTCCACAACCTCAATCTAGCTCCGTTATTTCACCGACCACTATTTCTAACAGTTCCACAAACTATACATCTGAAATAACAATCAGTAACGTTATTAACACTATCAATAATGTTTCAGTGCCAATTAATGTTAATTCTTCGAATGTTAATCATATTTCTTTATACCCTGTTAGTCAACATGAGGAATATATTGAACAAAAAGAGGAAAGCAGAAACTGTTGTATTGTAATACGTCCGAGGCAGTGTGATAGCTCTGGTCAATGTTACACGAGATCCAGTTGGGAATGCTCAGATATATGTTTAGGTGGTACTATTCAAGTTGAAGGTAAGTAATGAAATATCACACAATTGAAAATGCAGCCAACTATAGATATTTTAAGAAGTTTACGCCATAAATAAGTTCGACATGCCCATTTTGGGAATTAATACAGTCATTAGTAGATCTATTTGATGGTAAGCCAGAACCATTTAGTGAAAGCATTAGTGACTTTCAATGATGTTCATTTCCAGTTACACTTTTGGTATATTTTACATTATTAACTTTTTGTGATGCTGTTAACAGCAAGACCATTTGTAAGTATGTGATATCTTCAATGTTTAGTTTCTTGCATAAATAACGCTAGAAAAGAAAATTCTTAAAACGGTTAATTTTTTTGTGACTTCATTATTCATGTAACGCAGCTCCTGGTGAGAAAGAAAGAAAATTGTGTGGACGTATCTATTTCTGTGTAAGCTTGCCCCTGGTTGGTGCTTGATTGCGTCAGGGAACTGACGTGTTGCAATTGCTGAAAGGACTAAAGAGGGACAAAAGCGTCCATTCAGTTTATTTTCTCTCTCTTCTAGCGTTAGGATTCCAGTGCTATAGATGCTCATACCTCACGATCTATGTCTTTAGTATTACCTCTATGATTGACGCAAATTGTATCTCGCTAAACGATCGCTTGCAACCAATTTTATACTGACTGCAAACCAGTTTCATTCCAGCTTCATGTGTTGATCCCCAACGCTATACACTGTCAAGATTACAAAACAGTTGCAAGTAGCAAGTGTAGCTGGTTTGTAACCGTAGTATCAAAATCATAACAGTTACACATTCTGCATTAATTCTAACTTTGTAATACATATGTTAGTCTGAAGTTGGAAGCCAATGTAACTCCTTCCTCGAAGTTTTCTTAAACTTCCATCGTCTTGATGAGATCAACAACTTCAAGACGATGGAAGTCCAAGGAAACTTCGAATATTGTATTACCTGTTTAAATGGTCCGTGCTTTCACAACGTGCACATATTACTGTTTCTTTTCTCAGTGTCATCTGTCCAAGTATATTTCTCATTTGATATCAGAATCTGCTCAATATTCTTTCATTTTTTACACTAGTATTAACAGTAGCAAAAAGAATACGTGGCTTACATTAACGCATATTTTTTAAATCACTGTGTATAAAGGGCTTGCCAAGAAAAGTGTCCTAGTATTTTCGAAAGCTGAATGTTGCACATTTTTGACATTTTTAGAATTTTTAGGGATTTTTCACATTTCGGCATGTCTGAAATTGTTGACAGTTTTGTCATTTTTGACAGACATCTCTGAAATTTTCCACATATTTGGCATTTTGCGACATTCTGTCATTTTTAAGATTCCTGACATTTTTAACATTATTGAATTTTTCACATTTTTACCATTTTTGTCATTTTGACATATTTTGTTGCATTTTGGAGATTTTTGGCATTTTTTGACTTTTTGACATTTTAACATTATTGACATTTTCCCGTTACTGATGGGTGGATGAGATGCAGGCAACCATACCCAGCCAGGCTTTTTCACTTTGGCCTCCTTCACTTTTTCAATTGAAACCCCGAGATTGAATAAAAGTGAAATGAAATCCATTCGATTGCTCTTCTATTGGACTTTCGTCGTATGCCGTATGAAAATTGACTTAACTGAAGTTTAACCAATACGTTAAACTTCATGTATGTCAGTTTTCATACGACATACGTTTTTCGTTGAGTGCAGTCGAATGGTTTCAAAAATCGGAGCCCCGAAGTGGCGATCACATAAACCTTCCCGAAAGATATGTTGGAAGAGGACGGTTAGGGAATGTTTTGTGTATGGGATTTTCGAGGAATTATAGTTGAAGAACTTAGTGGTCATTCACTTAAATTTCCTTGTTTTTTTTTTCGTGTTTTCACTATTGTTCTGTGATTTTCATTGATAATATTACTTTTTGTTTTCGATGTTTGTTTTGTCTTTTGAAATCGACATATCCAGAAAGTTGAACCAAATTAAAATCCGTTTAAGGGAAAGTTGGATTTGGCATAATACGAAAATGTCTTGGTAATAAATAATTACAAAAGTAATAATTGAATTGAAAATTTGACATTGTGGAAATTTTGATAACATTTATAACACTTATTTCTTAACAGTCTTCCCTTTTTTCAAGTTTTTCAAAAATTGCATAATTCTGTTCATTTTTCTAAAGGGGAGAAAAGAGATACGTTCTAATGATTCGTGCTAATTATCAATGAAGAGAAAATGTTTTTTTCTTATTATCTGATTGATAATTGTAACATCTCTACTTTTTATTTTAAGTGACAAACTGCGATCAAACAATTCTGCTGACCTATTCGAAATTATTAATTTTACATGACGTAACTAACGAAATTTGCTGTTTATTAGATATCTAGGGTAGCACCAAATATTCCAAAGATCAGACATCATAGTCAAAGGGTCAAATGGGAAGAACTTGAACTTCTTCAGGATTTATATATGGCCTTCCTAGGGACGACTTATTTGTAAGTTGTGCGTTTGCCAAAAAAGCATACAAAGAATTCTGTTGGTTCAGTGATTCTACTAACTTCATAAGGGAAACCTTATGAACTATCCCGATATAGGGTTGTTCAAAAGGATTACTTATTTCATCTTTGATTATCGGCAACCAAGAACAAAGCAACTCTACAGAAATAGTAACGATGCAATGAGTTTCGTTTAATAAAGTTTAGCTTCGTTTTTTGTCGTGTTCTTCTTTGTGTGATATGGCTGAATTTTGAGTTATTGTCCTTGCTTTGTGTACTTTTTGCTTTTGCTATATTTAGATGCCTACAGGTTTTACTTTATTTATTCCTTTAAATTTCTGGATGACCCCCTGTGTATATTATGGTCGTTGTTTTAATGTTATCTTGGCAGTCTGTATTGCTTGGAGCAGCTGGATATTGATTGTTAGGGCTTGTTTTGTTTAACCCTTTATTAATGAATTCTTTTGGGTAATTGTTTGTAGCATGTAGATTTATTCAAATGTTTTTTCTTCATTAAATTTGTTGACATCAGAACAGTTGTATTTTGTTCTATCATTTAATGACAAAACCTTTTTTCGTAATTTGGTTTGTGTTTTATTAAAATGTCTACAGAGGGTAGCAAGATAATCTGTTAAATTTCTGTTGTTGAGTTGTATGGTTGTTCTTTGTTGTTGTTGGTAACAGCGGTACTTTACCGTCATATAATTTCTACACTGTCACAAAAAAACACCTTAAATTGTGTATAAGCCCCGATTGTGGAAAAACTACTCAAACGACAACCTCTACCTTCAGGGTGTTTAAGGAACGTATTGTATTAACATTCATTTTACGCCTAAAATAATTAAGACATTACTAGAAGTCAATCATTCTAATAATAAGACTACGAATACGATAATAAAAAACCGGTGAAATAAGAAAGAATACCATTTAGACTGGTAGACCACTCGACGAAGGACGTATGTCGTATGAAAACTGACATATATGAAGTTTAATATATGGGTTGAACTTCATTTATGTCAATTTTCATGCGACTTACGTCGAAAGTAGAGTGGTAGAGCAGTCGAATGATTTCGAGAATCGGGCATCAGCGACAACTGGAATATTCTTCGAACGAATGAAAATTATATAAGAAAGGACTGATTTTGTGCCTGGCAGTTTGAGTTGAAGGCAGCATGTAGCATATCAGCTGTATTGTATTAGCCACTATATTTTGTTAAAAAGTGAATTTATTTTGATAAAATAAAGACGTTTAGCTTAGCGCATATACTTCTGGAGGTACTCTGCACTGTAGTAATATCGTGCCAAGACTAAAAAAAGAGAGGAATCTATGCAGAATTAAAAACTGTTATTTTGTGTATTATCGATGTTGAAGTTTGAAAACTGTCTAAGTTATCAATTTTTAAAAATACTGAATTTTAGGAGTTTTACTCCAATCGGATTATTGTGATATAATCAATAGCTTTAGCGTTATAAGAGAAAACCACATTAACACGTTTTTTGTTAAAAAAAGGTAAACCAACTTTTGTAATGGATTTTGTTCTTCAAAAGATGGCATTGGTAATATTCTGTTAAATATTAATTGACGAAGTGACGTAACTAGAATCAGAGTCTCAGAATCTTAAAATTTCTCATAATTATCACTGAGAACAGATTTAATTATTCTCAAGAAATCCATAAATATTAAGATGTCTTTCTGGTAGACTTCTCGTTTCTATAGAGTCTTGAATTTATATACCTTGCTATAAACAAATATTGAATAATTTATTAACAATTTTATTAGCATCATGTCTTCTATTTTCTTTAGTTTAGTACAACGTGATATGATTAGTTATATCATCAATAACTATTCATTTCACAATTTCAATAATTTTTTGTAGTACCCCTAAATTTAGCTAAGGTGAGTATTTTTAAGCTTCGCTGGCAAATGTTTTGTCAAATTAACAAAACTGAAGAAACCGAGTCCATATTGAGAATATATAGAGAATATTACAAAATTCAAAACAAAATTTATAACTGACAATTTGCAAAAACATGTATTTGATACTAATTTACATTTTTGCATGAGAAATCTTGACCTCTGCAGGGGTACTGACCGAATTTAAAATTTAATTGTAATCTACGATGAGAAAGTGTGCATTGCTAAATTAATAGAAGTCGTTTCTTAATCAAGTATGCGCGAAATTTGTAACGGATGCAACGTATCTCATAATTAATGTACCTATTTCAAAACTACGGCTAGATATTGTAAGAATTTGATGCATTTTTAATTCACACTCGACTAATAGGTGTTTAAAGAGTACTGCAAATAGCCATGGAAAGTCTACAATCTTACTAATTGTTGAAATAAATAAATAACAAATAAATTCTAAACGAATATATGTAAATAAAAACCTCTTTTGCCAAAATATATTTTGTAACAAATATCACTTGTAGCATTCCAGATAAAAACAGAAGAGAAAGACAGATCAGAACTAAAATCGTATGTCTCAAAAGACATCTTTAACAGAGCATCTAGTTTTCATATCCTCCTCTCATGCATATTTTCCTCTCCCTCTTCAAGTTTTTATCACAATTTCTTATATGTTACCATTTATTTGCAGAGGTGAGAATATCAAATTTTTGAATAGTTTTTCGATAAATTGTACTTTCGTTGAACTGAGGTTTCTAAAATGTTTAATTCTCTATCTGATAGATTAATGACAGTTTTTATGAGATCACAATATTCGGTTGGTACAATCTTTTTTGGTATTTTGTTATTTTAAAGAATTTTAGTAAATTTACATAAATATATTTGTTTTTGCAATCTGAATTTGCTGTTGTAGCTTATTATTATATTAAATTTTGTTTTCTGGTAAAACATAAGTAAAGAAATTGTGTACACACCCTATACATTTTTCTAATTTAAATTTCCAGTAATTTTGGTGTTAGTCTCAAGAAATTTAAAAAAATTCAAGTAATTTACTTTAAAAATTACCAATAGCCACAAATAAAAAAATTCATTACACTACAGTTTTATAATCCCAACTCATAGTCATAATGCTCATCTAAGAAAAAAATATTTAATCCAAAGAAAAATAACTTAGTAATTTTTTATTGTTTTTAGAGGTTGTAACACCCGCACCAACGCCAGCACCTGTACCTACATGTCCAAATTTAACAACAAGTAAGATATTGGTTATTTTAAAATAGTGTTCATATGCTAAATGTTAATAATTTAAATTTCAGTTTACTACCCTCCACCATACCAACCTTCCCAACCCTGTCAAGTCTATTCAGGTGGAGTAAGAACCAATTGCGGATGCCCTCAACAAAGTGAGTACCATTTTATGGAGTTAGTTGAGGTTTATTTTACTTCAGAGGACGTACACCAAAAAATGTATAGTGTAGAACAGCCGAATGGAATATACTCGATAACGAATAAAGGAGGTCGTGTTGGGAAATACGCTTGGACACGTAGATTTGTATTTTTAAATGCGCAGTTTTTCAACAAATTATATAAGGTGTGTCATGTGACAGTGGCCAATACCAATGTTCTTATTTTAAATGCAAAATTCTCCAAAAAATTCTAGATATAATTCATGTACAATGTCCTACACCTATCTTGAACTGTTTCGAAATTATTAAGTGTTTTCAGATCTATTATAAAAATTAACATTAAAAAACAGAAAATTATTTTATTTCACAAATTCGCTAGATTACACTAAAAATAATACTAAGTATTTCTTAATAATATAAAAAAAACTAAAATCATTAATGTCAATGTAGAAAATGTTCAAAATGCTCGCTGCAAACGTCTTGGCAACATGCTAATCTGGTATAGAAATGTCTTCTAACGTTACTCAACATCTCAAGCGTGACTGATCTAATCGCAAGCGTGATTCGTCTTTTTGGGTCATCTAAGTTGAGGGCTTTAGTTTTCTATACAGTACTTTTGACATATTCCTTACAACAAGTAGTCCAATGGCGTCAAATCAGGAGATCGTGCTGGCCATTCTATCGATCCGCGCCACCCAATCCACCGATTTGGAAAAATTTGATTCAGGTACTGTCGGACATTGATTTCGTAATGGGGCGGTGCTCCATCTTGCTGAAACCATATTTTATTGGCAGGAACTTGTGGGTTTACTGGATCAGGATATAATTTTGTCAAAGTTGGGACGACATTATTTTGGAGCAGTTTTAAATATTTAGCTCCATTCAAGTTGCCATCACTGAAAAAGGGACCTACGATATGATTTACTAGAATTCCTGCCCAAACATAAACTTTCTCAGGATATTGCGTATGTTTCTTTGTCATCCAATGAGGATTCTCATTCGACCAACAGCGGCAATTTTGACGCTTAACATGACCGAGAAGATTAAATTTGCTCTCATCAGAAAACAAAACATCATCTAATGGATCACATTGTTTCCTAACCTTACCATCATTTGTTCACATAAATACGTTCTCCTATCGAAATCGTCTTCCATGAGCTCCTGAGTCGGCATCATTTTATAGGGATGCATTTTACTTTCCTTTAATACTCGACATTTGATGTGTGGCTAACTTTGAACAGTGGGGCTGCTTTTTGACCAGAATTATGTGGGTTTTCTTGAACTCAAGCATAATATCCAATTTCGTATTATCACTTAGAGCATTAGCAGCTACTTTTTTTATCTGTCTTACATGACCAAGCGCGCGAAAATGCCTTTCTATTTTGCTAATTATTCCTTGGGATACAGGCGGCAAATTTGGAAATTTTTCGTGAAATAAGCGAGAAACTTCCATTTGTGTCCGTCTGTTATCTCCATAACCAATCATTTGTAGAATGGTTATGGAGATATGACAATAGCACTGAGAGTGATCACCACAGTCATGCAGGCAGACAACAAGATGCGAAAATAAGCAAAACTGTTTTTTTTCATCAGTAAAAAGGAACGCAGGAATGGTTTTGCTTACTATCTGAATATCAAGACCTAAGTGAGAATTAAGTATTGAGTGTAATCTAGCGATTTGTGAAATAAATAATTTTCTTTTTTTAATGTAAATTTTTGTAGTAAATCTGAAACCACTTAATATTTCCGAAATAGTTGAAGATAGGTGTAGGACATTGTACATGAATTATGTCTAGAATTGTCTGAAGAATCCAAAAAATAAATAAGCTTAGTTTTCTTATACTGAAGAATTTACGAGAAGCTCATGTCAGAAATCCAATATAAGGTGATTCACAGAACACCCCATATAATTGTAACTAACTTTAGAAGGGAAAGTTTGTCTGCAACCACGCTAGAATTGTCTGTTTCTCAATGGATATAGAACTACTGAAATAATTAATCACACCACTACGGAAGTATTAAGGAAACTAATAGATATTTTAAGAAACTGAAATATCTCAATAAATACATTACACTATTTAACACATTCTTACATTTGTTTGTTGTTATACATATTATAACATATAACTTTCAGCATATCAAGTAATACCACAACAACAAGCACAAATTAGTTACCAAAGAATTGTTCAACAAGCACCAATTGTACAGCAGGCACCAATAGTACAACAAGTACCAGTAATACAGCAAGCACGAGTAGTACAACAAGCTCCAATAGTACAACAATTACCCGTAGCACAGTATCAACAAGTTGCCCAAGTACCAGCTCAATATCAGCAAATACAACAAGTACCTGTTATGCAATACCAGCAACAGCCTGCCACATTTATGTCTTGGTACCAACAGTACAGACAAGCTCAGCCGGCGTATTATACTCAACAGTCGCCTTGTCAAGCGGCTGGAAATTATGGCTATTCCCCTTGTAGTAGTTATGCTGCTTCAAGTGAGTAATGGTAAGAAAAATATAGGCTTTTTAGTTATTTCGCAGAAAGATAAAAATGTGCCACTAGTTGCGGCATACTTCGGCAAAGCTTAAAAGAAACTCAACTACTTACGTGGAACACTTCTGACTTTGTACATTTACCAAGAGGTAATACGTCACAATCTCAGCCAATCAATTTTTAAATCAACATACCTGAACTTATATTTCTTAGGTGTTAGACTTTTTGACATTTTCCTATTTGTGACTTCACCACGAGATCTTCATAAAGGCAATTAAATGTTTGCTTGTTCCAACTTTATCAACATTTTTTCGGTTTGCCGATACTTCTATGTCCTGTGGAAATATAATTAAGCGTTTTTTGGTTAATCGTTCTAGAAACATTAGAGTTATGTACTCTTTCCATCTATTCCTGTAGCTTCTTGTTAATTTTGTTATTGGTTGTACCTTTAGTTGTTGTCAGGTATCTTCTTTTCTTATATAGTCTGAACGTGTACGACCCTTTACAGATATTAACAATCTCATTTCTGATGTCTCCAGTTGTCAATTTCTTTTATAGACGCCCAAGTTCCAAATTCAACTGTGGGGTACCCATGACTTTGTAAAATGTGTGTTCTTCTGGTGGTTCCAGAAAATTAGTTATTTTGTTTGAAACATCTTTATCTTCTTCGAATGTAAGGCCGCATCCTAAATATCTGGTATCAGTTTTTTAAATACATATTGTTTTGTGGCGTCTTACTATAGTTAGGGGCGGATCCAGAAGGGAGGCGATCTCCTCCTCCGAGAACCTCATGGTTAGTGAGTTCGACACTAAATCGAGAAAAAAATTACATAAAAAAAATTCTGTAGTTTAAAACCGATTTTTAATACAGGAATAGCATGTATCCCAAGCCATAGAGAAGTTCACCTCTATTTAGGTAAATTTCGAACGAGATCGCCCCCTCTGACGGACTAGATCGCCTACACTGAAGCTGGTCTTTGGATCGGCCTCTGACCATAGGTACCGATAACGTGAAGACGTTTAGAAGATACGGTCACATAAAGGTTTTTTTAAATGGGTCCAATAATCATGCTCTTAAGTATGCGCATGTCAGAAAAGAACATTCTTTATATTTTAATTTAAAATATTTTTCTTTTTCAGATTGCAGAGGATGTTATTATTGTAATAGTCAATGGAATCCAGAAGTATGTCAAACAAGTTCTAGCTGTAGTTCGTCTTGTCAAGGGTTCGTAAAATCTTGTACCCCGTATGTACTCACATATGCTATGTGCATATAAGTTATGTGTTCATTTTTTTAATACTATTTTTTGCGAAACAGTGTTTTAATGCAAAACCTACCAATCAAATCTGCGTTGCATATACAGATTTGTTATAGTACTTAATAGTAGGAGTACCTGCTACGACCAAAACGAATAAATCACCAAATGAAACAAAATATACCATCGCCATGGAATCAGTGATGTAGCTGGGTGGGTGCCCTCAGGGAGGGTGCTTTAAAAGCTCACCCAGAGGTGAATTTCGCTTTGATTTTGAATTTGTTGTTTGTCAAAAAATTTGAAATTGTCAGTGTCAAATTTTTTGACAAGCAAAAAACCTCGAAAACAACACTAAACGATTGACAACGACTCCAGACTCGGAGTTGAAACGTCTCCATACACAGGAAAAAATTTAGAGGAGAGAAAACCTAATGAATAGACAAAATAACAAATATTTTGACTAAACTATGACAATAGATTTGTTCGTAGAGACCAACTGCCAATAACTCCAAATGAAATTTTACATAATTTTGGCAACCCAGTTACAAAGCTTTGTAACTAAGCTAAGATGTACCTAATAATATATGAGGTCATGCTGACCTTCTATTAATTAATGGAATTCCAAAAAGGAAAAGGTTATCAATACGTTGAGTTTTTTTGTATGTATTTACCTTCTTTCTTCTCCTTTTGTGCACCGATTAGTGAAGCTTCAAATTTAGGAAAAGAATTCTATTGGTTAAGTGATGAAATTTGTGAATGAACCCATAACAACTACAAGCTGTACTGGGACCGCACGATACTGACCGATCGGTCTGTTGCTCACAATAGACCAGATATAGTTCTGGTAGATAAAGTCTCCCGGAAAACAACTTTGATTGACATAGCAATTCCCAACAATAATAATATAAATATCAAGCAGGCTGAGAAAATAACCAAATATAGAGATTTGGAATTTCAAATAAAGACTCAGTGGAACATGAACAACACACGAACTGTACCAATTGTTATGTCAACAACAGGACTAGTCCCAAAATATCTATTAAACAATTTAAAATACCTCGGTCTGGACGAACATCTTTACAAACAAATGCAAAAAGCCGTCTTGTTAGGGACAGCCCGGACGGTCAGGAAATTCATGGGAAACTGCCGCCACGACTCCAACCACGGGCCTGAAAACCTGGCAAGGGCTCCCACAGAGCTAAACCCTTTTGATATCTAGGATATCTGGGGTTTAGTGAATTTTCCCCTAAAGGCACTCTATGAGTGCCATTAGAGGAAGAGGGAGTGTGATGCCATACATTGTATGGTCAAGTCGGGGATTAATGTATTCTATCTAAGTACCTATCCTATCACTTGCTGATTGGTCATTTCCGGTTGAGTTGTTATAGGGCGGGGCCAGGCCGGCACGGTGTTTAATAGAATTTAGTTTTGGATATCATTGTGTGCGTTTAGATTGTGAGGCCTCTTCGCGATGTCAATAGCCTCTCTTATGAGTCTCGATTTCAGGTGTTCTATATTTGACAATACTCTGGTATTCTCAAAGTCTATTCGGTGTGACGTCGTAGTGGCGTGTTTGGCAATGGATGTTGTTTTTTTCTTGCTTTCTTATGGAGTTCTGGTGTTCATCACGTCTAGCTTGAATTCTTCTGTTATTTTGCCACATAGGTTTTATGGCAATCTGCACATGGAGCTTTGTACACTCCCTGTTATTCTTATTGTTATTATTTTTCTGTCGGTACTAAAAATACGTCTCGATATTGGGTCTCCCTAGAATTCTCACAATACTGTCCGTGGTACCCTTGGCATACGGTAAATAAGCCTTGTTTATAGGTGTCTCATGCTCCTCGTCTGTTTGTCTTTTGACTTTAGGGCTCTTTGTATATTTCGGTCTGTCAATCCGTTTTGTCTCAGAGCTGTTTTTAAATTGTCCATTTCCTATTTGATGTTTTCCTGGTCAGTTAGTCTTTGTGATCTGGTTACTAAAGTATTCACGAACATCTTAGTATTCGAGTAATTAGAATCGTAAGTAGAAGGCTACGAGAATTATGCGAACCGACCTGAAGAGGGTAGATGTGATTCTGCCCAAACATCGTCATTTTCTCCTCGATCTCGGCAGGGATGAATTCCTATCATATTTAGTGCCCGCGAAAACTCTACGGGGAGAATACTTTTCATTTGTGTAAAACATTTGAGATATTACGCATGAAAAGAAGCAAACTTTTGTGCAATCTACATAGATGTGAAACAACATGTATGTTACGGCCAGTTCATGTTGCGTTCATTCAGTAAAATCTGTAGTTATTAATGAACATAACTGGAAATGACCGCAATACGTTATATGCTATTTAAACACAAGTAGTCCAGCCAATAACCATTTTCCCGGGTAATTTGACCAGGCAGCACCGAATTTCATAAATAATTGGATTTGAGTACTACTTACCCTCTGCTTCAAAGTTGATCCTGTGCCGGGGGTTGATTTTTTCCCGGGGGAAGGGGGACGCTACCCCTTCTCGGGCGTGGAAAATATATGAAAAAAGTCCGGGAATGAATAAATTAAATACTTTTAAGTAACTTTTGTTCCATAAAGTTTTTTTCTGAAAGTCAATTCTTTTCGAGTTAATCGCAAGTGAAATTATCGATTTTTAAACAAAAAAAAAACGTATTCATACGGTTTTTCGTAAATAACTTTAAAAATATGTACTTAAAAAAATCACTAGGTCAAGAATGTAGCTTATAAAATATGTACAAATTATTCCCTAAATACCACCCCTGTTGAAATTAATTGCTACCACTTCACAAATCACTTGACTTACTTATTTCAAATAGGTTCAGATAGTTTGTCTGGTTTAAAGTAAGTAGTTTTGAAAAATGTCGAGCCTCAAGAGAATTTCAACTGTGGTGGTATTTAGGGGGTAATTTGTACAGTTTTTTCTCAAAAAATAAAAAAAATCTTATTTATGTCATAAATCGCTTAATTTTCATTCTAGAGACTTTTATAAAGAACACAATAAATGATTTTTACGCACTTTAAAAAAGTATTTATAAGGTTTTCCCCAAAAATGCATTGTTTTTCAATTATTTCACGATAAACCTTTCAATTTTTGTTTTGACAAATAAAAACAAAATTTCAACAAGCTGTAACTCCGTTTGTATTGGTTCTACAGAAACCATGACCCCAACATTTTTCTTTATAAGCTACATTTTTGATCCAAATGATTTTATTCTTAAAGTGGATATTTTATTTACGAAAAACGGTATGAAAACATGTTTTTTTGTGGAAAAATCGATACTTTCACTTGCGATTAACTCGAAAAGAATTGATTTTTTGAAAAAAATTATAGAACAAAAGTTGCTTAAAATTAGTCAATTTATTCATTCCTGGACTTTCATATAATATTTTTTACCCCCGAGAAGGGGCCTTCGCTAAATCGACAAGACTGAAAAAAAAATAGAGGCGCATTTGACAAAAAATATATTTTCAGAGAAGACATTTTACGAAGGAAAGGAAGTGAGTGCATAATTACATTAGCAGAATACAAAACCTACTGAGAGAAATGCAGCAAGAACACAATGGCTGTTAGATTACTGCCATTTAACGCATCAAAAATATTAATGCATTCCATAAACGCCGATATTCATGATAACGAAATACAAACTTAAAGTTTTTTCGTCGCCCTAAAGAAGAATCGCGTCCGAATATTCTTAAACATGATGTTAAAATTAGTAGGATACTAGTGAACACATTTGGATTTGCGTTTGAACAAACTCCATTTCACCTCCACCGCACACTGCCAGCTGTTAACCACGAAAAAATTCATAAGTATAATTTTTTCATATACACAAGGGTTTTTTTGCTACTACATAGAATCTGCTCAAAAGTAGCGTGCTTTCATGTTACTAGGTAGCCTTATTTTAATAGTATCATGGTAAGTATTATTGTATTATTCCCGTTATAGCTTATAGAGCTAACAATTCAGGGTCCAGGAGGGATCATGAACAAGTTCATAACAACTGTGGGATTCAAAGAATACGCAAATGCGGTTATTAACTTCTTCAGAACTTTGGTTTCCGGGAACGCTTGTCACACTATCAAATTTTCATCATTTACTCCTTACTAATAATACAATATAAAATTTACTCGATCTCCTTCTGGGTGTTGCATATTCTTTATGAGTATAAATTGTTTGTTCATTGATTTTTAATGAACTATATGTAACTATATAAATTACTGATCCAATACATGTTAACTGATTTCCAGTTTTAGCATGTGAAAATATTATAAAGAGCGACGTTTTTATTGTCTAGTAGTGATACATAATTAGACTGCCAGAAGTCGTGCTGAAAAAGTAGAACGAATTCAATTTATTTAAATTCCCAAATACTCGTAGAAATATTCAAAGATATCGCAAAGATTTCATTGAAACATACAAGCAAATTTTGGTGAGTATTATCAAAATGATACAAACTAAAATTACCCACTTCTCAGTGTATAATTGAGCTAAAACTTTGCATAAGCATTTAAATCGGATGAAAATGTCATAGGTATTATGGTCAGCAACCCCTTGGAGTTTGAACTAGTTTAATTTGTCTTGACCAGTAATCTGCTCGAAGATTGTATTTAACCCTTTCGCTACCATCGGTTTCATGGTGAAACCGCATATTCAAAAATTTGTTTCTCAAATCCCAGTGGTATTTGAGCCAAACCACCTTGCAAACTGCGTGTCTATACCGCTATCTATTGACTTGTACCTGAACCAGCGCTCAAAATTTGACAGTCCCATTACAGTCGATACTTACCGACCTGTTAACGTTTGTTTTTTATTATTTGAAGATATTCGTGGATTTCGTTGTAAAAAATAGTGGCAAATCGCTTGTGCAATGGCTGGTGAGTACTTTTTTCAATACAATAGTTGCATACGTATTGCACAATCTTAATACAATCTATTTATTATCATTACCTACGATTGTATAAGTTTTTATAGCAGCGGTTTCGCTGTGTAACCACTGGGATTAGTCGGAAATATTTTTTCAGAAAACAAGCGTTGGTCATATCGCAGTCTTGAAAGCATGACCAATGATGAACGTTTTCGTTTGATTGAAGAAATACCATCTGCTCCTCAATCGGAAGTAGACCCCGACTCGGAAACGGATGATGATTATGAAACTTCGAATTTGACTGGCGATTTTCATGATGTAGACCAGAATCTTCCATTAGTTGGACCTTGTATTGCAACCACACAGGCACTCATGGACTCAAGCTCGGATACTGATAGTGAAGATGAAATTCCTCTGTCAGACTTAAGAAAAATCTTGCCATTCAATATGGATAATGTTAGTTGGACTAGAACCAATAGCATCAACAACTTTCCAAAATTCACAAAATATTCTGGTCCTAAAAATATTCCCGCGGATGTCGAAACACCAATTGATATATTTCTTCATCTCTTCCCTTCAGAACTTATATCTCATATCAGAGAGCAAACCAATTTGTATGCCCTCCAAAAATATAAGGATTTGTCCAAATTCAAGAAAACAAGTAATGAAGAAATAAAGGCCTTCCTGGGTATAAATATACTCATGGGCATCAAATGGTTGCCGACTATCAAAGACTATTGGTCAAGTAACGATGAAATTCGGGATTTTCATATATCTAATATTATGCCAAGAAATAGGTTTGAATGGCTTTTGGCACACATTCACTTGAATAATAATGAAAAACAACCAAAGAAAGGTGAAGATGCTTATGACAAACTATATAAAGTTCGCCCTTTCCTTGACACACTCCTGAAAACCTATAAAAACTACTATGATTCAGATGAACATCAGTCGGTAGATGAATCTATGATCAAATTTAAGGGTCGCTCATCTCTACGCCAATACATGCCGCAAAAGCCTATAAAACGAGGCTACAAAATTTGGGTACGTGCAAATAAATCTGGTTATATTTCTGATTTCTAGATATATACCGGTAAAGTCAATACTACAGAAAAACATTTAGGCACCCGCGTTGTTCTAGATCTGTGCAAAGATATAAGTGGTGAATATCACAAAGTATATTTTGATAATTTTTTTACTGCTCTTCCTTTGATGAATGATCTATTGAATAAAAAAATACTTGCATATGGAACCATCCGTAAAGATCGCAAAGGTTTACCGAACGATTTGCTCTCTGATAAAGTTATGAAAAGAGGAGATTACGATTGGAGAATGCATAGTAGAGGATTCCTTTTCATGAAATGGATGGACAAGAAAGGTATATATTTTCTTTCTAATATTCACAACCCAGATGAAACAACAGTTGTCAGTAGGAGGGCAAAGGACGGAACGAAGAGTGATGTAACCTGTCCAATACTCGTAAGGGATTATAACAATCATATGGAATATGTCGACAAATCCGATATGCTAAAATCTCTTTACGAAGTAAATAGAAAAAGCAAACGCTGGGGGCTCCGTATATTTTGGCACTTTCTTGACGTCACGATTGTGAACTCCATTCTATTCACTATGCGAAGTGAAGGGAAATCACTAAAATTGAAAGAATTTCGAATAGCTATCTCAAGAGGTCTTATAGGATTGCAGAAAAACGAGGACGGAAAAGCGAAGATATGTGCATGCTTCAAACCAAATACAAACGCGTTGTTCCGCCAGAAGTACGTTTCGAAGGTATAGCACATATGCCGAAATATGGAACTTCTCCGCGTGTGCTGTATGCAGCACAACAGCTGAACCACACCGTACAAAATGGCAGTGTACAATATGTAAAGTAGGTCTATGTTTGAGTGACAAAAAAAATTGTTTTGCAAAATTTCACAAAAAATAATTGAATAAATTAGATTTACTCCAACTCCTACTGGTTCCTTGGTGGAACCATCAAAGTTTTTCAAAATCAAATAATTTTCCATTAAAAATAATATTTTTCTTGTTATTATTTATCCCTTTTTACCTTATATTAGGATAATCATAAAAATTCACAAAAAAATGTAATTTTGGTAGTCAAAGGGTTAAGATCTGATCATTGAGTCTAACATGGCCAATTACATGATCTCAGTATCAATATGCATTTAAAAAAATCTATCTTTTAGTTAGTCAGAAAAGAACTAAACCTATAGTAAAACGTTAATCAACATGTTTGAACCGGAAACATATCATTTTCTTCAATATATATTTGTTACTTAGCCCTAAATTAAAAATTGGTTTTCCCTATATTAATGACCTAGTAATCACTGGTTTATGCAGATAACGTCTCGTGATTTCGCGTTTATCTCCAGCAATTATTCGTTAAGAGATCACCGAAGGTTTGACCACCGTCAATTTTAGAATCACAAGCCATGTGTACAAACTTAAAGAAAACCAATCGTCGCTAATATTGGTGGATTTTAGACAGTAATTCATTTGAACGTTATTGAGTTTCTCTCTTAAAGAATATGGAACAATATGGTGTAGGGATTGGAAGTTAATCCTTTGATACCCGGGGATAAATCCCATAACCGCTATATGAAATACTGTTTTTTCCTAATAATGCATTCCTAGAGAATTATTGTGTTATTCGGGTATGTTTAGGGTACCTGGTACAAACTTGCCGGTAGAAATTCTCTAAATGATATTTCAAACTGTATCAAAATTCGTTGCCTAGTTTAAAATTACTCGCACTCACAAACAGCAGCACATGTATAGCGACATTGTTTTATTGTATAGTAGAAGTAGTAAAATCTAAGTAGCTGATTAAAAATATTAAACACAATCATAAATAAATGCAACCATCATATTATATAGTAAGAAATAAATCTTAGCTTTCAGTAAGTTCAGGTGACAGCACAATTAATTTAGCTTTTCTACGACATGTTGCATTCATTAATGTTTAAAGGATGCCGGTGTCGGTTCTTTTACTAAATTTTAATGTCAAAATGTTGGTGTTACCTATCCATGATTTGTGGCCATTCTGAACATTTCAACTATTCGATACAAAGGTGGCGCCTCTAACGGCTTAATATTTCGAGTACGAGTAAAACCGTTCCTCATACTGTGATCTATGGTATGATGACAACATAACCTTAGTTACCTGTCACTGTCAAAAATTGCCAAAAGACTTTCAATCGCGACAGTTCTTGGTCGAAGGTCCAAATATTTTGATAATTTTACACAAATACAAAACAATTTGAAACATTTCGAAGTAATTAAATGAGTATCTATTAAATATGGGGAAGATCTCGTTTGTGACACAAAATTGTGAAATTTCGCGTAGGTTTTACTTTTGACATGTAACTGTTTAGCAATCCAAACATGACAGAGATTTTGCAAATGTTTTTATTTCTGTTTAAATCGAAATACAGACGAAAATTCTACGAGGAAGTGTTTAACTGTTTTTTAATATTGTGTAGTTTGCTATTGATATCTAATATTGCCGCGAAATGTAATCACACTTCGTGCGGAGAGAATGGACACTGTGAAAACGGGACTTGTCTTTGCCTCGACGGATGGCAGGGCCCCCAGTGTCAATTTTGTGGTGGCAAAGTAAGGTAAGTGGCATTGATAACGCTAACAAAATTCATGTTATTCATATAGTACTGTTAATTCTTTCTGAGCTGTCAAGTGCAGTGAACTGGTATGGTCTACTTTATAATATAAAATGTGCGCGTTTCAAAATATCCTCAAGTTTTGAAAGAACTTGCTAATTAAGCTGGCCATCCCATTATACTGTATTTGAATGTCACTTGTCAGTGTCCTCATTTTCATTATGGACTATTAATAATTTTATATGTGATCATTAAATTCTGTTATTTACTTGAATTACTATCACTTACACATGGAAGATTTACTACCTCCTGTTTTCAATAATAGGTTATTTATATAGAAATTATTTCTGCTACTTAACAATTAAACAGCTGTGGTTAAGCTTAAATAAATTAGTAACCTGAATATAATGAATTACTTAGATTTTATATGTTGTGATGGACCTGGGCACTTGTTTAAAATGCAAAAATGGTAATTTTAAGTGCTTTGCATTAATTAAAGTATACTCAATTTCCTTACTGTAGTATTTCAGTATAATTTTAAATATGACATAAGAGCTGAAATTAAATTCAAAATAGTGGAAAATTTAGCCATGTAATTTTTTGCAACTGGTTCCATTTTTTGGGTATATTTGCTGCTACAAATGTGCAATTGAACCTAACCTAATTCAATATTTTTTAGTTGCCATATTAGATGATTCTGCCCAAATGCTTCTTTTCATCAGGAATTTTGAATAATTCATATTTCTTGTAAATATAATGTATATTTTTTTATATTTTCAGGATATTTTTCTCTAGTAGTTTCATATTTCAAGCTTTTTTTATTCAGCTTCAATTCATCTTTACTGGTAATTATGTTATTGTTCCATTTTGTGTTGATTTTTTATTTAATATACATATAAGGGGGTATAATTTTATTTGTTGTTTTGAACATATTTTCTATGTTTGGTTTTTCTATTTTATCTGACACAATAGCTTAAATGGAGCCTTGAGTTCTTAATTACTCTATCTTTAGGTTAAATTGCTGCTATATGATCTAAATATATTTTGATGTTGCCCCTTGATACAGTAACCATATCATGTTCAAATGTCACATATTTTGCCTGAAGCTCTCCTTTTAAGTCTTTACAAAAGGTAATTATTTTTATTTTACAGCTATTCAGTATCAATATTATATTTATTCTACACATATTCATGGTGTAGCTTCCCATAATTATTTGTCTTTCATTTCTTTCCATGCAATTCCATTCTAAACTTTTTGGGTTAGTTTCCTAATATCATACACCCTGTGGATGATGTCATGATGACTTATTCTCTTTCAGTGATCCTTGTTTTTTCCCCATGCATCTTTCCATAGACCTTTTAGCAAATTGAAGTTTTGTGTGATTTTATTTTTCAGAATCCAGGTATCAATAATACTGACAAATTTATTTCAGATGGAATAGAATTATTGACTGAAGACTATTGTGTTCCTTCTGAAGGTAATCCATACAAGTTTGAACCTTCTGCTTATTTTTGGTAGTAGCAAGCCTTAATATATATGAATTAAATAACAGAATCCTGATATATGTATATTCTCCTCCATTCCTGGTTTGTATTATTTATGGTTTCTTAAATGCCTACTAGTTTGTTGTACATTATCTTTGTTCTCATTATGTTAATTTTTATGTCCATTTCATTAGTAGCTGAATTCAGTTCTGTCATTTATTGTTGCAGTTTCTCTGAATGTTTTGCAATTAAGAAAATAATATCATATAATTGAGACATCTGCCATTTACATTAAATCCTGTTTTAAACTAGCTTTTGAAAACTACTTTCTAATGCTTTGGTGAGATGACTTCACTTTTTATCACTTCTGAGTTTGTGGAAAATACTGGGGTGCCTTCAATTATTGTGATATTTGATTTGGGTTTTCAGTATATTGTGGCCCACAGTTCTATATAAGGCTTGTCTTCTCCAGGGCACTGATCACTGCTTTCTCAAAGCCCAGGAAACCAAAGTGTTCTTAAAGAATGTTATTGTTATACAATTCATTTTTATGCCGCCAATGGAAAAATTAATAAACCTAAATTAATCATTCCGGCAACATCAAAACATAAACATACAACCGGCTGAGATAATAAAAATGGGGACTATCCTAAATTTTTGAAGGATGCAAAAAGCTTCAACCTCAAGAAATTTCTTGATGAATGCTCTGACAACAAAGGAACAATCCTGGCATTCTAGTCTGTTCTCTAATGATTATAAATGTGACATCTATACATTTTGAGTAGTTTAGTTTATATTGCTGTGTGAATTGTATCAATAGAAATCAGCTGTACTAAATAAATAGTGGATTTATTTTTGTGAAAATAAAGTCATCGAAAGTGAACGTGAATATCTGTGTAGATTTAATTTTTGAACCCATGAAATTTATTGCATTATGAATTGTGCTCAAGTCATTATGGTTGGCTGAATCTAGTGTACTTTGTATTCTACTCTGTATGATCTTATAGATCTTAGTACATACATTACTCTGTCATTCCCTATTGTCTTACCATTTCTTCATGTTTTGGTCTGCTTCATGTTCTGCTAGTACTTCAGGTATTTCTTCTTCAATCATCAATATTTCTGGGCTCTATTTCAAGCCTTTTCTAAACTGATCAACTCGCACGACATACGGCTTTTTACCTCCATGGGAATTTCTTCTTTTTTATTTCAACTGGTTTTTATGTTTAGGTGTTGTTTTTATCGGAATGATTAATTTAGAAGGTTTCGTAATTTTTTGGCGGCATAAAAAGTATTTTTTAACAATATATATGAACTAAATTCTCATTTCGACTTCTGCGTTGGGACCATTCTTTCTAGGAAATCAAACAAAAAATATGAAAGAGATTGGTTGAAAAGATGTTCAGTCTTCAACTTCATTCCCAAATTGCATACTTCGCTAGTCCCTCTATATGACTGGACATTCATAATTTTCGTGAAATAAAACTTGCAGCCTCTGTAGAACTTCTATAGGGCTCCTTCCCAGTGAGGTAATTTAGGATCCATTTCAGTATTAGTTGACTGAGAAAAGAAATTCCAGAAAAACTAGTGAAATGCAATAGATCCAACTCTACCTATGTTACTTGGATTACAAAAATAAATGGCAAAGTAGAGAAATGAGAAATCTATGAAATTATAAAATCTTAAAGCAAATGATAAAAAGCCAATAATAATGAATGAAAACTGGAGCTTGTTTATTATAAAAAAATATAATAGATATTTATCCATTTTAATCTAAAACAGAATGAGCAGAACTAAGGCAAATTAAATGCTTCTAATCCTTGACACAAATGCAGCACATATCATTGGCATTATTTTGTTTGTTTTATCATTTCGTAGTGTTTTAATTTATTCACTATTAATCTCAAATATTTACATTGTGGAAGCCTATTCACTATTTTAATTGCTATATTCCTATGAGGAATAATTTCATCTTTTGTAAAGTTTATCACTAATTTATTTGATACTAACCAGTTTAGAATTTTTCTTCAGGTCATTATTAACAAGTATTTCTAATTGAATTATTTTTCATCTGACTGTATTAGAGTAGAATATTGAGAATACAGTTATGCAATACTAACATTTAATACACAATATTAATTATTTGTACCACATTTGTTTTAAAACCGCCTATAATAAAAAAAGAACATGTGTGAATGTATTCAAGACGGGTTACTTAACGCAAAAAAGTATAATCATGGAGGATCCAAGACTTAGATTAAGTGCAAGAAATACCTTTCAAAAAGTGCAATATTCTTAAAAAATATATGGTCCAGCAGTGGAACAACAAAACTAGTTGTACCTAAATATAGTTGGGCATTAATCATTAAAATAGCAACTACTGTCAGAAATCTAACCAAAAATATCGGTTATAAAATTATCGTACAAGAGAGATTACAATTTAAATGAGATGTAAATATTGCAAACTGTAAAATTATTTCAAAGGTCATTGTTTTTATAAACAGTTTCAATTAAAATTTCTAACTAATGTTCGAAGATATTTAACCGTGTCAATGTTATGCTAAAAACTTTATTAATTAAACTTTATAAAAAGATCATCATTTTAATTTTATTATTAATTCAAATTTCCAAATTTAAGTTCCATTAGTTAAACAATTCCAATTCACCACTTTTTTGCTTGTTATTAATGTAATTAATACTGCCTATATACAAGGAGATTGAGAAAAATTGAGGACGGTTTCACCAATTCCAAATTATTGTTACTCTGACCGCGAACTGTAATCTTTATGGTTTAACTTGTGCTTTTATGATCAGAGCATATCTGCCTCTCTACTTCAGCAAAATAAACTTGGGCTTCATGCATATTGGTGTCTGACGGAAACTAGTTTTATAACCGAAACCGAATTCAATGAACAGGACGAATAATCAAGGACCTATTATACATGCAATTCCTATTACATTTTCTGTAAAATTAGATTTTCTCTGCTTCATTGATTTGGCTGTAAGTTTTAGGTACTGATTTCAATGCTTATAGACTAGCAATCAATTAATACAACAAACATTTGCAACTAGCTACAATGAACGGAAAATATAATTGCCTTAAAACGAAGTAATTATTGATCGTACTGGTTGTTTGTAACTGTTTTAATTTTGATTTATTTAAAGTCGGTTCTTTTTTAGGGTTCCGTATATACAATATACGGATACCCTTATAATATCACTCAGGATTTCTGCCTCTGTCACATCACAGCCATTTTCTCCTAAACTACTGGACGGAAGAGGTTGAAATTTGGTATCAATGTATAGTTTGGTGATCCGATCAGGAGTACATATCGTAAAAGAAAAAATTGTGATTTTAGGGGTACTTCTGGGGGGAAAACTAAAAAAATCGACCGTCCCCCCCTGATCTCCGAAACTACTGAGCCTAAAATTTTGAAAAAAATAGGAAATATAGAGCGTTGCCCGAACTTTACAGGAAAATTAAGGAGAAACCATTAATGTTAATTTTGGGGGGCAAATTATAGAATTGAATAAAAATTTAAAAATAAAAAATTTTTCAAACGCATCATGTAATATATCAAATGAAAGGTCTCATTCTGAGGGACACAAATATATTTTTTTCATATTAAAAAAAATATTTAAAAAAATCTTAACGAAAATATACCAAATTACCCATCCCCCCCTTATCTCCGAAACTATTGAGCCTAAAATTTTGAAAAAAAATAGGAAATATAGAGCGTTGCCCGAACTTTACAGGAAAATTAAGGAGAAACCATTAATGTTAATTTTGGGGGGCAAATTATAAAATTAAATAAAAATTTAAAAATAAAAAAAATTCAAACGCATCATGTAATATATCAAATGAAAGGTCTCATTCTGAGGAACACAAATATATTTTTTTCATATTTAAAAAAATATATTTAAAAATATATTAACGAAAATATACCAAAATTTACCCATTCCCCCCCCCTTATCTCCGAAACTATAAAACGTAAAGTTTTGAAAAAAATAGGTTTATAGGTTCTGACCTGAAGTTTACTGGAAAAATAAGGAGAAACCTCTACTATTAATTTTGGGGGGCCAATTATAGAATTAAATGGAAAATTAAAATTAAAATTGTTTCTAACCCATCATGTTATATATCAAATGAAAGGGCTCATTATGACGAAAACAAATATATTTTTTTCATAGTTTTAAAATAAATTAATTAAAAGATATTAACAAAAATATTAAAAAATTACCCATTCCCCCCCCCTTATCTCCGAAACCATAAGCTGGAAAATTTTGAAAAAAATGGAGGTATAGCCCCTCACCTGAACTTTACTGGAAAATTAAGGAGAAACCCCTAATATTTATTTTGGGGCGGCAAATTATAGAATTAAATGGAAAATTAAAATTAAAATTGTTTCTAACCCAGCATGTTATATATCAAATAAAAGGGCTCATGATGAGAAAACAAATATATTTTTTCCATATTTATAAAATAAATTAATTAAAAGATATTAACAAAAATATAAAAAAAATTACCCATTCCCCCCCTTATCTCCGAAACCATGAGCTGAAAAATTTTGAAAAACTGGAAGTATAGCCCATCACCTGAACTTTACTGGAAAAATAAGAAAAAACCCCTAATATTCATTTTGGGGGGCAAATTATAGAATTAAATGGAAAATAAATAATTTGGTCAAGTGCGAGTTGGACTCGCATACTTAGGGTTCCGTACCACCTTCAAGATTCGAATATTCCAGTTTCAGACAAGCAGGGAATGAGTGCATTTTCTTATACTTACCCTTATATCTTTTAAAGGAAGCGTTTTAAATTTATAAAAAATATACACTTTGATTTTCCACACATAGACTTTTTATTTTATCTGCTTTAGGATTCGCTTGATTTTTATCACAATACATATGTATTTAATTTTCTAATTTGGCCCCCAAAAAGTAACATTAGAGTTTTATTTTACTAATAAACTTTCAGAAATGCCTTTTATAATCTACTGTCTGAGTTTTGAGGCTCTGTAGATTGGAAGAAAAACGGCAAAGTAGGAATTATTTCTAACGGTTTATGTAATATATCAAATCCCAGTGCTCATTATGACGAATAGGTACAAATACATTTTTTTAATTTTTAATATATTTTAAAAAATATTAAAAAAATATTTTAAAAAAATTACCCATTCTCCCCGTTATTCCCCAAACTCTAAGATCTCATTTTTTTGTTTATAGGAAAAATATGAAAAAAAACACCTAATTAAACGGAAAATAAATTACTAGAAAACCCCCATAGTAATTTTAGGGACAAATTATACAAATAAATGGAAAATAAAGATTCAATTTTCAAACGCATCATGTAATATATCAGATAAAAGGCTCATTATGTGAATTACAAATATATCATATTTTTAAATCATTTGTATAAAAGATATTAAAAATATTAAACATCGACTTAATTCCCACTTTAGAAAGTACACTATTTAAAATTTGAAAAATATATTTTATTTACATTTTTAAATAATTTGAATAACAGATTTAATAATTTATAATTTAAACTTTGACCTATTTTGCCGTTTTTCTTCCAATCTACAGAGCCTCAAAACTCAGACAGTAGATTATAAAAGGCATTTCTGAAAGTTTATTAGTAAAATAAAAGTCTAATGTTACTTTTTGGGGGCCAAATTAGAAAATTAAATACGTATGTATTGTGATAAAAATCAAGCGAATCCTAAAGCAGATAAAATAAAAAGTCCATGTGTGGAAAATCAAAGTGTATATTTTTTATTAATTTAAAACGCTTCCTTTAAAAGATATAAGGGTAAGTATAAGAAAATGCACTCATTTCCTGCTTGTCTGAAACTGGAATATTCGAATCTTGAAGGTGGTACGGAACCCTAAGTTTGCGAGTCCAACTCGCACTTGACCAAATTATTTACTGAATTATCTTCCTCTTGCTCACTTTTTTTGAATGCCTCTGTAAGGGCATAAACCTTCAATAATTTTTCATACTCTGATTCATTGCGGATTGTCATAATCTCATTCATTGCGGATTTTCATAAAATCTATTTCTAGTCATAACATGTATTTCTCTTGAATTCCGTAAGTTTGATAGCTGATAACGTTCATTCCTGTGTACTGGTATTAATGACTGTAATTTGTATTTTCTCCTAGTTGTTTTTAGATTGAAAATGGATGTTCAGCCATGTAATAGATGATTTTGTTTGTAATATTTTAAATAAATGAACATTTTGTCAGGTTTAGTATACGAAAGGTTTTTGCAGTTAGATCTATATTAATTTTGCAGTGATCTTTTGTTTAATTATCCACCTTGCCATCTAACATTTACATCATACAAAGTTTTTGTTGCTGATGGGTGGTTGGAATTGTAGTGAAGGTATAATCCTGTATGCATACCCTTCCTGTAGACTGTTGTTTGGATTCCGGTCCTAGTCCTTTGACACTTTACATCAAGGAATGGTAGGCACCCACTCTCTTCCATCTCCATGGTGAATCTAATGGATGGTTGGGATTGGTTCAGGTGCTCCAGGAACGCCTGTAGTTCTGTCTCTCCATGTTGCCAAATAATAAAGGTGTCATCGACATACCTCAATCATAGCTTAGGCTGCTTCTCGAAACTCCTCAGTACATGTTCTTCGAACCATTCTATGTAGATGATTGGTGATAACGGGGAACCCATAGGCAAACCATCTTCTTGCATGAAGAACCGTTCCTTCTCCTGAAAGTAGCAGTTTTTGAGGCAACATTCAAGCAAGTCCATGATTGAGTCTATTGGCAGCTCCGTCCTCTCCATCAGGGCTTCGTCTTCAGTAACTTTCTTTCTCACTATGTTGAGTGATTCGTCTAGTGGTACGTTTGTGAAAAGGTTTTCAACGTCGAAACTTACTAAGCGATGTTCTGGCCCAAGTTCCATGGATGCTATGATTTCGACAAAGTGCTATGAGTCCTTGACGTACGATGAACTCTTGTGTATTTCTCAAATCAACTGTCGTGTGGCGTAATCCATCATTTAACAGGTCGAATTACCACGACGTAGGAACTGTGGCAACTGTCTTAAAGGCCCCACACAGTACAATGATTCCCGTCGGTTTTCATCTCGGCGATGAAACATGTCAAAATTGAAGTATGAATCATTGTAATGTGTGGTGTCGAGACTGCTGGAGCCCATGTTCCCACTAGTTTGGGACCTGGCGTGATCGGCCGAAACAGCCATGTGGTGTGTCGAGTTCTTACTGAATGAATTACTCCTCTATCATTAAATATTAATCGTTTATTATTTTCAGAATTATGTTAATAAATACTATATGAATGATAATAGTGTCTATCACTTTAATAGTCTATTTTTGCTTTAGGTTAAGTGACAAAATAGGCAATATCCACGATGGTCTTGGCAACTACTCCTTGACTAGCAAATGCAGCTGGCTGATAGACGCCCCAAATTCCACCATAACACTTCACATTGAGGAATTTGCGACTGAATGTGGTTGGGATCATCTATATATTTACAATGGTGACAGTGTAGAATCGCCTTTATTAGCCGTATTTAGTGGTTTAATGTACAAGAATGCTTATCGGGTGAAAAGAATACCAGAAGTTGTAGCCAATTCGGGAACAGTTCTACTACATTTTTTCAGTGATGATGCTTATAATATGTCAGGGTTTAACATCACGTATAGACTGGATGCCTGTCCCACAGCGGTAAGAACATCAGTTTTTTAATAAAATTAATGATTTACAGGATAAAATTAATATACAACGTTTGTAATTGGAAGAATTTTTATAGCTACTGAAAATCCACAACTGCAATTTTTTAGGACAATTCAGCTCATTTTAAGAACCAAGCATAACACGTGGTAGACTAAGTTTCGGTACTAACCAATTAAACTCATTTTTGCAAAATTCCACAAATTTTTTTATTTTTACATCTTCTTTCTTTCTTTCATTCTTAAATAATGATATGTTCTTTGACTCCAAATAGGCTTGCGTTGCTGCTATAACCTCTTCATCAGAGTCTAGAAGCTATACGAATTGTAAATAGTTCAATTTCACCTTCATCTTCATTGCGTTGTGGTTCGGTAACATTGTCTTGGCTTTTTTTGCTCGACGGCGCAGTGGCGGATTCTGCCGGGGGCACGGGCTGCCCCTCCCCCCAAAGCTTGGCAAAAATTGACAAATAGTAATTTATAACAGTAAAGAGTAGTTAATCGACTAATAAACCGAGAAACAGTTAAGATATACATGGTGTGTGATTTTAATCTATGCATCCGAATTGCTTTGTTCCTAAGCTTGGTATATAAAAAAAGTTCATACAAAACTTGTTCATGGCGAAGAGGGTATGTTTTTTTTTAATGGGAACTCCTGTTTTGACACCGTATTCGGGAACAGCGGCAAATTTTATGTCTGAAGTGTTATTAATACAGTTTTTTGTGACCTTCAGAAGGTCGTTTCAAGGCCAAAAGCTTTAAAAGCCGAAACGGCTATTTTTCATATTTTTCCGATTAAATAACAATGACACAGGCACCTAAGTGATAATAATCGCATCCCAGTAATAGAAAAAAAATTGAAATAAATAAAATCATTTAAACGTTCTTACGATATGTACGCTTGCGCTAATAAGGTATTTACCTTGGCATAAAAGAAGATAACATTCTCTGTACACTTGTCCTACCGAAAATATTGGTAAAATGTAAATAACTATAGTTCAACATATTGCTTACGTCATAAATTCTGTTTACTTCTTTTCTTTACCGCTCTTGCCTTTACTATGTAATATTTATTGCTGTAGTTTGTCTGTTTTTTTCCTCAGAAATGGCTGATTGGCCCAATGAGATTTATGGTATAATAGTCTTAGAGTATTGTAATAACAATGCTACAGCGAGACGTTACGCTGGACGTTTCCCAGAAATACCAACTCTAACGATAAATCTGCCGCTTTTTTTAGACTGGTGTCGTAAACGAAAATTTCCCCGAAAGATCCACTTTGTCCTTCAATTGACCTTGAAAAACATTGTCAAGGTCACTCGTTTCAAGGACCTCTGCGTACTGGATGCGATATTTATCAATCAAATGCCTTTGTTATTGTTATCTAGTCGAAAAATAGCCGTTTCTACAGCTCTTGACCTTGAAATAACCTCTTGAAGGTCACAAAAAATTGTATGTATATCACTTCGGATGTAAAATTTCGCGCTCTTCCCGAATCCGGAGTCAAAACCATGGGTTACCATTAAAAAAAATACTCCGACCTTCAAATGACCTTGAAAATAAAGTTCAATGTCAAAATTACTTGCACCAAAAGGTGGCCCCCTTCGCCATGAACTTTTTTTTCATACTATGGTTAGGAACGAAACGATTCGGGTGCATAGATTAAAATGGCCTACCCAGTATATCTAAAACAGGCGGTAAAGCAATAAATGGTTAAACTAAAGGAATTTAGTTTTAAGAAATAACCCTTGTTAACGAGTTTATCATCACAATTTTTATCTTGCAACGATCTCTGTTGATCTTCTGTTCCAGCGGAAGGGAGTCAATGAGTAAAACAAAAATCCGTGTGTTTCTAAAAATATAGAGACCTGCCTGTGTCTGCCGAAGATTTAGCCGGCTTTCTCCCTCTTCTCTTCATCGGCTGATACTCTTTCCGACTCCGGGGAACAGTGGTGAATCTATCATTATTTACCAATGTACAAAAATCTTTTTTATCATTAGTAAACAACTTCAAATAGAGCTCTGAAGCAATTCGTTGTTGTTCTGGTGCGACTGAGCAAACGAGGCACTCACTTTGAAAAAACTTTTAGTAAAAACACTGTATGCTTGATACATGATTAATTAATTGTTTTTATGTAAATAATTATTTTATAATTATTTAAATAAAGGAAATGTAACATTCGCAGTTCATCAAACATTTCTACTTTAATTTTTGTCCCCTCTGTTTTTATTTCATTTTTCTGTTAAAATAGAAAGTCATTCTTTTCATGTTAGTAAATGTATTAACATTTTTACAAATTTTAATTACAAAAGCTTATTATTTGTTATATTTATGTTTTTTTTTTGACATCGGCGCTGGCCTTAACGTCTCCCACCATCGGTTCTAGCTTTTGTGCCCTAATATTTTTAAGGGGTCACAGAAAGTGTGACGCAGTCTGGCAAACAGAAACGAAGGGTCAGAAAAGTGTAAAATTTAGTGTGACATATTTTATGATCGGCCCTTTACCTATTTTATTTCTCTAAACATATTTTTTTATATGTTATTATATTCGACATCTAGGGCTTTCAAGGGAAAACATGCATTCAGAAGTTTCAAATCGGGAGCTATTCATGCCCCTAATGTCAACTTAATAATAATAAGAATTTCCAATTACACCACCAGACCACAGATCAGAAACTGCTGAAATGGAAAGAGAAGCCCCTTCATGGAAGACATATAAATGACGTCAACCAAGATTATGTCGACAGTGCAGCGTCGAACTAGTGGTTGATCTCTGGTCATATGTTCCCTGAAACGGAAGGCTTTATATTGGCAATCCAAGATCAAATAATTCCAACTAAGAGCTACCTAAAGTACATCGTTAAAGACCCTTCTATTAACAACGATAGATGCAGGTACGGTTGCCAAACATCTGAATCTATCCAGCATATCACAGGAGGTTGTCAACCGTTCGCTGCAACTGAATACAAAGAACGACACGATGCTGTGGCAAAAATACTTCACCAGGAACTAGCACTGAAACATGAATTATCTCAGTCGGTAAGATTACCATACTATAAATATAAACCAGAACCTGTTTTAGAAAATATCAACTACAAGGTGTACTGAGACCGCACGATACTGACCGATCGGTCTGTTGCTCACAATAGACCAGATATAGTTTTGGTAGATAAAGTCTCTCGGAAAACAACTTTAATTAACATAGCAATTCCTAACAACAATAATATAAATATCAAGCAGGCTGAGAAAATAACCAAATATAGAGATTTGGAATTTCAAATAAAAACTCAGTGGAACATGAACAACACACGAACTGTACCAATTGTTATGTCAACGACAGGACTAGTCCCAAAACATCTATTAGACAATCTAAAATACCTCGGTCTGGACGAACATCTTTACAAACAAATGCAAAAAGCCGTCCTGTTAGGGACAGCCCGGACGGTCAGGAAATTCATGGGAAACTGCCGCCTCGACTCCAACCACGGGCCTGAAAACCTGGCAAGAGCTCCCACAGAGCTAAACCCTTTTGATACCTAGGATATCTGGGGTTTAGTGAATTTTCCCCTAAAGGCACTCATAGCTTGCCTTAGAGGGAGTGTGATGCCATTACATTGTATGGTCAAGTCGGGGGATAAGAATTTTATACTCTTTTTCATTCCTTGTTAATTCAACATGTTCAACTAAATTTGTGATCAAATTGCATTCATTCATTTGTGACAGCAAAATCACCTTAAAATTTTCAGTCATATGTGATGGTCGTAGACGCTATAGATATAGAGGCATGGAAATTTGATAAAATTCTCAGGAAAACTCGGAAATTGATTTGGATATTTGCAGTGGTGCATTGGTTACTTAAGTTGTCATTCATTAATTGTTTCCAGAAATAGTCAAGTGGTAACCAAACGTTAATAAATTGCAGGTATCAGGAAAAAACTGTTCCGGTAATGGAATATGCATAGAAGGTCGTTGCACATGCGATGGAGGTTGGTATGGGGATGCTTGCCATTTAGAAAGTTGTCCTAACAATTGTGGTGCTGCCGAAGAGCGCGGAATATGTCAGCTAGGAGGATGTTCTTGCTACGGAGAATATCGAGGAAACGATTGCAGTCAGATCGTTTATGAAGGTTTGATATAGATTGTATAATAGACCAGTTTAGGATTTCCCTTCCCTTCCCATTTGAGTAGATAAATTTATATGCAATCACATAAATTTGCTCCATTCAGTAAGTTTAGAAATAGTTTTGTTTTTAAAAATATACATCATTTATGTTTATGTCATTTTTTAAAGGGTACTGGGAAACTGTCAGAATAGAAGCATTCACACCACCAGGATCAGCATCTCATGGTGTTGCCGTTTGGAAAGACTCGATGTTTGTGATTGCAGGAGAGAGTTACAATAGAGCAGAATTTATGTATGTGTACGATTTCACTGGTAAGTTTTTTTTATTAAAATTAATTTTCACTTATATATTTATCACATTGACAAATGTTTCACCAGGTGACTTCAAAACATCCTATGCGCCATCTGAAGAATTACTTCTCATAATGGAGACATTTTTCTGACTTCCTAATAAAGACTACTTAAAAGTTCACTTTTTATTGCAAAAAAGACTTCTTGGGGGCATCAATTTTGATGTTTGTAAAATAATATTGCGATAAATTCTCACTGATTAAGATTTTATTTCCTCAGCTTTCTGTACAACAGATGAAATTTGTAAATGGGGAACAAAATGTAATAAGGCAATTTTGAAAAAAAATCGGACTACTAATAATATGATAAATCAATATTCTGTACATATGTAATAAGTGCTTTGTATATTGTGTTTGGAGACCAAATACCAAGTTTGAAGTCTTTATTAATCATTGCTTATATTAGCAAATTTTCGCAATGATACAATTATTTTTGTGTTTCAAAGAATTTTGATAGTGACATGAAGAATTGTATCAGATATCAGATTTTACTTCACTAGGGGCCGGTATATTCACCTTCAAGTAAAGTGGCTAATAGCATTACTTGACAGAATAAATGTACCTATGTATATTCACTGCCTGGTGAGGTTAATCTTTATGTTAGCGCAACTTACTGGCAGGATAATTTACTTGACATATTCACTGACAAGTAAATATTTAGTCGAAACATAATGTCAGCAATTACCTAGAATATATAAGTTTTTAATAAGAATTTTAGTTATAACTTTTGAATAAAATTTTGTTACTGATATCATTATCTAAGAAGAGAATGTTTTGTGGTCTAAAACTACTTTCATTCATCTTCTGTAAAATTATGAGCCCTTATCCGAAAAAACGCACATAATACAAAAAAATTAAATAATTTTCTCTTTTTCTAACATATGCATAGCCTTACTTACCTGGCAGAATATTTTGCGCGAATATACTCAAAAAAAATTTATCTTGTCAGTAAATTTAACTGACAAGTACTTACTTGACATTTTACTGGTAGGTGAATATACCGGCCCTAAATGTTATATTTTAATAGATTTAATGAAGTTAGAAAAATGACATCGTGATGATCTCATATTACCGAATTCTTCACAAGTCAAAAAATGATGTCTTTAGGAACTCTTAGTTATGTTTTCCTAAAAATCACATCTTTAAAACGTAATTTGTAAGACTTCTTGACTAATTCTTGGAAATTAATTTAAAATGAGTTCTTTTTGTCTTGTGTGTTGACTGGGAAGTAGCACTAAATGCTAAACCCTAAAAATGTTTCAAAAAATATAAAATGGTATAATTACAAATACACGTAAACATTAATTGAAAATCTAGGATATGTAAGTATGTAGAATTATCAATTAAAAATTGCTCATTTTTATTTTAATTGTTCGGATAATTTAATCATTTTATTGGGTAACAAATTATGTAGCAGCAAATTTGTATGACTTGGGAGGTGGCCTAATGTTTACTAGGCCTTAAATGTTGGAGGGGGGGAATAGGATATCGCATTGTAGTTTATGGATAATCATACAGAATCATAAGTAGTTTCTAAATGATTGAGGAGGTAAATGATTATTTTGAATGTTCATCTGGGATTTTCTCTCCTCACAATGGTTTCTGAAAAATACAGATAAGTTAAGTACTTGAATATCAAGGTGTAGTATCTAAGGGCAGTTTGTGGAAACTGCCCGGAACACTAGTTGCCCTTTTATAGAAAAAACTCTCCCGCAGGATCAACTGTAAGACCTACTTTCTCACAGTTGATCAATAAAAAGAAAACTTTTCATGTTATTTCAAATTTTTTTCAGGTAATGTATGGGAGACACAGCACATCATAGGTCCGTCACAACGATACGGTCACTCTACCGTTCTTTACGGCGATAAAATTTTCTTGTACGGTGGCGTTTTAGGCAATCGCGGACCCTCACCGGAATTTTGGGCATTCGACGTCAGTGCAAAAACTTGGGAAAAAATAACTGTCAAAAGCATAGGGTGCACCAAAGATTCCCTTTTGTGTGGTCCGCTTAAAATAGTCGGTCATACCGCTAATATAGTAACAGATAAATTCAACAAAAGAACTGACAAAATGGTAGTTATTTTTGGGTATTCCCCGCAATTAGGTTACTTGAACACTGTGCAGGAATATTATTTTGGTACTAGAGAATGGCACATTGTAAGACCTACTGGTTTTCCTGTCAAAGGGGGATACGGACACACCTCCAGTTGGGATCCTCTCACAAGAATGATATACGTCTACGGCGGGATCATTTCGGGAAGTGAGTCGTCCCAAGTACTGAGCAAATATTTATACTCTTATGATCCATACGAAAGGGTATGGACTCTGTTAGCTGATGCACCGTCCGCTAGATTTTTACATACAGCAACGTTTATTAGTGCAGGACTGATGTTAGTTTTTGGAGGAAATACACATAACGATACGTCCTACAGTATAGGAGCGAAATGTTACAGCTCTGAATTACTCGCTTATGACGTATTGTGTGATACTTGGAGTATCCTCAGTCTGCCGAAAAACCTCGATGCTGATTTAGCTCGATTCGGTCATTCCGCTGTAGTTTTTGAAGGTGCTCTTTACATTTATGGGGGATTTGATGGTCAAATGTTATCGGACGTTTTAAAATATACGCCAGGTAGTTGTCAATTTCCCACCGAAAATATCTGCTTAAGCATGAAACCTGGATTGAAATGCGTTTGGAATTCCAAAGATAATTATTGCACACCAGCCATGCAGGTTTCAAAAGATCTGTTATTTAAAAAGGAAGAAAACTACATTGTATCGTGTGCTAAAGTGAATAGATCGATAGCTACATCGACTCTAATTTCGAACAAGCAAAAATGCGGTGAAATGGACAACTGCGCCAGTTGTGTTCAAACGACAAGCGGATGTGTTTGGTGTGGCAGCTCGTGTAATTTATTAACAAAAAAATGTTCTAAAGGTCCCGATAATACCACAGATGCATTTCCGGTAACTAAGCTTGCAGAATGTCCCCTGACGAACGTTACGTATTGTAAACAACTTCACACTTGTAACGCTTGCACGTCTCAAGGGGACTGCAGGTGGAAATTCGAACATGGTATTTGCGAACAACGCTCCTTATGGATGAACTCTACTGCGGACGGTCCACAGAAGCCATTGATACCTTCCGAAGCCATCGAACCTAGTCAGTGTCAGAGTGTTTGTGCCGATTTTACTTCCTGTTTGAATTGCACTCAAGAGGAATGCATTTGGTGTCAAAATGAGGGTAGGTGTATCGACAAAAACGCGTACACGTCCAGTTTCCCGTACGGACAGTGTAGAGAATGGACTACTGTTCAATCAAAATGTCGAACAAAAGGGAATAATGACGAGAATGCTCAGTGTGGATTCTATAAAACATGTGCCAAGTGTCGTGACGATCCTGCTTGCGGATGGTGCGATGATGGATCTCAAACTGGTTTGGGAACTTGTATGCCTGGAGGAAATACAGGTAAAGTTAATGATAAGAATATTTTCTTACAAATGTTGTTTAGTAATGAAATAAAAAAAATTGTAAACTGTATTCAGATTGGATTTTCAATGTATTGTAACAATTAAAGAAATTGTACCTGTTAGTGTTAGTGACAAGCTGAGTAATTATCAGGGTGAATTGAGGAGATGGGCAGACGCCGATACCATTAGTTTGCATTACCAGTGACTCAAACTTTTCTAATCTCACTGATTATGCTGCAGAAGGCGCTAACAATAATGTCTTATCGTGTTGATGTGCGTAAATATCTAAATATTTATTATTATTTTCAGTTATTACCAACTGATTTATTTTTTGGTATAAAACTGCCAGTTAACATCAAATACGTTTAAGACTATGAACGTACAAAGATTAACATTAATTATAACATTTCAATTCTGTATATATTGCTTGTCAATAATTTTCTTTGCAACTAACATGAATATTGTCAACTTAAGAAATGTAAGGTTCTAAGGAATTCGACTCACCCGGTCGACAACAAAGGGCTGCAGCCCGAATTACATAAAATTATTTGTCCAAAGATATTTGACAATCAATATGATAGATATAACGTCTCAAACCACAATGTGAACTTCTTAGTATCGTTTATAACAGATCAGGCTCACTTAACCACCCACTTTGTACTGCTTTATACCACTAATTTAACTCAAACGGTGTGCAGCATAATATTCGTAGCGCCATCTTTTGGTCGTTTACGGTACTGTGCAAAGTTTGTCCGCTTCTAAACGCATTGTCGGAAATGAGCGATTTCAACTAGTCTGTTGGTGTGGACACTCTAATCTGCCTGTGAAATTTTGGCACCTTAGTGTCAACCTACTTTTCAATAATGATTTCGTTAGATCACTTATACATTTTAGATAAGAGAAATTGAAATTTTACGTTGTTTTTTAAATCATGTTCTCACAGTCATTTTAAATATTTAAATACTTATTGAGTAAACTGAAATTCCCCCGAATTTTAAGTCTTCCCTGAAAATGTTGGCTCAAAACTTACCTAATGATGAAGAATGAGAATATGATAAAAAACAGTTTCTTAGTGAATGGGGCGCTAAAATGCGAATTATTTAATGCAACATTTAAAAAATATTCACAGGGTGTAAATTATTTGAGTGCATATATTTATAATCCAAATCAAACTCTTATACCTCAGTGGTCTATAGTCTATAGACGTCAATAACCAAGAAAATCTAAAATACATGTTGAGTACATTATTGTCAATGCGGCAATGTTGCGTTGTGCTGTTCTGAAATAGATTTCGTTCTTAGATATTCATATCTGGTTACAGAATTCTTGACATTGGGTTAAAGATAGAATGATAAGCTTTTTACATTAATTTAGAAATACCTCAATACGAAGTAACTTAAAATCATCTATTTTAAATGTTACATTATTCAGAAACACATTATTAAATTCAAATCTTTCGGTTAGACTAATATACTTATTTTCAACACAAAAACGGCACTAAACTGCTCGATTTGATCCACCCTTTGTAAATCTAGTATTTTCCACTATAAGTAAATGTTTAGCGAAAATGGCTCTATTACAATTTAGCCTTTAGAATGTAAACAAAACAAACAATGCAAAAACAACAAATGCAGATGTTATAATATAAGGAGGATCTGAGCTATCGATATGTTTACCATATACTTTTAAGTCATTTTGTGGTGTAATTCCGATTTATTTTTAATTATCAAAAAAGTGGTTTGTCACTGTTAAAGTTAGTAAAGTCATCTGTTTAGTATCTACACTTGAAGCTTCACAGGCGTTTTAAATACAAAATTGTTTGTTTGTGGCTGTAACAATGGGTGTGAAATTCGTAACCATTTCATTTTTGACAAAACTGAACGGTTATTCACCAAAATATTTGCAATCATACCACGTACAGGGTGTTCAAAGAACTTTAAGAGACCTAAGGAAACCACGATCTAACAGACACCTATCAATTGAGATCATTCCTTAGATGAGTTGTCAAATGCGCACACGTATTGTTTATAATCTAAAAATAAATTAATGAAGATTTCTACAAAGTATAGTGTCTACATTTATACGATTTCGAGGGCTCTATCACATGATTTTGATAATACCAAACTTCAGAATTATTACAATATACCTTATTATTCGTATTAAATTAAATGATTCAGATTACTTAAGTTCATTAAAAAAGTTTTCCTATATCTGATTTATAACAAATATGTCATTTTTGTATTATTGTTTAAGGTTTTTGTATTATTGTTTAAGGTCCAACGTTGCATACTCAATCATTACCATCGTCAACTTGTCCCCCAGAAAGGTGGCATTTTACGGATTGCCCAATATGCCAATGTAATGGTCATGCCAGTTGCATAGGTAACAGCAGCGTTTGCAAAGCCTGTGGTAACCTTACTACTGGCTCACATTGCGAATACTGTATGAAAGGTAAATTAATCCAAATTTATATTATTGTTATATAGCGTTTCAAAAAAATGCCCCAACACTCGGCTGGGGATTTGTCTTCCAAAAATAATAAAATATATACCTTTAAACTTACAATATTACATTTTTTAATGATTTAATTGTATAATTTGCTCTAAATTTTAGTTGTATTCCTCAGAATGAACTCTTTTATTAACTATATTACATGATTCTAAATTTATAAATTGTTCCTCAGAATTAATATCAGGGCTTTCTGTTTATTTTGCCTGTAAAGTTCAATTGAGGTCCTATATTTGTAATTTTATTTTCAAAACTTTTAGTGTTATAGTTTCGGAGATAAATGAGGGTAAGGAATTGGTTCTTTTTGTATATTTTTGTTAAAACCTTTTAAAGCAATTATTTTAAAAATATTAATAAAAAATATTTGTGTATTCCTCATTCTATAGTTTGTCTCCCCAAAAGTTAATATTAGGGTTTTTGCTATATTTTTCCTGTAAATTTGGAGCAACGCCCTATATCCCTATTTTGTAAATTTTCTTTCAAATTATACCTTGATACCAAATTATGCCATGATACCAAATTATACCCTGATGCCTTTTCTGTCCAGTAGTTTTGGAGAATATTGTATGTGACACACTGACAGATGCAGGAGTGATTGCATAGGGATTCACATATATTGAGTGTACGGAACCCTAAAGAAGAACAGACTTCAAATGAATAAAAATGTAAACAGTTTAAATATTCCTGTACAATCAATGACATATCTTGACATTTATATTTCCGATGTGCTGGAAAATAGTATGTTACATTACATTATACTAAAGTGTATGGAGTCACCTCTGAATCCACCTTCATTTATTACCATTTATAATTTATTTTTAAAAAAGAACTGACTTCAAATTAGAGATGGGTAGGTTCGGATGGACACCCATCATCCTCGGACCTGCATCTCTAGTGTTACTGATGGATGTACATCCGAAGGCATTTTGGACACAAATCCGTGAACCTGTCGGAGTGGCAAGAAATGCATGCAATGAGCGGTACTGAATCGTGGCCTCCTGGACCGGTTACATCATATAGTTTAGACATGTGCAGGTTCGGATGGACACGAATCCTCGGACCTGTGTGAATAAAGGATGTACATCGATACCGATCAGCGGAATCACAGTATTATACGCGGAAGCGGCGTCAAACCATGCCATGAGTGGTACTGAATCAATGATAGCGGACTGGGAACTGCGGTTCGGAGTAAGGGGAACGGTATTACCGATACTTTGATCATATGTATTCTTGGTACATGTTTTATATTTCTGTAGTTCCAGTGTACAAATAAGTCTATTTTTATTTATAATTATTAATTTTGATAAATAATTATCGTTTCGTGGTAGTTTTATTATAAACGGTGTTCAAAAAGTCCGAATATGGCTGATTAACTCAGTGGGAAAGCATTTTAAAGGAAAAAGTTAATAGGATAACTTTTAATATGTTTCCCCGACTACCCAATGGCCATGTCCGCTTTGACCATGACTATGATCTTGAAAGTCATATCATAGTCAAGTCGATTTTTTCAAATGAGAACACTATTGTTTTATGTCGGAAATGAAAAGAACGGAAAATTTCACGTCCGAATATGGCCTGACCATTTTTTTACAGGACCTTGATGGTCAGTGAAGGTCAATCACTAAAACAACCCAATTTTTGGATATTCCACAAAACAGTGAAATTTAGTTAAAACTTGATTCAAGGTCATGGTCAATGTCAAAGTGGACATGACCATTGGGTAGCCGGGTAGAAATCCTAAGTTTCTATAATAAAATAAAGTGTTTCTAAGCCCCATAGTCCTCATGACTTGGAGCCTAATCATGCACATCTCAATTTGACCTTCACTGACAATCAAGGGCATGCCAAAAAAAGGTCAAGGCCATAATTGGACGTTAAATTTTCTGCTCTTTTCATTTCAGACATAAAACAATGGGGTTACCATTTGAAAAAATCGACTTGACCTTGATCTGACCTTCAAGGTCTATGTGAAGCTCAAAGTGGACATGGCCATTGAGTAGCTCCATTTAACTTTTTCCTTTGAAATACTTTTCCACAGAGTAAATCAGCCGTACTCGGACTTTCTGAACACCGTGTATATATAAAGAGTAAAAAACCAACATGTTTTTTATACATGCACTTTAAAACTTTATTTATTTGTTCGTAATTAAATTCAATAACTTGACTGTGGGTTATTGATTAATTGCCTGAATGGCTTGCTAACACTATTACAACACTCCGCCTACAGTCCATATGGGTCCGACGGACACGAGACCTGGATGTACATCTTTTGAACTGGATGCATATCAGGATGCAACTCCGAATTATAAGCGGACCTACCGATCTCTACTTCAAATGAATCAAAATGAAACCTGTTACAGACAACCTCTACTGTCATTATCCTTTAATGACATATCTAGACAATCAATTTTAGAGATTTGTTTAGAAAACTTATTAGACATTTATTTTAACTTTTAACGATTTTTAATAAGGCTGCATTTTTTCAAGTCGTACTTGGGTTAAACCCACGCCGATGTCAAACCAAATAAAAGTTATATATTTTTTAAGATTAATAAAAATATACTTTCTAAAAACTGTTGCATGAGTACTCAATCCTTTTTTGGATGCTTCCTGATTAGTTTTTGCAAAAATACTTAATCCTTATAAGAACCGAAACTTTCTCTTTCAGAATTATACTATCTCTGGGCCTCAAAAAAAGTTTTACCACCTACATGGTAATTCCGTTTAACTTTGTTGTTGTATTTACTAAACAAACAATGATGTACAACATACTGGCTTAATGTTTAAGAAATGTGATTTTAAATTATTTAAAAAAGAACCTCAAGATGCTAATTATGTGTTATATTTAACTATACTATTTGAAAATACATTTTTAATGGGAAATATTTTTGTCTCATCAGGTTTCCACGGCAATCCCGTTAACGGCGGCAAATGTATTCCTTGCAACTGCAATAATCGTGCTGATGACTGCAACAGAGAATCTGGAAAATGTTACTGCACCACAAAAGGCATCATTGGAGACCAATGTGAAAAATGCGATACCACCAATAATTATCATTCCGACCCTAGCAATAATAAATCTTGTTATTGTAAGTATCAATATACATATTATAAATAAGATTTCATCACTCATGTTAATAACATTTCCGTTTGTTTTTGTGCTCACAGTAATTTCAGTAGGGGGATTTTCAATAGCTGTATGGGTTTTAATGTTAATAAACATTTGAAAATGCATCATGCACATACTACTAATTATAGAGTAATTACTTTTCCACTCTTAAATATATGATTTAAGTAATATTAAAGATCTTAGTGTATTTTATGAATTGTATTTATTGAAATAACTCATGTCGGTGCATTTTATTCTATAAAAATAAGAAAGGGAAATGAATATTATAAAGAATTCGAAAGTTTTCAGTTTATATTTGAATATACCGGACTTCAATTAAGTCCTGGGTCGGCTGAATAATTGCTAAAGTACTTCATTTCTGGAAAAGGTCACAGTCATTCCTTTGGTAACTTTGACCAAGAAATTGGTGATGGTGACCTGGGATTTGACCTTGAACCCCATTTTTGAGGTTCTTTTGAGGTCAACCTCATTTTTAGGGTTCCGTATATACAATATACGGATACCCTTATAATATCACTCCGGATTTCTGCCCCTGTCACATCACAGCAATTTTCTTCTAAACTACTGGACGGAAGAGGTTGAAATTTGGTATCAATGTATAGTTTGGTGACCCGATCAGGAGTACATATCGTAAAAGAAAAAAAATTGATTTTAGGGGTACTTTTGGGGGGAAAACTAAAAAAACGACGGTTCCCCCCCTGATCTCCGATACAACGTTGCCCGAACTTTACAAGAAAAATAAGGAGAAACCATTAATATTAATTTTGGGGGGCAAATTATAGAATTAAATAAAAATTTAAAAATAAAAAAAATTCAAACGCATCATGTAATATATCAAATGAAAGGTCTCATTCTGAGGAACACAAATATATTTTTTCAGATTAAAAAAATATATTTAAAAAGATTAACGAAAATATACCAAAATTTACCCCCCCCCCCCTATCTTCGAAACTATAAAACGTAAAGTTTTGAAAAAAAAAAATAGATTTATAGGTTCTGACCTGAAGATTACTGGAAACATAAGGAGAAACCTCTACTTTTAATTTTGGGGGGCTAATTACAGAATTAAATGGAAAATATAAAATTAAAATTGTTTCTAACCCATCATGTTATATATAAAATGAAAGGGCTCATTACGACGAAAATAAATATATTTTTTTCATATTTTTAAAATAAATAAATTAAAAGATATTAACAAAAATGTAAAAAAAATTACCCATTCCCCTTCCCTTATCTCCGAAACCATAAGCTGGAAAATTTTGAAAAAAAATGGAGGTATAGCCCCTTACCTGAACTTTACTGGAAAAATAAGGAGAAACCCCTAATATTTATTTTGGGTGGCAAATTATAGAATTAAATGGAAAATTAAAATTGTTTCTAACCCATCATGTTATATATAAAATGAAAGGGCTCATTACGACGAAAATAAATATATTTTTTTCATATTTTTAAAATAAATTATTTAAAGGATATTAACAAAAATATATAAATAGGGGTTCTCATTAAAAAGAAAAATTACGTTCAAGGTCAAATCCAAGGTCACCATCGGATTCCTTGGTCAAATTTACTAAAGGAATGGACTTGAGCTTTTCCAGAAATGAAGTAATTTAGCAAATATTCAGCCGTCCCGGGATTTAATTGACATATTAATGAAGTAAAAACGTTTTCTGTAATGTATGGAATGTGGGTAAAGTTTAATCAGTGGAGTATGTTATTACTTTTAAAAGTTACATTATATAGAAAAGCGCAAAAAAACTTTGTAGGTATATTTTGATTTGTAACTTAATTAAAATTCAATATACTAAAAGATACAAAAAATGATATGTTTAGTCAGCAAACCATTTTACGATTACTGTCAAACTTTCAGTTATACGTAAAAATTTTTCGAAATTGTCTCCATACAAATTTCAAATATTTGGTTAATTAACTTCTGATTGTAGAGGTAAAGATTAATTTTGATTGTTAATGTGGGTTAAACTCTCAAGAAGACAACATGCCTATGGATTTCTCTTGGATTTCTCTACTAGGGAGAAAATTATTACGAGGAAGCAATAGATGTAATTAATACAGGTTAACATGTGTTACCATAATTCAATATATTTAAATCTCGTGAAACATTAACATACATGTATTGATTAGTCAACTGCTAGATGAAGTTAAACTTCGCATCGTATCATTTCCAACAATGCTCTTTCATGGCCTACTCAATGACTTGTATCTATATTGGATTTTACACGACTCACTACATGACAAGGTTATGACCCTGTAGCTTGTGTACAGTGACTGCCCAGCTTAGAATCAAAGGTAGGATTCTGCGCTCGACGTCTCCGTACCCTTTTCAGCCTGAATGTTGCGACTGCAGGAATTATCGCAACCAAGCCATATCTTTCATTTGCTCCCAATGGAAACATCATCAAATTCTTTAATACACAATCGGGTAACTCACCTTCTTCAATTTGTCTCTCCGTAAAGCTGGCCATTTCAATTTTTTACAATCCCCATTACTCCATTACCTCGTATAACATGACTCGGGACTAGCGATGACAATAGACAGTTATTAACATCGAATGACATTATTAGGGGGCGTCACCATAGGTATTTCACGAGACTCATCTTGGCATGCAGTCATGACGTCATTAAGCGGTTTCTCTGCTCCGTCCGCGAGTTTTTTCCTAATATGTAGTTAGTAGATGAATTGAAGTTGGCGCATATTTAGTGTCAAAAATGGGTTAAATGATGGCTGCATACAAGTGACCTTTGATTGCATAGTCAAAATAGTACTCATTCTTTATTGTTTTTAAATTGCGCGGATACAGGTTATCTGCACAGAAATTCTTCCTCTTAGATATTCTGCGAGAAAATGATGTCTACAATATGATCTACCAGCATTTCTGTAAATGACTCGACTTTTGTATATGGATATGGTGTGATACTTATCTGCGCTTGGAGACATTTCAACACCAAATTTGTGTCGTTATCAATCGCTCTGATTTTTTTCTTGAGGTTTATTCTTAAATTATCGCTTAAACATCCAGCAAAAACATACAACAATTGATAACAAGTTCATATTTGGAGGTGAAACCTCTCCAAACACAGGTATTATACAAATAATACATAGGAATACTGGTTGTCATATTGTAGACATCTCTTTTTCTCAGAATGTCTATGATCAAGCATTTTTCTACAGACAACCATTAATACAGTTAGTTTTTTGTTTCCCTTGTACAATTTTAAATACTTACCTGTTGCAATAAAAATCTGAGGACAGCAAACCGTAATGAACTGGCAAAATAATCAAACACCAACTCAACAATTTTTTCGAAATTAATAATGACAATATTGATAAAGCATTTTAAGTAATTTTAACCTATGGTGGATATCAAGCATGCATGAAACAACATTTTATAATATTTAAGAAAATTATCAAACCAAAAAACTAATTTGATATAATTCAGTGTATTTATCTTTTTCAATTTTTGGGATTCTTTATCAATATTTCAAACATACTTACCTAACGATCTGATGGCACAATGGAAATATTTACACATGTTTATTGTTTTGTTTTGCAGATGATCTCAAAATAGACTATCAATTCACATTTAATTTATCGAAAAAGGAAGATAGACATTACACCCAAATCAATTTTCGGAATTCCCCAGTCAAGTCCGACGTTGATGCCGATGTCTTGATAACCTGCTCGATACAAGCCAAGATGAACATAACTGTGCGAGAAGGTAACTCACCCGAGAGGGAACTGTTCACCAATCAAAGCTGCACAACATTCAAGTCCAAATTTTCAAAATCCAGCTTTCATTTCGGAACCGAGGATAACATGACGCAAACGACGTTTTACGTTTACGTATACGATTTTCAACCGCCGTTGTGGATACAGATTTCCTTCAGTCAGTACCCGAAGTTGAACTTGCAACAGTTCTTCATCACGTTCTCATCGTAAGTATGATTTCTATTTACTTGGTAATCCCATTTAAGATCATATGAACTCAAACACAATTACTATTGTTTCTGTTAGGCCTAGTGATTAAATATTCAGGAAAATTTGTCACTGGAAAAGCTGGTCTTTATATGGTGTTATGTAAGAATGACACCAAACAAATAAAAGAAATTGACCTACAAACGATCAAGTTCAAAAACTTGATTCAGTAGAGCTATCCCTGCATTGCTCTGTATTTGAGATGCCAAATGAATAGGACGAAACCAATATCAACCTGTTCTAATGATAAAACATGACTAATTGGCGTAAAGATTTTTTTTATCCCAATTATGTGGTTATATTTTTAACAAATAACGCAGACAATTCAGTTTTCTGTCTTTTACAGGAAATCTATCTGTTAATCTGTGTTTGGTACTATGGGCAATGTAGATAAATGAAAAACCTACAAACTGAGCTACTACACAGTGAACTTAGTTAATGTGTTGCTTAGATAATTGAACCTATACTCGGAAATACAAAAAAAAACAGGTTGTTTATAGTTTGAACACTCTTATTAAATGAAGGGTTGGAGAATGATAAAATAAAACTTATTTCTTTGTTTTCTATCACTGGATTTACTCCTACTACGCAACCAGTTTCGACGCTCACGCGTCATTTTCAAACGTATACGCATCAATGAAAAATTAATTAAACTAAGCAACTAAACCATTTTAAACATTAAATTTAAATTTTTGAAGGGTAAGATCTCATTTCCTATTTGTGTTCCAAAAATAAATACGATAGCCCCGGTAATTTTGCAAAATTACAGTTACTTAAACCCATGGAATACCTTTTTTTTTCAAAGGGCCTCCCAATGATCTTATTATTAATCAACCAACGTTCGTCTCGTATTCCAAAAATTATAAGTATAAATGCATATAGGTACTGAAAATATTTGCCCATTCTAAAGCGGTCAAAGTAGGCCAACCCATTTCTAAAATTTTAAGGGGTGATACTGCTCATAAATATGTGATCTCTTTATAAGTTTATATCCTAATTGTTGTAATTTAATGAATGTAGGCAAATTAAATGCGAAATCTCCATTAAATCAAGTAAATAATATGGTACATAAAATAAAAAATTGATTTGCACATGCAAATAAATAACTTTTAATTTTAAAGAAACTGCATATATTTTAACTGCAGATGTGGATCTTTTCATGTCCAATCTATGTTCTGAAATGAGCACTAAGACTCAGCAGTTTTTACAATATAATAATTGCGCTATTGGAAACCTATTTCTTTAAAACATCAATCTGGACAAAATATCATTCAGAAACCATTGGAAGGGAGAATAGTTGCTCCAATCAGCTCTAATTTTCAGAATTTTAAGTCTTAAAAATTTATAAACGCGTCTAAAAATATAATTTCATAAATATAAATTACTTTATTGCTCTCTTTTTATCTATGCTTTGCAGGCTTCCTCACAAGTAGTATATGTTTTAAGATCACAATAAGAACCATTAGGGGGGGGGGGCAAATGGGCTGGTTTTGGCTTACAGGTCGGGAGTCAAGTAGGATGGTCTAGAGGGGGCGATCCGAAATTTTCTGGTTACCCTAGAAATGTGCCTTTATTGCATTAGGTGCTAACTATAATAAATAATAATAATGTTTATATTATTATTTAGGAGAGGTCCTGGGGGCAACTGCCTGGCGACGTCCATGAAATTGTACTATACCTACACGCATGGACGTATCTGGGGGCACTGCCTCCCTTAGACAATTCGTTGCCTCTCCCCTCCCTAAAAATCTGGAGAACGTCACATGATTCCTACAAATAACAGTTTGCTGTGACTTTTGAACTGGCTGACTGGAGCCCATTTAAAACAAGAATCACACAAATTAATTATATCAAAATAAAATACTAATAGTGTTATATAAAAAAATCCTTACACATGTAATAATTTTTATACTGAAAAAATAAACTTAAAAATTACATAAAATAAGGATTTGAATAGTTCAGAATTTCTAAAAACATTGATATTTTAGGCCGTAAAATGTAATTTCATAGTTCAATTATATTTTACCAAGAAGAATACAACACAAATTGACAAATATTGTTAATTAACTAGTAATTATTAATCATTTTAATGAAATGGGATTGCACCTCTATTGAATTCATCATTCTGATAATTAAAGATGACACTTTAAGTTTACAATTTAGTAAAATTTCTAAACCTAAACCCTGAAACGTTTCGTACATTTGATACACAGACTACACGCAAGTAGTAGTTGTTAGTTATTCCCAAAAATTTGTAAAAATAACTCGTAAAATGCACTTATACTTCTGAATATAACAAACATTATATATTATTGGGGCAACATTTTTTTGACGATATCGTAGGTGCAAAGCACTAGGAACGAGTTTCTCGATGCGCACTTACCGGGAAAAAGGCATACCACTTCTTTGTCTAAGTAAATTAATAATAATAATAAAGTTCTTCATTTTGAGGAACGACTATAGTACAAGGCTTTGGAAGTACAGCAGCCCTTAAACGAAATGGTGTCATATAAACAAGAAAAACAAAGGAAACAATTATTTATAGAAATATATACCTACACTAATATCTTTGCCATTGAGTATGTATAACTCGAAGTTTATTATTATATATATTTCATTTTTAAGTCTATCTAGAGTTGCAGTTTTTTAATAGACTTTGATAATTTATTATAGATCTTTATACAATAATAAAGAGTGTCCTCAGTTATAATTAGTCCATGAGTTGTACAATAGTAGGACTTTTCTTAAATTATATACATTTTTCGTCTCAGATATGAATTTGCCTTATTCTCATTAAAGCAAATATTAAACACTCTTGAATGAATATACTAGTTAATTTTAAGATTTTGTTGTCCCTAAATTGTGTTCAGCAACACGTTCTAAATCCTAAATTTAATATTGGTCTAAGTACTATATTTTTTAATATAATAATTCTATCAATTACACTATTGCCATCATAAAACATTATACCATATCTGTTTTAGTTCAAAGTTTGCATGGCAAAAGCGTTAGTTGCGATTTCAAAATCTTGATTTATTAATTTAATGCTGATGGGCATTTCGAACTTAACATTGTTTGCCTTAAAAAGTATAATTATTACAAATACTATCCTGCATTTACAGTTTCAAACTCTTTAACTTTTATTTCTAGTTGTTTCCTGCTTCTGTTGCTGGTAGCAGCTATACTTTGGAAGATCAAACAACGGTACGATATCTATCGAAGGCGTCAACGTTTATTCGTCGAAATGGAACAGATGGCTTCGAGGCCCTTTTCGCAAGTTCTAGTAGAGTTAGGCGTAAAAGAGAAACTAGAAATTAATAAAATTGAAGACTTAAAAGTACGAAAAGTACGAGAAGCTCCTAGTCCAATAGCTTTAGAACCTTGTTTCGGTAACAAGGCTGCTGTGTTGAGCCTTTTAGTTCTTTTACCAACTAGCGATTCCCTGTTCACTATGAAGGGACGCTACGCCGGTCTAGCCGTTGCCAGCGCCTTGGTTACTTTGGGTAATCCTAGAAAAATGAGTATCGATCAGATGAAATTCGAAACAAAGGGTGGGAAAAATAGAAAATCACAGAGCCAGCATCCGGATAGCTGCCTGTAGATTCGGGGCATTTTGTAGATGTTGAATAATCATGGCCCAGGCATACATCGTAGATCCCGCCAATAACTGGAGGGGTAAGTTGGGGACAAGATTTGTAGCAATTAATCTATTTTTTCAGTGGTTTTGTTTAACTGTTTTAATATTTTTAATATATCTACAGTTAGAAGACACCTTTTTGGGACTTGTATCTTTTGGCGTATTCCTGAACACCTGCAGGCAAACAGTGTTTTCATATCAGCTACTGATCACTGGTCATTGTCATGATAAATTCGAGAAATATTTAGAAGAGGTATTTATCTTAGCCGATTTAACGGTTATGACTTTGGTTCTGTCCTTGGTTGAACTTTGACATTTCTGTTTCGCTAGAATGCCATTTGGTTCAACTAGAAATCGTCAAAAACATATGTTAAATTGTTTTGTTTATCTAAAGTTATATAATATCAGATTGTTTCCGGGAACGCATCCGCGTAGTTGATAACTAATCTCTTTCGGGATCAATGGAAAAATGGCGACGTTTCGACAGTCACATCTGTCCTCATCAGGTCGGTTCGCATAATACTCGTTTCCGTCTGCCTACACTTAGAATTGTTATACAGGACGGATATATATTTATCGCATAGTCTTATTACCATATTTACGAAAGAATCTATGGGAGATAACTATGTTATACAAATACATGCAATGTGAATGTATAGCTGATATAAAGCATTTAAGCCCGCAAGACATGTCGGATGTAAACGCACCAAAATATGCATTTTTCAGTTTTTTGACAGATATATCTTTGCGGCAGAAAGACAAACTAAGCTTATTTTACTCTTTTGTAAGATAATCATAACCATTTTCCATATTTTAACCGGATGATCTCGTGAGTTTTCCGTCTTAGGTCCAGCGCAGATGGGGCAACAATTTCACAACTTCTTTTGCATTGTACTTGCACTCAAAGTTTTGAAAAACTATTCGCGAATCGAGTGATAGCCCAGTCAAATTTTCAAACCGCTTAAATTATTGGCAACAGGCCTCAAATGAACAGATCCTACTTCCGAGTGCAACTAGTCTACAACCAACGTTGCTAAACAGTTGAGTCGTCTGCCTTGGTTCTTAGTCTTTATTTGTGTTTTAGAAACGGGCCTAGTGGCTGCATTCAGGAAATTTAGAATTATATTTGGATTTTTTATAGTTTATCCCAAAATATAGCTGGTTTTCTTCTGGGTAGTATTTTTTCGGCAGCCTTTTGGCCTTTTATACTTAATTTTGGTTCCTACCATCCTATCACTAATATGATTTTAATATCTTGTTGATATATATTATTTATGATTTGATCAATAGGTATATGCAGGAGCGTAGGCAGAAATGGAAGGTTTCAGCCAAGGGGAGTAGGTAGGCAGCAATGACTACCAATATAAATGGACCTGGCACTCTCATATACGACCAAAGGAAAAATGGGTTGAAACATGAGACAAAAATAGAAAGAGACACAGATATATTTGTTTACAAATATTCCGGCTCCAACAGTAGCGTCCAAACTACGTTAAAGCAAAGGTCATGTTATTCAGATTCAAAATAATAGAACTACCTACCTAATCCACAAATATGAATATAAAATCCATATAAAGGTGTACACAATGACAAAAACAATTAGTGGCTTAATTACTAATATGTAATAGTAATTATCAAAACATTTATTCATTCACGTAAAATTTAGTTTATTTACTGCCTTTTGTAAAACTCGTTAACAAGTTTATGAATCTGACACCGTGAGAAGATAATTCGGCAAACGAATATGCCGTTTTCCTGCATGTAAAACACTGAAATAACACTTTATTATTGTTTTTTACAATTATACAAGATAATCACTGATTTAAAAAAGTCTCAACCCCAAAACACTTTAAAAATTATCAAATACGAAGTTAACCACAAATCAAAATGTAAATAAGCAAACTTGCGCTATTGCCTGCTGGACATAAACGGCGTAAAATATCGCCGTTCAGGCGTTCAATCAATGCGTACATATACCTAGATTTACCTCTTAGTGGTTAGAATGGAAAAAAGTTTAGCATTGTTTACTATTTTCCAGCAAACATCTTTCAACCCGTTTTTAATGTAAACAGGCAGGTCCATTTATATTAGTAGTTACTGGTAGCCAGGTAATTGATCTATAGTGGGGGGTTCAGAAATTTTCTAGTAACGTAGAAATGTGCGTTTAATACACTTGATGGTAAATAAATAATAATTATTATTTTACATATAACGGAGCGCCAATGATTGGTAAAAGAGGTCTAGGGAGGCTGTCTTCATAATGAAATCTGTATTACAAACGACTTATTATAATAATGAATAATCGTAATTTTTCAAGCATATTCTTAGTGAATTTTAATTGAGAACAAGATAATAGATGTCACCCATAATGTAAAATCCCTGAAATGGAATGGGCAGGGCAGTTGGCAAGATGACAGGGCAGTAGATCGACAACAAAAATCACACTGTTATTTGCCAGGATACACTATGAAATCTAGAAAATAATAGACATAACTTACTTTAAAGGCACCTAAAAGTCATCATTTATTTTAAATGAATATCTTCATTTTTTTGTACCAGAAAAGCACGAACTTGATGGATGATCACACCAATTTACAAGTAAGTATAAATATGAAAAAATACAATATGTTGTTATACAAATATAAGGTGAAGCTTCTCTGAAGCTTGCAAGCATATGTACACCCTGAAGGTATACCAGAGTTTCATACAATTATAAACAAGCTGTTTTATTTTTACATACTGCCTGGAATACACTGACTCAGTAAAAACAACTCTAAAAATGTTGTACCAATGTTAAAGATTAGGTTACCTTAATCATAATTAGGAAACAAATACAATCCGATGCTAACGTTCTGCTGTATTTATCAATGTCTTGTGCATTTATGTATCCTTCCAATCACCTCTAAGATTTCTCTCATATAGATTTTTTCCAGATGAGCGATCTCTTTTCTCACGAGAAAACCATTGCATTACTTTCTTTGATGTTTCATTTCCCATTCTGTTATCGTGGCAATTCCATTTTAGTTGCTTCACTTGTTTATCCTCCGTTACTCTTCTTTCTTTGTTTATCAGTCATATTATTCCTTCTTTTCTTACGTTTTCTATCCTCAACTTTTTAGCAAATCTTCATAGATAATACATTTCTGTTAACATAATTTTATTTTCAATTTTCTGTATTAATTTTGTACATAGACATATATTAGATTGTTTTTAACGATACTTTCATTGGTATATATTTTAGTTTTTGTTCTTATGCTTTTCTGCTAGAGGACGGAATTCAATTTACTGATTTTCCTGTTTTATTTTTTCCTGTATGTATCATATATTCACATGTTTCGTGTTGATGAGTCATAGTTCTAGTCACGAAGTATAGATACCAGGAGTCCGAACGTAATGTTAAATAAATGGTAGCATTTTAGGAGACAGAATGTTTTGCCGGTAGAGCGCACTACTTTTTAGGAAGTACTCGTTTAAATCCTTACGCGGTTAATCTTGTTGATACTGACAGTCACCTGACAGCTCTGAAAATATTATTTCGATAATCTGCAAAGCTAAAATGTGTGATATTAGTAAATAAATAAATACAATTAACCAGTAGCAAACAATTTTATTAAAAAATAAATTAATGTTATCAACAGGTTTTTAAGAATTAAAATTATAGTTCATCTTTTGTCTCTACGTGTTAAACTATTAAACAAACCGTAAGTGAAGTAAAGAATTTAAACATAGTTTCTGCAAATTAAGTAGTAAATATAAATTCAAAAATGGTTAAATACCTATTTATTTCAGTATTACAATGCTTGATAATAGGAAAGTAATTAATTGATTACAATCAAATATATTATTTATTAATCGTATTAGTTATAAATAAAAGACGTTTAACATTTAAATACCAAACAATTTAGATTTGACAAATACACTAGTGTATACAATACAATATTTATTAACAACACTGATGTTTAATATTATTTTTAGGTTACTCACTTTCGGAACTTTGAATATACCCACTTTAGCCACATTTTCACTTGCCTTTCGGCCACTGAGGCAATCATGAACAGCACAACACCTTTCCATTTTTTTATTAAAACTATTTTTAAACAATTACATTAATATTTTATACTTAGTTTTATAATTTTAATAATTTCGACATTCGACAGCGCGTATTTACGTTTGATAATAATAAAAACATCGGTACTGTGATCGGTACGTCCTGAACATTTGCGCAGCTAGTGGCAGAAAAGATAACTATGATCTGGGTTTAATATTGTATACCACAAATACTGCGGAAAAGCCTATACCGTTCGGACTCCTGGTATCTATACTTCGTGGTTCTAGTGTACATATGTATTCAATCCAAGGTCTTGCTCGCCTCCACCCATACTTATGTATTCAGTTTTTGGCCAATTTCTTCCATCATGTAGTTCATTTCATCGTAGTCGTGAGCTAGAGCTAGAGCTACAGTAACCTGGTCATCAGCGTAAGGTAAACGTAATGGATCTCCAACAGATATCCCCATTGTATTCACAATTTTATTATGACAGAATCAAGAAATATTTTAAATAATATTGGAGACATTCTGCGTTAATCCTTTTGTGAACTTAAATTCCTCTGTTAGAAATTTGCCTACTTTTACACGTAATGTTTCGTTGTTATATATTTTATAAAAATAATCTCTAATCCCATTTTTGCCCAAGATATTTAGTTAACTCGGTTTTCACCAATCTGTGCAACTTCTAAACTTTCGCATTTATACTGCATTTCATTAACATTGTAACATATTGTTAATAATAATTCAAATTTTAGCTTTAATCTTGTCCAACATTTTGCTGCTCGAAAATATATATATCCATACATAAGAATTTCTATTACGAAATAGAGTGTGCCTGGGCTAAAATGGTTTATTTTATTTTTAAAAGACGCTAAAATACTATATAGTTATATATTTTGTTGATTTATTTTTTCAATGGAGAAAGTAAAAACTTTTGTTTTATCTCTGTTACGAGAGTCATTATTTATAAAGTAATTTACTATTACTGTTTTAAAGAACTTGTCTGAATATATTATAATAAATATTTTAACACGAGTTTTACTAACCTACTCAATGTTTGGTATGTCTGTTTGATATCCTGCCTTTTTTGTAAAGGCACACCATTATAAATAATCATAGAGAACATGTTGCATAACTGTTGCAATATTTATTTTGAAAACTACTTAATCGTTTCGAAATTAATAAAATACTGTTTTAATTTTTTTTTATTCTTATAACATTCCTGTTCAGCTTCCTGGGCCTTTTCCAGCACCATAGCGAATTCCAGTTATTCAAACACTTATGGATACTTTCCAATTAAAATGGTGATTAGGGCAAGCCTCATCTGTACTGGATACAGGAGGATACAGGCCAAGCATTTTATTTTAACCCGTTCCAAAATTTTTGAGCACGCGTGTTTCACTCGATATACTGTCAAAAATAACGAATTCCTGTCAGCCAAACGATGACTACAAGTTGTCATTTTTGATCAAGGGTATGTAGGTGACGGGTGGATCCAGGCACGTGCTTCTGGGCGATTTCATGCTTCAGGGGGGGATTTAATGCTTCAGGGGGGATTTCATGCTTCAGGGGGTTCTTGTCCTAAATATACCTAAATATAATTTTAAAGCCAGATTGCTTTGTCTATTACATAAAAAGTAGTCGTTCGGAGGTTTAAATCCATAGAAGTTACCGTCTTCTGTGCTCTTGGAGTTAAGATTACTTCGTTTTAATATTAAATTTACTAACTTTGAGCCCCCCACCCTTGGATCTGCGCTAGGTAGTTCAATGGTATCTAGGACTTAAGTATCTCAACAAATACCCTTGATTTTGTTGTGACATTCTAAAATTAGTGTTGTTGATGGAGGTTAAAAAACTATCTTTACAAAAGCTTGCGATAAAACTGTTAATAAATCTTAAAGATATTACAGGACAATAAGGGATTTGGAGATAAAAATTTATTTATTACTTTATACACTAGTTTTGGAACAGAAACTTACATTAAGTATAAGTATAATTAGGACACTTTATATAATTGTCGTTACGAACTTTTTAATTTCATTGTATTACTTTATTGCCATTGAGAACGGGGTCTGAATTAGATTATGAAACGTTTGGAACATTTGCAATATACAGATTTTTCTGTAAGTGTTATTTATATATGTTCATCCTTGAATCTTTGCTGACTCAACTGCAGGCACTATTTTGTGGTGTACCAGCTTGCTGTAACTATACATTAATCTTCAAGCTTAATTGTTTTCCTCGTGATACACAACCTAAACGTGTGTAAATCTTTAGTAGAACGATTTAGGTACTGTTCCACATCATCGCACTGTTCCAAATGATTCGAAACACCATCGTCAGCGATTCATTTACGAATCGCTAGGAACTGAAATAGCTCACAGCGCCATATAAAATGGTACAAATGAAGTCCGAATAATCGTCTAAGAAATATATGGCAACAGTGATCGTATGATGCGACGATTGAAATTTAAGTATGTATTATTGAAATATTTTAGCAATTATTAAATATCAGTGAAAATCGTAATAACTATTTGTTCCATTATTTCATGGTTATTTGAATGACATTTCAAGTGAAAATACATAATGGCCATAGCCATTGTAAACAAGGCTAGCATCCATCCTCTATATTCTGGATAAGCTTGTGATCTGTATGAACGTGGCTCTGTTGGTAATAAATGGCACTGGCTCTCTCATTCAGAAGGTGGTTTGCAGCCCCTGGCTGCACATTCAGCAGTATATATATATATATATTGAAAAGACTGATGCTTTGTATGTATTTGGTGGATATAATCTAAATAATGTATTAGCTAATTTAGAAATTTATCACTTTCAAACAAGTAGTTGGAGGGATGAAATTGGTGAAAATTTGTCTGAAAAAGGTTTCAGAATGTCCATAGAACCTGGTTCAATATCAAAATTAATAGATCAGGCTGGTCCAGATTGGAAACACAAATGGGATATAAGTAGTAAGACATCATATACACTAAGATTTCATAAATCAATTTTGTAAGTGTAAAGCCCATACAGCCTGAGTCGACAAAGACATCATTTATAGGTGTATTCATAACAAAATTTTCATAGCTTTTGTTTACATCCACAGATGGTCAATAGTTTTACCGACCTCTAGGAAAGTTAAATGCCTACTATTTTTAGATTATAATATGAAGTAAGAATACATGTCATCTTCGACATTTAGTCTAATTATTCTACATACAATCTATTTTTAAAGACACCAGCTTATCTCTGTGTAAATATAAGATGTTCGACTTATTTATTATCAAGACAAAAAAGTATTCAGGCGAAATAGTATGTACATCAATCTTTTTTGCCTCGATTTGGGATGTTGTGCCAGATGAAACATATCACTGTTCATAATAATTTTGGGAACCTCTTCAATATTACGTCTAACTTTCTCAACGTTTTCAGCCACTGGCGGGTCCAAGGGGGCTAAGGGGCTGAAACCCCAATCATCTTAGAGGTGGTATGCTTTTTTAGTGTTTATTGTGCTAAAACCAACCCTCAGTGACAGTAACTGAAGAAGAGGGGCTACCAGCACATTTCTCATCAGAAAGTGATGCCCGCACTCTTTTAAATTCGCTATACCAGCGAAACATAGTTGCTCAAGAAGGACTTTTATCACAAATTGCTAGTCGCAATCATAGGTGTACCCAGGCCAGTATTTCGGGGGGTGGGTCGTTGGTCCATGTTAAAAAAACGCTTGACAGAGAAAAGGCTTTTACTTAGTAATTATATTTTATTAATAGTAAATGCCAATGTACTTCATAATGTTTTGTTTAGAGGGGGGGTTTGAGCCCCTCAAATCTCCCCCTAGGTATGCTTATGGTCCTAATCGTTCAAAACTTTGTTGTTCACTTAATCCAAACTTGATATTTTGGTAGAAAAGAGCGCGAATTTTTTTCTTTGCCAGTTCAATTTTGGATGAACAACCGTTTGAACCACGTTTACTGCGCCTCAGCCTTTGTTAATTTGATACATTAAAGATTCAGTTAAAGTAGCTGCTAGCTGCCATATCCGCTAACACTTATTTCTTAAACAATTTTTAACAACTCTACCCCTGTAGTTGTCTACTTTACAAGACAGTCATTCATATAATTTGCTAATATAATAAAGCTGAACATTTGTTTTCTTTGTTCGAAGCGCTAATCACTGTGCTACCAGTCGGAGTAGAAAAATTCTTTAAGTAGTTCAATTTTTATTTATTTATGGGGGTTATAGACTCAAAGCGCAATATTTATGTTTTTTATATTGCTGTCAATGTTAGATATTTCATCCCAAAAGCATTTACTTAAGGTGTTATTAGTAAAACATAAATGCAGATAATTTCTTAACTAATTTATTTATTTATTTCTATTTTTCTCACTAGAGTTTCATCTTATTAAGTCTTTTAAAATTATTATATTCAAATAATTTCATACAAGTATTACAACCGTTTTGAGATTTTAAAGAATATAGCCAGCCAACTATATGAAAAAATATTAATTTAGGGCGTAACAACGATGTTAATGTTTCGTGATGGAAAAATCTCAACATTTATTCCCAATATTTCAACAAGTGCAATTGACTTTTGATAATTTTCTAACATCCCAAATATAACTGCCAGAAAACGTATTTAACTAATGCTCGGCTTACTATAATCTTTCTTAATATTATTTGCCATTTCGTAACAATATGATACTTAATTATTATTATTTTTAAACTTAACTGTAAATTATTTAGCAGCGTACAAATTTGTTCTATATACATGCACTAGAATTTGAAATCCTAAAAAATTACATTTATAATACATCTTATAAATGATCTTATATTAAGATTCTTATAAATAGAAAACAATAGTCAAGTCTTGTGGACCAAGAAAAAATGAAAAACGAAGTTATATTAATTCTAGGAAAATAACTAAAATATTTTTGGGAGATTTACACTCACGTCTAATACTATCTATTTTTTTAAATATCTACTCTTAAGTTTGGGAAACGCCAAATATATATCTTATAGACTTAATATTCCCTAAGCAATATTTTACCAAAAATATATTTATAATTGTATTTTCTTTGCTGAAAAGTGAATGTAGGCGAACGATTTGTTAACTATAGTCTAACTGACAAGTTCTTTCTGCTCCAAACAACTCGATTAACAATAAAGATATATCCTAAATTACTTTCTCTTATTAATTTTATTTCAATGTTGAAAATCGAGCTTCGGGCATGTGCAATTTTTTATAAGGTTATATTTTTGTTATTTTTGTTTATTACTTATGTTTTTCTGTTGTGTACAAGAGACAAGTACCGTTAGACATCATTAAGACAATTTAAGATACTAATATATAAGAACAGGACAATACAAATCAGAATAGATAGACAACTCACAGTGGAGATAGGTGGAGGGAGAACTTTCGGCCCCCTACTCTTTTTTTCATATTTAATATAAGATAATAAAGCCCGTTAATAAAGATAAAGTTTATAAGATGGAAAACGAAGAAATAAAAATCTGCTGCTAGACTGATGACGCCATTCTCTTAGATGGAAATGAAAATGAATTTGAAAGATTGGTCCACTACTTCAACATAGTGGCAAAAAAGTCTTCAGCCAGAAGGCGAAAATACCTGTCATTAGCAAAGAACCGATTATACAGTGTTTTCGAAATGTTGGAAATAATTCATTATTCCTGAAAATAAGAGTTTTTCGCAAAAATCCTTTGGCACGTCGATATTGTTTTAAACAAAGTTACTTTTTGCCATACAACCCTTATTCGTGACCTAATCGTTACTCGAGATATGACGTCTTCGCCAGTTCTTTTAATTGGTGTCACCCAATTTCGACTTTGAGCATGTACTTCTAGAGGGAGCCTGCAACATATGAATATCGCCTCCAGAATAGAAAGAGAGGGCTATAGAGAGGGTAACAAGCTATTTTACTTGGTGGGTGGAAGCGGCTAATGAATTACATGTTGAGAGTATATATTTCATTGGAAGCAGCTCCCAATGGAGTGAAATAGCCTCTTTCGCTCTCTATTGCCCTCTCTTTCTAGTATTGGCACGATATTTGTGCATTGCAGGCTATCTCCAGAAGTGCAAAATCTACGTGCACATCGCAATTCTTTGCATGATCGGTTTTGGAGAGAGTATGTGCACCAATAAGGAGTTGAATTCTTCAATGATACTCATCCAGGTCGGCGACCCAGTAGCCAAAGCATGGCAAGCAATATAGAGTCTAAATTTCGTAACTTTGTATATGTTCGTGATTTACCCAAATCTGTCCGACCTTCAAAATTAGAAGATCAACTTAACTTTTTGTAGACAATTTAAGACAATCATCATTCAACACTTAACCAAATGACTTCTAATTTCAATATGGCAGCGTCCACAGTTCACAAAATTGTGAAGAAAAATTCTGCGAGCAAGAGCCATGCACGTGTGATAATAATTTCTTAGAAAACGTATTTTTTACTGAAGAGGCAACGTTTTGTTTGAAAGGTCATGTCCACAAGCAAAACTGCCGTTATTGGACTACCGACAATCCTCGATGGATGATGGAGTATCGCATTCAACATCCTGAAAAAGTGAATATGTGGTGCGGAAGAATTCTGGGTCTTTATTTATTTGATGTGAACCTAACTGGAGTCTCTTCGCGGCTACCTTATTCCTGAACCAATACATTTATATCTCCGAGAAAAGACAATTTCTTTTAACAAGATGGTACACCTCCCCATTATGCAACACCTGTGCGTGCTTATTTAGATGAGTGTTCCCGAATCATTGGATAGGGAGAACGGGTTCGATTGACATCCCTAGATTACTTTTTTTTTTTGGGGGGGGGAGTTAAAAAGCAATGCATACGTTACTAAACCGGCGAATTAGAAGAATTACAAGCGATAATTCGTCAGGAGATTCATCGTATACTTCCTAAAGTTATTGGCCATATTTAACAAAAAATTATTAATCGTCTTAGTTACTGTCAGGTAGCCAACATTGCACAATTTCAACATTTACTTTAAACATTATCATTGCACTTAATAATTTTTTTCTTTTTTTTACCTACCTACTCACATTTTTGACGATGTGTACGTAGAATGACACGTTCTTTCAATAGGGGTTATTCCGTTGTTTGGTGGCGCTAGTACGCCAAGCGGTCCAATTCTGCGAAATTTGAATGACATGAATCGTAAAATTTTATTTATTATGGTGAATGTATATGAAAGGAACTAATAGAGGAACTGAAAAAACGAAAGTCAACAGGAAAATGCTCAACTTGTTGCGAGATGAAAAATGTACAAAGCACAAAAGTAAATTCCTTTCTATATCCTGAACCAACTCGCACACGTAAATAAGTCACGTCATCGATACAAGCTTTCTCAAAATCAATAAAAACTGTTTTTTGTACATATCCATCTTTCTTTTTTTGTGTATTTTTCCCTCAACGGCTGGAGAAAAATACTGTTTCAAAACCATCATTTAAAAGAATGTGATGACTTGCATTGAAATTTTTATAATTGATATCAGGTAAGATAAATACCTACGTAATTTTGGTGTGTTCTGCATGGTTAAAAAATAAATAACTTATCATAATGATGTAACCTACAAAATTAAATTATATAAATAAAACCATGAAGTTATTTCTATCATTATAAAAATATTTATTACCTCGCAACAAGTTCAGTTTTTTTCCTGTTTTTTACTTCTCTCCGTTCAGCTATTAGTACCCCTCATGTCCATTTACTATAATCAATAATATTTTTTCGACTCATGTCATTTAAATTTTGCGAAATCGTACCACTTGGCCCACTGGCGATACCAAACGAAGGAATAACGCCTATTAGCTTGGTACGAAATTGGGTGACGCCATTTAAAAAAATTGTTGATGACGTCATATCTCTAATAACGATTACGTCACAAATAAGAGTCATGTGACAAAAAGTGCCGTGTTTAAAACAAAATCGAGCTATTAAGTAGCAACGAATAAATTCGTATGGACCGCGAAGATTGTATTAAACAACTCATTAACGACAAGCGCCCTGAGCCACTACAATTACAAGATACCTAATACGAGCCCTACATAGCCAAAACAGAATATATGCCAAATGTGAACAAGTCATAAGTGACTAAAACTTTAGTTTTAGGGGGCTAAGCATCGTTCTGCATCTGCAACCAATCGAAGTGCTGCGTAGTACGAAAACCTGTATTTATCTGTTTCATAAATTTCAAGAATTGAAACTTGAAAAATTAATAGAGGCTTTGCGCCAAGTCGACTTGTTTCAATACGAGCAAACCGTTGTTTATAGACGTGGTATACGGTAGGAATGCATTCTTTCCCTTAAGTAATTACAAACTTTTGGTATATTTAAAATTATCTTAAGACGCTAATGTTTATGGTTATTTGTGTTTTAAAAGCATAATATGTAACCATATTTATTATATAAAAAATAAAAGTGGTGTCATGGGCGGATCCAAGGACAGGGTGATGGGGGCGATCGCCCTCACCGAGAGCCTCAAAGTTAGTAAATTTAATATTAAAACGAGGTAATCTTAACTCCAAGCGCCTAGAAAAAGGTAACTTCTGTGGGTTTAAACCTGACAAATTCTATATTGAATGTAGTAGCCCAAGAAAACTGGGTATTAAAGTATATTTATGTAAATTTTGTACAGGATCGCCCCCTCTCAAGCATGAAATCTCCCCCTGAAGTATGAAATCGCCTCCTGAAACATGAAATCCCCCCGAAAGCACGTGTCTGGATCCGCCCCTGAGTGGTGTTAACCATTTTAGCCTATAAAAAACATGGGGCGTTTCACAAATTGATTTGATAGACGTTCAGATTTCCTCAAAATACAGTTTTACTCAGTGAAATACTTTTCTTGATCATATTTCTTGTTCCACACACAGCAAGTAACAACAGTTAAATTATATTTTATTATATTTCATAAACAATATGAGATGTCAACATTTTTTTTTAACTTATATTTGAAACACATCAATAGAATCCCTGAGAAAAGTATTCACAACGAAAACCCGGAAGCATTTATAATCAACGTTTTTACGTCGAAGCAAAAATTCGACAATGTCCTTTATACTCATCTAGGAAAGCTCTATTATTAATTCTATACAAAGAATAAAAAGTTAAGTATTCAAAAATATCAACAAAGAATGAGTTTTCTTAAACTGATTTATTTATAGTCCATATGTTTTTTGTGTTGAACAAAATATCCAGGATATTGAGAAAATATAGATACATGTAAAAACATTGGTTTTATCGTCCGTAGTGACCTACAAGGAAATGCTCTGACCCCGTAAATGGAAAAATAAATTATACGTGCAAGTATTACTTTGAGAAGTGAACTAAACCTAAACTCCATCACGGACAAATTCCCCCAGAAGTACAGTAATAATGCTGAAAATATGAGCCACAGAAATAAATGATTTGTACAGAAACTTTTCAATTGCTCTCTGGTATCAGATGGTGTGCTTGGATTGGTCCTTTTAACTGACTACAAGGTAATGTGAAAGTCATGATTGAGCACTATTTTGGGCTACTTTGATATGGTATTGCAAATAACTCCAAGGTTATAAAAAAAGGACATAATCTACCATTATTTCTATAGAAAAGGTATAGTCCCAGAAAGGTGCAGGTTCGACACATTTTGGAAGGAAAAAATGAGGCGTTTTTTCCCTTATCTTGATTAGTGACGACTTTTTGTACATTAATATTTCAAAGCTTTTAATGCACCTGAATGTTCTTTACTTGTTGAATAGGTTTGGGGGTGGAAGCCTTTTGCCTCACTTATAAATTCTCTATTGAATTACACATGTCAAATTTTAATGAAGTATCAGATGAGCGGTCATTCTTTTGATCCTGCCTTTACTAATGGGTGAATGAATTAATTTTTCACTAAATAGCTATAGCTTTTCCCTAAATGGAGTATGTTTGTAAAATTGTTCCTTTATTTTACCATACTAATAAACAAAATTTAAGCTATACCTAAATGTTCCTCCTCCTAGGGGCGTTCTCTGTTGAGGTTGGCGATTAGTATGACTCTGCCGAGAGCTTGGTGAATAAGGAAGGGTGTTTGATTTCTTTTTCCTGCCCATGCTACGTTTACCTTCGATTTTGCCTTCTATTATGAGTTCTGATTGTTCAAGTTTTGCTTGTCACATTATAAGTCCGAAGTAGACCGTTTTTTTTCTTCATATATTTATATGCCTCTTAGGTGTGCACGAGTGTTTATCTTGTTTAAGTAAATTTATCGCTGCCTGGTTTGCAGTTGGACCGCATTTATCATTACATTGGTGGATTGTCTTGCGGATTGCTGTTGAAAATCATAATTTGTGTCTTAACGATGTTAACTTCTGACTTATCCTAGTACTTGCTTTTGTCAGTTTATTCATTAAGGTTTGCAGCTGCTATTCGAGTCCTGCTTACACCACTTTACCCTTCTAGACAGTTTTGTTTCTTATAATGATGATATCTCCTTTCATTCAAGCCGACTTCAGTGAGATCTTCCAGTAAGTTTTCGTGCTGTATTCGATTGAAGGCTCTTTTGTAGTCAACGTAGCATACATACAAATTTCTTTGGTCTTCCATATATCTTTCTGCGATTAGGCTTCTCTTGCTCATGTTCCCTTTCTGAAACCGAATTGGGATCTGGTAAGAAAATCATCACATTTGTTGTATGTATTCGATTGAATATTATTCGCATAAAGATTTTTGTTGTTTGGCTTATCAGACATATGGTCTTCACTTTATTCCTTTGGGGTCGTTATGAAGATGGTTCTTATCCAGTCTACTGGAATTGTCTCGGTTTCATATTCTTTACTGAAAATTGATTCAGTATTTTAATGGCATTATCATTTATGCGTTTAAAGTGCTCTGCCACTATTTGAACTTCGACTTGTGCTTTATTGCTTTTCTTTTCTCGGATTCCTTTGATGACCTCATCCTTCAATATAGGCAGACCTTCCTTCGCTATTGTTTGAAATTTCTGTTTTCTTCTCGCATCACTTATAGATGCTTGTGTTTCCAAATACCTGTGATTACTTTGATTTTTCTGTGTAGATAATCCTCTTAAATTACGTAAAATAAATCGTATTATGATCTTAGACGCCATTTCAGTATCCATTAGATGCTCCACAGGGAGCAATTTAAGATATGATGTAAGGATCATCTGTTTCTAGGGCTCAAATATTCAGAATATTATGAGATATCGTGAATTCAACAAGACTGCATCCATACGTTACACTTCGTGTCCGTTTTATTTCCAAGATGAAGTATAATTTGTTAACAAATAGGGTAGACTCGATCTTGATTTGAAATTTAAAGTGTCTAAGTGTTTATTGGGAAATAACACCACACTTTAAAGGAAATTCCTGTATATTCCAAACGTTTCGGCGATCAGACCCCGTTGTCAATGGCTAAGAAACTACGGATTAAAAAGGTACAATTCCAAGATGTAAATTTAAATATTTAACGAAACGTTTGGAATATACAGCAATTTCCTTTAAAGTGTGGTGTTATTTCCCAATAAACACTTTGACATTGAAAAAGATGCCACAAGTATCCTTCAGAAAACAACTCGAAATTTAAAGTCGTCGTTAGGGTGAAATCCGAGGTCAGTACACGATACTCTCTTTAAAGTCGTTTAATTTTTGTTTCAACAGCTTTGTTTTTATAGTTTATAATCATTAAATATTGTTTCATTCTTAATGGCATTTAACTCTGAAAATTGGCACATTCTTTAATATTTTTTACTAAACTTAAAAAGATTTTGAAAGAATTGAGAACATTAATCATAAAGAAATGCTTGACTACATCTTTTTATTCTTTGCTTTATCTATGTATTCATTCTAAATTTATTCAAATCTATAAATTCGCACTTTTTAATATTTTTTTAAATAATTTTTGGTCCAAGTCTATGAACATAAGAAATTTGTTAGGTTTCCGAATTTTTGACAATTCTGTGAGATATGTCCGATATGTCATACAGTCGTAACTTTATCGACCTCTTCATATCTCACAGAATTGTCGCTGTGTCAGCAAATATTGTCTTTATCGTCCAAAATGGCAGTGTCTGAAGATAGGCTTTTGAGACGAGCTTGAAGTATGGATTTTGGTTTCCTCCTGCAGGCCTTCCAGAGAATGACGATGGTCACAAAACTGAAAAGTAATAAGAAATAGCGTTCAAATTATATTAAAGTTTGTAAAACCTTGGTAAAGAGCAAACATTGGGAAATGAAAAACTATTAAGGTTGGAAAGGAAAGGTTAGTTTGAATCGCAAGGCTTTTTCCTGCAAATATTTTTATAAGCTTTTCGGTAAACTTATTCCATTTCCAATAAAATACACGATATTATATCGTTAATTAAACTCCAGAGGAATATTTTTGTAAGGTACAATATAATACTTCAAAGATATAACTTAAATTGTCACTGTGACGTCATATATCGGCACAAATTCGACGTTCCAGAAAAAAATGTTTTTTGGAAACATTAGTTTTACGCTTTTATCAATGAAGTAATTTTTACAAACTTTAAGCCCAAGGTTTTCCAACTCTGGAATGGTTTTTCAAAGGGTTTTAAAAAGAGCCCCGTTCATAAGATTTTCATTTTTCAGTTTTTTTAACATTTAATATTTCGATTGTTTCAGTTTATTTATGTGATTTTTGTTTTATATTCTTACTTAAATTATTGCATAGTTTATGACACAAAAATTGTTTCCGATTGTTGAGAAACTCTTTTTTTTCAATAATATTCATAATAGTTCATATTTTATTTATTTATTAAATAGCATAATTATTAACTTTGACAAAAAAACACAGGAATGAATTTTTGATTATATCTTTTTTCAATATTTTTACAGTTCCAAATATTATATATTGTTGTTTTTTTTAATTTAAATATTTTATCAAATCTTAATATACATTTTGTTAATTTGGGTATTAAAATATTTAAAAAATTTTTTGATAAGCTCATTTTTTCTTGAAATACCGTTATTTATATCAATGATCAAATTATCAAAAAGATGTTTTGTTGACTACCTCGTTTACCATTGTATAAAGTGAAATGTGAAAAATTCTTGTTTTTCATCCCAGATTTGCAACACGGAAAATTATTTTTATGTAGTACTCTCGCCTTCGCCAAATTTTATTGCAAAATAAGTTTTTATTTTCTAAATTTAGCTCTATTTTCACCTTTTTATTAAAATTATAAATTATTAATAATGCTGATAGGAGAATCGGAATTCATAAACAGTGTACTTGTTGATTAGATTTGTCTTTCACTGTTTTAACCCTTTACTTATATAAACAATATTTACCTCGATATCAAAACGCCTGATGCACCTAAAAATAAATACAAAGGTGGAAGTTGGAGTAGAACTGAACAGTGACTCATAGCTTCATCGATTCCGAAGGACAGTCTTCTATTCCGTCACACCAAACTGTGGAATTTATACAAGCGTCTAACTCAGGACACTGATATTGACATTCATCAGGTCTCATCATGAAGTATCCCAAGCCATAGGCCGGAAGATCTCGTCTGAAAACGATGTATTTATTATTATTAATCTCGATATAAAACTTTGATTACCTTTTTAAGAGTTCCAACCATCTCACTGCATATTCAGCTTCTTCCCTAGCGTAAAACTCAATAGTTATTGCTCTAGATAGTTCTTTACCAAGTCGGTCAAATTTGATTGTATTTATAACTGACTGCCCCACTTTAATGTGGTGGCTATCACTTTTCATATGCCATCCTTCTGAGAAGATTTCAACAAAACCATCTTGACGGTAATAGGAGTCGTATGGGCAAATTACCACTGAATACAAAGATGTGTGCACCTGCAAAAAGATCAGTAGAGCTGAGAAGTTTAAAATAAGTCATTATGCCCAAAATTAAACCTACTTTTTTGATTTAAAATCAGTGTGAATATTGTTAACTTCACTAAACGTTGAGTTTAAACTCGGAAATTCTAAACAAATTCAAAACAAATAATGGTAACGAAATATATATTTTTCTTTAGTGAAACTAAATCGTTACAAATAAGTCCAACCGACGCCATTTTTTTAAACTTAAATGTCTTGCAGTGTTTCTTTTTTTAATTTTTTTTCTATCGTTCTTGTTTATAGTAATGCCACTTAATTGTATTATTTTGAATTGATGAATTGTTTATATGCGAAAAACATATGTTCGTCCGGTAAACAACAAAGTAAACACTATTCAAGAACATTTAATACAAAATCAACATCCAAAGGGATTTGTCAAGGCAACATAACACAAATAATGAACACATTCTTAATAATCACCAAACACTAATACTAAAAAAATTATAAGTAATACCATGTATTCCGGGTTAGTCCGAAAAATTTAACGCTTAGGAAACAAATACGACGTTGAAACAGCTAAGAATTGCGGATATAATGTACTTTGTGTTTTTTGCCATACATATACGGGTGAAACTTTGATACCTCTAGAAGTAAGGAAAGAAGAACACCAATATAACATTTTCCAAAGACAAACAAACTTCGCTATCACGTATTAAGGAGCGCCTGAGAACTAAAGTAGTCTACTACAAGATTACAAGACTTGCCAATCCTTTTACATTGAGCATACCTCTAGAAACCTCAAACACAGGATAACAGCACACAAGAGTGATATTGACTTTAAACAATACCAAAATCTTGAAAGAACAATATCAAAAAAGAGAAAGTTAAGGAAGCTGGCTACATGATAATTAATGATACTGATAACGGAGCTAAATCCCAGATGGAACCCTCTATACCAAGACGACTATAATAGCGGAAACCTCAGTATCTCCTGATCGACATTCCAGATAAACTGTAAATGTATTTGTAAAGACGACAACGAATTGTCCCATTCAGCAAATATCAAAGAAATTACAACAACTCCAAATTCGGAGCCGAAATGTCTTGAAAACAAAAAGTATCTATATCTTTTTATCAGCCTTTTTGCGCTCAGTATTGAGTATCTGCCTCCAGCTCTCTCTGTTTGTGAATCTTCGCTCCACTGCAGCCCTCCACTTTTTTGATATTGTCACATAATTCCTTCCTTTTTTTTTCTTCCCACGGTCTCCATCTGATAATTCTACTATTCCATCGGCTACATTGAGTTCACGCAACGTGACCTGGATAGCCCCACATCTGATTGGTAATTCTCTCAGTTATGTCGGTGACTTTGGAATTTGTTTAATCCAATCATTACGATGTTTATCTATCAGAGACATACCCAACATCGATTTTTCCATTGCCCTCTGTATTGATGTTAGTGGAGCATTATGTGTTGTGTGAGGATCCACGTTTGTGTCCATACGTAAATAACAAGGAGTATGCACTGGTTAAATATTTTGGTTTTAAAATGTTGCGCGGTATTTTTTAATATGTTAGAGAGTCTTCCGAACCGAGCCTATCCTAATCCACTTTTTCTTCTTCTTTCAATTTCACTGACGCTGTTTCGTTTTCCAAACACTACTGCAAACTATAGATACTATTGAACGTTTTCCATTTATTGTAATCCGTATCTTTTCTGAGCTCATTATTATCGTTTTGTCTAGATTCATCGTTAGTCTTATATTTCTCGACCCATTTTCTAGTTCTAGTAATATTCGTGTAAGATAATCTTCTTGGACGATTAGGACTACATCATCTATGAATCTTAAATAGGAGAGCCTTTCTCCGTTGATGTTAACTCCTACATTTGCTCAGTGCAATTTTTGAAGACTCCATTTAGAGCTAGGATGAACAGTTTCGGAGATTATCACCTTGTCTTATTTCACTATGGATGGGTATCATATTTGAATCTATACGTGCATCTGTAACTCGTTTATTACTGCCCATTGTTCCACGAAGTCGAAGACCTTTTCGTAGTCCACAAAGGCCATGTGCCCAGGAAGACTATTCTATTGATTTTTACATAAGTATTCTCAGTGTGAGTAGATGGTCCATTGTGCCATATCCTTTCAGAAATGCTGCCTGTTCTACAGACTGATAGTCTAATTTCGATTCCATCCGGTTTGTTATTATCCGTGTAAATAATTTATAAATTTGCAATACCAGACTTCTAGAGCGATAGATAGTTCTTGATGGTTATCCAGGTAATTTCTCGAAATTGTCTTTACTACACTTTGTTTCCACGAAGTACATAGTTCAAATACTTTTATTTATTAGGATGCCCTTCATATCTTGCCAATGTAGTTTTGTCAAAACATTCTATTAAGCATTTGTAAACACTCCGAGTAAGACAATAAAACGTCTTATATCTCATTTATACTAATTATTTTGGTGTTGTCATGTAGACGTATAGTCGATGTAGCGTTCTTATATATGTTTTCAAGGAGTATTGGATCAGGATCTGCTTATATCGATTCACAACTTCCCTTGTTCCATTTTTACCGGTTGGTTGCTTCTCTCATACCAAGGAGACCTGCTAATTGTTTAATATCGTCCTTGTGGTGTTCGGTCTGTCGGTACTACTACTGTTTGGTCGTCTCCATTCTAACAATTACTTTGTCCAAGGACTGCCAGTTCTTCTATGTTCGACAATTTTTAAAGACTTCATTATTGTCCAATGTTCTATTGTGTCGAAAGCTGTTTTCTTGTACTTGTTACTTATGTCAAATCAAGTTTGTTCAGCAGAGTTTACTTACCCCACGTCTTTGCCACCATGTCAAACGATGAAGAAGAATGAAGGCCCAGAATAAGATATAATTGCGCTATTGCTTCAAACATTTCATAAGTTGCAAATAAAATGACTGTTTTTTAAGAATAATAGTTTTTGGTGTGAAACATTTATTGGCGGACCTTCGCAGTAAAATCGGCTTGTTTGCTGTCACGGCAAACGGTATGACTTGAATATTTCACATCTGCTGGGTGTCCCGTGACGACCAACTTTTTTTGAATGTGTTTTAGTCTGAAACCCCGAGCCATTTCCATTCCATTTTAACAAATGGTTTTGTCTGGCGGTATTTCAAAAGGTATTACGCATACTGTGTACCGCATACTCACAATTTTATTTTGATATCTCTAATGGTCAAAAAATAATTGGGGAGGAGGTAAATTTATACCCTCATTCATCCACTAATGACTTACCATAATTCTATTTAATGTTCCACATCTTTGAGTTAATATTGTGGTTTTACTGCTTCCATCACTCAACATATTGGTGTATTTCATAATAACTCCTAGAATTTTAACGTAAAGATATTTGTTTTGACTTGGTACTATAACACGAGGTGAAGAGGCACAATTAATCTGAAAAATTAAGAAACGTTTTACTTTCCCTGTACCCCGTTGTTCACAAAAAAAAAAATAGGTACGATATTGGCTACTAACTAAAACTATGTTCAATATCAGAGTAAAGTCAATCAAGAGTTGTGCCAAATGTTGCAGCTTATGATGTAAAAAATACTTGGTGATTCCATCCTCATAAAATGGAATGTCCCATCAGGTATATAATCATCCAAGCTTGCTTTTAAACGTTTCATGTAATTTAAAGTATTTATCCGTTACTCAGTTATTTGTACAAGTGTTTCGAAGCCTGAACTTTATGAGACTATTTTACCTACCTAATGGATTACATTTTTAAATTTTCTCCAGTAAAATCTAAATTTCAAAAAGTACGGCTGGAAATTGTGCAGTAATCTAACACCAGATTAGTACCTACCTCTTCAGGTGTTTCTGGTGGATGACTGAACACAATAGTACCACTAGGACCCTTATACCTCATTTCGCTAGTACACTTTGGTGTCTGTATTGCTTTCCAGTATCCTTTAAATAACAAAGAATCAAAATCTTCTGCCGCAGTCATATCGACCACATTAAATTTCAACTCTACCACATTGGAAGTAGAGATATACGTAAATGGAATTAACTTGCTTTTGTCTATAGAACAAATGCAATTTCTCGGTACACCTGGAACATCATTCCAAGGATATTCTAAAAATCGCAGTGTTGCCGATGTGTTACCCACACACTCTAGACGATCAACATTTTTATCGATTTGTGTGAAACAATTTCTGTTTTGCAGTACTACGTCTGTTAAGGTGATCTTGATGCGGTAGTCTTTGTTTACTTCGAAACGGTATACACAGCTATAATAAAAAACAAACTTGTATTAAGAGAAATTATTTTGTAGTCCAAGATCTAGTAAACAATGTGAACATCAATGGCAACGCCTACATGTAACGCTGGGATTTTTTATAAAACTTTTTTTGATGGTAGACAAACCCAAAAAGTTGGTATTGGACCCTTGAAATGACATCCCAGAGTTTTAAAGGAAACTTTTACTATTGACATTTCTGAACATGTGGTTTTAAAGACTTAATAGGTACAAAGTCTGAGTTTTCTTTGTTTTGACCAGTAGGTCCTCAACGTTTAATTGTATACAATAAACTCAGTTATTGTATATTAACAAACATGTTATTAAAGGCCAGGCCAGCATTTACAACTTTTTTTTCGAAAAATGAGGACCGTGGCATTAAATAGGAGTAGAGGTACAAATTGAAATAACTTGGTTGACGAGGAATGTAAATATCACCAATTATTGTTAGCGATTAATAAACACCAATTTAAAGAACTTTCCCTTTGCTTAATGAACTGTCACGCCACTGAATTTACAAACGAGCTCTACATTCCTGAACCCGAAGAAAACATAGCAACGTGTTTATTGCTAGTACTTGTCATGATTCTCATGGTATGTTGTGATTAATAGACTCCATAATCGAATTAATTTTGTCCCCCTCTGTAGAAACCTTAGGATAGATTGACCAATCAATGTGAGATTGGTAGTTTTTCGCTCTACTCACCTAGGGTAATCTGAAAGACTGTCAACTATCCGAATCATAGATGAGTAAGTTATGTTTAATTTTTAACCCTGTCGGGTGGTCTGAAACACACAGTTTGTCAAAAAATTGGATAAATCTTTCCAGACCAACGTTTTTGGGTTTGGATGCATTTAAAATTGTTTAAAAAAAATGCAATTTCTCGCAATTTGATCGTTACCTCAAGGGTTCTCTAGCTATCCAAGGTTTACAATAGATTCTTACCTAATATTTTGGGCTCCACCTCTACCATACAAAAAAATATTCCTTGGAGATCGAAATTTCTGTTGTTCTCCAAGTTTAGGTGGTAAATTATCTGATCTCGATGATAGTCCAAATTTTCTATAACACGCTTCTTCAGCAAACGGCTCGCCATCTAGCTTTAAATCCACAAATTCATATAGTGCTTTAAATGTAACATCACTAAAAAGTGAAATATGCAAAATAAAACAAAACCTGGTGGTCGCTTAAGAATAGTTTGTATGAAATATTAGACAGGGTTGTGTACCTTAATGCAGTTGAATCACCAAGTTTTAGTTCCAAGGTCAGACTGTCGCCTGACGTCAGAAAACTTTCCATGGGTGAACATGGTCTAGGTGAATGGGTAGCATTTTTAAACAATGAATGCTCACAACTTTTTGGTTTGTGTTCTTTGCAATATCGCGCAAGAAGTGTGACGTTCCTCTTTCCACTAAAACTACTCCGTAATTGTTTTGTTGCATTCTTTAAATTCCCACTAAAAATGAAATGTTAAAATTTCTTGCAGATAACATTTAACTGCTTTTGGTCTAAAAAATGTATTTTATGGCATATTCTTACCAGAGAACTCCTTCACAGTTGGATGGCGTCCAAAGTTGACCATCCCAAACATTAAGATAACTACGACAAGTATCTGATTCGGGTTTCCTTGCGTCCCAAATATTTGCCGCGTTGAATTTAACCAACGACAACCAGACTCGATACCTTGATGGAGGTAATATGACACCAGAATGACTCCAATCTGGAAATCTGTCATTTGATGTTCTGTAAAAAATAGAAATTTATAAGATTGGTGAAGTAAATTATAATTTTAAAACTATTTATAAGTCATCAGCCATTACCTTAAATGTATCTAATATTTAACACATCATTTTTACATCACCATTATACAGGGTGTAAATAGTTTGACTGCATATATTTTAGGTGCAGATAGTACCCACCAATCAAAACAAAAAACTCTTATAACACTATGGTCTAAAGGCCTTAATAAGCAAGAAAATTTGAAATACATGTTAAGTAAATTATTGTCAATGTGGCAAGGTCGCGCTAAAAATGAGATTTGCTTGTAGCGTGAATAATAAAGGAATGAGTCACCACAAAAAAATTAACACCTGTTATTTTTTTGTATTAAATAATTTCATAGTTTCGAGTGCCGGTAGATTTATTTAGGTACATAAAATTTTATGAAATATTATTTTCAAAAATGTACCCTTTTAATATCTATGTATTGAAATGAATATTTATATTTGGCGATTTATTTTATGCATCAAGTTGAAGAAGGGAGGATACAAAGTTGTTTACATTATGATACAAAAATAATGCGATACAAACTATATTAAACAAAACATTTCTTATATGTAGTTCTTTTATGTGTTAAATTCGTTGAGAAATAATTGTTACTAAGAAATTAATATTACTTATCTTAGACAAATAAAAACCTTTGACCTGCAGGATGTCATTATGATTGAGCTCTGGCGAGCAAACGGATTATTTAAAGTAAATATTCAAAATTCAAAATTCTTGTTATTACATTTGCTTTCCCCACAAATTAATAGCATGTCAGGTCTTTACCTAATTGTATGATTGTCACTGTTTGTCACAAAATAATACACTCGAACTCACAATTCACAACAGATTTTATTTATTTTTCCAATTTATATTTTAAAATGAAAATCAAATAACTTACGCTATGTCGAATGTCACGCAAAAATCACTTTCACTTTCTTAAAAGAACCGGGCAGCAAAAAAGCATTCATGGCAGCGGCCAGCTGTAGTACTGAGTATATGCTATGTTGCCACATCAGATCGGAGAAACGTAGGGCAAATTATAACAGAATATTTAGAGTTTAAATAATAATTTTCTTTGTTAATACAGTTATTAAAGGTGTATACGCTATTGAGTATTTACATATTTAGCTTTACAATCATTTTGAAGCCGGAAATAATCTATTATTCACTGTAATAAAGGCTACAGAACTTCTAACTTTTTCATTTTTTTTTTGGCAAAACTATAGTTTATTTCTGCAAATGTTATAAAGCTTTTTGATTTGTTTTGACCTGAAGTATTGATCCTCAAAATCTTTGCACTCAAACCGTTTACACCCTGTATTTATGAATTTTTAAAGTGACTAATAATTGTTAAATATGAAAATAATGAAATCATTCTTCAAACAAATCTACCGATACTGCCTCATGAAAACCAACAATAACCCACAATATCATTCCCCGTCTGCACAAATTATTTTGGGAGGCAAAAAGTGTTCGGAAATTAAACTCAAATTTTAAAGTGGTGGCATTCCTCATTCAAAACAAATAAATGGAATAATTGCAATATCAGGCATCTCAGACCGACGCGCTAGTATTAGTCTAAGAGATAGAGCCGGTTTTTGCTCGTCATCGAGAAAATGGACGAAATGTATCGTATTAAGTTCAATTCCTGAACTACATCACGTTTCTAGGCAGGCGCCAGAAGAAGTGATAACCCAGGATAGTTACAGGGGGTGAAAGTGTTAATTTTTTTTTTGTCATGCTCATCATCCAGTAAACGTTCCAAAATTGACTGCATACAATATTGTGATGCATTTAAGCAAATTCCCGAGAGGCGTCTGCCTAGAGCGTTACCATGAAGCTGGCAAACAGGGGTGAACTTGTCAAAAATAGGGGTGAACTTCGTCATTAAGTAAAAAGAACGCCATTTGCACCATTTTTTTGCTTACACAAAAGAATTCATAATTCAAAAGGACGTACAGCAAAATGACATAAATACATTTTTCATGGCGTCATTAATGTGGTCTGTACGACTTCATACATTTTTTTTAAATGCGAAGCCACATTTTTCATTACTGATTTGGAAAGAGCGGAAAATTTCAGGTCCGAATATGACTTTGACCATGACCTTGAACTTGTCCTTCAAGGTCATTCCAAGATCAAAGTTTGTTTGAAAAATCAACCTATTATAGCCAAATTAGGTGTACGGAGGGTTTTCGACGTCGCTGATTTCGAGTATGAAATCAGTTTTTGCTTGATAAAATAAACAGTCAGAATTCAGTGAACTGAATTTGTAATGAAACTGAAAGACTCAACGGACCGGATACAGGCAAACTAAGAACATAAACAATAAGCTAAACGGAAACTTGGAACTACATTATATATTATTTGAGGATAAGTTTAATATGAGTATTTATTCTTGAGTATGCCAACAATAGCAGGATTCTTCAATTCTATATGTTCAGCAAGAAAAATGGTAAGAATATTTTAAAAATTCATCCACAAAACATCACATATGTAAAGAACCAATTGCATTGTTAACGCTCTCGGTACAAGTAAAGCTTTGATTAGGATTCAAGTTTTGTTTAAACTAAGCAAAGCAGTAATCTGCAACGTGTTTGCATATCCAATTGATTGTTAGGTCCAAAGCAAACCACTATCACTTGGAACTGCGTTTGTTCATAGACAATAATTTCAACGGTTTGAAAAATTATCCGCCAATCGAGGATAGCCAAAAGTCGAAATCGCTGGTTCGCGGTAATTTTTAAACTGATGGTATTATTGACATGGAGCGCCTCGATCAAATCTAGTTTCAAGTGAAACTGGTTTTCAACCGAAGTTGTACAACAATGGCCCTTCTGCGCTGGACCTAACAGCGCGTTTGATCGTGTTGGACATGAAGAACTGTTAGATGCATTCAAGTCTGTAGCCAGACATTTTTTACGGTGAGGAGGAGGTGGTTGACTGGTCTGGGATTTTTTTTTGGAACGGGTATAGTTTGATTAGAACTTTTTATATTTCAATTCATGTATGTCCAGTACATAAAAATGTACATTCTTGTGACAAAAATAGTTATTCCGTTAAAATTTAATCTCCAAACCCAACATTTTGAAGGAGAGGGGTTGCACCCTCCTGAAACCACAAGAAAGGACAGAAAATACCCGAGAATCTCTATTACCTTCTGTGATATTAAATTTGTACTCAGAGCATATTTTCAGGGAACTTTTTTTTTATTTTCCGTTTCATTCTATAATCTGGTCCCCAAAATTAATATTAGGGAATTTTTCGTATTTTTCCTGTTAACAAAAAATGTTAGGTCTTATAGTTTGGGGAATAAAACGGGGAATGGGAAGTTTTTTTAAATATTTTTGTTAATATATTTTGAAGTATTCATTTTAAAAATATTATTCGTCATAATGAGTCCTTTGATATGATATATTACATGATGGGAGAGAAATATTGTTAATTTAATATTTTCCATTTAATGTTGTAATTTGTCCCCTAAAATTAATATTAGGGGTTTCTCTTTATTTTGGTAAAGTTCAGGTGCGGTCGTATATCTATATTTTTTTTCAATTTTTTACGGCTTATAGTTTCGGAGATGAGGTGGGGGGATTGGGTTATTTTTTTATACTTTTGTTAATATCTTTTAAATAATTTATTTTAAAAATATGAATGAAATATATTTGTTTTCGCCATAATGAGCTCTTTCATTTGATATATTAAAAGCAATTTTAATTTTATATTTTCCATTTAATTCTGTAAATTGCCCCCCAAAATTAGTAGTTTTTTTTTCAAAATTTTACGTCTAATAGTTTCGGAGATAAGGGGGGGAAACGTCGATTTTTTTAGTTTCCCCCCCAGAAAAATCAAAATTTATTCATTTACGATATGTACTCCTGATCGGGTCTTGAAACTATACACGTGCTTTCGGGAGGCGATTTCATGCTTCAGGGGCGATTTTATGCTTCAGGGGGGTGGCGATCCTGTACTCAATTTACCAAATTATAATTTTAAACCCATATTTCTTGGACTATTAAAAAAAGGTCGTTATGTGGTTTAAACCCATAGAAGTGACCTTCTTCTAGGCTCCTGGAGTTAAAATTACCTCGTTTTAATATTAAATTTACTAACTTTAAGGCTATCGGGGGGGGGGCAATCGCCCCCATCCCCCCCTTTCCGTCCAGTAGTTTAGGAGAAAATTGCTGTGATGTGAAAGAAGGAAAAATCCGGAGTGATATTATAAGGCCATCCTTTTATAGTATATACGAAACCCTAAAAAGGCAACAGACATACAATGCATTGCTTCACAGTCACAGGTCACAGAAACCTTAATCTTATCAGGGAACTAGTAATCAGAACCTTATTCCAAAAAGCTGACAGCACAATGGCAGTTGCAAATAAAAGACGCATATGCAAAGCAATTTACACCGTATCGATTTGTATAATAAACTGCTTGTTATGAAATCTTGAATTTGTCTTAAAACATAATAATCTATTTCTACCACTAATCTAATCTTAGTGAGCGTTCTGGGAATAGAGTTAGGCACTTATGTCGATTATATATGGAATAAAATTATAAAAATCTTACCTGAAAGGTACTGGAGATGGAGAAACCGTTGTATCAAGACCTTGTAAATGATACAGGCAAGTTGTGTTTGCTGGTAAAGTGTGCATAGGGCTTTCAACTATTCCTCTATCAGTTCCCCTTATCCAAAATTCACAGTTGTGTTTTGTTTCATGAAAGTTGGGGAGTCTTCATCTACAAATTTTACCTAAAATTGAAACACGTGTTATGAATTTCTAATTAGCAGTCAGATTTATGATCTACCTCTACTTCAAGCTGAAATCCATGTAACGCCTGAGCTGGTGATGCTTGCAAGAACGTTCCATAAGGCGACGTAGAGAATTCAACTAATAATTCATGGCCGCTGGATACTGTTTGAGGAATGGCTTCTCCACCTCCACAGAATTTTAAAATAACTGGGTCTCGAGTGGTATAACCATCGTATATAGTGACATAATCTTGAACGTCGTTGCATTCCTCCCAGACTTTTAAGCGGCGGGTACTGGCAGTACTATATAAAGAGGATTGGCTGCGAATCCACAACAGTTGGCCGTTGGTTTGTCGAACGACAATTAAAGCATGTTTATCTGAATAATATTTTTCAATGAAAAAATATTGCATATATAAATATAAAATGCAGAAATCAAATGTATTGAAGAAACAATTTATAACAACCTTTGGAATATATTTGATCTTAAAATTGTTTGTACCTGGTTGACAAATTATCTGATTAGAACCGTCCCTGGTGGCAGTTATGACGCTAGTCAGAAAAAACTGACATTAGAATGAAATTAAAACACGCCACGAAAGTAATACACCAGTTTATACAGAAAAATTTAACGCATTTTCAAACAAAAAATTTAACAGCAATTCGCTTATACCATCACGTCAGTAACAGTTTATAGATAATTATTGCTAAGATTTTAACAGCAAACTCGTAGAAGTAAACAATTTAAATAATAATAATTATAGTTTAAAAAAATAAAAAAATACTCTTTAATAGCTAACCGAACTAAAAAGCAGAAAATTTTAAGTTTTTAGTCTCATAAGCATGTCTTTAGTATTTATATTAAAAAGTTTACTTCATGTTTGCGAACCTTTCCATTTTTAGCAGCAAGTTCTACTACTGCCAACTAGATGACAGTAGTTAATAGACGAATTTGTATTTAGACAAGAACAGTGACAAAAAGACAACAAACGGGAAAATTCAACTTAAAGAATTGTATTGTCATCGGCCCTTGACACGTGTGCCAAATTTCAACTTAATTGGACTTCTTTAGGTTGGTGAAAATTACCTTTAAAGTTTCTGTTACATAGATAGCTAGATACATACATACATATCGACCTAATCAAAGCGTATTAAAAACCCACAAAAATACGAATTTCTTTTGTTTTTGGTTTATATAGTGCATCCAGTACACCTAGATGAAAAGTGCCCAAAACCGATACGGAGGGTTTATTATATCCAGCAGTGGAGTCAAAACAACTATCGATGATGATAAAATTCTAATCGATATCTGAATAAAATAATATCGGAAAGCTTTTTCAACGCACTATCAGAGAATGTATGAAGAGATGTAGAGTACTTTATATTATCAAAAATATTTTAGAAGCTAAAGAAGAAGCAACAACATGTAAAACGTACAAAAGTAAAAACAATGACTTGGGTGCCAACCGAACATTGATGGGTTGTCAATGCTGTTTTGGAATCTTACAGCTGAAAATGAATGACACACTTTTTATTGTATTCCCTGTTTTTATAATTGCTGATGCCATTTAGTAAGAAATGAAATGTATATTTCCTTGAATTGTTATTTATTTATACTAAACCAGTGTGCATCATATACCGAGAAAATGTTTAACCCGTTTGTTCCAAAGATTGCCGCACTTGGTGAAAATCATGATATACAAATGTTATATGATATACGATATATTGTATGCAGAATAGGGATACACTATTTATTACATTATACACTGGAAATAAAAGACCGGTTTTAGCTCTATACTTACGTGGTGGTATTTCGTGTTGACGTACTGCATAGTAACAAGTCAAATTACGAGGGTAAACACCAGGAAAATTCGGAGACTGAAGGCGGCAGTGTTTTTTATCACAGTCACTGAATATTCGTGAACAATATGTACCTGATATTAATTCTCCCAAATAGAGAGATGGTTCTGAATCTACAGTTGGTTCTGTTGTGTTGTAGAACATGGAAGGTAAATCTGTCAAACAGAGTAATTGTAAATAAGAGACCCAATACACTAGTTAAGTTGAAAGATAAAAATAATGTGAACTTACTTCCGCCATATCTAACAATAGCCGTATTTTTCCTCAAAAATTTATAGGTCATCCGATAATCGAAATTATATCCGTTGTCAATTTTTGATAATCGTAAAAGATTAACAACAACAGTTATTCTTTTTGTTTCGCTATAGTAAATGGCTGGACCCCAGGCGGTTCCACACCAAGAACCACCCACGTGAGGCCTGTTCGATTCGAATATTTGCAAGGCACCATCTGGACAACCATCCATTGTGAAAGACGTAAACCGACCCAACGTGAAGCTGTCGAAAGTTATCTACAAAAATTATGATATGTGCACTTCCGATAACCTCAACCTATGCAAATGAAATGTAATTATAGCAATGTTAATAGAGCGAATTTCTTAAAGCATAAAAAGAACAATCACACTCCACCATGCACTAACACCCACACAAATATGTCATCATTATTATTTTCAAGTCGTTGCTCATTTTTTCCGTTAGCCTTTGATGTTTACTCTTTGGGATCACGTTATGATTGACATTTTCTTAATGTTATAATCTCATCTTTTATTAGGCTGTTTTCTTGATTTCTGCACACATCTCTTAAGTACTTTTTGTTGTCGACCTTGTTGTCGTCTTGCCACTTCCACTTTAGCGGCTTTAGTATCCATTTTTCACAACCGTATGTCAAATCAAATACATTTTGGTTAAGTTGTGTTGGCATTCTAGATTTTTTTATCAAGTCATTCATTCAAGTAGGATTCCTCTTTTTATTTCCGGTAACAGGGAACTGATATACGTACATATTAAATGTCTCAGGTACTCATCCGCTACTTTCGGAGTTGTATGATTTATTATGATGTCCTGATGTGTATTCTAGAACATTATACATTATGGTCGTTTTCGTGATGTTTGTTATTAATCCTAAGCGTTACTAACTGTGTTTAATTTCAGTTTTGTGTGGTTGCAGTTTTGCTGAATTTTTGGCAACTAAGGCAATATCATCTTATCTCAGATGGTTGAGATATTTTCCAAATATATTGTGTATTATGTAGTCTAACATCTGCAAGGTACTTAGTAGTGCTGCTGATATTGAGACACCTTGTCTGACTCTCTGTTAGTGGGGAAATACTGAATTAGTGTCATATTTTCTGATTTTGGCTTTGGCTTCCTTGTACTTGACCAGCCTTTCCATATATGGCTCATCTATGCTTTGCTCTTTCAGTATTCGGATATATTGTATTGTCCTGCAGTGGACTGATCACACTGAGTAATAGTGATGATGATAAAAGTCAAGGCAAGTGGTGTTTGTTTTTTTTTTGCCCAACTAATAACTTTCGTTAAATAAGTATGTGATCAATTTCCCTGAAGCCACCACTTTCGTAGTTGTGCAAATGTGAGTGAACTTTATATTCTGTTTTGAAAAATCCTAGTTAATATTTTGAACAATATCAGGAGTAGACTAATCGTTCATGTATGTGTCTAGTTCTTAAGCAGTGGGTTCCTCGAAAAATCTATGATAAGCTAACTCCACATCTTCAATGAGTACTTCTAGTGTTTCTTTTCATTATTTTCTTTCTTGTCGTAACTAGGTGGCTTTCTTCTCTTAATGTGATTATTCCTCTTTTCCCTATTATTAGTTCTGTCTTAGCGTTGTTATAACTCTTTAGATTTACACAAGCGGGTTCCCACAGTTCCCGGTCAACAAATTCTACACTCTTGATGTCTGTTGTCTGTGTTAATTCCCGTGTCTGTAGCAACACCCTCTGTTTCAGAGCTTATAGTTGAGTACTTGTGTTCATTAGTTGCGTGTTATCTTGTTCCTGGACCTCCCTTCTAGCCGTGCTTGATATTGTTCAGAATTTTGTTTCAGAAAATTATTAGCTATGCTGTTGGTGGAATTTTTCTATATATATATTATACAGGAATACTTCCGTTCGTATGTTTAATGTTTGATTTATGTTTGAATCTTGCAAACCTTTCGCCAAAAACTCACTTGATAACTGCCGGGTAGTTTACAAGATACCTTATTCGTCTAGAATTGTTGGTTGTAAATTTGTTAATTACTCAATATTTAGAAAGCTCTGCATTTAAATGATTAATTTACCTGTACTAGTTCCCCATATTGTCCTCCTGAAGCTACGAAGGTGAGATAACATATGAAAGGGATCTTGTCGCCTTTTGGTCTATGAAGTTCTAAATCATATGTTTTTCCTATTACTCCATAGTAAGTCCTATTACACCCTGAAAAAAAACTTTTTATTTATTGTTTATTCACCCTAAATTTCTACAGTTTTTCAAATAAACTTTCACTATTTATTAACTTTACAATCTTATTTCTCAATTTTTGAAAAGTTTTGTTTAGATTTGTATTCTCTAAATGTCACTTAAAAAACATATTCAGAATTTTCATATCGCATGAATTTAAAATGTAAGAGTCTTGATCAATTTGAATATGGCAGAATACATACGTTCAATATATTCAAGAGGTAGTCTATGGAAATTAATTGCAAATGAATAGTACAAAAAATTTACATTATAGTTTACAAATCTGTGTTTAGTTTTATTTCTGTTTACTGCAGCTTAGTTGTGACATCTTGTAGTTTCTTTTAATAGTATTATTACTAAATAACACCTTAACAAAACTGTGTATTCAAAAAAAACTGGACGTTTTAAGTCTTATTCTGACTTCATTGCCAATGGGATTAAATGTGCTTGGGTGTAAATCGAGTAACTGTTATATGAATAAAACGACCTTTATACGCGTTGATTTATTGAGCAAAAAAATATGAAGAGGGAAGTTGACAAAAATTGTAATAATAGTAATACATTTAATTAAACATATCTTCCACTTATTAAATTATACTCTCCCGAGTTTATTTTGTTCCTACAACTTTAAACTTGCATTTTCCATATGAATATTTTAATTCTGTGGTGTCAGGGCTTTCAGTGTTACTGGCTCCTTATCTAATATGTAATGTTACGACATGTTATAATTGCTCCCAACAGAAAACTTCAGTCTGACATCTTTATAGAAACTAATTGACGCTGTCATCTTCATAGAGTTCATAGAATATTAGACTTTGATATGATTTGTGAAAGTTATGGTATCTAGCATGGAACTGTATTACTGGCCAGAAGAGTTATTTAGCTCAATGAAAGTCATATCAAAGTCTAGTTTGAAACCATCACGGTGCAATGATTCTGTGATGAAACTTTAGTTTTCTTAAAAGCAGCTGGGGATTAGGTTGAGTTAAAGAGTGGTGGGTACTATAATGTTCGATTCTACGACAAAGAAAAAGACGTAAAAGAATAAAGATCCTTTTATTACCCGGAATATTAGTTGTCCTAAGTTTGTGGCTGCCAAAGAATTACAACAAATAGATGAAACTGATCAATGATGCGTTTCAAACGCCTCTAAAACTAGTTGCGACATGTATGGTTTCACATAAGACAATATGAGCATGAAACTCAAAAGTAACTTGAGTTGCAGTTTCAGCACTTTTAAGTTGCGCAGTGTTCTAGACCTACTGGTCCAACCCAGAGTTTATGAGTTACCATGTATTATTGCTTTGTAATCACCGCTAAAAAAGTTTTTATTAGTTAGAAAACAAGTTTGTGTCGAATCCGGTACTAAGTAACTGTTGCGTTCCCGCAATTTGTTTAGTGTATTGTTTAAATTTGATTGAATTACTTCATTGATTTTCAAACTTCTGCACCTTTTCCAAAACCTTCGTCGCGCTAATGCTAATTTTAAGTGTTTTTTGCATGTAAAATAAAGACAGTATTCGGTGATTGGTGTATTGACATCCAAGCTATTTGGACGCTTTTTTGATTCCGTCTTAAGACGGCCGCTTTTTGTTGTTATTGTGTTACGATTTCGCGAGTTATAGTTCCGGTCGTAACAACCGCTAAACCGCTTTCATTTTGTTTCTTTTGTGTTTGCAAAAGCGCATCATTTGTTGTTAAACCCGCATTTTTGTTTGCTCAATCAATGAACATTACGTCGCTATTTTTTGTGTAACGTGTTGTCCAGACGAAGCTCTAAAATCAGTTCCTGCTGTTGCGGGGCTAGCTTCTGAAGAAAGACGAACCAAGAAAACACCACCTGCAGAGCTTCGACGTAAAAGGTCAGTGATTAACTTTTATTTGGTGTTTCATTTACGCGACGGCACGTGTTTTATTGATTGTTCCGCTAAAGGTCCTTCGTCAATTACATACTTGCATTGAACCAGCATTGAACTAAAACCGCAACATCTAATTCATACATTTTTTTGGATATTATATGTAATGTGCCATCGAAGACATTACAGTAACCGTTACTTAAAGTGCTTGTATTAGATTAGACTGACCCGGTCCTCAAACAATTGTACTTGTGTGATGTCTAAGACTGTGTCGTCTTGTAATGCGCTTATTAACCACTTTTAATTTATCTTGCTCAAGCCTTCCTTCAAATTTTATTTCACAACATTGTCCACTTTAATAAACTGACGAAGTCTTTCCAAATGAACAAAACGCGTTTTAATTATGTTTCCCATTTATCTTGCCATTTAAGTGTCACAATAAATTGCTTGTTCGATCCCCAATTTCTGTAACTCATCATTGAACCCTTTTAAGAATTAGCTCGATACATTAACCGTTTTATCTCCGTTGACAGCGGATACTGCTAAGATCATTATCTTGTATCAAAAATACATAAATTAGAAGTTATCGTGTTTCGTTAATTGCCTTCTACGTTTTTACATCTATTCATTTCGCTATCTGAAACATATTACTCTTACAATATTGATCCAGTGAAAATACCTTTTAGTTTATTTCCTTTATGTTTGCAGATTTAAACGTTGTTAACAATATCTTGGGCCATCCGTTAATTCATTATCGGGAGATTCGAAATTTCACCGTGAGCAAGTTACTTGTTTAAAATGTCTTCCTGCTGAATAACTAAAATATCAGTTTCTTGTTAAGAGCTGTTTCTACTAAGAAAAATTGGTCACTTATTGGACTTGGGAATTTTCCTAATATATTTTTCATGATCAGCTTTACTTCTGAATTTTGGACAAATACAATAAGTAATTGACTATTAGACGGGAAATATTAGAGACAAATACAGCTATTTAGAGGGCTTGTGGAATTAAACTACACAGTCTTCTATGATCAAAAATATTTTGTTCATAATAAAAAAACGCAATACTAACTTGCCGAGATTTTACAATCCAAATATTGTTTTTAGTCGAGAAGCTTCATCAGTTGCGCTCCCTTCAAGTGATTGAAATGTCTAACAATTATTTATTTATTTTTAGTTTGCATCTCTCACTACCCTTTATCTTTTCCTGGCGGCAGAATTTTAAAATACATGTCAGTGTAGCCCAATGACTTCTAATACAAAGTGTAGCCATTTCTTTCCGCCTCAACACTATTCGTCCAGCCGGTATACATATATCGTACATAGTAGTAGTACTTTTCATAGTGAATCAAGAATATATAAATCAACCAACGATAATTTTATTCACTCTTAAGAAAATTAGGACTATGATGATGTTGTCTGAATTATTGTGGAACCAAGGAAATTTTCCAATTTTGTACGCATGAAAATTTCTGATTTTGAATTTTGGTGTTACAAATTGCTCGTGTACCAAAAAGAGAATAATCTTTCGGTACAAGCACGTGAATATATCGACATTTATTGTTGAATATTTAAACAATATCTGAAGTATAAATTACGACTCTGGGTGAAGGGTAGAGGACTACCTAATCTATGTCCTTTTTCAAGAAATATCAATTCAAGCTTGATGTCCATCAATTGAATATGACTTTTTTTTTCAAAAAAGAAATGAATGCCAATTTAAGTGAAGGTTTTGATCAGATGTATGGAGATCAAACGGGTACTTATTACACCAAATGGTAAGTATCTTACTGCACCGATTCTATTACATCATTTATAAAATAAAACCACAAAGGTTACTTTTCGTGAACAAGGCTAATCAAATTCAATAGCACACAGAAACGAAAAAGATGTCTATACTCTATATGAGAATCATCCGGTATCAGAGTTTATATATGGTTCATTTTTTTACTTTCGAAAGCATTATTGCTATGTCTGTGCTTTGCATTCGACCTTAAAGCTTGTACTTCTGGAGGTAGCCTGTAATGGACAAATATCGTGCCAAGACTAACAGAGCCGGCAATATCAAGAGGCTGTTTCACTCTATTGGGAGCTGCATCCAATGAAATAAGTCAAGCTTGTCGTTCATTGGCTGCTTCCACCCACCAAGTGAAAGAGCCTGTTACCCTCTCTATTGCTCTCCCGTTTTACTCTTGACACGACATTTGTGCATTACAAGCTACCTCTAGAAGTATATGCTCCAAGGCATTCGACACATGCTTCCTTGTCATGAATTTGATGTCAGAATTTGGTCCACACGTCACAATCTTAAAAAAAAAACATGAAAAAATATGAAACTTTGACGGTTTTCTGTGAAGTTATAAATATTGTGCCGCGAGGGCCAAATTCTGACAGCGTAGACGTTATCAGTATGGAGTGTTGAGTAAAAGGAGGACACACTCTGTGTATCAAAAAGTGTCAACAAAAGGGTATCAATTTGGGGGCGCCACTGGGACGACGGGGTAATTTGTTCGTAGAATAACATTTAAAAGACAATTGAAAATTCTAACCCATACATTTTACAAATTACAACAGCAGATTATAATATGTTCTTTTTTATAATGAAAAGTAAGTATTTCTAAAAATAAATGCTGTAAAGTTTTTATTTACTTGTTATAAATGTAGTATTATTGACATGATTAAATTGAAAATTATTTTCAGTTAGTTATATTCTTACAAAATATTCTCTCCATATGATCTGCGAAAAAAACCAACCAAAAATGTGTGGGTAAATAAGAAAAGATGGTTTTGTTACATGCCTGAGAGCTAACATTAAAACCAAAAACTGACGCTCAAGATTGGTTAATTATTAATAGGAAAGAAGAGTTTATGTAGTTAGAACAGAACCTATCAAGAATTTTTTTTGAAAATGTGTTGTAAAGTAAGTACACATCCAAAAATTGCAAATTTAAACATCATAGTTAAACAACCAGATTTAAAATGATTGGTAAAATTTGTATTTAATATTAATAAATGTATTCACTCAATGAAATACATTGTACATAGATAAAAATAACTTGCAAGCAAAATTTTATTTGTACATTTTTTTAGGAGTCAAGATAAATATCCTACACAAATTAAACTCTGAAGAACCCATTATTATATAATTACTAAACTGATTATGGCATTGTCCATCGAGAACTTGAACAAACTTCTGAAGATATTTTTCCAGGGCCATTCACCAGGCGTACCTTTGGAAATATTTAAAATAGACCTACAGCAGAAAGATGCCAAAAATAGTCATTTAATTGTAGTTAATGGAGACAAGAAAAAATATATGGAAAACCAGTGTCTGAAAATGTTAGAATCATTGAAAAAGAAAATAATCTAGCATAAAATGCAAGTGAAATTTGTTCCATAATGATAACAGAAGAGATAACTTAATTATAGCAGTTTATTCAGTGATGAAAAGAATTGTTAATTTATCCAGAGAAAGGTGAACAAGGAACTAGAAACACCAACTTTTCAAAATAAATATGTTATATGAACACAAGAATGTAAAAATAAATAATTTTTATTTACATCTAATTCACCAACATCTATTTGTTAATAAGTGTAAAAATATTACAAATATACAAATTTTTCCCAATGTTTAACTGTTTCAAAAAGTTTTATAAGAAAATAACAATTATAAAGTCACTCCGTTTTATAAAAAGTCAAAACTGGGGCACACGCTTATTAATTTATATCACAATTAACACACTATAAACTCATCACTTGCAGAGATTACAAAAAACGGAGACAACCATTTACAAAGAGAAGTTCACATAACAGATTTTCTACGTTTTATTTACGATTTTTACTAATAATTTTACATCGTTCTCACTTTTCAGCCGCTTCACTTCTAAATGTAGGATTTGTGTATTTCAGTCCGTTGACAATTAATTTCATAACATACCCTGTGGTCACACTTGCGCCATTCTGGTCATTTCTTGAACTTCTTATTTGAAACCGTCCGCTGGACACTTTTTCAGTTTTATTCCCATATAAGTTTGTCCTCCTTTCACTCTACACTCCATAGTTATCAGCAAAAATACATCGGAAACAATGTGTCAAAAGTACAAACAACTATTTATTTCTTGTGTGCTGGCGTTTGCAACGTTATCTTGAATGACTATATGTTCTACAATTTTGTTGAAAAAAAGTGATAGTCCTACACAAACTGTTTCTGTCGTTTCACTCTAGAAAAATTATAAATTTGACAAGATATTAAATGTGTATCCTTAAGGCGGAACTACTATAATACAAAGTGTTAAATACTATATGCTGAAAAATATCTTCTTAACAGATGAATGAATTCTGCCCTATTACTGTGAATGTTTTCAACCTAAGAATCCGTTCCCTTCAGCAATACTTATATTAAACTTCCACCCGATAAAGCTCTCGATACTGAGCAGCGTTCTCAAGAGATGCTTTATATTGACATTTCATCTCGGAGAACTTTTCTAGTGCAATTAGAATTACGAGTTTCTATAGTGTTTTATTAGGTTCACTGAATTTTCAATAGTGTTTGCCTGTGGAAAGGTCTGGATCGTTAACCGCTTGGAGAATTGATCAAGAAAAAGTGGAGCCTTATCGATGAAGACAAGTTTCAAGTTAATATCTAGTGAAATATCTGTTTTACGATTTTAATAAAGGCTTATTATTCGAGTTATCAGAAAATTAGATAAATACTTACTAGTGCAATAACGTGGCTCATCAGACGAATCTCCACAATCATTTTTATTATTGCAGAAATGATTTAATTGAATACATCGATCATTTGCGCATTTAAATTCGGTTATTTTGCAGGTTTTGTTGTGAACCACTAGTGTTCGGGCTGAAGTATTATCAGAAGCTGTCATATCCACTAATATGATCAGAAAGAGAGCGGCTAGCCTTGCGAGAATCGAGTCCATGTCGAATACAAGACACCCTGAAAAAAGTTTATATCGTAATCTTACATATTAAACATATACATGGTTTCTCACATATGAAGGGATGACATTGCTATCGAAGAAACAGTACAGTACAGTACAAACACGATTAAATGGATATTTCAGAGTCCATTCGACCAATACATTGATATAGCATATGTTAAGTTTTATACATCGCTTTGAGACAAAAAATAATTTTTTAGTTTATCTGCTACATGATTCGCTTGATTTTTATAAAAATATGTATTTAATTTTCTAATTTGGCCCACAAAAGTAACATTAGTGTTTTATTTTACTAATATAAACTTTCAGGGAAGCCTTTTATAATCTACTGTCTGAATTTTTGGCTCTGTAAATTGGAAGTATAGGGGAAAATAGGTCAAGTTTTAAATAATAAGTTATTAATAAATCTTTTAGACAAATTATTTAAAAATACAAATAAAATATATTGTAGTTTCTAAAGTGGGAATTAAGTCGATGTTTAATATTTTTGTTAATATCTTTTAAACAAATGATTTAAAATATGAGATATTTGTAATTTCTTTCGCGTTTGAAAGTTGTAATTTTTATTTTCCATTTAATTCTATAATGTGTCCCCAAAATTAATATTGGGGTTTTCTACAACTTTTTATTATAAATTTCAAGTGAGCCCCAGTACTCCTAATTATTTTCAAAGCTTTATGCAGTATGGTTTCGGAAATAAAGCGGGAAATGAGAATTTTTTATATTTTTTGTTACTGTCTTGTAAACAATTAATTTTAAAAATATATTTGTATTCTTCATAATGAGTCCTTTCATTTGATGTAGATATTGCATGATGCCTTAGAAAATATTTATTTTTTATTTTCCGTTTAATTCTATAATTTGGCCCCCCAAATTAATATTAGGAATTTCCTCGTATTTTTCCTGTAAACAAAAAAAAATAGGTCTTATAGTTTGGTGAATAAAGGGGGGAACGGGTATTTTTTTATATTGTTGTTAATATATTTTAAAATATTCATTTTAAAAATATGAAAAAAAATATTTGTTTTCGTCATAATGAGCCCTATGATTTGATATATTACATGATGCGTTAGAAATAATTTTAATTTTATGTTTTCCATTTAATGCGATAATTTGCTCCCTAAAATTAATATTGGGGGTTTCTCATTATTTTGACGGTAAAATTCAGGTGAGGCCCTATATCTCTATTTTTTTCAAATTTTTACGTTTCATTGTTTCGGTAGATAAGCTATGGGGAACGAGTACAAATTTTTATATTTTTCTTAAAATCTTAATAATTTATTTTAAAAATATGAAAAAAATATATTTGTTTTCGCCATAATGAGCCCTTTCATTTGATATATTACATGATGTGTTAGAAACAATTTTAATTTTATATTTTCCATTTCATTCTGTAATTTGCTCCCGAAAATTTCTAGTAGAGCTTTCCCCTTATTTTTCCGGTAGAATTGAGGTTGAGGCCGTTTATCTCTATTTTTTTTTAAATTTTACTTCTTATAGTTTCGAAGATAAAGAGGGAACGGTCGATTTAGTTTACCCCCCAGAAGTACCCCTAAAATCAAAATTTCTTCATTTACGATATATACCCCTGATCGGGTCACCAAATTATATACTGATACCAAATTGCAACCTCTTCCGTCCAGTAGTTTAGGAGAAAATTGCTGTGATGTGAAAAAGGGAGACATCCCCAGTGATATTATAAGGGTATCCGTATATTGTATATATGGAACTCTAATAATGATTTCGTCCAACGTTATTCTCTAGTGCACCAATAAACATTTCTTTCAGATCGTTATATTCTTCTTTGTTGTTCTCTATCTGTGGTTCCACTTTCAAACTTTTCTCATGTTTTGGGTTTTCTTTGTTCCATTTCTTTGGAATATTTTGCTTCTTGATATACTTCATCCCAGTTCTAATTATTGACAGTACAATATTGCGATAGGAGTCGTAATCTGCTTCCGGGTAAGTTTTTGTAATTCTGAGGCTATTATTAAATCGTTGGTTGGTTCACAAAATGAAGTCAAACTGATACCTTTTTGAGCCCCAGGGATTTTTCTACTTATTGTTTAAACCAGGCAAGGCAAAAGGCATATTGTTCAGACAAATTTACTAACTTATCGCCCCTTTCGTTTCTTTTGCCGTATCCTACATTTCCAACTATGTCGTTTTCACTTTCTAGTCCAAATACACTATTAAAATCTCACATTAATTTGAATAAGTATTACCCTAACAGGCAAAAACACAAGAAACACTTGGATGCAACCGATGAATTTTATTTTACATAATACTCAAACTCAGGATCAAACGAATTACGAGAATAAATGCCAAAGAAATTATATATAACAACGGAAAAACGAGAATATTTACAAAGATAAATGAAGAACGGTAGAGCATTTGAGATGACGGATTAGTTATAGAATTGATAACGGAACGACAAGTTTAAGTTTTATTTAAAATATGGGATCTCTTTAACAAATGTCGGCAAAGAGAGAAATCCCAAGGACCTGGAGCAATATGAATATCATACTATTACACAGGAAGAGGAGATCAAATGAACCTTGTGTACTGTCAACATATAACATTTATAAAAAACGTTCACTAAAGTTATTACAAATCGCATAACTAAAAAAGCTGTAAGAAAATGAATTTATCGAACAGATTTGCTGTAGAAGAGATTATAGTAGAATCGAACATCTGCTTACAAATGAGAATATACTTTCGAAATAAATCTAGCATTTGTCAACACTAAAAAAGTTCCGAGACACTCGGCAATTATGGAGTTTGTAAAAAGCACCAATAGACCTCCGATAAATATTGCTCTTTGATAACATCTCATATACATCTAGATGAAGTGTACGGCTAGAAGACACTCTCACCATCTGTTGTCCAAATTGTTTAGGTATCAGTGCATTAGAGGATGCTTCGAAAAAAATTACATTGCCAAGATAATAAGGGCATCTTAATAAATTGAAGAAGGCTGTATAACCTGCTGATATCGTTCTTATTGCAGAAATCTCTGAAGAATTGCATATAATGTTAACAGACCTGATAAAAGACAATGTGAAATTGGTTGAAAAAAATATTACACGCATGAAAGACCACCCACAACAAGCCAATACCAATTTGGAACTGGACGGAAGATATAAAGAAAGCTGCCGGATTGATATATAGGGGACTAAGTTCAAAAATGGACCAAAAATGATAAAACAACTTGACGGTTGACTTACATTCCACACTAAATTTATTGTTTACTGTGTTTTATATACAAATATCACTTTAGGAATAATATCATATATCCTAGGAAAATATTTTAATAATCGTCACTATTAACATTCATGATTACTAAAAATGTTTGGTTGATAATTTTTGATGTGTCAGGAATTTAGTAATCCAATACTGTGAATACTTACCTATGATATCGGATAGACACAACGGTGTTTCCCAAAAGTACTCGTACATTGATCATCAACAACTGTATTCAACGCACACGTTGATCAAACAGTAAATTTTCGCATGGCTGTAATAAAAAAAAATAATTACAAACAAAATTAAATATTATTTCAATCTGTCATATTACATAAAAATTCATTTGCAGATTTTCATTAATTTAAATTTCTTTTATGACCCATCCTATCCTATCACCGAAATATCGAGGCTTTCGTATTCGCTCAAATTAAGTTGAAATATGATTGAAGTTTTCGATGGCTATTGCGGTTTTCGTTATGATTTCAGCCTAGGTTATTGTGTAAAGGTATCAGGATTATCTTAGTATCGTGTACAGTAGGGTGCTTTTTTTTTAGAGCTATTTTTTTTTTCGGTCCCATGGTGAAATTTTGTCGGAAGTACCATAAAAAAAAGTCCCTGAGAGTTTGAGCCCTTAATATTAATATTAAGTACTAGACCAAGGCGTGTAAAGATTTCCCATTTAAAATACACGTAAAACTTGGTTTTTTATCTTTTAAATTTTGTAACTCAGAGGCATTTGATTGGATTATCTCGCCCAAAGATAGGTCTTTCTCAGAATTGAACGCTCTACAAAAGTCTCCATTACAGTAAAGTCATAACTTCCACCTACGGGGTAGTACGGGCTCCTAAACCTAATTTTTTCATAAAATTTGCGTTTTTTTGGATTTATCTCGTACACAACACTAGCTACGAAAAAATTGTAAATAACAAACTTGTAGGAAATTTAATTTCCTACAAAAAAGTCTTTGGCACCAAATCGTAATATTAATACTTTTTGAGATACAGAGATTTTAAGTTGAAGTAGTATGAATTTTAATGGATTTCTGAGTTTAATTGTTAAATTATCAACTTTTTATCATAAATTCTACATTTTTCATCAAAATTTATAGTTGCTAATAAAAATGACTATATTTAAGTACAATTTTCATTGAAAAAAAAAACAATTTATTTAATGATGTTTTCAATGAATTACAAAAATATTGGAAACAACAAAAAATCTAATTTTAGTAAAGTCACATCTATAAACACAATTTATACTTTACAAATCATTTTTCCTCGAGCAAGTTGATTTTGTGCACAATGGATACTGTGAGCGATGATTTTGTACTGTTTGAAAAATTTTTGTCTTTCATCTTCATTATGAGTTAAAGCTTCATTGAATTTTTGAGTAAGGGCAACTCCTCGTTCAGCAATATCATTTACCACTTTCAAGTTTTTAAATGTGTCACGACATGGTACTCAGGATTTGATTCCCATGTATGTGGTTCATATTTATAAATTCAGAAAGGTCAAACTGTTTAAAAATGAAGGTTGAGTTTGAAGTCACAAAGTCACTGCAGCAAATGAAGAAATTAGGTTGTAAGGCACTGAAAAATGCTTGTTCGATTTCTCGAAAACTTCAGTACTCTTCAACTTTTCAACCATTTTCAATTTTTCTTCTGGTAACACCGTATCATAGAACAGAGCCAAGCAAGCTAATTGTTCCAAATACCATAAATGTCTTGATAGTTTTGCAAGTATTGGCAATTTCTTCGATACTCAATGACTTTTATCCAGAATTTGGTGCCCGCATTTGGAGCATTGAACCATATTTTAACGTAAAATAATACAATAAAAACACAGACTTTACGTAGAATATTCAGTTGCTGCTGAGACTTAACTGCTTGCGGAATAAATAAATTTTTATACAATAAAGAGCTTTTGAGAGCCATCTTGCATGATGACAAGCCCAGGTGTTTAAATTTTACATCTTGATTGTTAACACCACCCAAAAAGATACTGCTCAGCACTAGCAATTCTTTATAGTCGTCCCTTGGATGATTATTCTAATTGGAAAACAGAAAAAGGAATAAAATTGTGAGAAAATTGCAATTATTTTCAATAGTTATATAATTTTTTGAGCAGTAAACTAGATACACGAAGAGAACTTTTATCGGTTAATAAGTTTATCGATAATGTTAAAAAAGGGATAGAATTGACCAAATATTCAAGCAGAAATAGATCTAAAATGGGTAAATTGAATAAAAAGTAGAAAATTGGTTGTTTTAATCTCACTTTTTATAGGAACTCTACATGCAGTAGATAATTAACAGATAAAATAAAAATCAGAAGAGAAATTGACATGGATTTTTTAGTAGGAGGAAAAAAAATTGGAAAAAATCCTTTCCAAAATTTTTTTTTCTTTAATTTCACCTTCAAAATGTTCAATTATACAATTTTTCAATGGTTTGTAATGTGAAATAATAATAATCAGTGATTTATTATTACAATTATTACAATTTATAGTAAAACTAATTTATTTAACAATTTAACTTACAGATTCCATACTACTTCAACTTAAAATCTCTGTATCTCAAAAAGTATTAGTATTCACGATTTGGTGCCAAGGACTTTTTTGTAGGAAATTAAATTTCCTACAAGTTTGTCATTTACAATTTTTCCGTAGCTAGTGTTGTGTACGAGATAAATCCAAAAAAACGCAAATTTTATGGAAAAATTCGGTTTAGGGGCCCGTACTACCCCGTAGGTGAAAGTTATGACTTTACTGTAATAGAGACTTTTGTAGAGCGTTCAATTCTGAGAAAGATTTATCTTTGGGCGAGATAATCCAATCAAATGCCTTTGAGTTACAAAATTTAAAAGATAAAAAACCAAGTTTTACGTGTATTTTAAATGGGAAATCTTTACACGCCTTGGTCTAGTACTTAATATTAATATTGAGGGCTCAAACTCTCAGGGATTTTTTTTTATGGTACTTCCGACAAAATTTCACCATGGGACCGAAAAAAAAAAAATAGCTCAAAAAAAAAGCACCCTAGTGTACAGACGTAACCACTTAACATCATACTAATAATATTGTTAATATACTTATACGTATGGGTTAAACTTCTTAATATATATGGTTCCATTAAAATTTAAAAAATATCTATTTCTGTACTCATCATCAGCAGCATATATATCCATAGCCGGATTGTTCATATGACTTCCATATTTCTCTATTATGGGCCTGTTGTTCCCAGTGGGTGCCGACTATTATTTTATATCGTCGGTTATCTTGGCTCCCAGTCTGCTTTTGTCGCTGCTTGGTCGCCGCTCTACGATTCGGCGGGTCTAAGGATTGTCGGAACTCCTGGCAAGGTGGCCAGCCTAACTCCACCTTACTTTGCAGATTCACTTTAGCTATCTTAGATCGTCGCTAAGTATATGGCCGCGGAGAATTATGGGGCCCATATACGGTACGATTTGTCTGTACGATCGATCATTTATTTATTTGAAGCTGAAGTATAAACACGTGTTCTAATAATTCAATACGTGCCTAATAAAATGGAAAATGAACTTCTTTTCCTTTCCTATGTGGCGGTAACTTTGATTCGGCTACAAAACAAAAAAAGAAAGCCTAGAAAAATGTGGGTTAAGAAATGGCTATTAAAGAGAAACCAGTATTCGCATATAAATATTTTAAAGGAATTAAGGTTCCATCTAGAAGATTGGCATAATTATATGAGAATGATGGAACCCACGTATCTAAAATTATTGAAACTGGTATCACCCAAAATACAGAAAAGCGATACAAACATGAGAAAAGCTGTCAGTAATCACGAGCGTCTTAGTGCAACTTTGCGTTTTCTAGCCACTGGACGATCATATGAAGATTTAAACGATAATTTCACCCCAGTTATTGGGAAAAATCATCCCAGAAACCTGCGCCATCATTTATACAGCATGTCATGACTATTGTAAGGTATGTACTCTAATAAAAATCGTTACGATATTCATGATTGCATGGGTTTTTGTAAGTAAATCGTTAACGATCTTGATATACACTATCGATTCGTCGTTTCGATCGGTCTGAAGCGACGGATCGTACAGACAAATCGTACCGTATATGGGCCCCTTTACACCTAGCCTTCTTTCCATATCACTTTAGGTGAAATGCAATTTATTCGTGATATCTTTAATACCCAAGTCGATCCACACGTTTGGTGCGATATTGAATTGTTGTGGCTGATATTTGATGTAAATCTATGATGAAAAATAAAAAACACTTTACACTTTATTTAAAAAAAACTGTAAACTGTAACTGTTTTTTTTTAATCATTTTTGTATTTCTGATTTGATGCGGTTGGTGTAAAGACGTTTCAAAGTTTGTCATATTCGCTTTGCCAAGTCTGCTTGAAGATTGTCTTGTGAGATTGTTAATTGTCCTAAGTATATATACAAGATGTCTCATAGGTCGAGGTCAAGCCGGAACCGAGGTCTTTTCACGCCTGTCTTTATTTTTCTTATTTTTTTATTATGGTGTAATACTGAATAATGGTTCTGTAAACTCGTGTCCAAAATTCTTAGCTGCTTAGAAGAAAATGTATTTTTTTAATAAACCAGGTATTCAAATCAATACTTCGTTGAATTTTAAGTGACTGTATTGGGAAAGAAAGTAGAACACGAGGTTGGCAAGTAACTTGAAACGTTGGCACATTTAATAAGAATTCCAAAATGGTATGACCTTTGTTAGATTATTTCTTAAATTGTGGACAATATTTTTTTTGTAATGAGATCCCATTTTGATTTTTTTTCTTATTCACTTCAAGATTCTACTTTGTGTCAGACGGAAACGTTATTTGATGAAGTCTGAGGGATTACTTTTAAATTAAATCTTTATAAAAAAGATCGTTTTATCAGACTAGCGAATTTTCCGATATGAGGAAATTTTGTGATGCATCTTGTCTCATGCAGGTTCATATAGCCATCTATTTCAAATGTCGACACATCCAATCATAAAATTATTAAAAAAATGTCTACCCATTTTTGTCAAGTTAACGTCACTACCTGTTTCGCTCACACTTCCTGAAATCATTCCTCCCTTTCACACAAAGTAGAATCTTAAAGTATGGCGTTAGGGACAGCCTGGGGGTACACTAAAATGCTTTTTAAGTAAATAACAAACAAGAATGAAAACTGGGTTTCATTACAAAAAAATATTGTCAGTGCCAAATAAAAATTGTTAAATTAGTAACTTGCAAGTTGAAGCTTATATCAGATGAATTGTAAATGCGCCAAAAAATTCATAAAAGATGAATGAAATTAATAGCGTTCTTTCTGACTTCTGACATATGTCAAGTCCGTAATGCTATATATTGCAAAGAGAGAATTGGAGTTTTTATTAGAAAAGCAAATTTTGTGGAGGTTTTCTTATAAAGTGGATGTGACAGAGGCGGAAATCCTGAGTGATATTATAAGGGTATCCGTATATTGTATATACGGATACCCTAAAAATAAAGAGAAAAATAAATATACATTCAATGCAACTAAACACATATTTTTAAGTTTTTATATAAGTCTCCTTAGTAAGTAGAAAGTAATATAAACATAGATACTATTTTCAATAAATAAATAGATAAATAATTATATTCTTGTACTAATTTGATAGTTCTCCTAAACTACTCATTTTTTAAATCCGTTTGGGTTTTCATGAGGCATGTTTTCCCACAATATTTACCCGATTTTGACAAAATTTGTTCTGCTGGCACTGACTTTACCAACATGCATAATTTTTTTTCTTCAAATTTCTACTTCATCTGGATATGACAAAGTTCGTACCTGCCAAAATTTAAGTTCATTATCTTTTTCATAAACAAACACTTGTTCCATATATTGTTGTTGCATAATAATACTACCAGTTATTGGAGGCGTTTTAGCACTCGATTTTGTTATTACCTGCAACAAACTCCATATGGAATCTGCATTCAATAAATTCATTCAATCCCAAACTGAATATCCTGAGTAAATCTTTTATTTTATAGAGCTGTTTTCGAAATTATGTCTAATAATATAATATACTATTATAGATCTCAATGGTTTATGAAATCTTTAAAGTAAAGAAAGACTAGTGAATAGTGTTCAAAAGTTAAAAGCATATTAAATAATTTAATAAATAATAATATAAAGATATAATCAGTTATGAATGACGACTTATTTATCTTACTGTCATAGCAATGTAAAAGTAACGATTCAGTACTTGGCACAGACCTACGAATAGAATTATAGGTCTGTGGTACTTGGAGTCTTATCGAGTATTAGTAACGAATACATTTGTAACAGCCTTACATATAACTCAATTTAAAATTAATAACCTTGCAAACTTGGTATCAAAATTTCTTTGACAGGTTTTAGTTAACCCAGGAAATTTTTCATATACATATTTCTATCCTAGGAATTAAAGAGAAACGGCGTTACAGATAGTACGATTCCGAATTTCGAGTCTTTGGGCGCTAGTTTTTCCTGAAGCTCCTAGATGTCGGAATTCATTTCGAAATAATATATTACATATTCTAGTTTAATAGAGCGATAAAAACAATGGAGATGTTGTTAATCAAAGGATAAAAAATATATAACGTTATTAATGTGAAATTGCCAGAAGACCTCATTAGAATTAAATATACTGCAATATTTAACTTATGAAAAAAAGAAGTCTCTTATTCAATAAGTCGATGACAGCAATCAGCTAACTTGTTTTTTACCCTTTCGTATAATTTATTTATCCCAAGTCCTCTTAAAAGTTCTGGAACCCTTTTCCTTTAACCATAGTTATTTTTTCCGTAACCGGCTACAGTTTTTAAAACTAATTATTGTTTCATAAGTTTATATAATATGAAGACGCGAGATGTAAAGACCGACATCTAGGATTTTCGGGGAAACTAGCACATATAGGTTTTGAATCTGGAGCCGTTCCATGTAATTGCTGTTACCCGTAATTCCTAGGTTAGAATGTCACGATGAAATTTTCAGGTTAACTTCACCTGTTAGAGATATTGAATACTCTTCGAGGTGTCATTCTTTTGTACGCAAGACAATAATATAATATATATTGTTTCTGGTTAGGGAACCTTCATCAGTTGCGCTTCCCACAATTGAATGTCCTCTCGAACACTTTTTTATGTATTTGATACATTTCGTTAAATTTGAAAACCTGAAAATTTCATCGTGACATTCTAACCTAGGAATTACGGGTAACAGCAATTCCATAGAACTGCTCCAGATTCGGAACCTCTATGTGTTAGTTTCCCCAAAAATCCTAGATGTCGGTCTTTACATCTCGCGTCTTCAAATGTAACGAAATGTATTGTTACGAAATTTACCAAAGCCGACCCTGTTTCATTTGAGTACGACAACGATCCCTTTGATGTAAAAAATGGTTCTCGAAAAGACTCGGCAGCTGCAGTAGTGATGATTGATTTTGCGAGAATTTTCTATGCTGGTTATATAAAGCTGTTCTGTATAATTTGATGTAAATAAAGTTCTAGAAAAGTGAAAGTGAATATTGCAATTTGGTGATCAGAAGTGAAGGATTAAGTGCAGTGAAAATCGTAATTTGATTTATGGAAACCCGTAGCATGGACTGAACTACCAAAAAAATTGTCAAGCAGATTACGGACGGACTAGACGAAAAAATAGCACAGATTCTAGAAAAACGTGACAAGAAGGAGAAACAACATCAAGAAGAAATTCAACAAAGGTTAGTAAAATCTTTTGATGAAAAACGTAAAATAGAATTAGAAAATCTTGTCACCACGATGAAAAGTGAACAACATAATTTAATTGAAAGATTATTCTCGAAATTTGAAGAAAAACGAGAAAATGATTTTAAAATATTTGAACAAAAACAAGATCACATTGAATTAAAACGACAAAATGAATTTAAATTATTAGATGAACAGAGACAAAATGATTTTAAAGTAACTGAAGAAAAAAGACAACTGCCATTTGAACAATTAATGCAAATTGTACCGCAAGTTAATGAAACAGTTAATGAAAGAATGCAAATAGTTGAATCCGACATAAAAGAAATAAACGACGACATAAAGATCCTAAAAAATAATGTGGAGGCCCTTGAAACCAAAGTAGAAATCAGTGCTATTCAAAGTAAAGTAGAAACAGAAATTTAAAAAATGCAACAGGACTTACAGGGAGGAAAATACTAGAACACCGTGAGTACCAAAGGTTCCGTTAGCAAACCACCCACATTTAATGGCAGCTCATCTTGGCCCATGTATAAACAACAATTTGAAGCCGTGGCTACAGCTAATGGATGGGATAACCAAGAAAAATCCACGTTTCTGGTAATTTCGTTAAGAGGTCCGGCCCTAGAACTCCTCCAAAGTATTCCAGTCGATGAACAAGGTAATTTCGACAAGATCATCGCCATCCTAGACAAACGGTACGACAATCAATCCTTGAGCCAGGTATACCAAGTCCAACTGAGTGGAAAAACGCAAAAATCAGGTGAAAGCCCCCAAGAATTCGAAGCAGAGATTAGGCGGTTAATTCCAGACCTGCCAGAGGAAACAAAAGACCAGTTGGCCACACATAGTTTCATAAACGGCATCAGAGATGTGGAAGTACAAAGAAATTTAAGACTGAGTGGCGTAAAGAAGCGTAATGAAGCTCTACTTCGGGCTTTGGAAGTAGAAGCCGTCATGAACATGTCCAATCCGAGGGTCCGAGCAGTTTCTTTTAACCAGGAAGAGTCAGAGAAACTATTTCGAGCGTTGCTGGCTGGTCTGAACAAAATATTAGAACGGCTACAAAGAACTGGCACCAGAGGGGTATGTTACCGCTGTGGACGGACAGGGCACTTTCAACGTGATTGTCGAGTGAGGCTACCTGAACGATCACCGACCAGGGGTAACCAACAGAATAGCCACATGTCCAGGGACTGTCAGCCAGTCAGCATAAGGGGGCGAATGCTGACTGACCCTCCACCAGCCCCCAAAACGTTATCCATCCGGGGATTTTGCAGAGATAGCAGCAGCCTAGTCATCAGAGGCACCATCAATGGGCGAGCAGTTACCATCACCATCGATACCGGCGCAGCTGTGTCCATTACCAAGTCCAGGGTTTTGAGAGCATCAGAAATTCGACCAGTTACCAATAACATCCAGCTCAGAACAGTCACCGGCGAGTCCCTGTCAATACGATTTTATACTGGGAATGGACCTAATTAGCCAGCATGGATTTATGTTCGACCCGAGATATGATGTTCTTCGGTTCCTAAATGAGGAATTTGTATTGACACGGCCCGTCAACAGTTCAGTCACCTCCATAAAAATTGTGTCAAAGTCTTCAGCTAGAATTTCCGGTCGAACGGAACAGATTATTCATGGGCAGCTAGAAAGCAATCCTGGGAGCTGCGTTGGAATGGTGGAGCCCGTACACTCAGCTCATGACTACTTAGTTGGGCGGGCTATAGTTAAAACCGGACGAGATATACCAATCAGAGTCCTGAATTTGTCCAACAACGACATCAGAATTGCCAATGGTCAAGAGATAGCTTGTTTCGAGCCAGTAGAGACCATCATCAATTGCGAAGAAGAGTACCAGACGTCGGAGAAGAAGACAGGGCCCAGTAAAGAGTTCCTACAACAGTTTGCTGACCATTTGACACACCTGGCACCAGAGAACCAGAAGAAAGCCAAGCAATTTATCACAATTTTTTAACAGTCAAGATGGAACCACCGGTCGCACCAACATCATCCAGCACCGAATAGATACCGGAAAGGCTCAACCCATCAGAATACCACCTAGACGACTACCATTGGGACAACAACAGGCAGTCGAGAAAAACATCGAGTCCATGTTACAAAATGGAGTTATTGAGCCATCTATCAGCCCATGGTTTGCTCCCGTCGTGCTAGTTAAAAAGAAGGATGGAACCACCCGATTTTGCGTGGAATACAAGACTCGCTCCCTACCATGGAGAGGATATTTCTGATCGGGACGAAATTTACCAAATCCGACCCTGTTTCATTTCAGTACGACAACGATCGCTTTGATATAACAAATGGTTCTCGAAAAGACTCGGCAGCTGCAGGAGTGATGATTGATTTTGCGAGAATTTTCTATGCTGGTTATATAAAGGAAGCAGCCCAGGATCGCGAGGAGTTAGAACGGACGACGAGCGTATATCGTATTGTTATTGTGAATCAGCTGTTTCTAGAAAAGTGAAAGTGAATATTAGTTTTATAATTTTAAATTGAATTGTGGGAAGCGCAACTGATGAAGGTTCCCTAACCAGAAACAATTTATATTATATATATTGTCTTGCGTACAAAAGAATGACACCTCGAAGAGAGTAAGTTTATATAAATTTAGAGTATACTAAAGTTACATATAAATTTTGATTGCAATAGTTGCCATCAAAAGATTTTCATATTCATATGTAGTTTGATTTTTTCAAAACGTATAAAAAATGGTGACGCTTTTATTGACAGCACTAATATTTGTAAAATTTTAATCATATGCCATAGAATCTAACTCAAATACAGCAGTTATCCACTGTTGCGATAAATTGAGTCACTTAATTAAAATTCAAAAATTACTTCTTAGTAAAATGATTTTTACTTATCGTTGTACATATTCTCTAGACAATCGTTGTTCCATAAATCCTAAATCCTCTGCATTTTTAACATTCATAAGAACGCCAACGAGGGTCTTTGTGTAGAAGCCCCTTTGTTCCTTCTACGAGAGTGGAAAACTTGCTTTGTAATGACAGTGTTGTAGTATTACATTTGACTTAATACCTCCTGTAGTACATTTTTTAGTCACAATTTCATCGCCATAAAAGCATACCCGGTCTGCTTTTGCTTCGGTGTTATTCATTATGTTTGAGACGGTTGACAGTCTGGAACATGAAGGATTTCTTTCCTTGTGTATGCAATGTAAATAGGTAAAAGTCGTTCATTTAAAATCTAATACCGACTCTACAATATTGTATACAAGCTGCATCGCATGATTTGTGAAGATATCGATTTTTCAGCGCATCGAGATGGCTTCTCTTTTCACGTTCCATCACACACACAGTCCATTCGCGTTATCAAAGGAATCGAACAACTGCGGTTCAATGTAAACCACGCGAGCGTTACATTAAATATAAACGCTGTGCTTAAACGTCACGTTAACGATAATGAACACGGATGCTGCTATTTTTTTGTAGCTACCAGTAGCAATTATTTATATGCTTCGTCTTTTAAAGGTTCCAAGATTAATTTTATTAGTGTTATTAGTTTTAACACATGCCGGATATTTAAAAACAATTCTATAAGTAGTTAGATCGGCTGTATCAGTCCATTTGCTCGCTATAAATGTTTCTGTTAGTTGGAAATAATTCCAAAAAAATAACAAAATGTTGATAAACGTGACAGATGAAATAATGTAGAAGGATATGAAATCCAGTGATCGGCTGTCAATTTCAGGGATATATCGGATACACTGTTCATATGGTGACCGTATATAGCGGTAGTGTGAACATTGGTATGTTAGAACCCAAGTTTAATTGGCAATTATTTAAACCTGGCTGTCAAAGAACATGCACTACTTTGAGCAGATCACGGTATACAGTACCTATGGAGTATCATCCAGAACATAATACCATTCTCACTTCCAGCGTGAAACCATAAAATTTATTATAAACGGAACAATTTCAGTAGGAAGGAAGTGAAGATAATGTCAGTGAAATTATTTCCTATTTATTCCCTTTTTATAGAAGAAGCTGCAGTTTTCTTGCCTGATTTTTTATAGGGGTGCGCTTACTTTTTTTAGCTTCGTTTTAGATGCATTTGAGACAAATAATTATGGATGTGGTGTTGTTCTAATGCGCTTCAACTGTGGTCTTTTTGGCCGTTTTTTTTTGCTGCTTCCCTAGCTGAAGATTTGTTTGTCGTCTTGACTTAATCGCTGGAAACTGCTCTAATCAGATTTTTTTTAGGCGCTGACCCGTTTCGTCGCTAAAGCTCCTCAAAATGACGATGCTGTTATTTTGAATAAACCAGATGTAGCTTTTCCGTTAGTTTCAAACTAAAACTTCTGCGACGGCCGATTTAACGTATTTCCTGATGAAATCTGCTACTTTATCGGTATTAACCTTTTAGTTTGCAGCAATATATTTCTTGATCACTTGCAAAGACGATCGACCACGTTTCTTTAAACTTTTGATGGTATTGTTGATCATCTCAGATGTTTGTGAATGGGAAGGTATAGACCTTTGGATTCTTGAGTTTTCTCTCGTTTTTCGTCAGAAGTTGTAAAAGCAGTCCAACTGTGAGTTTCCGTATCAGTTATGATGATAAATAATTTGTAACTCTTGCGATAGTCGCTGTATCAATTTGCTTGTAAAAAACGTCGCACATATACGGCTGTCTAGAGAGGATATCTAAAAACAGAATTTCGTATTCCGTTCTTTGAAGTGCGAAACCAAAGCCATGAGTGTTCCTCGAAGTCTTCGTGTAGGCCCGTGTCGCTAAAGATATCTGAAGAAGCTCCAATAGACCCCGGGAAAACAGCTTTGAATATGGCTGTTTATCTATTTGGTCCGCCGTGAAAACCTATACAATTTAATAAACCGCTTTTTCGCTGAGGAAATCCTTCATTCAATTAGTTACTTTGAAATTCGTCCCAAGAAAAAAGCTCCTCTGCTATCTTCTCTTAAGTTCCTCCTTCATTGCAGAGGCAATGGTATTATTCCATAGTTTTCTGACCTCTTTGTCGCACCGACTCTAGAGTAAAATAAAAAAGTACGACACGAAAAGAATTGATCTGGAATGATGAACATCTATTATAATATCTTATGAACAGTTATTTAGAACACCGGAATAAGGTTGAAAAAACCGTTTAAGATTTGTATTACCCATGGTACAACACAACACAACGCTAAAAGAATACATTCGAACACACTACAAAACATTCACCTGTTTTCGACCTCCAACGTACAGTGGTATTTTTTTAATATTAGTTAACACAGGAAGAAACTTATATCCTACCAAAGGTACAACTTCGATATCACTCCTAAAGGTGAATCAGAAATTTTCTAATTTTTCGTCGCAGTTGCAGAAGAAATCCGTAGAAAGTCTTTAATAATGCTGCAGCAAAGGTCTAAAATCCTAGTAATCTCCCAAACAGAGAAAAGTTGGCATCGGTTGTTTCAGGAAAATCAAAGCCTTTTTTATTACCATATCAGCAGCCCAGTAAGAAAAAAAAATTATTTGCTTGAACTAACAACATACCGTAAATTTCCGAAGAATCTAACCTCAAGGATTCTCAAGCGAACAAGAGAGCTGATCATTAAGTCTTACATCCCTATCGAAGGTCAGAAAAAAATCAAGAAATCCTGGTTGTACAGACTATATGGTTTGCATAAAATCCATAAACCCATTATTCCTCTTCGCTCCATCGTGATTGCCATTCGCACTAATACCGAGAACATTGACAAATACGTAACCAAACTTCTAAAACCTCACGTTGGAACGACTGACTCCTACATTGAAGATTCCGGTCAGTTTATAGAAAACCTAAAACTTAAGCTGGTATGTCTAAGTACTTCTTGGGAAATAACACCACAGTTTAAAGAAAATTGCTGTATATTCCAAACGTTTCGGGGTCTAGGTCAGACCCCGTTGTCAATGGTTAAGAAACTTGGATAAAAAAGGCACAATTCTAAGATGTAAATTAAAATATTTGACAATGTGTATTATTTGATTTCTGACGTAATAAGAGAATTTTATTTGCAATATACAGGGTAGCACACAAACTTCTAAAGATCATATAATCATAAAGTTCCTTTCAAATTGAAAGAATTTGAAAGGGAGCTCTTCAGAATTTTATGTGGCGCTCTTAGGTGCGACTTTGTGCATTGGCCAAAAATGCGACAACTTTGTTGATTCAGTGATCCCATTAAAATCATAAGGGAAAAACCTAGGAAAAAACCTTATGAACTATCCCGATATTGGGTTGTTCACAAGGACATGACCATTAGCAATTTCTTCCTTAATCATCGGCTACCAGGAACGATTGAATTCTACGGAGGTAGTACCGATACAATTGTTTTCATTTAACAAAATTAAAGCAGACTCTTTTAGTTTTCTTTTGGTGTTGTGTTCTTCTTTGTGTAATATAACTGAATTTTGAAACTGTATTTTATGACCAAGGTCCCAAGCATGTTCACAAATTTTGCATTTTTCAAATTGTCGTTTTTTTATGTAATTTTTGTGTTCGTTTATTCGAGAATTCAAAGGTCTAGAGGTTTCTCCAATATAGAATTTATTACATTCACAAGGGATTTTATAAATGCAATTTTTTGTATTTTGAGTTGTGCTATTTGGTTTGGTTTTTTATATAATTGATTTTAGTGTATTTCCTGTTTTAAATGATGTTTTGATTTTATATCTGTTTCCCACTCTTTTTAGTCTTTCTGATAGACCCTGTATGTATGGTATTGTTATTGTATTAATGTGATTGGATTGGGAGTCAGTGGTACTTGGTGAAGTTTGATGTTGGTTGTTAGGGATTGTTTGATAGTCGATTTTGTTTAACTCGTTATTAATAAATTTATTTGAGTAATGATTGGCAGAAAGTACATTTTTTATAAACGTTTTTTCTTCATTGAGTTTATTGATGTTAGAACAGTTGGTTTTTGCTCTGTCATATATATATTCTGGCGAGCGATGGAAGAAATTCTAATAGACCTCGGCAAAACAGATCAGACAACCACATTTTATCAAAATAAAAAATTTATCGAAATGATATCCTCGTTTTTGGATATCGATGCTTTGCTTCCGTAATTGTATGCTTCTTGGAGTCCCTATTGGTGGCATTAGTGACGTGGTCAGTCCTGCAGTGGTTGCATAACTGGACCCTTGTTTATACAGGTTCTAGAACAGAGCTGAAAATGTTCAAAAGCGGACTCAGTAACTAATGGACCACCATGAATATCAGTGTTTTGTGCTGCCAACTACTGTGGTGAAATCGGAACAGTTATACTTACGCTTTTACACATATACTGCATCCATAGCATGTATATTTTAAATATGGCGATAAAGAGTCAGCTCAAGCAAATGTTAGTTAGTTTCAAAATAACTGATCATTATTCCATTCAGGCAAACTACAACTATCCATGTTTGTCAGGCATAATAAATCATCCGGAATATTCTTCCAGATTTTGTCAAAAGACAGATTTCAATCTTTCGTAATATGATTGCTTGTGATTCTACCACCCAGTAAGCTATAGAGCTGTTAACTGCGACAGTACTAATCCCTCAAACTTTGACTAAAACTGAAGACCTGACTTCGCCAGAAGATGAGATTGGACTGAGACTAATATTGCTATAGCTATCAGATATAAGATCGGTATCAGAAGTTCGTAGTTTTATATCATCTGAAATTGTGAGACCTTTTGTAAGAGCTCCATTAGAAAGAATCAAAGAAATTAAAGAAAAGTAACCTCGGGTATTGATAGACATTTCAGCAAAAGAGGAAGTTCAAATCGTCTTGAGCGCCAATCACAACTAAAAAATGGCAAGAAATAGTTTTAACACAGACACAACACTATAAAATCTAGAGATTTTTTTCTTACTCAAATTGCATCATACATAAGTAACAGGTCATTAGCTTTCTTAGGAAAAATTAAAGAAACCCTAAGGGAAAGAAAAAAGGATACTATAGTCTTTTGTTTTTCGTGAAAAATTTAATTTTTCATAATTTAAATTTGCATAGTTACTTATAATCTAAATTTTATATTGTTACTATGTTACTATATTTAAGTACAATAGTTTGTCATTGTTCCTAATGATGGATTTTCATGCAATTCTTAATGTTCCTGGAGAGAATATCTTCGAAAAATTACAAGTTTGTTTATTTTATAGCTTACTTTAATTGTTTTAAGATTTTTATTTTTGTTGACTCATATCTCTGACTTTATACTCCTACTGCATTTAATATTTTTAATTAACTTGTAACCAAACATTGTTGTGGCACTAGATGTATTATAAAAGTGTTGTTCATTATTCCTATTTAATAAAAATTTCGTATTGAGGTTATATAACACAAAGAATGTAATTGTAGTAAAATTGTTTTATTTTATAATTAAATCAGCCTAGGGCAACATCTCTCAACTGAAGAGTGGGGACACTTCACTATTGTTGTGAAAATGAAGCATACAGCAAATTTTTGTTCCGTGTATTTTAAACACATTTACAGTCTTTTCGGTTTGTCGGGAAATTTCCAAAATATCTAGGGAAAAATGTTTTAAAATCCTAAAATGAAGCTACTGTAAACAAAGAAACATTTTTTTGATTCAATGCGTTTACCTTCGTTGCAATATAGCAAAAAAAAACTGAAGAATAGGAACAACTAAGCCTTGTAATTTACTGCACTACTTGGTTCGTAAAGTTCAAACTAAGAAAACTCATCAAACGTTGTTGTAATTGAAAATAAATTACTTAAGTGAAGGTAAGATTAAAAAACAGTAAATATTATAAGACAAAGCAGATGGTTGGATCCCATAAAATTATTCAGGAGTAAAGTTTATTTACTTTCTACTCTGAATTCTGTCGCATTATACTAAATGTAAAGCAAGGCATTACTGCCGTAATAAATAGTTTGCAAACTCCAGCTGCTTTATATAAATTTCCATGTCCTCAGACGTGCTTCCTTATTTTTTAAGTCGGTATAAAACTGTACAATTTGAAAAGCGGGTTTTATAACAAATGAACGCTGTGTATCAGTGATGTAAGGAAACGCTAGGTGACAGAGAAGTTCCATTACAGCCTGAAGACTTAGAGGTAACTAACCACATGAAAAAGATGTTAGGTGAGTTTTTATCTGAGATAAATTAGATATGTAAGGAGTATATACAGAGTAATGACATCAAATTAACCACAATAAAGAACAATAGGGTTAGATGTTTCCGCTGTGCTTTGCTGCCTTTAATTAGCTAAAAACAATCAATAACTTCTTCAGAGAGACTGATATTCAAAAATATATTTAGGGCAAAATTCAGTTATAGATTTTATAATAATTACCAATAACAAATTAGTCCGACAAGTAAAGGAAACAAGAGTATACAGAGGATTGTATAGAGGACCAGACCACTACTTAGTAATATCAACCACAGAATCATAAGAAAGCTGTACCAGTATAGGTTAAACATAATATTAGAACAAAAAGAAACAAAAAATACCTAAATTAAGATTTGCTAAGTAAAACAGGCAGCATTAGAATGTGTGATAAAAGAGAAGGAAGTTAGAAAGGAATAATATCTAAAAATAAAGTCGGTTAAAAAAAAAGAAGTAGTACATGAAAAACAATATATCTGTAAACAATATCACTACTGAACATAATAATGAAATTGACAAACATAAAAGAAAAAGTGTTGTGAAAAGAATCTGTAGAAAAGCAAAGGACCTTGTCATAGAAAATAAAATACATGGTAGATAAACTTTGCAAAATGAAAAAATACAAATAAACAACATAAACGAACAAAAATGTGTGGAATATTAGAAACAACTTTGGCATAATGGAAACCCAGAAGTGCCAACGATTCAAGAAGAAGATGTAAAGGGTTTGGATGGATTTCAAAGATCTGACAGACAAAAGCTATCAAAAACAGTAAAGTGGCAGGTACAGAGAGTATAGAAAAGTCAGATCAACAATAGATGGAATATTTACGGTAAACAAATTCTAGAAAAACACAGAATATGTCAAAGAAATACTTTTAAGATGTAAAGAGTTCGAGAATGCTTTTGACAATATAAACAGTCGCATATAAAGTGTATATTTTAACACCACAACTGGAGTAGACATAGAAAACTAACTAGGGAAATACGAACAAACAAGGGGGTCAGATAAGGCTACTGTATTTCCTCAACAGTCTATAAATTATTCTACTGTCCCTTTTGTCAATTCTTTTGAACAACCAGTAAAATTTTCATCACTAGATATTTTAGAACTCTAAGTGAGAGAATACCTCAAATTTCTTCAAACCTTGGAAATATTTAACAACATCAAGGAATCTTCTAATTGTAATTTTATCTTAATGATCTATTAGATGTACACAGTAACATATTTAACTTTTTCAAATTGCCATTTTTTTATTTAAACTATATATTCTTTTATCCAGAATGGCATGAGGCTTTTTTACTTTACTAATTAATATTTTGTTTGAAAATTTCATGCCAAATGTCGAAACTGGTAATATAAGTGATATTATTACAAAGTATATAAATTTCATTCATGGTAATATTGAGGGAGCCCAGCCAAGCGTTCGCTGCAACTGAATACAAAGAACGACACGATGCTGTGGCAAAAATACTGCACCAGGAACTAGCGCTGAAACTTGGGCTATCACAGTCGGTAAGAACACCCTACTATTTATACAAACCAGAATCTATTTCAGAAAATAACAACTACAAACTGTACTATGACCGGACGATATTGACCGATCGGACTGTTCCTCACAATAGACCAGATATACTTTTGTTAGATAAAATCTCCAGAAAAACAACCTTAATTGACATAGCAATCCCTAAGAACAATAATAAAAATATTAAGCAGGCTGAAAAACCAGCCAAATATAGGAATTTCAGAGACAATGGGACATGAACAACACTCGAACGGTACCAATTGTTATGTCAACAACTCGAGTAATCCCAAAACATCTATTAAACAATTTGAAATACCTCGGTCTTGACAAACATCTTTACCAACTGATGCAAAAAGCCGTCCTGTTAAGAACAGCCCGGACAGTCCGAAAATTCACGGAAAACTGCAGCCACGACGCCAATCACGGGCCTGATAACTTGGCAAGGGCTCCAACAGAGCTAAACCCTTTTGATATGTAGTAGATCTGGGGTTTAGTGAATTTTCCCCTAAAAGTACGCTATGCGTGCCTTAGAGCGAGTGTGCTGCCATACATTGTATGGTTAAGTCGGAGGATTCAATATTACAAAGTAGTGGCGTTCACCATACGTAACACGTATTTAATTCTTTATATTGTTTTAAAATTCATTTAACGCCGCCGAATAGAAAAATCTTCTAAAATAATTGTTCCGATAATAATAGCAGGTACACATAAAACCAGTTGAAATAAAAAAAGAGCAACACATTGGCTAACCCGAAATTTCGATGAAAAAGCGGCCTCGACAAGGTTTTTGAAAATAGTCTGACAAATCAGAAATAAACATGGCATTCGAGTATTTTCTACACTGGCTACTTAAAGGCGGCCGTTGTGCAATTTGAGTAGTTTAAAATTTGCGGTTTGTCTTTAAATCGACAGCGCAAGAAGTGAACAGCTGAAGTATTATTCATTGTGATTGTAAACAGTGAATTTATGTTTATAAAAATAAAGACGTCGAAAGTGTAAGTGAATATTTGTAAATTTTTGAACCAACAGAATTTATTGTAATATAGTTTTCAAGGGACGGTCAAAACTCCCAGTAGCCATTCAAGGCGAATACTTTCCCTTAACTCTTTTTCTAAAAGCACAAGATCATTACAAGTCATTAAAGGTTTGTTGCAACAAGCTGCATACTCAAAATTTTATTTGCACGTATTTCGGAATCTATTTATTAATTATCAGTTAAGACAACCGAATTTTGTAAACAAAAAAAAATTAATGTATGAGTTTTTTGATAAAGGTGGAGTGAGGTGAGATTACGTCTGTCTAATCTAAGCTGCAAGATGTTTGTGAAATACTGAAATAGTATCAAATTATAGTTAGGCTACCACTTTGAAATAATCAACAAAAACCTTACAAAGGTGTATATCTACTGAAATATCATCAGAATACAATTATTACGAAATTGTTCATATTAAATAAAAAAACAAATTACTCTTTTAGATTGAGATTATTTGTGTGTTGAACTGGACTCGAAAGACAGAGGACGAAGTACCTATATATTTAGCATATGTTACAGGGGATATGGGGCATGCTTTCTAACGTTGCATCAGTGCGAGTTGACCAAGGGCAATTTTTATTTCCCTGTCAGAAAGACTTTACCCCCGAAATTAAATCACAATTTTGTATTAATTGAATAAGCGGTACTTTAGGTAAATGCTAAAATAAAGGGTGTTCCAATTTGAGATTAATTTTTAAATTTTTAATAAAATACACAAATTATTTGAGAATGATCAAATCTTTTATTTCAAATGATAGTACAATTGTTTCGGTTTAGTAATGGAAAACATTATCTTGTAAGTGACCACCTGCTGCCGTACGACAAGCTTCTAATCTTTTGCCAAAATTTTCGATAACTTTCTGGCATAACCGCGGTTCAATTACTTGAAAACAGTCAGTTCTCCTTTCGGCCATCAATTGTTTGTGGATCGTTGGCATAGATATTTTCTTTCAAATAGCTCTATAGGAAATAATCTAGAGGTGTTAATTCGCAAGATCTAAAGGGCCAATTTATGTTTCCTCTTCGAGCAATTATTCGATTACCAAATTTCTGTTTCAAAAGATTGATTGTTTCTGCTGCTGGATGAAATGTCCTGTTGGAACCACATATTCTGCAAATCAATATGTTCCAATTCATCCCACAAAAAGTTAGTAATCATCGTTCGATATCGATCACCATTCACAGTAACAGCATTTCCATTGTCATCTTCAAAAAAGTATGGACCAATCACTCCACCAGCCCACAGACCACACCAAACAGTTACTTTTTGTGGATGCATCGGTCTCTCCATTATTTCTAGTGGATTTGCTTCACCCTAGATTCGACAATTTTGCTTGTTAACAAATCCACCCAATTCAAAATGTGCTAAAAGTAATAAAACAGTAAGTATATATTTGTCGCGATGATAAAAAAATTAAGGTCCTAACGTTTTTGTGAGGGTTTGTGTCTCTCCCAAAAAGCAAATAGGATTTTCAGGCAAAACTAGCTCACAGAGACTCCAAATCATGAGTCGAATTGTGTGTAACCCCGTTTCCCTGTGATTCCTAGGATAAAAATACGTTAACTAAAACCTATCAAAGAAATTATGAAATTCATTTCGCCATAAAATATTAAATTCAGTTATACGTACTAAATACATAATTATTCGAGATTTCAATCAGTTGGGGAACGCAACAGATGTAGGAACTCAACTAGAAACAATCGATTGAAAAATCTCGAAAAGATAGTAAACATTTACATATCATTTCGCTTTTGGAACAATAAAACATTACTTGCACCGAAATGAAATACTGGTGCAATGTGATCTATTACGTTTTTAGATGAAAATGTGATAACCGAAAATCCAGTATATTTATATATGCAGTGACATATTTCAAGAATGGTAAAGGAGTAGCAATTGCTACCCCAGTATTTTATCGCCCAATTATTTACAATTATTAAATCATTTTGTTTTTTTTTGTAATTCCAGGAAGTAGCTTTTGGCTTAGGAAGGGCTAATTCAGAAAAAAAAATGTCCTTGAGAGGGGCAAATCCAAAAATAAGTTTTAATGACAGAAAAAAGGGAGAAATATTGACTACGGCACTCTAAATTTAGTTCTGGCTGTATTTTACAATAGAACGAAGTGACACCTACCTTTCAAATTGTTGGAAGAGTTGTACTCAGTCGGAAAATTAATTGTTTCCCATCGTAGCTATACCTATCAAAATTATTATTGGCCTCTAATAATATTATGTGGACTTGAGTTGAGCCAAAAATAGATTGGTTGGATTGATTCAATAATAGCGATACCTGGTTTTTTAGACTGAAGCCTTTTATCACCCATGAAGTCAAGTTATACTGACAGTCCGAAGATAAAAAATTCTAAGTCCAGGTGACCATAACTGAACAACTGGATAATCTGCGTGTTGCAAATTTCTCATAGCGATATATATTTTTGTAAAATATCTGATAGTTTTCTTTATTTTTTCAATTTTGGTTGTTTTTGTTTTCAAAAGGGTTAGTTCTAAACAGTTTTTAATTTTGTTACACTTATGGGTATTGTTCAGAAGAATCTAAGCCAATCAGGGATCCAAATCAGGCAACGCCAAAAGGCTTCTAGCCACCATACCTCTACAATCCTCATGGCAAAAAACAACCGAAGCCATAAATGGGGTGGTAGATTTGAGACAATTACCTAAGTTAGTGTTGCAAAAACTACAGCCACTATGACTATACAAATTGCCGCCCAACGTGAATTTCTATTACCGGGGTCTTGCCACAACGGTAAAAATGGTGAAATTACGCTGTTGGATATAGCTGAAGAGCTGTTATTCATGCTGTTTCAGCACATAGCCAAACATCTAGTATATTTTTACAAATATTTAACAGAAGAAACCACAATTATTCTTGTAAATGTAAAAATTTGTCACGAATTTCTGATTATAAATCGCCATACGCTTTTCATCATATTCAGGATTTCAACGTCCTGACAAATGTACGACTGATAAATTATATTGTCCTAAAAGGGAATGTGATGATTCAACTCCCGTCTCGAATACATATTTTATTTTTCTTCAAAGTTTTACACCCGACAAACAAAGCAATTTGCCGTAACAATAAGTATATATCAAATCTAACATTCAAGACCTCAAGTATAAAGTAAAACTTCGTACATTAATCAGCTCTCGGTAGGGAACATTCTAACTAATTTGCAGCCTTTGCCGGCAATATTTTCTCTCACCTTCTGTGACCGAAAAGAAATGGAAACCAATAACAGCAGACATTTTACCATAACTGTAATAAGAAAGTAGTATTACTTCATCTGACCTTTTTTTTACGAGGCCATTCGGAAGAACAGGATAAAGATAAACAGAAAAATATATGATATGACCTCATATATTTTTCAGAGGAAAAATGTTTCTAATAATTTTGAAAGCGGATATAGAAAACATTAACTATTTTTATAATTATAATATACATATGTTATTAGTTCAATATATTTCACATCACATAAGCTATGAATTCATTTACTCTATAAAAAAATGTATAAACGCATAGAACATTAAATGTGTTACTTATTGTCTATACTTGTATTTTGTTATTATTATTTTCAACTTTTTATTTATACTTGGAAGTCGGTTATATATATTTTTAATGTTTTATTGAATATCACAATTTTGATAATTAAGCTACCATGTGATCAGATTTCGCTTATCTTTTAAGAAATCTTTACTAGTCTATAAGTGTATTCAAAATAAAACAGTCATATTTTTTGTAATCAAAAGACAGAATTTAATTGTTTATGAACCTTTCCTTTGGTATCATGAGCCCTTTCTTAACAGTGCATTGTTGTCGCTAACGTCGATTTTTAAGTTTGATTTTTATTAATCAAGTCACCCAAAATAGGTTGAATCGTTGGTTATAACAATGATAACTGTTCCTCTCTAAACACCAAGGTACACTTTTTTAAATTCTTCCGAAACTTTCAGTACCATATCTGCCCAAAGGTTTTGAAAAAACTCTTACATGTATTCCGATCTCGATGTCGGTGTTCGATAAATAAATGCTAAATTTCCAATTGCAACCACATTCTTTTTTTTATATTCAAAAGAACATCTTCCTGCAAAACAGTTAACTCATTGCTTTATAAAAATAAAAAAATAACACTGCATTTTAAAGCACTCTCAAATAATTATGCCCAATTAAATAGACATTCCCTGTTCAAAATATCCAATAGAATTTCATACCGAACTACAGGAACTGTAATATTTTGTATGCAGTCTATCGGAAAGACCATTTGCCAGATAAAGACAATTTTTGAACCTATTGGAATCTATCTGCTAGTCCACTATAGCCAGTTTTCTCTATTGGAATTAATAGGATTTTAATGTACCCCTATTTAGAATTTCCTAATATAGAATAAAAAATGTTTTTAACGGTTTTCCTATAATCAGTAAGTTTAATGTTTTCTATTTGCAAGAGCCATATTCAAAATGTAAAACTTAATATTCGGTTAGGAACTTCTATAGTAGAACGTCAGCTGGTGAGTCTTTACTGTTGAATACAAAGAGACAATATTTGCGAGGGAACCGCATAGCCAACACAGGAAAAACTCGCTTTCCATTTTCCGAAAAAAGATGTTTTTGTCCGATTTTCTCGTTTCTGCCCTGTTAACTAAATAAATTTTATGATGCAACCAAATATCAAAATACGACAGGCATAAGTGTCGCACGTGGCCATAGGGTTGAGATAAGGACGTGATCCTGCAAAGTATGCATGAAATGAAATTGTTCTGAAAATTATTTAAACCTACTTAAAGAAAACTTAATTAACATAATTTGAAGAAGTATTTCTTTTTAACCGACTTCCAAAATGGAGGAGGTTCTCAATTCGTCGCGTATTTTTTTTTGTATGTATGCCAAGTAACAATCAAGTTGGTTAAATTAGTAGATAAGTACGCAATGAAGGATTTTTGATTTGCTTGGCACCGGCTTCAAAATATACTAGATTGGTAGGTAATTAATTTGTACAGAATGAGCACCTTTTAATGTTTACATTTTTTACTTCCTGGGTAGGTACCTACCAACATTGAATGTGTTATTTATTTGCTAGAGTTGTATCTTGTAATAATTATTTTTAGCTTTTTAGTTATAAGTAGAAGTCGGTTATATATTTTTTAAAAAGGTTTTATTTCATAACTAAGTTGATCAAGCCACATACATATAGCTCGAATAAAAACAAAGCAACATGGGAAGTAGTTAATTACACAGTTAGGAAAAAAAAGAAAAATATATATTTTAAATGGGAAAATCGGAGAATGAAACAAGGGAGGCTGTTATAAACAAGTTAATTGAATATTAGGTTAATGCTGGGCAAAATATAAACTAATTATGGTAGAAATAAAGTTTTTACTTGTATGCTATGGGTGAGCAAGTGTATATAACTGAATTTTGCTATTGGATGATAACAGGCCATGATGACAGTCCACGAAACTATTAACCGTTGTCATAGACAGTGTTTTCAAACTGAAATCAAATAGTGCGGATATTTAAAAAGAGTGACAGAAATGAAGCAGACAATTACAGACCTACAGCGTTATTATCAATACTGCAAAAAAAATTGGAAAAATAATGCATAAAAGTATATATGATTTTCTAGAATCTAATGAAGTAATATCAAATTAGGTACGTAAACAGGAGAGCAATAACTAGATACAGCCATTTACCAGGTTTTAGAAGAAATAATTGAAGGTATAAATAATAGTGAAACGGTAGTAGGTTGTTTCTGGGATTTATCCAAGGCCTTTGACTGTGCTAACATAGACATTCTTATTAAAATTTTAGGAATTCCATTAAAACTATTTAAATCCTATCTCCTTCATAGAAAACAATTTATGCCAGTTATTAATATTATGGCATTATTAATTTGCAATCTTTTACATTTCTTGCGTTTTTTTTTTTCGTATCTGCCACTGTTTTTGTGTAAAAAATGATCAATTTCATGTGTACCATAGAAACAAACAATCCTTTTCTTATTTATTTTCTAGTAGGCTGCTCTCATATTAATTCCTCTTATTGACACAGTAATAGTTGTGCGTGACTTCTCGAGAAATTTCACCAATATGACGGCTTTTTCAAACGCAGAAACGGCTGAGATGCATTTCGTCTACGGTCTCTCTAATGGTAATTCCTTAGACGCGTCGAGAAGGTATGTTGCAATGTATCCCCCATCACACTTTGTTTGGATGGCTTCATCAACGATTAAGAGAAACCTAGAAAACATGATTGTGTTCGCCAGCGGGATATTAGAACACTAGAATTAGAAGAAGTTGTACTTAATTTAGTTGACGAGCGACCAGATACCAGAACTCGGAAAATTGCTTTACAGCTACATGTACACGGTATTTGTCCTCTTAAAGGAACAGCTGTTATATCCACTGTTCCTCGTGATTTTCCTAACCGTCTCGCATTTTAGTTTTGAATGCTGGATATGATTAGAATACACCCAGAAATTCTTGAGCCTGTTTTATTCACGGACGAGGCAAGTTTTTCAAAGGAAACTATTGTTAATAACCACCTCAACCACATATGGGCGGAGAAAAATCCTCATGCTATTGTTGGAGCTCACTACCAGGACCAATTTTCTTTAACAGTATGGATTGGAGCTAGTAGAGATCACCTAATTGGCCCACATTTCCTTCCACCTACATTAAATGAAGATACATACACCCAGTTTCTAAGCGAAGACCTACTTGATCCGATCCCTTTAGGTGTCAGAGCGGGAATGTGGTTTATTCCCGATGGCGCTTCTGCCCATTTTAGTATGAGAGAACATCAATATTTGAACAAAGTTGACCTTAATTTTGGCCAGCTCGTTCACCTGATTTAAATCAGATAGACTTTTCGGAAGGTTAAACGTTGATTTATAGTGGGTCTCCTGCTCAAGACATAGAAGACTTAAGAAACCGCATTATTGTTTATTGAAGAGTTATTCAAGATGTTTCTGAGATTTTCAATCGTATACGAAGATCTATGTGCCGGCATTTAGACTCCTGTGTAATGGCTGAGGGTGGCCATTTTGACCACTGAAACTTTTTTTTAATGATTTTGAAATAAATGTAGCATATTGCACCACAGAACATAAAAGGATTCTTTGTTTTTACGGTACACATGAAATTGATCATTTTTTACACAAAAACAGTGGCAGAAGCAGATACGAAAAAAACGCAAGAAATAAAAAACATTGCAAATTCATAAGAGATTAATTTACAATTTTAGTCAGTTGCCAGGGGCGTACTGAAAAAAAGTTGTAGGGGCAGAAAGAACACCTGACCCCAGCAAAAGTACCACCCTGTCGATTTTAATGAACATTCCTGTGATCTATTTATGAAGACTTCATAGAGGCATTAATTATACAAAATTGAACTAAATGTCTCGAACTCGAAACTTTAGTAGTCAGAAGAAAGAAACTCAAAAGATCTGAAGATTTCAACACCGTGTGTATCGATAACGCAGCGTTTGCGGACATATATGTTCATAGAAAGTTTTTGTCATACTCTTTCTTTATTGGAATCGATGAGATTTTTTTCAGGGTTATGACACCTTACACATTAACGGTTTATTTATTTTATTAAGTATTTTGAATTGTTGGCAATTTATATCAAAATGTAAGGAAAATTATATCTATTAACCGATTAATTATTACGAATTGTACATTCATCTCTAAATAAAATATATTTTAAAAATTCTTCATTTTGTCTTAATTGATTTTTCAAAGTAGAGTTCCGAATGTTTTTGATGATGTTAAATTTTATTATCGGAGTTACTGTAGATATTTATGTATAAACATGGTTGTTCCAGGTAATTGTGGCTGTTTTTTATCCGTAAGCCATTCAAAGCTACTAGAATAAATTTTAAATACGATTGAAATTTAGGATAATATACCGACGTCTAACTTATGGGTTGCCCAATGTATAGGGTGTAGGTATGTAAACTTGAATTTATATTCGCTGACGATTATAAACAAAAAATGCAATGACTTCAATATCACTCTGGCGTTTTTTGGGTCATTCACCATATTGTGTCATGAAGTAAGAAATACTGTAAATGAACTTAAAATTGTAGTTTATAGAGAGCCCAAAAAAATTAGATTAGTAAAGCTCTAAATTTACGATGAACAGGAGTTGAAGTGATGCTACTAGCAAAAGAGTGAAGTTGGAAATAACGAAAGAAACATAAGAAATACACATGCCATTTTTCCAAAAACATACATATCATAAACTTCACTGCTCATACATCGGTTTTATACATTTTGAAGCTTTTCTCATTAAATATTTATAACTTACTCCGTACGAATGTCGTAAAACTCCGTCATCTCACAGTAGTGCACCGTTCCAACAAATCTATACACTTTCAGTAATATTTTTTCTCACCTCAGGCGGTAGAACGAAAGAGCGAAACCAATAAGAACACATAAATTTTCTATGACCCAACCATAATAAGACAATAATACGGCTCCGTACTTCAGTTGACCTTTCTTTTTTACGAGGACATTACGGAAAACAAAACAGACATATACTGGCGAGTGTACGAAAAAAGATTTGCAGTCTTTATGTCAAGCCATAGAAAAGTCAATAAACCTGGGTTTTCTTTTGAATTATATAAACTGGGATAACCTATAGGTCAATGGTGGATTTAAGTGTTCACTAGATTAGATACATAAAAAAGCTTTTAGAATGAGCTAATAAAACGTCTTAACACAAGCATTACTTTTCTAAGTTTTATGGTCAGAAGCAATAAATGTTTCAAGTTGAGATTTATTTCATGTTCGTACAGAAGTACTTTAGACATGCACATGCTAAGGTCTATTTTTAAACCTTTAGAACTCTTGGTGTTGTTGAAACTGCAATTTCCATTTGACCTAGTTCAATGTTTACTACATTAAGCTAAGTTTCCAAGGGATGTATTTTACTAAAACAAAAAAATATGATAATCTAGATAAATACCTAAAAATGTATGAAATGTAGAGCACATTTTTTGCCGGCCACGAAACACTTCGACGTTTATCTGATTGTTTATTATTTGATTTAAAGCATTTCTGCTGTTGTTTTTATTTTTATTGCATTTTTTAATAACGATATTTTTTGATTAATGCTTCGGAATTAACAAATACGCTCGAATTAGTAGTTGGCAGTGCGATTGGTGAACACATTCTTAGCGAATATTTTCATTTCCCGATGTGGTGGAATGGAAACTCGCCGCAACTATGTAATTTTTCGAAGCTCGTCGTCGGACGGCTTGGCCAGCGGTTCTGCTGCTTGCAACGACTGCTTGGGATCAATAAAATATAGAGCGCATGACTGAGGGGGCGCTTTAGAGCCTTTTGGCGTTCTCACGGTTTGTAAACTGCAACAACGGGAGAGCAAATTTGAAAAACTTTTAGCAATTTGAAATGAGAAACTTTTCAGCAGTTTGAATAAAATGAATAAAGCTATGAATATATATAGCACCCCAAAACCTTGTTTGAAGAAAGAATTACATAATAGTAAATTAGTTATTTACTTTACATTTATTAATACTTCCAAATAACTGTAAGAATAATTGAAACTATAATAATAATAATAATAATAATAATTTGGTCAAGTGCGAGTTGGACTCGCATACTTAGGGTTCCGTACCACCTTCAAGATTCGAATATTCCAGTTTCAGACAAGCAGGGAATGAGTGCATTTTCTTATATTTACCCTTATATCTTTTAAAGGAAGCGTTTTAAATTTATAAAAAATATACACTTTGATTTTCCACACATAGACTTTTTATTTTATCTGCTTTATGATTCGCTTGATTTTTATCAGAATACATATATATTTAATTTTCTAATTTGGCCCCAAAAAGTAACATTAGAGTTTTATTTTACTAATAAACTTTCAGAAATGCCTTTTATAATCTACTGTCTGAGTTTTGAGGCTCTGTAGATTGAAAAAAAAAACGGCAAAATAGGTCAAAGTTTAAATTATAAATTATTAATTCTGTTATTCAAATTATTTAAAAATATAAATAAAATATATTTTTCAAAATTTAAATAGTGTAGTTTCTAAAGTGGGAATTAAGTCGGTGTTTAATATTTTTGTTAATATCTTTTATACAAATGATTTAAAAATATGATATATTTGTAATTCACATAATGAGCCTTTTATCTGATATATTACATGATGCGTTTGAAAATTGAATCTTTATTTTCCATTTAATTGTATAATTTGTCCCTAAAATTACTATGGGGGTTTTCTAATAATTTATTTTCAGATTTTTTCATATTTTTCCTATAAACAAAAAAATTGAGGTCTTAGAGTTTGGGGAATAACGGGGAGAATGGGTAATTTTTTAAAAATATTTTTTTAATATATTTTAAAATATTCATTTTAAAAAAAATTTAAAAATATATTTGTATTCGTCATAATGAGCCATGTGATTTGATATATTACATGACCCGTTAGAAACAACTATAATTTTTTATTTTCCATTTAATTCTATAATTTGCCCCCCAAAATGAATATTAGTGGTTTCTCCTTATTTTTTCAGTTAAGTTCAGGGGAGGGGCTATACTTCCAGTTTTTCAAAATTTTTCAGCTTATGGTTTCGGAAATAAGGGGGGGGATGGGTAAAATTTTTTATATTTTTGTTAATATCATTTAATTAATTTATTTTATAAATATGAAAAAAATGTATTTGTTTTCTTCATCATGAGCCCTTTTATTTGATATATAACATGCTGGGTTAGAAACAATTTTAATTTTATATTTTCCATTTAGTTCTGTAATTTGCCCCCCAAAATTAAAAGTAAAGGTTTCTCCTTATTTTTCCAGTAAACTTCAGGTCAGAACTTATAAATCTATTTTTTTCAAAACTTTACGTTTTATAGTTTCGGAGATAAGGGGGGGGGGAATGGGTAAATTTTGGTATATTTTCGTTAATATCTTTTTAAATATATTTTTTTAAATATGAAAAAAAATATATTTGTGTTCCTCAGAATGAGACCTTTCTTTTGATATATTACATGATGCGTTTGAATTTTTTTAATTTTTAAATTTTTATTTAATTCTATAATTTGCCCCCCAAAATTACTATAAATTTTTCCTGTAAAGTTCGGGCAACGTTCTATATTTCCTATTTTTTTCAAAATTTTAGGCTCACTGGTTTCCGAGATCGGGGGGACGGTCGATTTTTTTAGTTTTTCCCCCCAGAAGTACCCCTAAAATCAACATTTTTTCTTTTACGATATATACTCCTGATCGGGTCACCAAACTATACATTCATACCAAATTTCAACCTCTTGTGTAGAGTAGTTTAGGAGAAATTGCTGTGATGTGACACAGGCAGAAATCCGGAGTGATATTATAAGGGTATCCGTATATTGGATATACGGAACCCTAAAAATAGATAAGTTACTACACGGAAAGATCATCTCATCAGCTTTCTCCTTTGTTCAATTTTTGAAAATATGCATGACTCATTCTTTATCATTTGTCTCTTTCTTGTGCAATTCTGGTCCACATCAGTCTACATCATCCACCATCCAATGCATCAGGGGCGCTCCATGGATGTGGTACCAAAAATAGTTTTATGCTTGTCCATTTAGCATCTTTATCTCTTGCCACATGGCTGGTATAGACCCATTTCAGTTCTGCTATTCCTTCGGCAGTCTTTCATTTTTGTTAGGTTTCGGTATCAGAAGAAAGTTAGGTGGTGGGGGGATCTTATACTATGATTTTGGGCACATAGTATTTCCTGAGCTATTACATTTAAAAAAATCGATCTCAGGTTTAAACCCATTTAAGTTGTGGATAAGATTCTCTCATATTAGCTTTAAACTTACTAACTTGGAGGCTCTCACGGAGGAATCGCCCCCCTCCTTGGACCAGCCACTGCATGGAGCGCACTGTGTAAACAGTAGTTCAGCGTTAATTCAGCCGCTCTCACCACAACAAGAACGATTGGCCTATGATTTTACAACAAATGATCTCTACTGTTTAATTCTGCCAGTAATCATATGCTTGTATCAAAGATTATGCAATGCACGTCTCAGACAAGCCAAATTATGGTGAAACAGCAAAGACTCATTAAATCAGGTATGGTTCCTAATATCGTACCCGCATTTAATTGGATAACATTGGTAGTTTTAGAGCTAATACATGCAAACAGAGCTCCTACCGGAAACGGAATGAGCGCGTAATTAGGTCAAAAGAAAAAGAAAATTTGCGTTTCTAGTCTCGTGTCGTAAATATCGTCAGCAATTCGACATGCCACCCAAGACAAGCAGTAAAGCTGCAAAGAAAGCCGGAAAAGTTTAAAAGAACATTTCAAAAACTCACAAAAAGAAGAAGCGCAGGAGGAAGGAAAGCTATGCCATTTACATTTACAAAGTATTGAAACAAGTTCATCCGGATACCGGTATTTCCAGCAAGGCCCTGAGCATGATGATCAAGAACGCAGTCAGCGAAGGAACTAAAGCTGTTACCAAATATGCCAGCTCAAATAAACGAGACAGTTTTCGCATTAATATTATTCTTGATAATATAAATTATAGACCATTTTTATTCATCGAGCCGTGTAATACCAGATCAAATGAAACATGTTATGTTGATTCCCGTTTTTTTTAGACAACCATAGAATAGTAAAACTATTATCTGCATAACGAAGTAATTTACAACTCGTTGTGGGTTGACATACGTTCCTTATGCCGGGGTTTTGGTGTGAGGTGTCGTAAAAAACCGTAGCAAATCATTTTTAGTTTTCATCGACATAAATTTCAATACAAATGACTACATGCAAGACAAGCTAAGAGAATTGATGCTACCCACTTTTCAACATGACAACACACGGTTTTTTAAAGAGAGATAAAATACCCTCGTTTTACTTTTAAACTTACTAACTTTGAGGCTTTCGGGGAGGTATCCCTTGGACCGTTTCTGCATGGAGCACACTGGCACTGTGAGAACAGTGTTTCAGTGTTGATCCAGACGGTCTGTAAAAGGAACTTTAGCATATTTGGTCTAGGATTTTACGACAAATAATCTCTATGGCATCAATATATCGTAGACTACGGGCTTCTGGGCTTCACCATTTATATGCCTCCCACTGACACCTCGAGCCGTGTAATGCCAGATAATATTGTAATCGTATACGTGGAGGGAGCGATTCTGTACTAAATTTACCTAAATAAATTTTAAACCTAGATTTCTTGGACTATTACATTAAAAATAGTCGTTCTGAGATTTAAACCCATAGAAGTGACTAACTTTCTAGGCTCTTGGAGTTTGGAGTTAAGATTACCTAGTTTTAATATAAAATTCACTAACTAATGCAGACGATTTACCCCTGTTATCGAATTTAATCTACTCCTGAGTCGGTCTATGACGGTGCATTACGATTAGAACAAAGGCTACAAACTACATTTCTTTATCTCTGCGTTTTTTTTTATTTCTCAAATAAAAACTCTGTTAACAAATTTCAGTTACTTAGTAAGTAAGTAATTTCGAAAAGATTGTTGTGGAGGTCTTGAATTATTTTGTCTATTCATTGGGTTTTCTCTCCTCCAAATTTTTTCCTCTGTGTATGGAGACGTTTCAACTCCGAGTCTGGAGTCGTTGTCAATCGTTTAGTGTTGTTTTCGAGATTTTTTTCTAAAAAATTTTCGCTTTGATTTTGAACTTGTTGTTTGTCAAAAAATTTGACACTGACAAACAAGTTCAAAATCAAAAATTTTTTAGAAAAAAAACCTCGAAAACAACACTAAACGATTGACAACGACTCCAGACTCGGAGTTGAAACGTCTCCATACACAGAGGAAAAAATTTGGAGGAGAGAAAACCCAATGAATAGACAAAATACTTAGTAAGTCTTTAATATATTCTAATTCTGGAAAATGGAACAGATTGTCTTACCTAGACCATTAATTTACGCTTTCGAAAATCCACTTTATAGAATTAAAAAATGTTGCAAAAGGACCTAGAAAATTTAAGTTTATAGGGATCTTAATTGTGAAACCAAAAAAGCATTAAAACAGTGCAAAAATATTTAAGAAATTCATGGTGTCACTGACTGCGTCCGCCACTGTCAAGATACGAGTACCTGAGGAGAAGTAAGGGTCGGTTGTTTAAACCAAAATTCACAAGCAGTATTAACATATTTTACGGCACTATAACAAACATCCAAGATATACAAAGTGAAATGCATTTTATGAGTATTCAAAATATATTTTGGATATCTTATTGAACTTTCGTGGTTAATGCGATACGTTCTGCAAAATATTTCTGCAAATTTTGAGTATTTAAATTGCAATTCTGCAAGATCTACTTAACCGACCATACTCGTATCGATTTTCGACCTTATTAATCTCAACGTTATGAGCTATAGTTAGGAGGCAGATTAAGGTTCCAACTGTTATTACAACCAAGTTATGACATCTACAACCACTCCATTTGAAGATTTTCTGATTCTCTATAATTTTTCTATTGACAGCATTGCGAACAGATCATTACTTTTCACACTGTAAGCAAAAAGCAAAAAACGAAAATACCCCGTATTTTCTGGCTTCAAATAATTTACTTCTACAAGTCTGCTGTTAAATTTATGTCAGTTATGGCTTATAAACAATTATTCATCTGATGGCGTATGCGGTTTGCTGTTGAATTTTATGTCACATAAAAATCTCTATTGACTGTTGTATCTCTATTAGTGCAGTAATTAGTGTGCTTAAAAATATCTGAAAATGGCAGCATTTGCCAAATCTGAAATAATGGATAACTTTTGTTTTTGTGTATATAGAGTTAATATACTTTTATTCTGCACAATTGTCACCATGAATTTCTTAAATATCTTTGCACTGTTTTAATGCTTTTTTGGTTTCACAATTAAGATCCCTATAAACTTTAATTTTCTAGGTCCTTTTGCAACATTTTTTAATTCTCTAAAGTGGATTTTGGAAAGCGTAAATTAATGGTCTAGGTAAGACAATCTGTTCCAGAATTAGAATATATTAAAGACTTACTACGTAACTGAAATTAGTTAACAGAGCTTTTATTTGTGGAATAAAAAAAACGCAGAGATAATGAAATGTAGTTTTAGCCTTTGTACCAATCGTAATGCACCGTCATAGACCGACTCAGGAGTAGAGTAAATTCGATAACAGGGGTAAATCGTCTGCATTAGTTAGTGAATTTTATATTAAAACTAGGTAATCTTAAATCCATGAGCCTAGAAGGTAGGTCATTTCTATGGGTTTAAATCTCAGAACGACGATTTTTAATGTAATAGTCCAAGAAATCTAGGTTTAAAATTATATTTAGGTAAATTTAGTATAGAATCCCCCCCCCAAAGCATTAAATCGCCCCCTCCACGAATACAATTACCATATTATCTGCCATTACACGGCTCGAGGTGTCAGTGGGAGGCATATAAATGGTGAAGCCCAGAAGCCCGTAGTCTACGATATATTGATGCCTTAGAGATTATTTGTCGTAAAATCCTAGACCAAAAATGCTAAAGTTCCTTTTACAGACCATCTGGATCAACACTGAAACACTGTTCTCACAGTGCGCTCCATGCAGAAACGGTCCAAGGGATACCTCCACGAGAGCTTCAAAGTTAGTAAGTTTAAAAGTAAAATGAGGGACTTTTAACTCTCTTTAAAAAACCGTGTGTTCTCATGTTGGAAGATGGATTAGCATTAATTCTGTTAGCCTGTTTTGCATGTAGTCATTTGTATTGAAATCTGTGTCGATGAAAACGAAAAGTGACCTGCTACACCTCACACCAAAACCCCGTGTAAGGACCGTCTGTCATCCCACAGCGAGTTGTAAATTATTGTGTTATCCAGATTTTAAAAAAAATTGTTGTTGTTTTTATAAAGCTCTTACTCTGCTTTGTTTTTTAAAAATTGAATATTTATATTGTAACTCATTAGCTTCAACTAAGCTCTGATGATGACTATTAATAGTCGAAAGCGCTTAGTGTATTAAAATGTTTTGAAAATAAATTTGCACGAGGTATATAATTTCCCACAACCCCTTGGAGTGTATTAACGTGCATACAGCAACTCTGTGTATTAGAATATAATAATACAATTTCTCATAATTTTCATCTTGTACCCCGACCCAATAACTCCTAGATCCGTCCATGTGCCTTAACAGCTATTGTCGGTGCACCGTTGGCTGGCTGTAGCATATTCATACTTTTAATGCAATATTTAGTATTTTTTTAACCAAATTTCCTGGCGTTATAGTGAAAATCCCAGATAGACAAATTGAAGTGGAAGTCATGAACTTTCAAAATATCTTTAGTATATCTCGATCGAACCATTCTCGTTAATACGACGGGATGTGCAAAATATCTGTCTAAATTATTTAAACTCCAATTCTTCGAAACCTACTTATTCAATGGTATCCATTGTGAGCCAATATGAGCTTAACATCATATGGTTTCGTTTTGATGATAATTAATATCCCAGTATTATATAACAGAAAGTTATCAATTTTTGATAAAAATCCACTTTTGATCACTTTTTCTGAGTTTTCTCGGTGAAAAATCAGGATGCATAAAAATTCATTAAGATGGATTTCTGATTCTCTACAACTTTTCTGTAGACGGCATTACGATTCCTTTATTAGTTTTCATTACATAACCAAAAAACAAAAGAGACTCTTATTTTTGGGTTTTTTATTTAAATATTTTATTTCTACGACTTTGCTGTTAAAATCTTGGCCGTTACATTCTATCAATTGTTAGTGACATGTAGTATAAGCCAATTGCTGTTCAATGTTATGTCCGAAAATGAGTTCAATTTTGCTCTATAAACTGGTGTAAGACCCATTTTCTGGAGGCTTAACGACTTTAAAGAAAATTTATTTTTTTCAAAATTAGAACAAAATCGGAATAAATTTTCTTTAAAAAATTTAAAAATAATCAAATTTCTTCGGTAGATTCCCAATTTTTGAGAAAATGTGTAAATTTTTAAAAATTTATTGGCATCAACTGAATAGAAAATTATTTTGTTAAAAATTTTTATTTCTGCAGACGATAGCAACGAAGTTATAGAGAAAAACTGAAAAATTGTGATTTTTAAACCTCTAATTGTTTATTTTCGACAACTTTTTGGCTGGCGGCATATCAATAAACTCAATACAGATATTGTCTAGAACCCCTTATTACGAAAAAAAAACAGATCTATTCCCCATTTTGCAAAAGAATCAATTAATTTGATCTAATCTGTGACATTTGCCACAGAATTCAAGAAGTTTGGGATGAGAATACAGTACAATAAAATACTTCTAAGCATACCTATAACAGTTATCAAATGTATAACAAACCATGGCTTACACTGGCCCACTCATTATTAACTTTGTTATTTGTTTATATTTTAATTTGAAACTGAAATCATTTGATTAAACAAATATTATGCACATTTTATTAAAATTGATTAACTCATGTTGATTGTTATGATATTTCATTATACATATATTCAAAGGGTATTTCTAACAATCAATTTACAATCGTCGTATAATGAAACATTATTGAATAACGAAATACCGAATTGCTTTGGATGTGAGAGCATTCATTCCTGTTTTATTTGTTTCCCAACCATTAGAGTGCACTCCAGAAATTAATCATGCGAACGTTAATATTTTCAACCCAAACAAAAGCAGTTCAATAGTCAGAACAAGAACGACTAGTTATTTGGTATTGGATATACGATATAATTCCGATTTGGAACCAACTTAGTTATGTAAAGTGGATTTAATATTTAAAAAATTCTCATAAAAATAAACCACAAGAAACATTTATTCCATATACGGTATGTCACAATAATGGATCGTTGAAAGTTTTAGATCTAAATTGATACATATTGACCTCAAATTTGGGATTCTGGGGTTTTGGAGATTTTTGATCGAATGAGATGCAAGAAGTAACCAACGTTTTATTATTTTAAATACAACATCTTGTATATTGCCAAATCTTTTTCTTTTGCTTCCATTAGTTACTTTGTCGATACGTGTATTTAGGTTAAGTGCAGTTCTCTCTAGAGAGCAAAAATAATGAAAATCATTAGCAAGATTGTGATTATTGGAGTATTCTATTTGTATGATACAAAGCATAAATAAATATCACCCAATAAACTATACCAAAGTGCTTGGGGTGAAAGAGGTGTGGAATAGTTTTTCACGATTTCTAACCAAAGTATTGATCCTACCGAAAAATATTCAAAAGTTGCAGAGAATAGAAAAATATACAAATTTTGTTTCATAGCATTTTTGACGACCCAAACCTCAACACTTTCTAAATAATGTCGGAAAAACTGTTCTCCACATTTTCATCGGTTTTTCCATTTTTCATTTCCGTAAAAATGATTTCAAATTGTGGCTAAGTATGTCTGAAATAAGTCTTTTGACGAAAATTCCACAAATTAATAGTTGCGGAGAAATTTTTTCCAAGCTAAAAAAAGTACCTAATTGTACAATTTCCCAACTTCATGAGTGCTCATTTTGTTCGTTACTATTTACACGTTAAGACAGATAATGAAATAACAGATAATAAAATACATAGCTTTACTTTCAAAAACATCTCGAAAATGAGCAAAACCAAAAAATGTTTTTTAATGATTGATTCTATTAAATCGTACTATGCTAGATTTGAATTCGAATTAAACTTGTTTTCTGGATGTCATAAAACTTCTGGTTTTGCAGGTAAAGGAAAAAGAATTACTGTAAAAGGTCATCCAGTTTTAGCAAATATAGATATTTTTTATCAAAAAGACGCTGAACTCTGACCACAAACAGTTACCAAGCATATATCATGCTATCAAGCATCAATTTATTAACATAAAAACTAATATTTGCCTATATCAACTATAGTATGAACAATATCAAAACGAAACTAGAAAATCGGGTTTTCAATTGGAAAAGCTTCCTCCGACTGAAGGCTAATTCGCCCCAAAAACGTTCGTACTGCGGTCGAGTGCAGTACACAAGTTTAGTGTATTCTGCAAGTGGAATAACTTGCAACTTAATATTCCATACGCACTCATATTCTAGATATTTGAAAACAAATTTTAAAGTTGTTTCTTCATTCCAAAGAAACGACATTTTTACAATACCTAACCAACAAAACGGTAGCTAATAACTCCACAGCTCAAACAGTAGTTGAACTCGACTTATTGAAACGTTCGGACTTGTTTAGCCGATGAACCAGTGAGCAGTGACGCGTGGTGGGGGACGCTACTCGACCGAAAAATAGAACAAAATGGATCGGCTCGACTAAATTGCTTGCTAAACTACTCGACTAAATTTTCGTTGTTCAGACACGGATAGTTACTAAATTACTCGCCACTTGAGTAAATTACTAGCATAGTCAGAATTAGGCTTAAGGGCGCAGTTGCACAACACTGTTGGTTTGGTAACGAGCTCAGGAATAACGATATAGCAAAGGATTATGTTTAGAAAGATTATGTAATTGGATACAAGCAAAATTCACTGATAACGCTATTTTAGAAAATCAAATGATTCCTGCACATTTATTGAATAATATTATCTGCAGTTCAATAAGTGATAACAAACGTTGTGGTTGCAGAACCAATAATTATTTCGGTGACGAAGAGCCAATTTACGAAAACGGTAGTGATTAGAGTAAATCCCCGAAGAATTATCAAGTAAAACTGCTACTGTACACGATGATATGGAAGACAAATATGACCTGGAGGAACACAATGATCCAGGGGGACCAGAAGATTTATCTGATTTAGATGAAGAACCTCTATTAAAAATCTAAACCTGCAATGATTATAAATACACCGGTATTTGGTGTTAGTAAATAAAGTAGCATAGCAAGTAGAAGTATACAGAGTGTAAGTTTACAAGGTGTAAATATAAATGGTTGTTGTAACACATGGGGGGGTAAGTATAAGGGGTGTGTGCATCTACAGAGTGAAGTATAATAAGAAATTCCGAATAAGAGCGTCAGTACACAACACAATGAACACGCCGTCAGTATTTGAGAGGGTACATTATACAGTGTACAGGGTGTTGGTAAACTGAGTGTAAGTATATAATTTCGAAAAGATTGTTGAGGAGGTCTTGGATTTATTTCTTTACGGTTTTTTCTCCTCAAATTTTTTCCTGTAACAGATAAGTGTTTAAAAATTACAGAAATTCTTCCTCACAGTTATTCTGGAAGAAAGAGAAGTCGACAAAATGATCAATCAGTAATCCTGTATATGAATAGTGTTTTTTATATTCTGTGATACTTATCTGTTTCTGGAGACGTTTCAACGCCAACTCTGGAATCGTTGTCAATCATTTTGTTTTGTAGTTCGAGGATTATTCTAAAATTTTCGCTTTGACCCCAAAGAGGTTAATACTGTAGAGCACGTGAAGTAGCGAAATTCATGTAATGTCAATAGAAAGAGAGAGAGAGAGAGAGAATAAGCGTGTCGTTCCTGATTGGTCAGTGTCAGTGGTGACGCCTACTATTGGTAGGGTAGAGACATAGCAAGCGCTCCCTGATATTGTCTTTCTCTTTCTATTGTTATTACACTGCCACTTACAGTAACGCCCATACCTAATTCACTCTACGTATAATAGCTCTATGTTTGACCCTGATTTTCTCGTTTGTCAAAAATTTTTGACAGTGACAATTTATCGTTTGGCGATCACTTGATACTGATGGTACCGCGTTTTTGCTCCTCTAGCAATAGATTTCACCAAAACAAATCGAGGTAGATTGAGGTGCCCCGATTTCCGCATTGTTTATCATCACACAGCTGATATCCTAAAGTTTTCTCTTTTTTGAATTTTCTTCTTTCAATAAGATCTTTGTTTTATCCCAGTTTAACCTATGGTTGCCGGTGTTGGTTAACCTTTTACTGTACAATGTAGCAGAATTTATTATATTTTGGATAACGTAGGTATACATCATTCGTATTTTCTGCACTGTGTCTCAATGATGCCGCATGTATGTATGTTCCGTAAACATTATGGCAATAAAGACCATTTTTATTCTAACAGCCATACTGAACGTTAAACAGCCTGCCGCCATTAGGCCAAGTGCAACGATAATTATATCTGAGGGGTAACGTGCTTTTTAATGAAAATTATAATTTCTTTCAGTCATCTTCTATAAAATTATTTGCCCCTAATTTCTTACCAATAAATTGTTATCAGAAGATTACCTATATGTAGCATTTTTGCAACTTTATATATCTGAGTAATGTTTTTTGTAGATATGGCGGATAGGGCAAAAGAGCTTACAGATAAAGAATTAGAATATTTTGCTAATAATCTCAGTGATGTAATTATTGACAATCTAGATGTTCATGAAAACTAGATCGATGATGAACCTGATCCAGTAAATTTTTAACTTTCTAACGCAGATTTCGGGAATGAGTTTGAAAAATTTATCAAAAATATGCCCGTGGAAACCGTAGAAGGTATGAACATGGATAGTATTAAAGCAATTGGCGACGATGAAGAGAAAAAAGATGAAAATCAATAAAAACATAAATATTCAATGTCTACAAGAAATTTGAATAAATTCAATTTTGCAAAATCCGACGTCAACAGAGAAGGCGGTGAAAATTATGCTCATTATTTTATGTTCGATCATAAGTGGTACAAAGTATTTGTTAAATAAACCAACAACCTCTAAGTAGAAAACGAGGAAGACCCACGTCCAGCTTGGAAAAAGATATTGCTGCAAAAATGAGAAAAAAAGAGCGCTAGTGCAATTCCTTCGGGGCCAGTGAAGAAAGATATGATTGGACATTGGCCAATATAATCGACAAAAGAGAAATGTTTGAAAATGTATGTAAATGTAAAGGCTTTTCATATATATGTAATTTATGAGAAATGGAAAGTGCATTTATATTTAAGAAAAGTAAAAAGTTGTTTCATACATTTTCACAATTAATTAAAATTACCTTTATTAGTTTATGTAAATAGTTTTTAAATCAGAATTTAACTCACGTAGCATAAATGCCACATTGTACCTAAGTTATAGTACTGAGTCAATTACCTTTAAGGTATCATGTACAAAAAATGCAACAATTAATTTTTTTTAAATATGGATTTTTTTAATAAAGATTTTTTAATTTTTTTTCCAGTTTCTATACCATCAAAACTACTCATGAAATTTAAAAAAATTGTGCAGTAAAGTGTTAACACATGGTTGGACAAATTTTATTTGTCGACATCTCTTCTGGAAATGTTATATTGATGTTTCTTTTTTCTTACTTCTAAAGATCTTGAAATTTCACCTGTATAAATATCACTAAAATCACATACAAAACTGTACACACAATATCTGGAATTCTGAAATGCGTGAAATGGTTTGGTATGTGTGTATTTTAACATCATATTTATTTCCTAACTCCTTAATTTTTTCCGAAACACCCGGGACACATAGGATTATGCTGATAATTTTATTTTCGTTTGTGTTTGGTTGGTATTAATGTAAATGTGTGTAAGTATACCAGGATAGGAAACAAAGAAACATGCAGGATGTAATAATAGAGTTCACAGAGTGGTAGTATACAGAGTGCGAATATACAGGGGATTATGTATACATGACAAAGTATATGCAATAGTGCTTATAGAGAAGTAAGTATATAGAGTTTACGTGTACAGGATGTAATTATACAGGGAAGCTTTTTAGCAGTTACAAGGCACAAGTAATCAAGCAATAGTATATTAATATATAAGGTATAGTTATACGTACGGGGTATACATAAACAGGGTGAAGCATTTGTACCAGTATATATACAGAAAGTGTACAAAGTATTACTATATAGGTTCTAAGTATGCAGGGTGTATCGTAAAATGCTTCATTAATCAAGTAGGACCAATATGAGGCGAGTATTTAATATGAAACGGTGACTTCACGTTACCAGAGCTACTATGAGGCCACCCTGCGGTTGAGTTTGCACAATAAAGATTCTCATTCCAGATTTCTACATTTTTAGCTTTATATATAAATTAATCACACCTGGTTTAAAGCTCTAATTACTACCTTACTCAAGTGGTTGTTCTATTTTCCCGTAACACATTTTTACATACAAAAAACAGCTTCTGCAGCAAACTAGGCACCACTTGTTTCCTTATTTTGTCATAATTAACCTAAAATCAAATTTTCACCACTCTTACGGAGAATTTTAGCAGGAGATATATGTATTGCATTGATCTCACGAATTTGATAAGGTATCACAGAGTTTATTAATCTCTAATAAATACATTTTTGATTTTCTTATGTTGTACGTACATAGTTTTGTGAATAAATCTAATCCTAAAAGGGATTCAGTATAATTTTTAATTGCCATCTATTAACAAATGTTTGATGTCAAAATATGTTTTCGAAATTTACAAATTTTTATTTACAAAATTTCAGTCATATCCTATAAAACAGATTTCAAGTATAAACATAAATAATTTTCTCATTTTAATATACATTGTTATCCATAGGACAACGTAAAATTATGTCAATGTAGGTTTGTACATTGGAAAATTTAGTCTAGTACTATATTGTTCCCACCACAGTAAACTCTAAAATTCTAGTAGGTACTTTTATAATTTATGATTTTTCGGATAATCTAAAATCAATAATAAACATAACAGTTGATGATACTAAACCGCTTTTTAATTTAATAAAACTTGTCGGAAACTTTGTAGATGACTTGATTATAACGTAATGATTTCACTGTGGAAATCTGAAAACTTATCATAAATTGAGGTAACAATTGTAATGATAGAAAGTAGAAAGGTGTCAAGCTCTAACATAGAAATTCAATAAAGAATAATGTAATTTCTCAGATTAACATTTCCATGAAACTCTAATTAAAATTAATAGAAGATAATAAATATCACCAAATTTATTTTTTTTCATACTCACTCATACAAATGAATTTTTTGTAGGTTACGTTTTACTGCTCAATATTTGTCTAGTTTGTCTTCACAACATAGATCACCTTACGTCCCCACTTTGTGTGTTCATCACATTATCATAGAACGTATTTTTAAAAAAGAACCGATTCAAGTATAGTTACAAACAGCCTGTGCGATCAATATAATTATTTTATGATATATTTCACATTGGAATTCAAACAACTGCAGAAAGATTATGTGACGTGTCTTGATGTTTATGTTTCACGTTATAGAAAAATATATGGTATCATCTCTAAGTAAAGTTTAATCGAATCCAATTTGAAATAAACAAATTGACTAATGCGGTTCAGAGTAATCGACACAGGAAATGAATCATTTTGGCGCGCAATTTCTTGGTCCAGCATGGATTTACTTCAAATCATGCCGCTGTACGTTAAAACTTTGGGTTGGCAATTTTTATTGCATTTTAACTATAGGAATCGATGGAAAAAGTAATTCTAAGAAAAAAATGTTTTTTACGTTTTCTCCGTAAAACTAATATTTTTTGAGTTATTCGCGGTTGAAAGTAACAATTTTTCGTTGCAAATATCTCGAAAAATAGGCATTTTGTCAAAATACTGTAAAGAGCAAAATTGTAGCTCTTACAAAAACAAACAAAATCTATCTTTTCTTTTATATTTTTTCTACGCCCAATATGAACCGAAATGCGGCATGGCATGTTAATGGTTACCTTTTTTTCGTCAAATCCATAATTTGAAAGATTCAAAAATAACGGGAAAACTTTGCATTTTTTGAGGAATACTTATAAAATATTTTTTAAAGTATATAATGAGACCTTTAAAAAAACTCTAGCATGAAAACTTGAGCGACTTATGATCAAAATAAGGCCAGTACCTACTTTTTTCTACGGAAAAATCTGTGAAAACAACCCCCTAACTACGCCCCTAATTAAAATTGATCTTCACATTTCGGTGATTCTCTTTATATATGTATTATTAATAGACATAAGAAGTTTGACGAATTTAAAATGCCTAATTTTAGAAAAATTGGAGTTTAAAGAGAAAACGATTTTTTGCAATTTACGTATTTTTCACCCTTTTCTTCAAAATATCTCCGAAAATGCTGGAGATACGAAAAAATTGTAGTCTTTTTAATAACAAAAATTTTCCTGTGGGTAGATTTTCTGTACAGTGAATATTGAGAGAGATATAGCCGTTTAAAACCTCTATTTACGAGTGAACACCACCTTATTCGAGTCTTTTAAACTCACCTTATTTAAAAACTAAGGGATCTTTAGGGAATCCTGAAAAGCCCTTCAAAAAAATTTCTCTCACCAAAAATGAAGGAGCTATGTTTTAAAACCAATCAATTTTTTTCCAAAAATTCGAATTGCCCTCTTCGGAGCGTAATAATCTACATAACTAATATTTTTAGCAGTAATAGTTATATGCACTTAAGAATATGGTTATATGTTCCACTTTTTCCATTCAAATCGAAAGCTAGAGAAGAAGAAACATCTGCGTGTGTGAGTGTGTATGTCGTTGATTCCTTACCAATGTATTCTAAAGTCTAAATGGCACGTGCTCTGACAATTTTTTTAGAATTATTCAATTGTGTTTGTTATAGTTATGAAAATAAATCGGTCAGTGCATAAAAAATTCATTTAATATTTTTTGTTTCAAGTGACAAATTTCACCCATATTTTAAGTTTACAATGTTATTTTATAATTTTTGACAATTAGGGGTAGTTTTCACGCTTAAAAAATAAACAGTGCCCATAGGTATGATATAGAATTTGAAGTGGCGGCGAGAAGCGCCGAATTTCAAATGATGAAATCATTTTTAGAATAAATAATTTTTATTTACATTAAGCTATAACAAGGGTTGATTTTTAGGGGTTGAAATATTATAAAATTGTATCCTAAAGCATAAAACAATCCTCATTTAACTTATCGAAACCAAATTTTACCCATATTAAGGTTTAAAATGTTATTTTTGAATTTTTTACTATTAGGGGTAGTTTTTATCCATAAAAAATAAAAAGCTTACAACGGCACAATATAGAAACTGAACTAGAGGGTGAAGTGAGCCTAATCCCAAATACAAATCGATGCTGGAGAAAAAATTGCGAGGTTTTGCCATTTTTTGAGCTTCATTTGCTATACTAATATATATAGCTCTGAAAAAACTTCCCACAAAAATTGCGGGTCAGTATGACCAATTCATTTCATGAAATATTATTAAAAAATGGCATGTAATCAATCAGTTCATTTTTTGAAATTACTTATCAAATTATCTTCCCATTCAAGTGAATAACAAATGATTTAAAGCTCTCATTAAATTGATAGGTTTTTCCGATATCCATAATGAACACTGTCACTACCGATATTTTTCGCAGATAAAAAATTTACAGCTTAAGTCGAAATGTTTCAAGCAAGTGATATTAATTTAAAAAAAGGTTCTGCACCATGGATTATGAATGTCTTTTCGTTGGAATTTTGTCATCGAAATTATTGAAGTCAACCCTAATAGCAATACGTCGTCATCTGTGTGTACCACGCGCAATGTCTCTAAAACCCCAGGTGAGCTTTGGAAGGATCAGCATACTTTTGTCATTCATTTTACTTCCAAATACAATTTGACGGCCTGTTGATGCAACGTCCAGGGATCTTCGTTACTTTACATTAAAGTATTGCGGGTTCGTAATGTTCACAACATGATTTTCTTGATTGCTACACTCTAAACTCACGATTCCTTTTTATTTTTCGAATCACGAATAGTTAACTTTTTTTGTACTATATTCTTAGGCACTTCGTAACCATCGTTCTCCTTGGGAGGCGACGGTTCGTAGATTACTTCTATGTACTTTGGTATCTCTTTGGAGACGGGGGTTCCTGGGGCGCTGTCTGTTGGAAGAAACGGAGTTTTTTCCTTGTTGCTTTCATCTTCAGTATCGCTTTTCCAGGCGTTACCTATTAGAAAATACAAAAAATTAAAATTTGTTTTTTAAACAATATTACATTAACGTATATGATCTTAATTTAATAATTAATTTACATTTTATTGTCTAAAACTTCCCCAATGAAGTAAAATATTAAAAGCATACGAGGAGTGAGTTATGAGACTGGTAACATACTGAGAAAAATATTCCGAGAGACCAATTAGAATAATATTTCTTGAACGAAAATGACAAAGGAAGTTAAATTCAACTATTTATTTTAATAGAATTCTATATTGACAGAAGAAAAGTCAAAAGCACAACGTGCAAAGGTTGAGTTTATGTTTTATAACTTGAACTGGTGACATGAAGCTTTCCAAAGAGGGTATGTTTAATTTTCATAACAATGACTGCATAAATCTCCATTTCATCACCAAATGTTTACGGTCTTATGACTCAGATCATGTGCGTTTTATTTTTATAAAACGTGATAAATTTGAAAAAGTTTTTTTACAAATTTACAAAACCATCATTTTTTCTGATAATCTTCCATTGAATATACTTCGAAATTGTTGGTACTTAATGAATGCAACTCTGCCTCGTAATTTTTGAGAATTCAACCTCTCATATTCCGAGCAACTAGTAACCATTTTACAGCGAGTCACTACACCGATATTTCCTCTGGTAGGCAGTAGTATGCTGTTTTGTATATTTCTTTTCTTGGCCTCTATAACATAATTCTTTTTGACTATCGATTATCTGTAATTGTAGGTAAGTGTCTAGCCCACTCTAATTTTAAACGTAGAATAGTTTCAATCGCGTCCAGTATTTTTGAGTGTCGTCTAATGTTTTTTGCTCAAATAGTGACTTCTCTGCACCGTATAAGTCATTATAGAAAGGATGTATGTGTTAGATGTTTATCTGGTTACTAAAGTCTTGATTCTAGTTCAGCTAGAAAAATGTTGAGAATTACCATAACCTACACCAGGTAGATACTGAGAATTGGCGGTACTCTAGGTACCAGCAATTAAGGAACACCCAAGGTCAAGAGCATTAAGAGAAACAATTGAGATAGCAAAAACCCCTTACTGTCTAAAATACACAATAAAATCAAATAAAAAACATTGATCCCATCGCGATCCAATGCCGAGCGGTGGGCGGGTCTACTAGGACACAATTCTTGAAGTTGTACAAATTCTCTATTACTATAATAATGTCAGTCGAATGAAAAGTGACATAAATGTATTAAACCGGTATTCTCGAGATATTCTATTCCATGACATGATTTGAAGAATTAGGGTCTCGACCCACAAGAGTCAAAAAAGGCGAAGCGGCTTACGGAACCAATTAAACCGAATTTTACAAAGCGTCAGCTTCCATCAAACTTAATTGCAGACGAACCAGAAACGTGGAGATCAGTTATCAACTGATCTACTCCCTCCTTGTCCCTACAAAAGAGTCTCAAGTACCTTGGGGTACATATCGACCGTCAAGGATTCATTTGGTCGTCGAAAGGCCGTGGCGAATCAAAACTCCCTAAATGAGATAATGAGAAGTATTTCTTACCCGAGAATAAAATCTTGTTGGTGGTACAATCAACCTTATTATTTAGATGCCCCATATGGCAAAGATCATTAGAAATAGCTAGATATAAAATCACGATATCTAGAACGGAGAAACTCGCGATATTAAGAATAATAAGCTAAATAGCCGAGGTTATAGCTGGAATAACATCGATAAATTTGCTAACTCTGGAACACAAACATAACTACGAGAACAAGAACACTCAAGAAAATGAGAATTGTAGCCGCATGAATGGGATAAGTTACAGGATAAGGCGGCCTGGACGAAAATTCTAATTCCCTTAAACTCTACATGAACAAATAACAAGTTTAAAAGGACAAACTACTTTGTTCCCAGTTTCTATCAGAACCATGGGCGTACCAGCTGCCCCCCTGGACCTGAAAAACCCCCCTGTGCCAAAAAAGTTTTCTGATTTGTTTCTTTTTTTAGGGCAAGACAATTTTTTTCTGATTTGCCACTCTCTAGAACAAATTTAATTTCTGATTTGCCCCTCCCTAAACAAAAAGTTGGGTACGCCCTTGATCAAAACCATATATACTTCTGGAAGTAGCCTGCAATGCACAAAGATGGTGGCAAGGCTAGAAAGAGAGGGTAATAGAGAGGGCAAGTAGCTATTTAACTCGATTGGGAGCTGCATCCAATGAGCAGTATGTAGTTCATTAGCTCCACCTACCAATTGAATGCAATAGCTTCTTCTTCCTCTTTCTTTTGCCCTCTCTTTCTATACTTGGCATGATATTTGTACATTGCAGGCTACCTCCAGAATTTTATACTTTAAGATCAGAACACGCCTACCTACACAAAATTGAAAAAATTGAGAATCAGACAAGTCAAAACGGCCCTACATGTCATATTTCAATGCTACAGATTCCTAGACATAAGAGATCAGTTATCAACTACGCGGGTAAATAACGGGAAATTAATAAAGAGCAGCAGAAAGTGGTTTGTTGTATTTAGTAAGAGCTTTTATTGTAACTCTAGGTTGTAAACCTGACTATTGTTTTCAGACTTTTCATAATAAAAATCTAGGGTTAGTCTTAGAGTGGTGTAGAATCTTTATTGGCAGTTTGTAAGTGTGACCTAATAAGCTGAACGTATATAATTTTTTTTAATGTTTTTTGTTTCCAATGACAACTTGTCCGTTCATTTCATAAATGCTGTTTTCAGTACTTTCTATAATGTTTTGTTCTCATTTTAAATGCCTTGTGTTACTACGTGGTGCCTTGATTAATTTCGTGACCTTCAGAGCTAGTATAATTTCTTCAGGAACATTGTCTAATACCTGGTTTCGTATTTTTAGGATATGGGTATAGGGTAATTTGTTAGATGTTGAGTACAATTACTTCTAGAAACTTTCAATAGTTGTTATTATTTCATTTCTAACCGTTATCAAAGCACCATCTTTATTCTACTTTTATCTTTTCTACATACCGTCTCTTTTCTTCTTGGAAATTGGAGAAATTTATTGCCTTCTTTTATGCTTTATTGTATTTTCTGAGGACTTTTCACTCGTATATCTTATTCCATAGGCTTTTCAAAGGTGAAAATGGTATTTTTGAGTTTGATGAAACGTTGGGTTAACATAAAAGAAAATGAGTAAGAAGGAAGCAAAAAATAATACAATATTTAATTATTATTTAGTAACATATCTACATAAAAACAGTGTAAAATTATGTTATTACACGATGGTTGTGTAATTTCGAATTATAATTACCTGTTACTTGATGATTTTGATCCCGAAAATAAGTAGCATTCGATATACCTTCAGCAACTGCAAGCATTTCATTAAATGTTAGAACATGCCCCATTAAACATGCCGATGTATGCAAAAAATGTTATCAATTAGTAAAAAATATATTATTTGTGAAAAATTATATTGTATTAATTTCAATAACAAAAAAATAATTAATCGATAACATTTTTAAAATCAATTACAGATCTAAAATTGATGACATATTATCATTAATATTATCAAATGCACAAGCGTAAGCAACAAGTTCGATAAAGATGAATAATTTAATTTGTTTATTTATATCAAGCAAATCGTTTTCGTGTTACAGAGGATGTTAAATAAAATATAAAAAATTAATTCATTCCTAGGACATAAAGGAGGGAACTAAAATAATATAAGAAAGAACTCAAACCCATCAGTTCATTGTGTTTTACTGACTTCAACTAAAAATCATTATTAACAATTCCCTAGGTGTATGAAATTTGTCATTGTTATTTTCTGAAGGATGGTTTTTATATTTTTTGAGATCTTTGGGAATAATACCACATATATTTAAAAGTCTGTATATTTCAAATAATCTAAACGTTTCAAGGTCTAAATCAGACGCCGTTTTCAATGGTGCATAACTTAACACAAATGAACAAAAAAATTAAAAATTAAAATGATTCATAATGACAATTTTAGTAAATCATAATTTGACATTAATGTTTGACAATCAAAATGATGTAACTCACGGAATTTACTGCATATTTGATATATACAGGGTAGAACTAAAAATTCTAGATTATTTGAAATAAAAAAACTTCTTTCAAATTGGAAGAATTTGAAACAGTTATCTTCAGAATTTTAGGTGACGCTTCTAGGTACGACTTTGTTATAAGATAGTGCATTCGCTAAAAATGAGTCTAAAGAAATTCTGATGTTCCATAGATCTCATCAAAGTCATAACAGAAAACATAGGAGCTATACCGATACAGGGTTGTTCGAAAGGACATTACCATTATTAGTTTCATCCTTGGTAACCAGGAACGGCTGAATGCTATAGAAGTACTAGCTATACAATGGCTTTTATTTAATGAAATTAAAGCAGATTCTTTCAGCTTTTGTTTTGCATTGTGTTCTTCTTTATGGAATATGGTTGAATTTTGAAATTGTATGTTATGACCGAGAGGTCTAGAGGTTTCTCCAATATAAAATTTGTTACATTCGCAAGGCATCTTATAAATTGTATATTTCTTGTTTTGAATGTTTTTTTAACATTCAATCTTTGAAAGACCCTGTATTTAAGGTATGGTTGTTGTGGTAATGATTGTTTGGAGTAGCTTGGTGTTGAAACGGGGCCTGATTTAGATCTTGAAACGTTTGGACTATTTGAAATATACAGACCTTCAAGGACATATGATGTTATTCCCAAAGAAAATATAAGTATTTGTCATTGATATATAAAAGATGATTTGATGGTTGCAGTCTTCACAATTAATAAATTTTCCAAGAAAACAAAATGCAATATTTGTTTGAATTACTAAATTGTACAATTGTTAATTAGTAAAATAACTCTTTGAAGGCACTGCCACAATTTTTGTAATTTGCCTTACGAATATGCAGTTCAGTTCTTCAATTGACCTAAGTTTGATTTCACAAAGCAACAAAAAATATGTGTTATGAGTATATCTGAAGGAGTATGTCGTTAGTCCATGAATGTTGAAATGGAATCATGCAAGGAATTTTTTTAAATTTTTTTTAGAAGTTCCAAGTTATGTTCAATGTTTCTTTGGCAGAAAGATTTGACCAATTTCTCAAACATAAGAATTAATTAAAAGCCATTTTACGGTGAGGACGTCACTGATGTGTTGATAGGTCTATTAAAGGTTTCTCATAACAGCAATTTTCATTCAAATCAAATAAAATAATAACTAATATTTGTTAATGCAGCACTTACGTTCAATAACTGTACTAATGTACTGTCCTTCATGAGCTGCCGTCGTAGGATTTCTCAACGTTCTTCTATGAAGTTCGTCAAGGATATCCAAGCAATATTTGAAAGTTGGTCTTTTCTCTGGCTCGAATTCCCAACATTTTAACATGAGATTATATCTGGAATAAGTCCCATTTTTTTCTATCCACCAATCAAAATACAAGTAGAAAGTACTTACAGATCTTCTGGGCAGTCAATGGGCTTTCCAAGTCTTCCACCTCTTCTGACGTAGTGGAGAACTTCTAAATTGGCTCTTGCGGGGTAAGGTTGCTGTCCCAATGTCATGATTTCCCATAGGAGCACGCCGAAAGCCCAAACGTCGGACTGACTGGTGAAAACCCCATCAACAAGCGATTCGGGGGCCATCCACCGAACAGGAAGCAAACCTTCGCCTTCCTAAAAATAAATTTAGTGTTTGCTATACCGTATGTCTTACTCTTAGAAGGTATCTATTAATTACTATGAAGATTTCGGAAGATGTGGAGTGGAGCCCCCACACCATCATTGAGATTTTACTTACAGTTTTTAAGTAATTAAATTTATTTGAGACGTTCCTGTATTAACTTCATAACTAACTGACTAACTGAAAGCTTGAAAATTACAGCGAAGGTGCATTAAACATATTTATGTACAAATATAGAATTTAGTTTAACATAGCCATTATAAAAGTTCTAACTTAATGTTGAACCTAATATGAGATGATTTTATGATAAAAGATTTTATCAGTTATAATATTTGTTAAGTTAATGTTTTTGTTTCCCCCTTTCCCTTAAATGAGATTATGACAAGTTTCATATACGCCCGTGTTGCTGGAGATATCTACCGCAGTTGCAGATGAAACATTCGGAAGAAATTCTAATAGGTCATAGCAAAACAGGCCGAAAAACCGTAGTTTATCCAAATACCAGCATATAATCGACGTGTTTAACAGTCTATAATTTGCAAACTAATTGACGGAGTTGCCGAATTTTTGGTGAAAGTGTAGCTTAAAGTCCAACTTAAAGATATCACTGTAGGTGTTCGGAATGGTCACCATTAACATCCACACTCAAAAGATGCCGCCGAACTGCAGCACGAATTACTGACTGAAACTTGTTCAGATGCAATGTACGATGGATTTTCAAAGTTCATCCAATGTGCGTCGCTTTTGTCGTAAACGACGTCTTTTAGTGTTCCCCACAGGTAAAAGTTCCGAGGAGTTAAGTCTGGGGAACATGGTGGATACTCTACAGCACCTCTATGGCCTATCTATCTTTCTGGTAGATTTTCGTCGAGATAAGCCCTGACACTATTTTGGAAGTGGGCTGGGGCACCATCTTGTTGAAAGTAAAATCCATACATACTCTGATGGCACTAGGTACAACTAACAACAAAACACTGACTATCTGGCGACAAAACAAGGCAATACAACGCTTGTATGGCGATTGCCGGAACTACAAACTATTACACTATCAAAAATGAGACAACTCCGTCAATTAGTTTGGCCCCTCTGAATATTACCACTGCTTTTTCTTAACTAACTAGGTGTTGCCCAATTTTTCTTAATTTTAGTCAAAATAATGTGGTCATAAAAGAATAAATAACGAAGGAATACTAGAATAGTTTAGCTGAGGGTACGTGTATTTTACATGATTGCTATATTTACGTCAATAATGGTTAAATTAAAAGTAAACCATTAAATTTGTCCATAATATAAATTAATTTCATGAAAAATTGATTTTTGAACATTTTGAGAAACATTCCATTCTATTGGTCAAACCATTGAAAATCTATGGGTTAGATATTTTTATTTGAAATTATAACGAACATTATTCACTTTATTTCGTTTATATTAATAAACTAATTAATATTAATTAATGTTACTCGAAGAAGAAAAATGAACATATGCCCCATTACCCACTGTCAAATGGCTCCATCTTTTTTGCAAATAGAAACGGCGGTCTTATGAAGCCTCCTTTGAAGTATATTTTTTATTTTTACCTACGTCTAACTAAACTAACCTTAGCTTTGAACCATAAGCTTGATGGTGCCAATTAGGCATTGGGTAATGTGAAACATGTCAAAATTTATGTGTGTGATTGAATTTTGCATAGCTTTTATTTGCGCTGGATATCTTGTTCAATTCGAAAGTTAATAGAAAACTATGAGTCAAACTCTATGTTTCCGATTTTCTTAAAGACTAGTTTTTTATATAAAGCATTTGAAACATTTCTGTTTTTTAATGTTCTAATTTGAACCCAAATTTAATATTAAAAATCTCAATATGTATGATGCTAAATTTAAAATTTCTTTCTGTCAGTAGATTCGACGAAAATAGGTTCTGATAGACTGAAGAACAGACAAAAGGGAACTTCTATGAAGTTTCCGTTTTATAACAAATGCAGGGAACCCTCATTTAACCTTTTTTTTAAATCTATAATAATCTAAAACATTTTATGTATAAATAAATAAGACTAATATTTGATATTGATATTACTTAATATTATTTGTTTCTCCCCTTTATATATGTTCTTATAGTTAAAAGTATTATTACTTATTATACTCTACCACTATCTTTTGTTAACATAGAAGGACAACAGTTACCATCCTTTGATAGTATTTGCAAACAATATAATTTAATAAACTTACCTTTCTGTAATAGTCGTTTTTGTATATATCACGCGCTAATCCGAAATCGCCTATTTTCACTATTCTATATTCTTTATCACAGGAAGAAACTAGGCAATTTCTGCAAGCCAAATCCCTGTGAACGAAGTGCATTTGTTCCAAGTATTTACAACCTTTGGCAACATCTACGCACATTTTCAAAAGTTCTAGGAGAGTCAGCGAAGGCGTATTATCCTGGAAGAAGCAAATATATATTAAGTAAATAAGTCTACATACGGGGTACGTTTATAAAGTTATCTGACTGATGCAACTACAGACGAACTACTGCGGCATGAGGCCTTAGTCACTCCGATGAATGGCCTATGTTCGTGTACTGAAATTACCTTTATTTTAAAAAAATGTGACATTGAAAAGTTACAGAGGTTTTACAATGGCTGTAATTACGTCAAAAATGGATAAAAATATTAAAAATAGTCGCTATTCTGATCCGATCTGTAAACTAGGTATGTTCTGCTGAAACCATAGGAACCAACAAATAATGCATCATTCAAACATTAAAAAAAAATACAAAACAATTATTCGAAAATGATTTACACAAACAGATGCTCGAAAAAATATGTATTCTGTCACTTAAAATGCCATTAACAATCACCCTAACCTCTTGAAAAGAATGATAACAAATCATTATGTGATTAAACTATGTCAATATGAAAGCCTACAGAATCATTGAGAAAGATTTTCCATCGAATAAAAATTAAAAAACGACGAAAAGCTTTCAATTGCGTCTGAACGATCCAAAAAAAATCCAAACATTTCAAAGTCTTACCCTGATGTCGTTGTCAATTGTATTAAAATCTGATTTTAATACCAGTCCAGTTTCCTACAGTGAAAACTTTGGTTAGTTGAGCGTTATTCTTACGTATTGCATTATCTACTTCTTAATCTCAGATTGGATTTCGAACGAACAACTCAAAATTCAAAACAATTTCTCGATATTCATGAAATTCTGTACCTTATTTGGGTCCTTCAAATTGAAACTGATAATTGACATTTTTGTCTTAAATTTTTGAAAATTCGAATAATGGAAGAAAAATCGTAAGATCATAAACATGCTACATCATTAGCCTTATTCACCTGACTCCATTTAATTTTTATCTGTTTCCCAAATCTATATGAAAACAAACAAGTATTTTGTCTCGTTAAAGAGAAAGACTTCCAAAAATTGATCATCCAAAATAAGTTTTTGAGCTTAAGGTTCCATAAGACAAGAAACAATATAGTGGCCAAATTTCTAACTCTTCAACTAAGCATTTATTTGTTTTATCGTAATTGCAATACTTTAAAGAATATAATAATAATATAATAATGTTATTGAACACATTATATAATTGAAAGTTTAATCGAAAAGTGGTTTATACCATTAGGTTAATGACATTTTATTCGAAAACTGTGTCCCGGCGCGGAGGCGCATGAAAGATGCCAGGTAGGAGCAGAAGAGCAGTTGCTGCCCCATTAGACCTCGCTGGCCGGCCATTAGCGCTTCTTTACTTGTGAAATAATACTTTTAATTAGTTATGGGATCATTCGAATGAAATATAAATCTATCATTCGATTATGAAAATCACTCGAGTTATCCGATTATGGAATCAAAGTATTCGAATGAAAAATAGTCGATTATTTTACTCGAAACATTCACCGAATGACGAGCGACTAGGACAAACGATACTGCATTCGATTTATAATCCGAATGATTTCCTTGCGAATGGAGAAGCGCTTTTCTGCCATTCGGCATTCATATAGAGGCACTTTCGTTCGTCCTCGCTCTTGTGCCGTCGCTTGTTACGTCCTTCATTGGACAGAAGAAATACGTAAATACTGTGTTTCCAGGGTATTGCAATGCGAAGTAATCAATTTGGCTATGAATTGGCTTTTCTCCTCTGTTTCTCAACCGATTAATGTAGTATGAATCTTAATTTATAATATTGGAGCATTACATTATTTACGTTAATGTCTTTGTGCCGCGTGCCGCCGCCGCAAATATTAATAACAGTTGTTATATACTTAGAGCTTCTTCTGGACAAATAAATTTTAAATTAAATGAGTAGATAGGAAAAATTTAAAAGTATAATTTTACTTTAAATGTCTGAGAATAAAACAAGCGAGAATCGTTAGAATCATAAACGTATATATATAATGATTAAAATATAGGTCATAGAATTATAGTTAAAGAAGATAATTAAAAATTTCCAAGTAAATATGATGGGTCATTCGTGGTTGAAAAATGTTAAAAATATTATGCCGATTGCATATACAGGGTGGTGGAAATATATAATGAGATGGAATTGTTATAATGAGGATTTGAATAAATGTTAGAGAATTGAGTGCATACTATACAGGGGGGTATTAAAATCACTCGAGTTGTAATAATCGATTATTAATATCATTCGATTATGACATCCGTTCTGTGTATCTGTTCTCCCTACTAGGATAGAATGTCTTTTAATTTTTTATTCTAGTGGTACATAATATAATAAATATTAAAATAATTTTAAATTAAATGAGTAGATAGGAAAAATTTAAAAGTATAATTTTACATTAACCAGCTTACCCCTTTAACCTAATGTCACCTACTTTTAATTTTTTATTCTAGTGGTACATAATATAATAAATATTAACATTAACCAGCTTACCCCTTTAACCCAATGTCACCCTAATTTGCCCCTCTCTAAACCAACATATATAGACACCCAATTTGTATAACTAACACCTTGTTCATAATACACGGTATTCTTCTGAACTAGATCATAATCTAGTTCATAATAAACGAATATACTCAAATAGAAATAAATTATCACATTCGTTGTTACAAAACTGTCCAAACGAATTAGTTGAATTAATAATTTCTACTTACTGAAGCACTTCGCGAATTTCTAAGATACGTCAACAAATCTCCTCCCTCCATCAGTTCCATAATTATAAATGGAGGATCATTATCCAAACATACTCCAAGAAGTTGCAATATATGTTCGTGTTTGAAGTGGCTCATCAGCTGAGCCTCTTGTAGAAATTCGTTCTTTTCTTGTTCCGAAGTTCCTTTTTTCAAAGTCTACAAGCAATAACAAGTTAAGCAACTGCATGGGTAATCTAACTAGGTGACGATATGTAACTTACTTTTATAGCTACTTTCATTTCCATTTCATCACGTATACCTTTAGCTTTTCCTTCAAATACTTCTCCAAAGGCACCGCTTCCCAAAAACTTATTGAGAGTAATCTGGTCCCTAAAGAAATAATTGAGTAACAGCGATTTGTTTCGCACTAAGCTCTTTCTAATATTAATATTTATGAGTTACTGATTTACCTTTTTATCTGCGGTAGAAGCGTCAGTTCCTCAGGTACTGGTTTTGCTGAATTATACAAAATATTTGTATTATGAACGCCCCTTCGAGGAAGTTCTCTCAGGGTCGCTAGCTCAACATCTGGGGGTTTCGTTGGATAAACAGCAGGTTGAAGTTTTTTCTGTTTGTCTTTGCTTGAGCAAATCACTGAAAGACGATACATTTACATCAATATATTTTTTAAGTTGTTAAGTGGGATTTACTTGAGTACTTTGAAAAAAATAGACTATACGTGAAGTTTACAGGAAAATTATGGAGAAAATCCTGATATTAACTTTGGGGGCTAAATTACACAACGAAATTGAAAATAATAAATTAATTATCTAACGCATCATGTAATATATCACGTGAAATGACTGATTATCAGGAATACACGATTTTTTTCATTACGTTTAAAATAATTTGTTAAAAAGTTATTAAAAAATATACAAATTTCGACCTATTACCTCATATATCTGCAAACCAATGAGCTTAAACTTTGGAAAAAATTGAGAATGTAGGGCCTTACTCAAGATTTTCAAGAAAGTAATACATAAATTATAACACCAATTTATAAACTTAAATGGAAAATAAAAGTTTGTTTTTTTAAGTGCACTCGTAATGAAATGTATCAAATGAATATATTTATTTTTTATGTATTTTTTAAATATTTTGTTTAAAGGACTTAATAATTTATTATTTATAATTTGACACATTCTCCCCTTTTCTTCCAAACTACTGAGTGAAAAATTCAGACAAAACATTATTTCATTATTATTAATACTTCACTGAAAGTTTATTGGTAAAATAAAGCGAAAATCTATTCTAATCTTAATTTTGGAGGCCAAATTAGATAATTTAATATTTATTTTATAAAAAAAACAAGCGCATCATGTAGTAAATAAAATAAAAAAGCTGGCGTTGCAAGAAATAAAAGTGTATATTTTTTTATAAATTTAAAACACTTGACTTAAAAGATATTAAGGAAAATATTAGACAATCCACTTATTCCCTGCTTTCTGAAACTGGAATATTAGAAAGATGTATGCTTTGATTTAACTACATTGCATCAAATCTCAAAAGGAGTACGGAGCCCTTAGTATGTGAGTCCAACTCGCACTTGACCAAATTATTCATATTTATGTGCAAAATAAGTAGAGGGCAATGTCTGATTTTTGCATATACTTTTTTAATTACTTTTAAACTATCCGTTTTAAAGTTTAGAAATACACTTGTCAAAATCACTTCTTTTATTTGAAATGTTACATAATGAGCTGAACATTTTCTTAACTGTTTAACTTACCGGCAACATTAACCATAGAATTCTCGTTTAGGTTTTGGTGTAACGTAGTTTACACTAATACCTAAACGAGAATTCTTAAATTCCTTAACCTTAAATTCACGTTTTTTTTTTTCAAAATTGTAGACTAATATTTCCGAAGGTAAGAAGGACGGTTATTTCATTTTCGTACATTCTCTGTAATATCTTGCTAAGGCATACGATTTTCGTTTAGCTTTTTCGATAAACTATGAATGAGACCCTGCCCTTAAATATTTTGGGCTTAGTCAAGGCAGTACCCAGAAGAAGATTCAAACACTCCCCAAAATTCCAAAATTGAAATTGTAAATTCAGTATTAACGAATTATCTTTTTTTTCATATTTCATATTTTTATTTGATATAAATCTTACATACTGGAAATACATGAATAGGTCAATAAGTTTTGCGGGTTTTAATGAATCCATTCACCTTCAAAAAAATACTAGAGTAATTAACCCCCTCGAGAAAACATTCTGGCTACCTACCGCCTTCAGCTCAGTAATTTCCATGATGCAGCTCGACTTTAGTAAATATTCTTTAAACGCTACAAATTTCGCCGAATGGTTAAAACTCGACCATAATTAGTACAGACGTATAAGCACAAAGTTTTGTACCCTACGTCCGCACATGTCCCTTGTCCGCGAAAACGACCACCAACGTTGAAAATTATTACGATTCAATCTGCTCGTGAAAAGAGCAAATTTACGGGCATTTCAACATACAAATTTTAACGGTTGTTAGGTGTTATATCCCTTAAAAACCTCCAATGACTGAACTATTGGGTATACTTTCTTTCTTTCGGCATTTGCAGATTTTTATTTTATTACATTTTATTGCACCCTTACTCCTTTTGGACAGGCAGTTACTGAAATTTCCTACTAGAAAACGACACGAAACCATCGATCCCTTGCATCGATGGCGACCTTTGGCGTATAGGACTGACGGATCGGAAAACACCTCAATGAATAATATTAATACCCAACGAAAGCAAAAAAGGGTACAAATTGGTCGATAATATCTTTCTTCCTCGCAAATTGTTTCGGTAGTTGAAGGAATAGAATGAATATATTTATTCATAAAAAAACACATTTTAAAGAAAGGTAAGAACCCACCGTGGGTCATCTTTTGCGGACGACGGACATGTGAGACACCATCATAACACAAAACCTTTTTTTTCACTCAACGCATGTTTGCAGCGAAGCTGTCATTATCAAGGAGTATACCAAAAGTTGGTTTACTCGTTGATGATGACAGCTTCGCTGTTGAAACGTACGTTGAGTTCAAAAAGAAAGCTTTGAATGTTAGGGTACAAAACTTTGTGTTAATACAACTATTGACACACCTAAGGGTCCACAGTTTTCCCAAAACAGGCTACAGTTGAAAAGATGGTGCTATCGTTAAAATCCGATACAATAGTTTCTTAACATTAATTAATCAGTTAATACCATATCCAAATTTTATTATTGATTTTACTAAAGTTCGTCAATAACTACTAACAAAAAAAAAAGAAAGTCGGTTGAATACAGATGAGAAATAGTACTGAATTTTTATTTGTCATCACGGATCCTTTCACTTGATACCTTGATTTAAACTTTTTTTTTAATTTATAATTTCTCCAAAATCAACTTCAAAAAACAAAAATAAATTAATTCCACGATGCCATGGGTCCGTAATTAGGTCACAGAACTCGATATAACTACAAAATTTGAATATTATTCTTTCGGTGTAGATTTAGATGGAATAGGCTGTAAGAAACTTACGGACAAAGGTTAAAAGACTTTTCATAATACATATGTACGTTACCATCAAAAATAAATAAATTTGCTTACCATATGTTAGAACAAGGACAACAAATGCGCACAAAGAAATTGGAACTCCCGTAGCTATAACAATAAGTTTCATAGGATTTTGCTTATCCGCAACTCTGGCAGCTTCATTCATGTCGAATTCATTACTCTCTTCGCTGGTGTTGCTCCAACCATAGGCATTTCTGGCAGATATTCTGGAAGACATATTTAAGTTGCTCATCCAATCCATCTATGATCCAAGATGTGTCTGAAACAAGAAATCTCTGTTAACTATGAAGACTTTTAGATATAAGATTTGTTACCTGTTCCATTGTAAAACACCTCCCAATCTGGCTCATCTTCAAGTTCAACGCTTGGTGACGTTAAGTAATAGGGAGCTGTCCTGTTGGTGCTCCTTTTAACTCTATAGTATCTAACCACTTTTCCCTCTAGTTTATATTCTTCAATTGGTGCACCATTATCTTCAGAGGCTTCCCAATAAACCTTGTAGACGTTTGATTTCACATACTGTATAATTGGTACACCAGGTGGGCTGGGTCGATCTCCTAAATTATGAAACAGATATATTGTAGATGAGTTTTACATGTTTAGGTTCCAACTCTTACCGTTTGTTTCAAATGTAAACCTTGAGTCTAATGGCCATGTGTATAGTTCTGTGTTATTTTTGTACAACAGCACTAAGCGAAATTTATAATGTCTCTTGGGTTTAAGATTGTCCACTAAAATTTTAACAGTGTTATTGTTTTCTGTTACAATGTTAGCAACTGTCCAAATAGGTGATGCAATTGGTGCATATTCTACGGTATAATTTTCGGCATAAGGAGTTACATTCCAAGACAACTCCAATGAATAGGCTGTTTTATTGACCAGAACTATACTGTCCGGCTCTGGATATGTAGTGATTCCTTACTCTGTCGCTCTTCTGACGACGTTTCGTTGGTTTCACTGTATGCACGAACCCAGACTATGTACGTCTCGTTTGGAGAAAGCTTGTTCAAATTTGCTGAAAGCGTTTCTGAGTCCGTGACACTAAGCTCACCTTTTTGTCGTAGTGCTGAGACAATGTTATCGGTTTGCCAGTGGACTTCGTAGTAAATGATAATGCCGTTAAGCTGTTCTGGGGGCAGCCAGGTGACATGTATTAGACTTGGCGTCAAGTTTATCACGGATATGTTTAGAGGTTTGGAGGGAGCTAAAATTGAAAGAAATGGTATATAGTTTTATTGATACATCTAGCAATTAGATTAAACACAATATCAATGAGAGTTTATTCACAAAATCCTTTACTCGGACCAGTGTTTCAAGGACAAAACAAAATAAAAATGTACCCTCTACAAGAATTGAAATGGTGCACATAGGGGCGGATGGATGATGATCTTGAATGGTGGGCCCAAGATGAAAAATGTGATAATAAACTGATTAGCGAGGGTTATTTCTTTGAATGAAATTCCTTCAGTTTATAAATTTATAGGTTTCCTGCCTATTCAGTATTATATAACTACAATCTCTCTCGGTTTATAAGTTGACTCACTACTTCTTACTGTTATTATTTTTTATTTTTTTCATTTTTACCAATTTTAGAAGGAGCCGCTCCCTCTCTGACTGACTCCGCCAGAGTGGGCATTTTTTGCGTCATGGGAGGTAATCCCTACGGCTTTGCATACATTGTATTTCCGAAGCTTTTGCATTAAAAGTAGTCTATATTCAATTTAAATCCACAGAAATAATTTTATTTGAAGCCCTTGAGTGTAAGATATTCTGGTATTAATGGTCACTGAGCTTGAGGATCTCAGATTGCCCGACCAGCTCCCATTGCCCCTCTTTGGATCCTCCCTTGATGATACAATGGGGAACAAAAACGGCAAACTTAATTATGACCTTATTATGAATAAGATTGTCGAGGGTATTTCAGGGTCACCTATCAATTGTTTAATACGAATCTTTAGTTGTGAAACCCCGGGATCAGATAGAACGAATAATTCTAGATTCAGATAAGGTTCTTAGATGAAGTTAATATGTGCCTACCGAGGGGGTGCAGGGGAGGGCAGCTCGGCCCCTGGACATGAAGAACCTGCTTGACCCCTTCAGTGCTTTTCATATATTTGCTGACTTGCCTCCCCCACGTAAGTCAAAAGAATTTCTGATTTGCTCCTTGTCTAGAGCATTTTTTTCTGATTTGCCCCTCCCTAAACCAAAAGCTGAGTATGCCCCTGAACACGCCCCTTCACAAGTCTTGAAGTAGATTTTCAAAATTTGTAACCCGGAATTTCTTAATAAATCCTTAAAAATTGTAACTGAATTCACTGTGGAAAAGCCTTCAGAACTCTGCATAAAACTAAAAACTGCCATTTTTAGGGGCTTGATTAGAGTGAATCCCCATTTTCTTCAGAATTCAACACAGTTTTAAGATTTCCCGTTCGATCGGATTTCGCCACCAAAACTGAGAGTTTTAAAATTTCAAGTTGACGTTGAAGTAAACTTAACACTTTTTAACTCCAAACTTTTGATGAGGTTATTTGTTTTTGCGCTGTACGCGTGAAATTAAACTAAAAGACCAGTTATAAACCAATTGAAAATGAATCGAAAATCACCAAACACATAATAAAATATACAAAGTGTACCATAACTACTTGGCCACACAGCAGCTATATAAACAGGAGATAAAATTAATTAATACAGTGCAGTCATAAATATATGTGTACATTTCAAATTGAGTAAATCCACATTTATTTTTAGCCCCTGCGTTATCTGCGTTCTCATTCTACGTAATAAATTCCTAATACTTTAAATCAAAACAATATTTCGGTACATATCTTTATATACCACTCCAAAATAACATTTTAAAGTACGACTCAATAATTTTCTTTTTGAAAACCTACAATTTCGAACACCATATAGTTAGTTTCTTTCAGACTATTGGTAAATCAAATTATTTATATTACACTTACCTCCAGGAGCTGTTTGTAATATAACCGGTGGCCCAATAATAACACCTTTTCTTTCTGAGTACGAATTACTCACAGCTACAGAGATCATGTACTTTGTAAAAGGTTTCAGTCCTGTTATATCAGTCGTCTTAAAAAACGTCGTTGCCGTTTCGCAGGTGTTTTTCTTTATACAGTCGAAATTTTCATCGTATTTGCTGAAATACAATGTGTACTTGACTGTAGGCATCGATATGTTAGAACAATCCTCGTAGACTGCTGTCTGTGGCATTTGCAGTTTTAGAGATGTAGAAGTATTAGAGACTAGTGTCACTGTATAATTATCCAATTGTTTGGGTCCTAAGCATTTCTTTGACGGGTACGGTTGAACATGTTGTCCATATATTACCATATCTGATAACTTTACCTAAAAGTTGAAAAATTAACTCAAAGTAAAAAACTAATATATATCAAAAGCAACAGTACCTCGGTTGTGAATAATTTGTTATGATTCCTATCCAAAGCTCTTAATCCGTCCTGATTGCTCCAATACGTCATTCCTAAATCAGCTTTTAAAATCCTTATAGGTTTAGTATTTCTTAGTAAATGACTATCTGCTATTATTTTGCACGTACAACCAGCACTATCTGCTGATACTACATTATGGTTCACTTTGTCCAGAAATAATACTGAAGGTTCAAAAGGATTTGAAGAATGGTCCAAAGCAAATGATGGTTCAATTTCCAAAAACGAGTTAGTACAGTTACATGGCTTTGCTGTAATCTTTGGTGGTAAGTTTTGTTTTAAAAAATAATCCACTATCAGTTCCATCGGTATGACTGTGCATTAAAACAGATTTGTTCTGCACAATCCTCTAACCAGTACAAGCTCTTCGTAAAAGGTGACACTTCTAAGACGAGTATTTTGTTGGTACTTTTTAAAATTTGAATTTTATGTAAGTCTTCGGCGGCATAGTTAAGATCGACTTTGTAAATAGTTGTTCCGTTGCTAAATTCGGCATAATATAAGCTTCTTTCTAACCAATCGAGAGTAAGCGCTAGCGGTTGTCCATTTATAGGTCCCAATTTTGATAGCGTAGATTTTGGAATGTCATAATGAACCAAATCGTGCTTTTGGTTAATCCAAACCAACCATTTCTCGTTCATAAAATAATTTATTTTTACTGGATTAACTACATTTTTTAACACGATTTTTGTGCTATTAACATCCACGTCATAGATAAATATTGAGTCATTTGAAGAAGCTAAAATTTCTGGTAGAGGTAAACCATTTGCTGCACTCACAGAAACTGTTTTAGATGAACTGCCAGATCCTATTTCTGTGAAAGCTACCACCTAATAACCAAAACAAATATCTTTGATAGTCTGCATATTGAATTTTTTTATATATATAGTTACCTGAAAGAAGTATATTTGATGCTTATCCATGTGACTCAGTCGATATTCAGTCTGGTTAGCTTCGTTAATAACTCCATTGCAAATATCAGTTTCCGTTTCGTTGTCATTATACCAACATCTAATTTCGTAACCTCGTAAGATACCATTTGGGCTCCGTGGAGGATCCCATCTAACAATGACGGAAACTAAATCGCTTGTTGAGGGAAAGCGGTTCTCGTATTCGATGAAGGTTCGCAAATTCAAAGGCTCAGTTGGCGTGGATGATGGAGAATGAATTTGGATCGATTGATTCGTCGGCCTGGATGTTCCCCAGTATGTGAACGATCGGATTGATAACAGAAAAAACTGTGTATGGTGTGATTTTCTCAGGAAACTCTATTGAGCATTCCGTTGTAATGATAGGTGACTGAAAATAAAATAGATATGATAAAAGTGAATAACAAAGAGAAATAAGAAAATGTGTTTATTCATTTATGTAAACAAATTCTTTGAATAGCGTTCGAAACTTAATGTTCATGATACAAAACGGGGTAGCATTTAGGACAAATTTTCTGGGACATCTTTCACATTCATTAAAATTCTCTATTTCAGCGAGAGAAATTATTCCTTTATAATCTCCAATAGCTTGGATTAAATGCAGTTTTCACACATTATACCAAACACATGTTAGTCAACATTAGTCAACAATCCCAATCAACATTATAATAATCCTCAATCACCATATTATCGAGGTCATATGTAGGTCAATAAAATTCTGTTTTTTTAACATGTGGAAACATGCCCAAGTAATCATGTCAAAAACTTTCACATCACTACTCGATCAGCCTAGTACGATTACTTCAAACAAATGGTAGGAGGATCTACCTCAATCAACAAATAGAAATTTCCCTAGAATCCCTAGAAAACATTGTCTTCCAGACACTAACTCATAAATAATACTCAATCCAAAGATCTTCCAAATTTATCATTGATAGTCTTACCAAAATATTATTGTTTAACCGACTTCCAAAAAGGAGGAGGTTATCAATTCGTCGGCACGTTATTTTTTTTATCTATGCTCAGTGATTATTCAAAAACGGCCTGGGCAATTTTGATGATTTAAACGGCATTGTATAAAGGAATCTTACAGAAAGGTACCATATAATTTCCGATATCGTGAGATTTACGGTTTTCCAGAAAATCAGAAAAAAAAAACAGTAATTACGGGACTGTACTTCAGTGAATTTCAATGAATCTACACTATTTTCTCTAAAACGGTTCAACATATATATTGTAAAGACATGATCTAGCTTTATTTCGTATAATTTTCTGTAACGTAAAACATCAATGCAAATGTCAAATTTTCATCATAAATATCTAGCTTAAAGGCCAAGATATATGCCATGAAAGTATATCGGTTTTACACATTTTATAGGGCTTGCAGTTGAGTGAAATGGCACAAAATATTCCATTAGTGTATTGAAAAGAATTTTTTTCTATATGGTATACAGAGTAGGTATGTGTCTGTGTGCGTGTATCGAAATTCAAGCAGCAAGCAATGTGCTCAGTTGAAATATAGGGCTAAGTAAAATTACATAAGCAATTCCATATATAGGATGGTTGAAATATAAGTTGGAATAGAGTTAAAGTTATGCGTGGTGGTTCAAAAAATGGTGTATTGGCTGGAATATAAGTAATTTCCAAAAGATTGTTGAGGAGGTCTTTAAATTTTGTCTATTCATTGGTTTCTCTCCTCCAAATTTTTTCCTGTAAGATAAGTATTTAAAAATTGTATATGTAGAACAAAGTGTATAAGCAATTTCGTAAAATTGGATATTCGACAGAATTCTTCCTCACAGTTTTTCTGAGAGAAAGAGATGTCATAAAATGATCAACCAGTATTCCTGTATATAAATAATGTATTGTATATTGTGTAATACACTGTGTAAACGTTTCAACTCCGAGTCTGGATGTTGTCAGTTTAGTGTTGTTTTCGAGGTTTTTTTCAAAAAAATTCGCTGATTTTGAATTTGTTGTTTGTCAAAAAATATACAATTTGTCATTTGATCACTTGATTGAACCGTTTTTTTGTTCTGTTAACAGTATTCTTCCAGTCCAAATGGTGGAGGTGCTCCGATTTCAGTTTGTTTATACATACAGGGCTTCTTTAAGATTTTCTTCTTTCAAAAAATGTTATTATCCCAGTCTATCCTATGTGCCGGTGCTCGTTAAACATATTGGCCAAATTTGTTTGTCCACATGCTTAACGCAACCCAGAGTACTAAAAATTGATGTACGGTTTTGGTGATGTGGCCATTCTTGTACCGGTGAAACTTCAAGACCTTAGAAGTAAGGAAAAAAGAACATCAATATAACATTTCCAGGACATGTGGACAAATCAAATTTGGCCAATCAGTATTAACGAGCACCGGCAGCCATGGATTAGACTAAAACAAAGATTTTGTTGAAAGAAGAAAATTTAAAAAAGAGAAAACAAAGAAGCCAGCTAGATGATAAACAAACTGAATCGGAGACCTTCAGCCGACCTTCATTTGTGGAAGAATTTACTGCTAACAGAACAAAAAAACGGTAACCTCAGGTCAAGTGGAAACGACAAATTGTCAGATCAAATATTTTGACAAACAACAAATAAAATCAAAGCGAAATTTTTTTAGAAAAAAAACCTCGAAAACAACACTAAACGATTGACAACGCTCCAGACTCGGAGTGAAACAAGATAAGTATTACACAATATACAATACATTACTTATATACAGGAATACTGTTGATCATTTTATAGACATCTCTTTCTCTCAGAAAAACTTGAAAGAATTCTGTACAGACAGCCAGTAGTTGAAATATACACTTTGTTCTACATATACAATTTTTAAATACTTATCTGTTACAGGAAAAAATTTGAGGAGAGAAAACCCAATAATAGACAAATAATTGGAATATAAGTAGTTGCGTATACTAGGTGGTTGAAACAACAGTGAACTAAAACTATAGTTATACAGAGTGGATCAAAAAATGTTAAATAAGCATATGCAGTAAGGATATTCGAGTTATAGCTGCAGATACCGGATGATTGAAATATAAGATGGAGTAGATTAATACTTATACAGGGCAATTGCAACATTGTGTAGAGTTGAATTACAGTTGTATAGGGTGAAACAAATAATTTATATTAGGTGACCATTAAAAACGTATTTGTGCAATATAGGGTGAAAGATTTACACATATAGAAAGTGGTCCAAATAATAAAACAAATAAAAAGTTAAAAAATATGTGGAAAAAATACAAATTAGAGAGAGATATAAGAATACGCTAGAATAATCAATCGAATTGTCCCTTAAATCAGATAAAAAAGAATATATGTCATAGAAAATAGTTATTGATTATTTTTATTTTAAGCCAGTTGAAGTCGGTGCCTCTTTTTTAAATTTAAATTATTATTAACAGTGGCTAAATAATTCAAGACATTTAAGATATGATAGACTACACCTAGCATACATTCAGCTTCAAATACCACATATACAGAAATTGTCCTTGCCAATTAAAAGCAACTAAGTCCGGCTAACCGTTTTTCCTTCCTACCCTCTAATCATCTGTTAACTGTAATTACAGATAAGGACCAATCATCAGTGCAGTAATGAATTATCTTCCTGCTAAAATTACAAGTTTTATTTTCACCTTTTAATTTTTACTCAGTAAGTGAAGTTTACATTTTCCAACTTCCTCAAATCAAATTAACTTAATATATGTTCTTTAAAATTGAAAGGAATGGTAGATACCATGAAAATGTTGTAGATGAATATTGAGATCAGCAAATAACAATTCAAATTAACCTAAAATATAATCATGGTGGACGATTATTCATAATTAGCTCAGTAGCCAAGTTAAAAAATATGCAAGACGAATACAAAACAATTAGTCCCCAGTAACGCAACCCTTTTTGTTAACTAATAACAAGCTAAAATTTCTGGAGTAGCTTCCTTCCGACAAGATGCCGAACTGTTTCTTCTAAAAAAACGTTCAAAAGAGGTAGTTAACAGTCACCGAGGGCATCAAACATGTCGATTTAGTGACAAACATCTTTCGTATTTATTATCACATTATCTCTACACTTAACTAAATAAGTAACCATTAGTAGGACAAATTTTATCTCTTACCAAATCGACAAGTTGGATGCTCTTGGCCATTCTTGGCTACCGAAATTAAAAAAAAAGTTAGGCGTATTGTCGAAAGAAAACTGCTTAAGAAATTTTTGCTTGTTATTGATCAACACAAAATAGGTGCTCTACTGTGGACTAAATGTTACTAGTAAGTTAAAAAAACTACAATGTTATTGTAAAAACATGTCCAATTTAAAGATGTCTAACTAACATTATCGTATGTGAAATAGTGCGCAATCTCCACAATAATTATAAAAGGTAGGATATTCAGAAGGTTCCAAACAGGATGTTAGTCATTTTTCGAAAACTATGGTAACATAAAATCTTTTCAAATATCCGAAACTGTTAAGTGGAATATCCTTTATTCTTTGTCTCATATATCCCCAAACATGGGTACTTAAAATATATACTGCCCGCTGCGGTAAAACGACACCAATCTTCTATTTCGTCTATTGTTCTTCATTAAGAAATATCACAAATTTGTCGAAACAGCTTCACCTGTGGGTACCTCCCAGCGTCAAAAATGTGTGTAATATGTCTGTATCCACGTTACTCTCTTTAGTTTCTTTTTTCTGCAAAAGAATCCTTATAATTGTTTATGAGATTTGGGAATTTTTTATGTTCAGATAAAGTGGTAAAGTGGTTTGGGATTTGATTCCAAATCCCAAGCCACTTTTTGAAAGTTGTTACTTTATTACGAGTACAACTAAACTTTTTGGGCACAAAGACTTGACTTTTACCCAAAACAAAATCTCATTGCGTTTTTCACCTAATTAAAACACTGCAGGTTTGCATAGATTTGTATTGTACTTATATACTAACATTTTTTTTTCAAAAAAGCAGAAGCTTAGCAGTTTAAAACTAAAAAGCACTAATTAATATTGAGTAAAATGTCAGTAATACTTACCAATTTATCAATTAAAACTTCGTAAAATACTTTCCCATAGTTAACATTACCAATTGGCTTCCAACTTATATTAAAAGATTCAGATGTTCCTACAACTTTCACCAAAGATGTGTTAACGTGCTCGGGTATGACATTGATTACCGTCCATGGATCGACACCATCTGGAATATGAAGTAAATTGTTAGCAAAAGAAGCGAATGTTCTTTTTGTAGGTATATTATAAAAATCATCACCTGGCAACATATATAAAGAAGAATCCACAACGTGAATCATATTAAGTCCTTTGATATGTTTCCCATTTATGGTAGCAATATTTTTGCCAGATAAATCACTGATTGCAGCATTCTCATCATCTTGTAACCAGAGAAGTCTTTTGTGGAAATAACAAACCGGACCTTGAATGTTCGATTTTTGTACAGACGAAACGAGCTGAACATGTACGGGGTCGTCTTTGTACCCCCGCATGGCAGCTTTGTACAATTTTGAACCTTCTGATCCTCTTACTATCCAATACACTAGTTTCTCTTCGACGTCGAGAGTGAGTCCCATGATTTGTTTGCCAGAGAAGTATTGAACGTCGTGATATTCAAATTTTTCGAAACCATTCAGCCGAGAGCATTCAACTTTGTACCCAGTGGACCAATATAAGTAGGCTTTGATAGAATCTATTCTGAGTTCCTTAGCGAGTACTGAAATTAGGAGGGTTTCTTTTTCTGTTCCTTCTAAATTGCTACGAAAAATCTGAAAAAGATGAAAATTTTGTTAGCAAATCCATAAAAGGTATTAAAAAAGGAAACAGTAAAGTAACTTGGAAGAAATGACGTTTGTGGGAATATGTTAAATGCAAGACGTTTAGAATTCTCTCCTGGCTATTAAATGGTGGAATTAGATTTGACCTTGACCTTGAATATCAAGGTCGCGGTGAAATGTGGACTTCGAGTTTTTTATCGCGCGTTTAGGAAAAGCGGGAATTCTACTCTCAGGTATATCTTAAATAACATTGAAGTCTTTCAAAAATTAAAAAAAAAACTATTTGACGCTCAAAATCCTTGGTACTGTAGTTTTCCAGAGAGGTGCTAAACGCACGTATATTGCCATGTATCTGTCCTATCTTATTAATTTCTGAACTACCACAGCGTTACCTTCGTAGCTTTTAAGATCATTTGAACGTCAAATTTTGATGAATAGAAACCTTCAGAAATTGATAGATCTGGCACACCTATCGAAATTTAATTTGCTATGTAAGAACATAACCTCTAATACGATATTGAACTTCTAATTAGGGAGGCAGATGTCTCTGAGGGTTATATCTGTGGGTTTAATTTTCTAATCTTGCCAAATTCAATATAAAAATAAAGAATTTGACCTTGGTCTTTGATCAAAGTCAAGTTCAGAGGCCATTATTAAAAGGCTAGAGAAAGTTTCCTAAACATTAGTTAAACATCATTTTCCACCAAAATGGATTCTTTGTAAAGTATAGAGCAGTGCTCTAAAATTGAGGAGTACTCAATTTTGGAACTTCTGACTTTATGACGATGAATTTTATTTTGCTTACCAGTTGTTGTTTAGGTTTAGCCCAGTACAGTTTAGCTCCTATCCAATCAACAGCTATGCTTCCCACTGAATTAATATATTCTATACGTCCTTTTTGTTTTGTTGTTGTATTATACCAGTAGAACATTGGAATCATTGGCAACTAGATATATTTGGTGCTTGAACCAAGCTATATCAATATAATGCACTCCATTCTGGTGTATCAGTGTTTCAATATGTTCACCAGCGGCATTAGATTTCAATAATCCCTCTTCAGCTGACCAAAGGATTATGGGATTTTTAGGAAGCGTTCAGCGTCGAACCTCTAAATTCCGAAGAAAAGGGGCTCTTGCCTGAAGTTGTGTAGGCAGCTACCTGCAGAACATAATGGGTGTTTTCTTTGAGATTGGGTATGGTAAAAAAAGTACTGTTGATGTTTTTATAAGAGAATACTTCCTCAGTACCGACTTCTTTTAGGGTAATTTCGTATGACCAGTTTTGCCAAGCTCCCTTACCTGAAATAAATGTGTTCATCATTTTCCAAAATATATTTTTTGAATTTATAGATTTTTACCTTGGAAACCAAGCAAATGAGGGGGTTGCCATCTGGTTTTAGCAATCTCTCTCCCGAAGATTGCTTCTAAATTTGTTGGAGGATTAATAGGGATAGGCCATGGTTGGGAACTTTGAGAATTAACAAATACTTTGTTATAGCTGTTATTACTCACATGTGGAATAGTATTGTGAAAGTACTCCTGATTACCTACAAACATTCGGTCAGAACTTTAATACAATTGTAATTTAACATGACATGACGGTACAAGAAAATGCATTCACAATTTAAGCCTTTTTTACGTACACTGAAAGTCCAAATTTGAATTGTAATTGCATATTCGCATATTATTGTGAGCTGTACTTATCTCAAACAGTTTTTAAAATAATTTAAATTTCAAACATTGCTTAAAAACTTGTAAGGCACATAAGAAGTCTTACTGATACCTCAGATAATGAATTCTCAGAAATTGGATGAGTTTCTGAAAATCCACATACAAGCCAGCGTCAAATTCAATCAGCCTCTGGATTAAGTCATACCAGATTTTTTAAAGATAAATAAAGATAGATAAATTTCACCCATTCCGTATTAAATTACGTCAAGAACTTTAGGGAATAGATTATTGGCAAATTACATTTTTGTTTGTGGATGTTAGGTAAGGATATGAAACAGGAAATTTTTTAAGGGATATTTTAGGCTGTAAAATAGCCGGTGAGGTGACAGCCAATATAATTTAGTAAATGTATTATTCATATGAATTACTCACGTAAGTGGCCTGTGAACGAAACTCGATTCGTAGGGATTCGTGACGCTTTCGTCAAGAATGACTGATTTGATTATTAATCATTTAGTGCAAAATTAATTTGCGAATGGGGAAGGTATTATTAATTAAAGAAATTTTAGTTTTTAATATTTTAGTGACTTTAATGTATAGCTCAAAAGTTTTAGTGAAATTTCCAGTGAATTTGTAATTTTGTGCGTGAATGTGTCGAGAGATTAAAAAGTATGTTTGTAAACAACTAAAGAAGCCCTAGGTAAGCACAATGTTATTGGTTATCTTTGGACTTAAAATGATGTATCCTTATATATAAATATGGAAATTTTGAAAGTCTTAATTAATTGGGTTATAAACTGATTTTGATACGTCGATAATTAGTTTCCAATAAATTTAGTCACTCTGAACATATGACAAATATTCTGAAAATCTGTTGATTCAGTCATGAGTTTTTGTATTTATTTATCATACCCTAAAGGACATTTGTCTTCCGTAAACATTTAAAAAATGGAAAGGAAAAAAATTGATAATTTCACTTTCAGTAGTTCCTTTTATTTATTTTTTAATATTTAAATTAAAAGTTTCTTTCATTTTTTTTAATAGTCGAGTTTTTTATTTCTACTTTACTTCATATTGTTTAAACTAAATATTTATTTCAGTTTATAGTTTTGTTTGAAAAATTGAATTTACGATTGAGGTATTTTTCGTAAAAATTACGATTGTTGATGCCGGCATTGTAAACCCATTGACACTTTTTATGGTTGTTTCTCAAACCATTTGAGGCTCTTCTTCTTCCAAGGTTGTCCCTCTCGGGACGGGGGTTGGCTTCGATCTTTTGATCTTATTAGCCAGTTACCGGTGATATAATTATGTGGATAATTTTTCTTATCTTTATTTCTCTATTTCATTAAAATATTGGAACATAACTGTCTTTTGAAATGAAAATGAAACGTTGTTGTTCAAAATTCCGTGAGAGAGAATATGCAATTAATTAGATCATATACCAAACGATATTTACAGGGCAAGGCAGCCTTAGACCTCCGACTTTTTCACTAGTACTAATACTAACACATATAAATCACGTCCTGAGCATCTTTATCACTTTATAAACGTCTGTTTTGAAGAATGTGTACGGCCCTCTCGCTAATATTAATATTACTATACTACTTTCCTAACCCTACCACGCACACACACATGCGGCTGCCTCGCCATCTTAGCCGGAAGTCCATTTGAGGCTCGTTTGAAGTTTACATAAATGCGCTCATTGTTTTACAAAACATAAAATAAAGTTAATACTTCACTGGATTTGCTCATATGTAAATGTTTCACTTCTATCGTGTGATCATAAGTACACTGACAATTGTTCGTAAATTATGTTTTACCTCTCATATAAATATAAATTTCATAATGTGACAGGAATTCATCCAATATCTGGCGTAATCGGCATTTATCCGATATCTGGGGCAATCGGCATTCATCAGATATTTCGTGGAACTCGAAATGTTGGTCTGTCGACCCGAGGCCGGCGGCTGGTTCTAACAGACATTTATAGAATTTCTTCGAATCTTCGAGAACACATGAAAGAAATTTCCTGACGGCCCGTTGACCTACTAGAGAATTCCGAGAGAAATATATGATTACGAACTGCTGGCGATAGCCTTCATTCAGCATTCGACTGCGGTATAGTTAAGATAAATTGTACATAGTTCTTTGAATCGTGAATTTAAATTGTGTTAAAGTAGTGGAAATAAATTAGAATGAGTTGAACTGTGTTTTTAAATAAATCCGAGAACTGAACTGAACCAGAGTGTGAAATTAAAAGCATATAATAGTAACAGGTTAGAAGAAAATGTATTTGTAATTTTTGCAAGAACTGTGGACGTAACAGGCCGCTATTTTTCCAGAGGAAAGTACGTGTCATTTCAAACTCAATAGGTTGGTTTGAAGAAAGTTGCCTAAAATAACCAACAATGTCTGCTGACTTGATATTTGTACATTTTTTGTGGAGATACTTACATAATAACATCGTATATAATACACAATTACAAAAAAATTGAAAGAAGGCAAAGTCTGTATGTATATTTTTTAAATTTTAACTACAAATACAATTGCACTTTACAAATGAAAATAATTTACTTACCTTCATAATATTCTTCATAGAAAACATCGTGCCCGTCAGTCCAAAAAAACTTTTTATTAGCTGTAGCAATTGATGTGACTTTATGAAACATCGGTGCTGTTACAGATGACCGTATATCCTTTAATTCTTTGCTAAAAATGTTTAGTTAGTTATTTCCTCATTAGCTTTCATTCAGTTCATTTTATATATACATATCTATTAAATAATTATGACATTTGGCCGCCCTTCTAAATACACCGAAATACATCGCCCAATGTGGCCCATACATAACCATATAAATAAAGCAAAGATTACACCCTCATACGCAAAAATTAAAAAACAAATTATTTTAAGCGGCATGATTGCCTATTAACTACATCGCAGTAATTTCAACCCTTTATTTTGTGAACTAAAACGGAATATGTTGGGATACACTTTTTAAATGAAATTAAATCCTCTTTAAAATGCCGTAAATTTGAGTTACGTGTTTCCGAGAAAATAAATTTTGAATTATTTATTCTTAATTATAACATGTTCAAAATGTCCACCATTCATTCCCATACAATTGGGTAGCAACTGTTTAAAGTGTTACTGGAAGTTGTGTTGAACACGTCGTGTAATTGGTTAACATTCTTTAGTGATTTGGTTATACAGGGTGTAAATAAATAAATGCGAAAGATTTCAAGATGTGCTTCATCGAGTCATTTTATAACGAATAGTTCCTACGAACATATACGAGGGTGAATCAAATATGAACCGGACTTTTGTTTTAAAAATTTTATTGGTACGATCAATACAAATTTTAATACATATTATATTTCTACATAGTCTCCTCTCTTATGTATACATTTTTCCCACCAAATCGGAAGTTTTTTAATACCGTTCTCAAAGAATGAATTGCGCACAAACGTTTCTACACCGTCGTTGTCCTCAAAGTGGTGGCCTCCCAGTTCTTCTTTAAGTGGCCCAAACATGTGGTAGTCACATGGCGACAAATCAAGGACTGTAAGGCGGGTGTTCAAGGGTTTCCCAATGCATTTTGTTAAATTTTTCAATGCAGCTTTGTGGCCGAGCGTTGAGCAACAGAATCACACGTCTGTAGACATATCCCGCCTCTTTTGCCTATAGGCAAGTTTCACTTGTTGGAGTATTCGCAATACTCAGCATTAATTGACGATTTCGTGCAGAAAATTCAGCAGTACGCCTTTCGTCCCAAAAAACTGTGAAGAATTTTCCCTGCAGAAAGAGGGTCTCCGCGGTGCTGCCTCTCCAGGTTTTCGCCACTCCATGCTTGCACGTTTGGATTCAAAGTTACCCATTTATCATGTCCAAAAACCATCCCCCTCTGCTCGATATCTTGTAACAGCCTTTCACATACGAAACGGTTTGCTTTCTGAACTTCCCTCAGAAGGCGAGAAACCCATCTTGCACACACTTTTCGGAACCCAACTCATTAAATGGTTGATTGAGCCTCCCGTAGATATTCCAACGTGTTCAGCAAGAGTACGATGGCGGTCACCTTCAAATTGCGTAGATATTCGTCATTGATGCAACTCATCTTCCACTGTCTCTCGGCCATCCTATCCAGCGACATTCCCTGATGCCTCCCGCGCCAAAAATGATACCTAAAGGATTCGGATCTACTAGTACTAACAGCTCTTCTTAACATCCCTACCTAACATATATCGCTTAGAAACAGACTGTATGTATCTCCATTTAATGTTATTGAAATCTTCTGATTTTTTCAGTTTTTTTCTTCTGAATAAAATGTGGGCATGAATGCATCTATGAAGTCACAGAAATGCTCACGTGTTCTTTCTGCCCCTACAACTTTTTTTCAGTACGGCCCTGGCAATTGCCAAAAATTGTAAATGAATCTCTTATGAATTCGCAATCATTTTTACTTCTTGCGTTTTTTTCGTATCTGCCCCTGTTTTTGTGTAAAAAAATGATCACTTCATGTTTACCGTAAAAACAAACAATACTATGCTATTTTTATTTCAAAATGATTAAAAAAACAAGTTTACCTAACTTTGAAAACTAACATATCAAATTAAAAGGTGAAAATGCTTCAACTAACAAAGATAGATGAGACATATATCTTCGAGGAAAATTGGAGAAACTTGAATAACTGTACAAGAAACAATAATACGATTTCTTCTATGTCATGAATAGGAGTTCCACTATAAACCAAAGTAGTCCCCAAGTGAGATGGTGAAAGAGCTAAAATTAAACTAATGACTTATGTTTCCTGCTTCATAAAACAGGAGCGCCAATGTGTATAAACAACATTCCCGCTGTCCGTACTAATAAAATATGTTCATTTAGTTGGTGGAATAAAATGTGGGCCAATTAAATAATCTAAAATAGTTCCAATCTATACGTTTAGAGAAAATCGTTCCTGGTGGTGAGCTTCAAAGATAGCATGAGGATTTTCTTTCGCCCACATGTGGTTGAGATGGTTATTAATAATGGCTTTCCTTGCTTTGTCCGTAAATAAAATATGTTCAAGAAAGGTGTTGCCTAATCTTTAGCATTCCAAACGAAAATTTGAGACGGTTAGAAAAATCACGAGGTTGAACAGTGCCTGTACTCGTTGTACATGATATGGATATAACAGCTTGTTCCTTTAAGATTGCAAATACCGTCATAACATTGTAGCTGTAAAGCAATTTTCCTAGTGCTGCTATCGGATTGCGCGTCAATTAAATTAAGTATAACTTCTTCTACTTCTGGTGTTCTAATATTCCGGTGGCGACCACAACCATGTTTTCTAGGTTGAAGCTACCTGTTTCTCTTATTGGTTAATGAAGCCGTCCAAACAAAGTATGATGAGGGACTACACGTTGATACATTGCAGCATATCTTCTCGACGCTTCTAAGGAAATTACCATTAGAGAGACCGTAGGCGAAATGCATGTCAGCCATTTCTGCGTTTGAATAAAGGGGCCATTTATTGGTGAATATTCGCGAGAAGTCGCACAACAGTCACTGTCTGTCAGTAAAAATCAACGAAAGTAAATTAACAGCAATTAAGTTGTATTGGAGGAATTATGATGACAGCCGCCTACTAGAAAATAAATAACAGAAGGATTGTTGGTTTCTACTGTACACATGAAATTGATAATTTTTTACACAAAAACAGTGGTAGATACGAAAAAAACGCCTTTTCATCACATTTTTTGTGATCTTATTATGTGACCCCAAAAAAGTACTTCATGATATCTTATTAAGAAGAGTTCATAGAGGCATTAATGCTCCAAAACTGAACTAAATATCTCGAAAACTTTAGTAGTCAAAAGAATCTGAAAAAATCTGAAGCAATTGCAACATATGTTAATAAGAACTATTTCGCACTTATTCATTTACACCCGGTATAAATCTTCTAACAATTCAGGATGGGTAGCGAACAGCAAAAATATGAAGAGGAGATAAATCAAGTGATTTCATAGACTATTGGGTAACACGCATCCTCCCAATCCATTTAGAACGAAATATTTCAGCCAAAAATTGCCGATAGGTATGCAACAGTATCGGATGTTCTTCGTGCCAACGTTCCTCGTTTTGCATAATAAAATTATCCTTGAAGGCGTTCTCCAACAAGTCTCAGTATGTATACTATTTAAATTTCTTGGTAAGTAAGTTTGAGGTTTTACAATTATATCGATTAACAGTGTCTTTAAGGAACAAGAAAAATATTGGTATAAGAAGCAAACATAGATAAAATAGGTTGGACAAATTGTAATTAGTTCGGACATTATTTCACAAAATTGTAAACGGATGCCATTATCATCTTCAATGTATTCTTTTTGAATTTGAATCTTCTATGGGTGGAATTTATTGTCTTTCAGTATTGTGGTACTCAAAGTTGGATTCCCTCAGAACAGCAACTCCTACTACTTTATTTCTCACCGAATTGTGATAACTCATATATTTATTTGCCACTGAACCAGTTTGTCCAGTCGAAATTTTGCTGTGAATTATAGAATGTGATCATGATATCATGTTTATATGACTATTAACGCCTACATCAATTGGCGCTCTGTACATTTGTTGTACTTGGGGAAGTATTCGATTTATCTTTAAGTGGATCCTTTGCCAAACTGTTCTCGCTTGCTTGTAATTTATATCATAATGGAACTGTATGGTAGTCATTAAATTTTTCAAGTATGCGGTAATTTTTTAGTTTCTGTACAAATGCTGTTTTTCTTTGTTTCTTAAAACATTCTAGTGTTCATTTCGTCTTGTTTTAATCCTACTCTTAGTTTATCCAACATAAATTTTATGGCATTCTGGGTATGAAATTTCATCCACTCCTTATCTTGGAACTCAGTATCACGAGAAAATTAAAATTAATTTGAAGTCAAAAGACAAAATATGCCTATGAACATAAGCACAATTTTTTACCCTGATACCTACATGACATTTTGTAATTGTTCTTATTCATAACTAAAATGTATCATATCTATGCATCATAATTTATGCGTTCTTACCCGTCCATTGTAGTAGACATTATCGTATTGGTTCTCTGGAAAGAAATAAGGATATTGAAATTTTGATGTTCGAATGTGAAAGCACCCAGTTCGGTTTCGTTTAAAATTCTTTTGACCTTAACTTCGTGTCTAATACCATTGCTTATGTCTGAGATGTCCATACAGTAAAGTCCGCCTTTGTTATAATCTTGAATGGTCCAAAAAAGATATCTAAAAATGAATATAGAATTCATTGTTCGGTTATTAGTTTTTTGAAACATTGCTTAAAAATAAGAAACCTACAACAGAAGTGAAGACTAGTTAAAGGTAGTTCTCTCAATTTATCCTTTAAATTGAATATTGCCTTCAAGTTTGGTATGGAATTTTTACTTTGATTGTATTTAAAAAGATACTCTTTGGCGGTTTTTAGTTCTTTTTTAAGACTTGGCAATTATTTAGCATAAGTAACTAGTTGAATAGAACTTAAACGATTCTTACCCATTTATTGGATCCACTTGCATACACGAGGGTTTTTTTGAGAGATCAGCATATGCTACAGTCAAACTACCACCATTAAGATCACATCTTTTTATTATATATCTTGAAATTTGGTATTTCATTTCTCCCAAAATATATAAATAATTATTTAACCAATCTACGGTGACGTCTAAAGGAACGAAATCCAAATTGTGCGGTTTCAAAATTTCCACTTTTGATTTGGAATTTTTCTCCATTGACATCCTAGAAACGTAGCCTTCAGAATCTACTACAAAAATTAGTTTCTTGTTTATGTGAAAACCCATTCCTGTAAAATATGTGATAACAATATACGAAATTACTACACAAACTAATGAATAGTCTTAATGTAGTTATCTTTTATTGATATGTGATACATTACCTTTAATTTTTTTTGTGCTACTATAGATGTTGTTTGGTTCTCCAAGTATCCGAGTAAGTTCGAAAATGTTGTATTGTGTGCCCAAAATCAAAGATAGTTGGTCAATTTCTTTAGCTATAAAGAAAATGAATTTGTAATCGGTACTACTGAAAATGTGAAGTGAGATACATATTCACACATACGTAAACTCAAATAAGTCGTACCAAATGAAAAATATTAACATTCAAAAAATCTATTCATAAAAGTTTACATAGAAACCTTTATTGTTTATTGCATTTGCATTTAGAGAAAACCCAACTCTATTCAGGAACTAAACTAAGGAAACCTTGAAACATCATTTATTGTTTTATTACCAGTCCTGGTAGTTCAAGTCATTGTCTGCGTCTATTTTGACCTTGAAATAACCTTGAAACGCTCAATCGTGCTCAACTTAAAAATGAGTAGATAACAACTTTCTAACGCTGTCAAGCAAACTTTGAAGTTACACGAAAACAAATTAGTTATACTATTTGAGGACTGACTGGACCTTTCAAGTTATTTCAAGGTCACATGAATATTTGCGTGAATAAGATTTGTTCTCGTCAAGATTAATATGCAACAAAACAGTTCCTATTCGAAATTTTAATGTTTACTTTAAGTGAGTGTTACAAAATCCATTCAAGGTTAGGTATATCTGAACGGTGGATAATTGGTAACAAAAGTTTTTAAAATCTATCGATGAACCTGGACGTCAAGTGATAGAAGAAAGATTTGCAAGTATTTACGTATATGAAACATTGTGGTTGCATATTTAATATGGTCTGGTACTTTTTTAGGATCTAATTTTATTCTTAGACTCCCATGGGCGGATACAAGCGGGAGGGCGAAGAGGGAGATCGCCCCCACCCCTCCCGGATAGCCTAAAAGTTAGTACATGTAATATTAAAACTCTGAGTAGTAGTCAAGATTACTGGGTTGATTCGGAGGTTTGTTTTCTGTTCAAGTCTGTTTAACTTCTATGTGGTAATTAAGAACCTCAGTATACTATTTTTAATGTATATCATCAGCCCAAAACAGTTGGTCTTTGCTCTATCATATAATGACTTAATTTTGAAAAAATTTAATACAGGATCGCCCCCCTGATGAGATAAACTTCTGTTTCGAATGAAGATTCTGCAGGTAGTATACACTTTCTAGCATTTATGTCATCATCCAGTTAGTGATTGTGTTCACCTAAATCATACAGAACGTCAACGTAACGCTTAAAGTATAAAATGCAAAGTATGGACTTACTTAATAGAGACAAGAACCCATGGCCATGCCAAAATCCTGTTGGTACATCGTTTAATTGAACCACCAGTATGTAGCCGAATATGTTACATTAGTTGTATCAATTTGGATAACTGAGCTTCATTTAATGAAAAGTCCCGTTCCTACAGGAACTGTTACTATATCAAAACTTGCTATTGTAAGAAGTATTTTTGTATATATGAGACAGTTTTTCCAAGAGTGCAAGAAGTCCTGAAGGGACGAAAATGTAATTGAAAGCCAAATTTTGATCCAAGGTCAGCTTACAACCGGAGAAATACTGAGGTCTTATATTATTTATGAATATTGATTTGAACATTTGTTAGTACGTTTTCGTACTCTCGACTAAAAACAATATATTGTCTTGCGTTCAATGGATTGAAAATCATAATTTCTTGATAAGTTTTAGTTAACCTAGGAATTGTTTCGTATAATTTATATCATAGAAATCACAGGAAACGGCGTTACACACAGTACGACTTCCAATGTGAAGTCACTGGGCTAATTTTTCCTGAAACTCTTATATGTCGCAATTCATTTCATTTTTAATGTTAGGGTCATGGATTTAAATTAAATAACAACCACATCTATTCGGTATGGTATTATTTAATTTTAAAAATTTGTCCACAAAAATAAGATATTCTTTCTTTTGGAAAAAACAGCTAAAGATGAAATCGGGGGCGGACCGAGACATGTGCTTCCGGGGAGGCTATTTCATGCTTCAAGGGGGGGGGGCAACCTAAATTTACCTAAATAAAATTTTAAACCCAGATCACTTGGGTTATTACAGTAAAAATAGTTGTTTTGAGGTTTAAACCCATAGAAGTTACCTTCTTCTAGGCTATTGGAGTAAGGACTACCTCGTTTTAAAATTAAATTTACTAATTTTGAGGCTCTCGGTTGGGGTCAATCATTCCCATCGCCCCCCCACTTGGATCCGCCCATGGATCAAATTATTACAGCAAAAGTATGGAAACCACTGCGAAACATCAATGCATTCAGATCCTAACAAGGAGAAACAATGAGAAAGAAATATTACATAGAATATTTATGAAAACATATAGCAGTAAAGATTAAATTCATTAATAACTCAGAATAAGATCAATACGTATTTCGTGGAATCGGCATTCATCCGATATTTCGTGGAATCCAAATTTTTGTTGTCTGACGACCCAAGGCCTGCGGTAGGCGCTATGGAAATTCATGGAATTTAATCGAATGCTCGAGAAACCATCTAGAGAATTCCAGGAAGAAATATATAAATACAGAGAGCTGGCAAAAGAATTCATTCAGTATTTACTCACAGGTGTTCAAGATAAATTGTAAATAGTTGTGTGAATATAAAAGTAGTAGCGAAGAGTTAATAAAAACGTTACAATAATGTGTGCGTTTCAGGAAGAGATCCAAAAAACTAAAGAACAAACTATGCTATGGGAGCTTCAGCTCTGATAAAATTTATGATTTTGTGTGTGAATAAAATTTTAGCAACGTTCCGTGAAAGAATAGATTGCTACAGGCAAAGCAATGGAACTTACTTTGCGGTTCTGCTGGTGTTGTAACCTGTACTTTAGCTGGAGGACCAGATCCACGTTTATTTCTCATCCTGATTTCAATTGTGTAATTTTGGGAAGGTTTCACATCTCTTACCATTACAAACGAGTTGTCTGGCGGTATATCCTATACAAAATAGTTTATAAGTTTAATAACAAAATGTTAAAAAAATAACATTTCGGAAAGTTCTACATACTTAACTAAAATGTTTCTATGCACAATTTTAATCTAGAAGATAAAAAGTGTCCTCTCCAAAATGTTATGTTTTAAAAATATCTACATTATTCTAACATACAACAAAGCAGGTGCTTTCGTGCATGAACAACATGCTGTTAGTACAGACATTAAAGGTTATTCACAAAAAAGGCATGACCAGTCTAATGATTGAAGGTTTAAATGATTTTTAAATAATAATTCTTTTTAGTAAATAATTCGAAATAAATCACTAAAAAATAATACGAAGCAGTTGAGATTTTGGTAATATTAAAATAACTTTTAAATGCCATCACCTGAAGAAAACACACTATTATGCAGAGAAAGAAGTAGACATTGAACGGTATATGGTGTTGCAAGAGGTCATAGACATATGTGTACCTACTGTTTTACATCTATTTTAAATAACAAGACAGCTTGCGTTATCAACTAAAAGATCTCTAGCTACAAACAATTTCATTCAAAAACGAAATGCAGAAAGTTCAAACAGAAAAAATAGATAATAGAAAATATTGACTATAACTATTGAGTAGTAACCAGCATGGTGTCAAAGTCACATCTGTGTTGGGTATTTTATACTTCACTAATTATACCTGAGATACGCTTGAAATACTTTTACTCTTAACATAAAAGAAAAATCAGAATATTTATTACCACTATATGGAAAAGTATTTATTTTGTAGATAATAGCGGTGGGACGTGTTATAACACTAAGGTAACTGATATTTAAATACAAGTGAGCAATTATAAAAGTGCATGGACTCTTCGATTTATAGAAAAATAAGTAATTACATGATAAACTGCCCATTTAATTTAAAACGCAATAAATCGAGTCTAGAAAAGACATCTAAGTTTTTAAAATAAAAGTACATGTTAGGGTAAACAGACCACCCAACAAGTTCAATAAAAAAATTCATAACTAAGAGAATAAACTAAAACAGCTTTCACAATTTGTATTAAAAATAAAATAAGAATCTTAATATTATCTAGGAGCGTTATTTTCATTGAAATACTTTATACTCTAATGACTAAGACTTGCTTTTTTGTGATGCGGTTTTCTTATTTCTTTTATTCCCGTTTTTTCGGTAGCCTCGGAAGATCCTTAGTATTTCTCTGGCCTTTATAACTAAATCTTTATCTTCTTGATTAAGCTTTTGTAAATAATATTCATATTCCTTAGTTTTAATATTAGACTGGAGTCAGACTTGACATCTTTTTGCTTTTCAGAAGCATCTATACTCCTTAGGGCACAAGAATATCTTTCCAACAATACATAACTTATCTCTTGATTACCATTCGGCTCTACAACTGCCTCAAATATTAAACTATAAATTATTGAATCAAAAGGTTTGACGATTTTAATATTTTCCAGAATAATCTTGTTGAATAACAAAGGAATGTGGACTAACAATACCTATTGAGTTATCGCCATTTTTTAAAAACTCTTAATCAGGCCTGTTATCTAAACTTGATGGCGAACCACCAGTATTATGAAACGCATTCCTTGTAGTTGATAGTAGTTGAATTTATGTGAAGACAGAAGCAGCAAATACATCATTAGATAAAATCTCTGGATTCAGTGGATGGCAGCGTGTAACACCAAATCCATGACTACGAGTAAATTAATGTAGAATGTTTTTTCTAGTGCCTTATATTTTGCCATACATTTTATTTAACTGCTTTTGGAGTCACAGGTCTGAGTCATTGAATTTATGTGGTGTCCTTTCACAATTATTTTTATCTACGAATTCTTAATGAGGAAATATCATTTTACAGAGACTATGGAATGCATTTTCTCTTGGAGCATTGATCGAGACAATTATAAAAATGTCCACGCCTGATCCAGTATTCCAGTGTATAATAAGCCATCATCTAACACAAATCATGAACTCCTCCTTTCGTAGAGTTATGAATTATATAATTTCGGACTTCATTGCTTTATAATTCACCTTTTAGTTGTATCCACATTAGGGATTAGAATGAGATGTTTAGAATAGGGTCTTTGTTTCGCTTTGTTACAATCGTAGTTAGTAATTTACTTTTTTGTACCAATTGTGCCTGCAATAGTAGCATGTTTGGCCAACATTTTCTAAACCGATGTAAACCAATTATCTATTCTATCTACGAAATGTTAGGGATTTTACTATTGCCCATACAAAATGTATATGAAGGAATTGTGTCAGTACAAATATCTCAGTAATATTTGCTGTGTCAAAATAAATTGTTTCTTACGTCTGTCGTATGCACTATTGATATTCACATCATCACTAAAAATAATTTTAACATTTCATGGCATCAGAAAGAGTTCCAATTTTTGGTGGATTTCTTTCTTGTCCATTTGTACCCTTGTTTTCCACGAATTGCTTGTACCCCTTGTAGGTTCTCCCTCAAAATCAGTGAGAGTCTCTGCTGATAATTCATGAGCTGCAATAATACTTTCGTCATTTGATTGAATGTCCATATTAACCAAAAGACCCCAATATAGCATTGTCTTCAAAAACAGTATTATCCAACAACAACTTATAAACCCATATGCAAGTGGTATAACCGCATGTAAATTTACCCACTTGCTGCAACGTAGCGGTTTTGACAACGATTAATTCACAAAATTACTGAACTCCTTGAGTCGCGTGTGGTAATCAGACTTTTCATTCCAAGGTTAAAGCTCCTCAAAATATCCCAAATATCCCAGTAGTGACACTAGTCTCTCTGCAGCTAGTGTCTCTACTGAGATGGGGCACTCAAGCAATGCTCAAGGAATAAACATCATTTCAGGCGTAATGCTTTTGTTGATTTCCTTATGTAGGTGTTCTAAAATATATATCCATCTCACCATTCTCTTGATGAGATTATTTGGTCAATGAAGCACCAAATAGATTACTTAATGTTAATTTAAGTATATTGCTTCTCTGCATTGGCAACTACCATTACATACTCTCTAACGAACACCATCCAAATTTCAGATTTAGTTACTTATAACGCAAAGAAAATATATGTTGTATACCTAAAACAGTAAGACGATACTGATATTTTAATTCCAGATCTATTTTTTTTTAAAAATGCTACTCGCGGAATTAGATCAGAGTTATTTAATAACTCACTATGTTGGTTACACTCAAAAGTTACAGTATTATGTTTGACTCATAAGGAGATTTTCACATGTCATCAACAGATTCACACCTTCACTTCTGATTGCTGATTATCAGTGATATTTAACACATAGGATAGGATGGGACCGTGCGGGAATAGACCGGGTTCCCAACTGATGGTGATGCTGGTAGCATCTACTGGGGTAGCTCGTACATTCTGCGGTGGCGAAGCTGGCAAACCAAATGGTAGTGTACTGATTATGACGCTTTCACTGGAAAAGATTGGTTCTGTCGTAGTGTGATGGCCTGAATCAGTTAAAATCATTGCAATTCGAAACTGAAAAAGAAAATATATGTTTGTTTCCTACAATTCAGTTTAATAATTACATTCATAAATATTAGAATATGAGCTAGTGTTTCCAGTATCAATTAAAATTTTTAATAACGAGTAATTCATATCATATTTTACAAGTCTTTGTGAGTCTCGGGAAAACCAATGAGCCTGAGTAAACATGAAAGATATCAGTGCTGGTTTAAATGAAGCAAACGGTTTAGTCCTTGTTGGGTTGTAAAATCAATTTATGGCTTATACAATTTTATATACCAAAATTTGAAATATACCAAAAGTTGGATTAACAAATAGAATTACCGAAATGAATAATTTTCTATATTTTGTATTTTTTTATACCTTGTACAGGATTAATAATCAAAATATTACGATTACCGTATATAGCAATACATATACTTCTTAATATTGCAACTTTGGAACTATTTAAACACAGTGTAAATCACTATTGTTGTGTGAATAAGTTGGAGATTTGCGTATACCAAGTCAACGTATTTCCTTAAATGTTTGCAAATCTTTGAAACGCAATCAATGTTAGCAACAAATTATATACCAGAATAACAGATTAACTAAAAAACACTTTCATCAATTTGTAGTGTAATTCTAAATGAAGGGAAAAAGGAGACGGAGAATTAAGAAATAAAATTGATGATGCTACAGCCGAGATGCAATGCGACATATAATTTATTATATTTATATAAAATATTGTCCCTACTTTAAAAATAATTCCAAAAATATTGTTGTTCTGAGTACAACTATAGATCTTTATGGACCCTACGAAATGTTTTATTACAATTCGGTTTAAATCATAAGACTTTACAATCGTATGGTAAATATGAAATCAGAATGTAAAATTGCACTTAGGACGAATTATTTGGAAAAAGTCGAAGAATATCAACAATCAACAACTAATCAGAAATAGGTAAAATGAATTCTGTAGAGATGGTTTGGGAAACAATAAAAAAAATGTTGAGATATAATGAAGCGATCGTAATAGATTAAGACTAGTAATTAATGAAATCGACAATACTGATCCTATGGAAAATGTGTATACAAGGTTATTCCCATTGCGCGAATTATAATTCTCCGGGAAATGAATCCTATTCAGGAAGTAAAGATTTGGGCTTGTCAAATGAAATTTAATTTTTCTTCTTACAAAAGTAACTTTATTATTAAAGTTCTCTCCTCACATTAACCTAATCTGTTCTATCCCTATTGGCAAGCATATGTTCATACGTAATTGTTGCCCCTTAACATATTTTATTAGTTTTAACCCTTATTACATTTTTTCAGAAAAATCACAGAACTTTAAACGTTCGTATGGAAATTTTTATGTGGTATTCTTTACATTTTCAGGACTAAAAACGTTTAAATGACGACGTATAAATTAAATATAGAATTATATCAAAAGTTAAAATGCACACATTTATATTTATCATCATGGACCGAAGGTCTTGCAAAATCACCATTTATATAAAAATATATAAAATAATTCCTGGAAAATTTTATTAATTCTCCACATAGATCTCAAATAATCCCAAATATTCCTTAATCTGATGTAGCCATCTTTGTAATCAGTTTTCTTAAAAGATTGGGGGTGTGAATCGATCACTGTGTGGTCTCAAGGTTTTCTACTGAAATTGAATTTCAGCGAACATCCATTAAGTTTTCCTTTAGTTTAGGAAACAAAAAAAAAATCTGGGCTATCTGGGTTATAGAGAAACAATTTATTGTGATGCTTCTTCAAACAGTGCCTTAAATAATCCATCAATGGTACACTGTTAATAGAGTAACATCAAAGTGTAATTTTTTCAGATCCTTTTTTAATTTTAATGAGTACATACTGGGTTTCCTCAAAAAATTAACATAAGAGTTTCCGATAACTACTTCTAAAATGTTACATAACGTTTGCTGTTTCAACTACTTATCTTCAAACTGTTCACTGACGTTTGCAATTGTTTCTCTGCAAATAGCTCGACATTCTTGAAATATCCCTTCCTACAGTTCCTCTATTAATTCAGGTTTTCGCGAATTTCACAACGGATTTCAGGTGACCATAGAAAAAAAAAATGGTTTGGCGTTAGGTCCGGAGATCTAGAAGGTCATTTAATTGACGCTACTCTTCCAATCTACTGGGATAGTGATCATCTAACTATGCCTAACCGGGACCACATAATACGGAGCTGCGCCATCTTGTTGAAAATGTAATAAATATTCTTTTCAAGATGCAGTTCCCTTTAAATCGATCTGGTTCTCTAATTCGTGAACTATAAGAAACTAAATAGAACATATCAGCATACATTTCGCTATTAAATTTCCCTGTATAAATGCAAGACATATAATAGCATCCTCCAAACATGAATTTTCTGTAGGTTCGGCATATGAACTTCTATAAATTCGTGTGGGTTTCCATCACTCCAATAAAGACATCCGTAAACCAAATGGTTTGGTTTACTCCTTGATGATGACAACTTAGAGTTGTTGAAACGGCGTTGAGTGTTTAAAATAAAAGTTTGTTGTTAGGATGCAAAACTGTGTTTTTTATTTGTGACACACCAAAGGTTCCACACAGCATTTCCATCATGTAGAACGTTTTATGAGGAATAATTTCTTTTTATAAAATTAACATTATAAAGTTTCCCATTTGTAAAAAACTTAATCGGTATATAAAATTTGAATTCTTTATATTTAGAACTATTTCAATTCGCCCAGTTGAAACAACAAAAAAACATATAACATATTTCTTACTCTGTATTTTGTGTAAGGCTCCAAACCATCCACATAGAAAAGGTTATTCTCTTTGTCCCAAAAAGCATTTTGACAATACTGCCAAGAATTTCGTTCCCTTGTTGAAAACATTTTCTCATACTTCCACTGAACGTGACTATTAAGTCCAAGTTCGACTGCCTGAGGAAAATTCCACTCCAACTTCAGAAACGTGGCGTTTAACGAATCAGCCAACAGAGCTGGTGCTGGTGGTTTCCCTAATATGGCCCTTAAGTGTGAAAAATATTTTGTAATGGCATCGTTGCAGCCCATAACGCAGTACAGTTCTTTTGAAGACAAACGATCCGAGGTACCATTCTAAAAAAAAAAGTTAAAGACTAAAAAATGTGTAGTATCTTATAGTATTGTACGCATATATACGATTATTTTATGCATTTTTAAATTTGGAAGAAAACCCTACTAGAAGTTTTAAAAAGTAGGCTAGGGATTTATTTGTAAAATAACGTACCAAATTCCATAAAGTTAAATAATAAGGGAGTATCACAGAAATTTGTCTTGTTAAAATTTTGTGATCTTTTAAAGAAAAAAAATGAACCAACCTTTAAAATTGAATTAAAAATTCTTATAAGCAAATATTTGAGAATACTTTTTTTTCAAATAATATACCTACTACTAAAAAATATTTTAAGTTTTTATGAGCGTATAATAAATATACATTTTATGGAAAAACTGTGAAGTAGAAAGTTAGAATCCGTTGTTTAACAATTTTTCTTAAATTATTTATTAATTTTAATATTAATATAAATTTTTTGGTTATTTTATCAACATCAGTAATTCATACCGAACTGATCATCACTACGACGCTATCTACTCAACTTGTCTGCTTTGATTCGTCAGCCTACTTTATACCCTCATAGTTATTCTCGATGTTATATAAGTATTAATTTAATAATATAAATTATATAAAGAATTTCCCAACAACATTTCACTATCATTAGAAGAAGCCTTAAAATCTATATTAATCATTCTACACATAATTGACAATTACTTCGTTACTAATTAACATATTGTTGCAAAATTTGACAAAAAGTTATTTTAAATGAGAGAAAACATTGTAGTTTGAACAGATTTAGAATAAAATAATTTCTAGAGTAGTCTCGAAAATTTTTGGTAGGAAAATTTAAACATTCAAATTTCTACATATAAATGCCCAATAATTTAAAAAAGTCGCATCAAAATCGGTCAACTAATAAGAATTTGACACCAGTTGAAATGCCTTGTTTTTTTTTCATTAAAACAAATTTGTTAGAGATTAAATGTATTTCGTAATTATAACATTTTTAAATACAGTGCTACCTACTCATAAATAGGAAACCAGTTCATTAACAAATTTATTTTGTAAATTAAATAAATATACTCAATTTTTGGGACTATTTTTGAGGGACTAGTAAAGACTTTACTTTAGAATGTTACTAAAAAAGTTTTCATATGGTTCCACCTCACACTGTATTTAAATATGTTTTTGTTATAATGTATTTGTTTCTGTTTTTGTTTTATTACAAAATTCTTGACTATTCGGCTTTACTATAATATTTTTTGCCAACACTCTAATGCTGTTCGGGGCAAAAGTATTTTCAAGATTTTTAATTTTAATAATTGTTCTAGAATTGCTATGTACAGACGTTCTCTTTTTTATATTAAAATAAATAATCAAAAAAAACTTTCAACATGAGGCCACATAGGCTCCGCAGAAAAGATTAAATTTCTTTGAAGAACAGAAGAAGTACTATTTCTACTTTAGACAAAATTTTAATGCCAAATATTCATCCCCTAATCATACGACCGTGCAATTTGTACCAAATTCGAAGAGATAGGATAAGTAGAAGAAACAAGGGGAGCATGAAAAACTCGAAGAAAAAGTTAGGTTGAAAATATTCAACGTCTACAGGAAAGCAATTATTAAGAACCAACAATTTCAAGACGAAGACTTTCATTGCAGCTGGATGTCAAACGACAATAACTGTAGAACATTTCGAAATAAGTTTCCATGTAAAACCACATAAAAACCAGCCGATGCTACAACTGTGTCTATAAAACTTTAATACGTGTTTTTAATAAATTTGAGCCGTATTAAAACACAACAGCAAATTGGCGGTATTAGTTACTGAGTATTGGTAAATGGAAGTCGTAAGAAGAAATGCTGAATTTTATTTACCACAACAAGAGGAAGGTCAACACTACTGGTTTCAACAAACTGATGACACTGCCCATAAAATCAGAACACATTTTTCGAATCTCTTAATTTCAGGAAACGGAGACTTAAATGACTCTCATGATCTTTAAATCTCACTAATCATATTATTTTCTTTAACTTTATTTAAAAGAAAAAATCTGTAGATAAGTCGCAGTGCTTGGAGCAACGAATATTAGTCAAGAGATTTTGTGGTTATATCAAGAAACTTGTCACTATTTGTCACTTTGAAATGAAACAAATATTCTTAAATATAGCAGAGAGGTAAAAAAACTTCAAAAATCACAAGATGTATTACAAGTTCAAAATATAAGTTTAGTTCAGTTTTCATTTACTTTTTTAATAAATAATCGTTAGGGTTATTTTTGCCAAATCCGATGTAATTGTGTTTCATTTTTCATAGGTTTCAATGTTAGTTCTTCTTCCAAGGATAGCATTTAAGCATGAAGACTTCAAGGCTGATTATGATATTGGTCTGTATAGCGTTATTGGCCAGACACAAGCACAAGTAGTTTATAATGTTATATAATATGATGTACATATTTGTGGAATTATTTACAGGAGAGGTGAGGCAGCTTTGAAATTCCGGCTTTTTAACATCACTAACATTATTCTCTCTTAGAGGGTCTTTTTGTTTGTTAAAAAAATGTTTCTGATATTAGATGTAGATAAAATATCAAATTTTTCCTATCCCGCAATTTTAACAGGTAGTTTCTAAAAACTAGTCAGATATTTTGTGAACGCATTCTGTGATAGTAAATAATAATTTTAAATATTCAGTTTATCATAAGTTAGAAAAATTAAAATAACTTAGGGCTTATTCTACATTTCCAATGAAACTAATTTCAACTTCTAGTATACTGATATTACCAATCATTTAAAAAATTGGTGTCTGTAAAATAGATAATTCAGTTAGTTCATTTTACATCCGGATCCCTTAACTCAAATAATTATATATGTATTATATAATAGGTTATACTTGAATAATATTTTAATATACTTAGTATTACTTACACATGTTTCGTGGCAAGTTTGTTTGAGAGCCTTTCTCCACAGCTTACATCCTTTGGCACACTAGAACAAAGAAAAAATATAGTATTCTACGGCAATAACGAAACTAAGAAATAAACGAACAAATGCAATATGTCATACTAAAGTTTCCAAAAATGGATATTATTTTTTCCAAATACCGACAGCCATACAGTAAACGAAGATAGTCTGGCTACCAGTATCTGGTGTTTCATTTAGCACTGCCCAGAGTGCAAATGGATATTAAGAAAAAAACGGATCCAGACTCCTCATCTGATCTCCATCGACTCCTCCTTACACCGCTTTGTGAGCATTTCGTTAAATTTAATTGCAAAAAATCTTTTAATCATATTTATCTCAAATTTTCGTATTATTATTCCCTCAAATACGTTAACTTAAAAACTTGGCAGTACGAAGTACTAAGTGAAATTGTATACATTCAGTTATTTGTAACACATTGTTTTAAATTGTGGTTTAATATTATTTCACGATATTTATGAGGCCAAAGGTGGTCCTTGTTTGTTTTTATCTTGTCGAATTCCACATGAAAATTGATGTTTACTTCACAAGTTTGTATTCCAAAACAAATTCCAAATTTTCCGATATTTTTATCTAGATATCTTTCATAAACATAATTTATTAGACGTAATCTGTTGGTCATAGTCGTGAGTATATGCATCAATCGTAATCATTGTGTACAATACCACCAATTTCTTTAATTTAGAAAGTTTAAACGCACGATTTTTCAACAAAATTGTGGATCATCGTCACTAATTAGGAGAAAATTCTTCTTATGATTCTCCATTGCAGTTATTAGAATTTTGCCTGTTACGGCACTCATCTTTTTCTTGGTCTACCAATGCTTCTTCTGCCTCTACATTTATTCTTCAGTCTTTTCTTAGTGATTCTATCGTCTCGCATTCTATCTACATGCTCTTTCAATTTCTCCTATTTTCTGTAATTCTATCGTTTATGCTGAAATGTTAACTTTTTATACAAGCATTTCTTATTAAATTAATACTTATGCAATCTTTAATCCTTCTTAAGAATCTCATATCTTGACTTTGTAACCTATTTTATCTTTCTCGGTCATTGTGCAGATCTTGCTGTCCTAAATCATGATTGACACAGCCATCGTTCTATAAAACTATTTGGGTTTCTTTGCTGGGTTTACCTTTAATTATTCTATTATTATTATTGCAACCTCGATATTTAAAATGTGATGTGATACCTGTTCTCATATTTCATTGTTAAGCAGTATCTTAGATCTGACTGAGTATTTACCTGAAAAAGCCATTAATGTGGTCGTAGTAGATGATATTTTCATGTTACGCGCTGTACAAATCTGTACAAATTTGTTGCAGTTGGTGGATTCTCATTTGCAGGTCGTCTTCTGGTTATTTCATTGATACGAGTTCAGCTGCCTAGAGTACCGAGTTTAAAACGGTATTGGTCTAACTTAATTCCTTTCTTGAATTTATTTTTTATTATTTTATTATTATTTTATTATCATATTTTAAATAAAGTTGTGGAAATATTGAATCCTTGTCTGACACCTTTGTTATGTTTTTAATTCTGTTGATTCTCTTCCGTTTATATCGATTAGATCTTTAGTGCTGTGGTATAGCCTTCTTATTACTGTTATTAATTCTTTTGGCTGTCCCCTTTTTTCATGATATGCTATAACTTTTCTTTATTAGGTTGTCGAAGCTTTTCTAAATTTATGTGTAACCTTTTTTTTTCAATCACTTTTTGCAGAAATTTATGTGTAACTATATTAAATTCTTTTTTTTTTCAATCACTTATTGCAGTGTTAATATTCCATGTATTGTTAAGCGTTTGTTTCATAATGATGATAAATAATTTGTACTATACTGTAAAATTAAGTACATTGAGAATCCCTGAAAGTAAAATCAGATAAATGACGATTCCGTGTGATTCCTAAGATAAATATTAAACTCGTTCATATGTACTTAATACATAATTAATTATTCAAGATTTCGATCAGTTAAAAGAAGCGCACGTGATGAAGGTCCTCGACCAGAAACAAAATATTGTCTTGCCTTCAATGGATTATGAAAACTCGAAAAGGTATTATTTACATAGTTTGTTCGAAAAACACTCCAGACACACCGGATTAAAATTTAAGGGTTCTAAATCATAAATGCAGTTTCAATAAAACTGATTGCAGGTAAACGTATTTTACAAACGTGAAAATATGCTATTTATATAAACAGTCGATAACCAGGTACGAATTCATCATACTTTACAGCGGGATGGTGACAGCCACTGCAAGAGAGACAATTGAACTACAATGAACGTGTGACTCTTGTTGATATAAAAAGCGGATGTTACAAATGAATTGTATGTTTTCATTTATGACTACTATGAAAACTTTATAGCCTTTTAGTTGCACTGTCCGCTCTAATTTCTCATCACAAGCTTAATTGGATGTTTTGATAGAGTACAAAAAAGCATAATAGTTTTTAAACAATGTGAAACAGAACAAACAAATAACTATGGGAGGATTTGTCTGTTTGATGTAGATTTAAATGTCAAATGAAAATTGCAGATTACATAATAAAATAGAAAATAGGAATTTTCGATATTAACGTTGATCATTGATTGAATCAACTTTCACATTTTACCTTTGTAATGACTTTTTGAACTTTTGCATAGTATATCGTATTAAAAGTTTGAGTTAATAATTATAACAAAATTTACATACTTATTTCTTTTTATTTAATAATATTATTTCAGTTAAATTTACATTTTGATCCAATCTAATTTGATGTATATAAGAGGTTCAGTAGAAAAATTCAAAAAACATGTTGATCATTTTTAGTGTTACGTGTTTCCAATACCCTTATACACTCACTCCTGATTTCTTCATCTTGCGCATCACAGCAATTTTCTCCGAAACTACTGGCCGGAAAATGTTGAAATTTGGTATCAATCTATAGTTTGGCGACCCAATTAGGAGAACACATCGTAAATGAAGAAATGTTAATTTTAGAGGTACTTCTGGGGGGGAAATTTACAAAAATCTCCCAACTCCCCCTCTGAAACAATTGAACCTAAAAAATATCGTATCTTTTATTAATAGCCTGAGAGGAGGCCCTACAATTTTTAATTTTAGCGTCTCTTGTTCTGACGAAATTTTCTTTCATACAAAATTCCATTTACCAATTTAGAATAAGGCCTAATTTGATATGGAGTGGTAAATACATTTTTCTATACATGCCATACTGTTTCAAAACATTTATTTTTTTCTCTACTGTCCCATTCATTTAAAAAACATCAATATTTAGTATGATTTAATTGCCGTCTCAGGAATAGGCTTTAATTTTTAAAAAGATTTTGAAGTCATATATATTTTTTTAAGTAATACTTTCACATTTGCATAAATATCTTTCACGTTAACAGCAGCAGTCTAAAACACGATGAAGTACATTATGGAGTAAAACTTCAGAGCCAAGTGCGTTGGAATTCCACCAAAAACTTAACTGATATTTCTCAAATCCCTTCTTTATGTGATGTTTTTTTTTGTCATTCTATATTCTAGGGCGTTCAAGTACCTTAGAAGGTCTTCAGCAGTCACAACTTTCCGTGACCGCTCTGTATGTGTTCCCCGAAGTATTTTTACGTACCAAGTCCACCGTCACTGATTTTATGTGACCTTGAGGTTTTAGAAGGGGCAGTGGAGGACTTGTTATGGTCACTGGGGTGGGGCGAGACACTTCTAAGTTTGGACGAGGATATAGGAAAGGCTAAACCTACCTTGAATGCTCTTTCCTGTATTCAAATTCTAGAAAAATGCTGATAATGTATAAACCTGAGTTGTGGAGACGTTTCACTTCACTCTAAGTCGTTGAGTCGTTGTGAATTATTGGAAGTGTTAGTTATTAAGCAGGGCAGGTTGGTCTACACGCAAACGACAGAGAGAAGACAGCGTTCTCCACCAGTAAAGGGCTGTTTCAGTTCACGGTCATGCCCTTTGGGTTATGTAATGCACCCGCTACATTTGAGAGGCTAAGAAGCATGTACTGAGCGGGTTAACATGGAGGACGTGCTTTGTATACCTCGACGACATTCTAGTCATGGGTCAGACATTCGACGACCATCTGAAGAACCTGGACGAAGTATTCTCCAGAATTAATAATGCCAACTTGATACTCAACAAATAGAAGTAGAGTTTTTGGGTCACGTCGTTTCCGAGTCAGGAATCCACACCAACGCGGACAAGATAGAAGCCATCCGTGATTGGCTAGTCCCGAGAGACAAGCATGAACTGCGAAGCTTCTTGGGCCTCTGTTCCTACTACAGGCGATTTGTTGAGGGATTTGCCACCATTGCCGCGCCTCTACATCTGCAGGCCACTGAGAAAGAGACCTTCTGTTGGAATCAGGATTACGAATCATCATTCAGGCGACTGGGGGCAGCACTATGTTCCAGGCCAATCCTAGCCTGTCCTACACAGTCCGGCAAGTTCATTTTAGACACCGACGCCAGCAACACAGGTTTGGGAGCCGTCCTATCCCAGGTGCAAGATGGTGAAGAGAGGGTGATCGAGTACTACAGCCGTGGATTCTCGAAACCGGAAAGAAATTATTGCGTCACCAGAAAAGAACTTATTGCAATAATAAGGGCTGTAGACCATTTCCACAAATACCTCTATGGTCGTCATTTCTTAATCCGAATCAAATGGCTGCTGGATTTGAAAACACCGGAGGGACAACTGGCCAGGTGGATGGAGAAACTACAGCAATACGATTTCAAGGTGGAACACCGTGCCGGTCGTATGCACAATAATGCTGATGTCCTATCCAGAAGACCCTGTAGAACAGAATACGGACATTGTCTCAAGACGGAACAAGACGATGGCCGAGAAACCAGGTCCCAACTGGTGGTTCCTAAGAAAAAGGTACCAGCGATCCTGACCGAAGTACATGATGGGATTATCGGGGGCCATCTGGGCATGAACAAAACCCTAGACAAAGTTCGTCAGCGATACTACTGGGTAAATTACTTTGAAAACCTCAGAGCTTGGTGCCGGAAATGTGACACCTGTGCAGCCAGTAAGGGCCCGAAGACCCGGACCAAGGGCAGAATGCAGTAGTACAATGTAGGCGTCCCATTTGAGAGAATTGCCATCGATGTCGCCGGTACTTTTCCCGAGTCTGAGAGGGAGAACAAATACATTCTGGTCGCAATGGATTACTTCAGCCAATGGCCTGAGGCACATGCGATACCCAACCAAGAGGCAACCACGGTAGCGACGGTGCTAGTAGAACAACTATTCAGCAGGTTTGGCGTTCCAATGGAACTACATTCAGACCAGACTTCGAATCGAATGTATTCCAGAAGGTCTGCACGATGTTAGGGATCAGGAAAACGAGAACAAACCATTGTACCCACAGTCAGACGGAATGGTGTAAAGATTCAACAGGACCTTGGAACAACACCTATCCAAGGTCGTCAGCAATAACCAGCGTGATTGATATGAGCATATTCCCCTATTCCTGTTGGCATATCGCTCTGCCGTACATAATAGGCAGAATAGGCCTGACTCCAGCCAGGGTCCTATTCAGAAAGGGGCTGCGATAACCCTGCGTTTTGGCTTTTGGCTCCCCCGAAGAACCTTCCCAAGACATCGACACGAATAAGCCCGAACATAGATTTTGGCCACCAGTGACCGGATGAAGACGCGATTCGACCTCAAGGCCAATTCAGTCGGGTTCCAAGAGAGTGACAAAGTCTGACTGTACAACCCCCGACGAGGCAATGGTAAATCCCCAAAGCTTACACCCGCCTGAAATGGTCCATACGAGGTGGTCAAGAGGCTTAATGATCCGGATCCGTCGAAACCCCAGGGCTAAGTTGAAGGTCCGTTTAGATCGACTCGCTCCCTACCATGGAGATGATGTTTCTCACCGGGTGTAACGAAATTTCCCTAAGCCGGCCCTGGTTTCATTCCAGTACGACATCGATCGCTTTTAGGACAAAAAAATTGATCTCGAAATGACTCGGCAGCTGTAGAATTGATGATGGATTGTACGAGAGTGTTCGATGCAGGTTTTAAAAGGAGCGACCCATAATCGCGGCAGTTAGTTAGTGCAGCGAAGAGCTTATGTAGAATTGTTATTGTGATTCGAATCAGCTGTTGTATATATTTTATGTAAATAAAAGTTCTAGAAAGTGGTAGTGAATATTAGTTTTTAAATTTTAATTGAACCCACAAAGTATATAACAATATCTTTAGTTTTTTAAACATGTAATGTGGAATATTTCTTGAGCTTATCGTATGTTCCTGTATTAATAATGTTCATTATTTTGGTAACGTATGCAATTTTGTAAAGTAGTAGTGTCTCTATTGTCACAGCTTCCTTCTTCAATATTGGATTCTGGATACAATTTTTGTACAGGTTGTTCAATCTATTGAGATTTCTAGGTATAAGATAAACGAAACATGAATACATCATTTCCAGGAGACATTTGGACAGAATTATCCAACCGCGTACTTAAAGGGCGCCAATAGACATGGAGTATAATGTCACAATAGTAGAATCTTGATGAAAGAAGAAAATTTTCAAAATTGTAAACATGTGAAAGTTAGCTGAATGATGATTAATAATACTCAAATCGGAGTACTTTCTGTAGTGGTGGATCATTCATGTAAACAACAACTATTGCTACATGAAATTTTATTAACATACCCAGTATCTCAAAATTGAAGACATTTAGGATATATGTTCATATGATTTTGCTTCATAAAATGAACCAAGAATCTCCCCTTTAAATATTTTATTACTTTTGAAATGCCTTGTATATAATACACCTATTTGCCCATTGGTTGATTATATGGTATAGATTTCTTTCTCCAGAAACATCTGTGAGGAAGACTTTCTGTAAAGGACAACCTACTACAATTGTGTCCTATACAAATTTTCAATACTTAATCTGTTACAGAAAAAAAGTGAATGGAGAAACTTCTAGAGAACACATAGAAAATTAATTTAATTGTGAAATATTTGACCAATGTGAAAATATCTATAACAAATTTGGCACTTTCATATTACGTCTCAAAGTTTTCTAGCTATAAATTTGTTCAAAGATTTATTTTACAGTTAACCTGAAAAGTTCACATGATTCTGTTAATTAACCAACAAATTACTATATTTTAAACACGTCATATTCAAATATCTCATATGTCTGTCATTCACCGTCTAAAAAATATTTACAACAGAATGACAAACAACCCTTGCATTTTTTTAAAACTCATCAACAAGTAGTTTCATTACGAACCATTAGTGCTATCCCGTACCAAGTGGCACTTGACGACTGGCAGAATACCCTTGCTGTCATGTCAAAACGGTCTAGCTAGAGAGTTTACATAATCGTTATTTACAATATCGGCTACCACTTGAAACTTAACAGAACAAACATTCATAAACAGCGGGTATGCTTTTTTTATCTGTGAGAATCTAAAATGTTATGGTTTATAACTGAATAGGTAGTCAACCGTTGCATTTTATTTCCTCTTGAAAATGCGACTTTGGTGATCCGAAACTAACTAACCCAAAGTTTAGCATAAAAAATGAGAAGCTGGTTTTTTGGTACTCTCAAATTTTAAGACCATTATCTTCGCTTGGGAAATAAATTAATAAAATCTAAAGTTACGGTATTTTTTAAATGTGCAAAATAAACGGTTTTTCATTTAGGGAGTTCAAACTTGAAAATTAAATAAAACAAGTTGTGTGTTAGCCCTGTGGTCTGAAATTAGATTCAGAATTACTTAGGAATTGTTTAGGCCTTGAATGAACCTGCTATATTATTTGGGAAACGTATTTTTTAAATTATTATAACAATAATTTTAAAACAACCCACACTTTCAACAACATTTTACATATAAATATATATTTTCAATGTTAAGCTTATTTGAAACATAATTCCTCAATGACCTTTCCCTTCGTGCACTGTCATTACCTTATATCGTTACCTAACTATCGCCTACCTTACAAAAATGGTGGAAGATGAATTAAAAAACTTCACTATGTCTGAAAAAGATAAAACTTAACTGCTTTTAGTTGTATAAGTATAATAAATATAGAGAGGTCCTATGTAGTAATGAATGTAAATGAAAAATAATGTAACAGCTCAATTTTTTAATAACATTATTCAACTGCCCCTTCATCCCCTTAGAGGTAATAATCACCCGTAAAAAAATTAAATGACAATGGATAAGGCGTAATATCGCGTTTTCAAGGGTTTTCAATTCTGTATTCAACACTAAAGGAGTTTTCGATTTTTAGACGTGTATAGGTACTCAAAAAAACAGTAATGTTATTTTTACCCAGTTCCAAAAAGGAAGAGAGGTTGTCAATTCGTCGACATCTTTTTTTATGTATGCACAGTGATTATTTTACGGAAAGGTGCCATATAATTCTTTATAACGGTTTTCCAGAAAATCAGTAAAAACTAATTATGGGACTACACTGAATTTCAATGAATTTTTATAGTTTTCACTAAAACTGCTCCATAAATTTGAATATTTTAAATTATATTCTACAAAGACGTGTTCCAGCTTGATTCCGTATATTTTTCTATAACAAAATATGTACAAAAAACGGTAAACATCAATGTAAATCTCAAATTTTCATCATGAATATCTAGGTTAAGTGTAAAGATATGTCAAAGAAGTATATAGTACAGGGTGTTTGCAACGGTATTGATTTATATTCATTTGAAACCAGTATCTTTTTGAAAAAAATTCTATTTAGGGGGCTTACAGTCGAGTGAAATGGCAGAATCTTAGTGGATAGTAAAGAAAAATTATTGTGTCGCCGATCTTTTCTGTACGATATACGGTTGTAGGTGTATGTGTCTGTGCACTCAAATTGAAACAACAAACAAACAAAGCAATGTGTGGAATTGAAATGTAGTGCAAAGTCAAATTGCCCTTATACAGATGAGTTCAAAAAAACTTACAAATAAATGTGATATTGGGTGGTACATAAGCAGTTGCATAAATAGCATAGTTGAAACATAAAGTGATATAGACTTGTAGTTACACAGGGTGTATCAAAAATTTGTAATATAAACATGTGTATTAAAAGCAGTTGCATATACCGGGTGGTTGAAATAAAGATTAGAGTAAAATTATAGTTATATAATGTGGTTCAAAAATGTGAAAAATTTTGTTATATAGGGTAGACTATGAGCAATAGGTGATTCAAATAATACAAAAATAGAAACAGTCAGTAGGGTAAAGAAGATTTATACTTAGACAGAGGGGTTTTAAAAATACCAGGGCAATTGTATCATAGTGTGTAGTTGAATTCTTGTTGAACAGGGTGGTTCTGAAAATGATAGACAAATAAGTTACATTGGGTGACCAATACACAGAAACATATACAGGGTGGTTGCAATATAGGATAAATTCGAATTTTACTTATAGACACTGGTCCAAATAATAAAACAAATAAAAAGAAATTAAAGAGAGAGAGAGAGGAGACTTCAGAATATAATAAAATAATCAATAGAATTGTACCTATTATCAGATAATGTAAATACAGAATAAGAACAGAAACCGACTTCAAAAAGTTTTCCGCTTAAATCCAACTGATGAAGTCACACTGTATATAGAGACCAACTAAGAACCTCCATCTTGAAGTTGAGTAACTGACATTTATTTTGATTTGAATTTATTACATTTTTTAATGATATAGCATAATTGGATGCAGTTTTCAATTCTGGTAGACTTTGATTACAATTTGAGATGAATTAAAAACAGTTACCTCGCTTTTAAACAAAATTGATATATGTTTTTAAACCTAGAATATAGGTGGAAAGGTTTCATAAAAACTTATAATATATTTTTTGGTACAATGGCAGAATTACATGCAGTTTTTAATTCTGATTACTTCTATTTGATATCAATTTTAAGTATTAACAAAAATAAAGGTACTTCACTTTTATATAAATTTTTCACTTAGTATTATTCATAAAAAAAATCATTGATTTATGAACACACACTGTATATACAGACTGATTGAGAATCTTCACCTTGAAGTTGATTAACTGACATTTATTTTAATTAATTCAATTTCTTTTCAATTTATTATACTTCAAGTTCCGAGAAGAAACATTTCCATATTCCAAAGCTTTCCACCATATAAGAAAGTTGGTAAAAAAGTTTTTGTCGATTTTCTAAAATACGGGATAACCTATGTTCTTCAAAAAAATATGGGCCCACTTCGGGAACCCCACGAACAGGATCCCGTATAAATGGTCGAAATTCCATGAGACGATTTCGAGTAATTGCTGAACACACATAAAAAAAGATAGAAACAAACGAATTGAGAACCTCCTTCTTTTTGAAGTCGGTTAAAAAGAATATATGTCAGGTAATAGTGATTGCTTGAATACGGTTTTTAAACTGATTTTATTTTAAGTCACTTGAAGTCGGTTTTAAATTATATGTAATCACATAGCTCTGGAGTCAAATCATTATTTGCTAGTCTGTTTGTTATCTTGTTGTTAAATCGGATTTATTTTGAGCCTAATTTAAAATTAACAAATTTCTTTTAGTCCGCCAGACGTTGTTAATAATTCTTAGTTATTAATAGTTTAGTTGGGAATTCCGAAACATTAATTCATTTTTAAATTAGCCTTTCTGAGGAATAAAGAATTGAGATATTGATATAGCACATTTTGGGGTATGTAGAATATGGTGAGTAGAATAGAAAATAGAACAAACATTCTCTCAATTGGGAACTGTCAAAGAACATCCTAAACCTGGGAAATCAAAATTGAATGACGAAAAGAAGGTGGATATGTTATTAAATGTTACGAAAACGCACAGAAACCTAGAAGAGAAGCAGCTGGTGATACAAATATTAGTAAAACATCGCTATTGAGAATTTTAAAAATAGAAAAATAAATATCCATTTGAAGTTAATCTGGTTCTGAAACTAAACGACGTTTTTCCCGAAAAAAAAATGTTCTCCTATGAGGCAAGGTTTACCCTACATGGAACGGTCATCAAGCAAAATTGTCGCTATTGGAGTACGCAAAATCCTCAGTAGATGAGGGAACGTCACACCCAGTATCATATTAAAGTGAACATTTGGGCTGGCATAATAAATAACAGAATAATTGGGTCAGATTTTTTTTTGGGGGCATTAACTGGGGGCGAGTTACATGGATTTTTTACAAAAACTTAAGTAAACTTTTTCCTGATACTCTTAACCCCGCAGACATTAATAGAACCATATGGTTTCAACAAGATGGAGCTACCAGTAGTAGGAGCTTATCTCAAAGTTTCCGCATCAATGGATCGGTAGACGTTGCTAAAATGAGCACCCCACTTTTGGGATTTGGTTCCAATGGATTATTTTTTGTGATAAGCCAAGAAATGAATCAAATCAGCATAGAGATGTTTCAAAACGTTGTCAAAGAATTTCAACAACGTCTATTTTCTTTGTCAAGAAATGTCAGTTTGAGCATATAACTTACACTAAAATATTGTTAATCACTTGAACCTTTATTTCTTTCTATGACATCATAAATTATTTTGCAAATTAAACAATTGAATATTGATGTTCCTTATTCCCAAACGTCCAAAAATCAAAAAGTCCTATATTGCTGAATAGAAAGTTGAAAACTCTTTTAAACGCGGTGTCACACGTTACCCCTTTTCATTAAAAAAATTTTTCCGGGTAGTTATGACCCGTAGAGGGTTGAAGGAGTAGGTAGGCAATTTTATTCAAAAAGTATAAGTGGCGATAAGCTTACACTAAATACTGCAGACCCTATGGTTCCCAAATATTAAAACATTAAATTGTCGAATCATATCTCTTTATTCACAGCTTTCTTTAAAAAATAAAATAACTTAATTTAGGTGTGGGGTGTAATCGGCAAATAAGTCGTCATGAAAACGATCATTTATTGCAACAATAATTATTAAACAGTCCTTTAAATTTCAGATGGATGGTAATAAACAAACATAACTTCGTTATTTTAACATATTGACGCGGTCGGACTAAGCGATCCTCCCTCTACCTAATTAGTCCGAGAACTTATTTTTCAATTCTCTCATCATATTATCTCACAATTAAAGTTTTAACATTTCATATAATGACATGTTTTGCGGCTGAGTTTATATTTTTAAATATTTAATTTTAACTTATACATTGCCATTGCGAAAAATTGTAACTTCTTTTTCCTTTTACTGTCACTGAGTTCGGGGTCTGATTTAAACCATAAAATATTAAGAAGTTCTTGAAATATACAGGCCATTTTCCCCAAGTGTGGAATTCCAAAGGAAGGAGGTTATCAATTCCTCGGCAACTTTTTTTATGTATGGCAAGCGATTATTCAAAAACGGCTTGGACAATTTTAATTTAAACTGCATTATATTAAGGAACACTACAGAAAGGTCCCATATAATTGTCTACAACATAAGACTTTTTTCCAGAAAATTAGAAAAAAATAATTGAAGTGAATTTCAATGAATCTTCACTGTTTTCTCTAAAACTGCTCAAGCAATTTGAATATTATAAATTGTATTCTGCAAAGATATGTACCAGCTTGATTCCGTATATTCTTCTATAAGGTAAAACATACCAATTTTCCTCATAAATATCAACTTTAAATGCCATGAAACTATATCGTACAGGGTGTTTGTAATGGTTTTCATTTTGATTCATTTGAAGTCGGTTTCTTTTAGACACGAAGTTAAGTTAGGGGGTTATAGTCGCGTGAAATGACAGAAAATATTCCATTAGTATATTAAAATGGAAATTTGTTATGCCAGCTCTGTATGGTATACGGTTGTAGTTGTAGGTGTGTGCGTGCGTGCATGTGATATTAGGTGCATAGAAGGATGGTTGAAATTTGAAATGTAAGTTGGAATTGAATTAGTTATACAGGGTGGTTCAAAAAATATTGTACTAGTTGCACAGGTGTAGTTGCGTATACAAGGTGGTTGAAATAAGAGTAGAGCAACACTATAGTTATATAGAGTGGATATTTGCGTTATGCGCGGAGTATAATTACAGTTATACAGAAGGCTTCAAACAATGTTACAAGCAGTTGAATATACAGGATGATTAAAATATAAGGGTGAAGTAGAATTACAGTTATACAGGGTGGTTAAAAAAGTTATACAGTGTGAAACATAAGTAGTTGCTTATACAAGGTGTTTGAATTAAGGATGGAGTAAAATTATTGTTATTCAGGTGTATCAAAATTTGTTGTATAAGCATAAGCAGTTAGGATATTTGAATTATACGACGGGGTATAATTATAGACATAGGTTCAATAAAAATTAGAAGCAGTTGTATATACCGAATGGTTGAAATAAATGGTAGAGTAAAATATAGTCATAAAATGTGGTTCAAAAATGTGAGTTTTGTTATATGGGTAGATCATGAGCAGTTGCATAAATAGCATACTAAACATATGGAGCGAAGTAAAATCATAGCCATACAGGAATAATTTATACAATAGAAAAATAGAAAGAGTCAATAGTGTGGGGAGGATTTGTAGTTATACAGAGTGGTTTTAAATATATTAGGACCGTTGTAATGTTATGTGGAGTTAAATTATAGTTGTACAGGATGGTTCAGAAAGTTATATAGGGGTGACCAATACGCAGAAGAATATACAGTTTGGATGCAATATTGGGAAAATTAGAGTTACACTTATAGAAAGTGGTCTAAATACTAAAACAAATAAAAAGTTAAAAAATATGAAAAAGAATACAAACTAGAGACGAAGAAATAGAGAAAGAAAGATAAAGGTACACTTTGAGCTACGCGACCGAGACAAGCGACGGCGAAAGGAAGTTGCGACACGCGACACGTCTGCTTTCTGTGCAATTATATGAGGCACATTTGAAGCGCGAGACAGAGACGCGCGACCGCGTCAAGAGCCAAGAGACAACTTTGATGCGACTGCTCCCGAAGCAGTAGTGTCGCTTGTCGCGTGTGTTATGGAGGTTAAAATGACGGATTTAAATTTCTCTTTTGATGAAGACAATCTTCTTATTAATTTAATAGAAGAAAATAAATCATTATATGATCCTCAGAGAGCAACATATAAAGATGTAAGCGTTCGGGATAATACCTGGAGGGAGATTGCAATGAAAATAAAAAAAATAGGTATGTTGTTTATATCGAGTGATAAGTGGTTATTAATTAATAGACAATAAAAGCCCTCTGTGTTTCTACTCTGGTACAATGGATTCATTTCACATCTTCTTTTTCTGTATAAATAATACAATAATAAATCATCATCTCCTTCTTCTTCAAGAAGTATTTGGAGTTGTTTTGATGCCATTTTTTATTCACGAATACATGTATTTATGAGGGCAGAACATCTAAGCAACTGCTTGTCGCTTAATGTCATTTGTGTTTCCCACATAGATAAGAGGGACGTTGTCTCTTGTCGCTTGTCTCGGTCGCGTAGCTCAAAGAGGTAAAGCGACAAGCGCCGTTGTCGCGGTCTCGTGTCTCCTGTCTCTTGTCGCTGTCGCTTGTCTCGGTCGCGTAGCTCAAAGTGTACCTTAAGAATACGCTAAAATATTCAACAGGATTGTACCTTAAATCCGATAAAAAAGAAGAATGTCTGAAAATAGTGATTAATTGCACACGGTTTCTAAACGGTTTTTATTTTAAGTCAGCTGAAGTCGGTTCTTATTTAAATATAAATTATTCCATTTATGTTCACATTTAGAATAAGCATTTAATTTTTGGGAGAACCCTTTTGATTGACCATTTGAATCAGTTCATTAACTAGACTATAATCCCAGATACCAAGTTCCTTGGAATCTGAATACAGTAACAAACATTATAAACACATTAAATCGAAGTATGCAGCACCATAAATGAAATAATTATTGTACAAGACCACCTAAGTTACATTTCTTTTATACCCGTGAAATATTCCAATTGATTAGCCCATAGACCAGTTTTTTTATCGTAATGGTTTACACCTCGACAAATACAAATAATTATTATTCAATAACGATTCACATTCTTTGAACTTCACATTAAACTATTTATTTAATACTTACAGACTTATGGTGTATAATAACTTTTATTTAAATAAATCGTTAGAAAAAAACCTTACAGGATAAGGGAAAAAACGAATATAAAAAAATTAATTACGATCTTAGTATGACTCAGGGAGTGGTACAGGATGAAAATAAAAACAAACATGTCTCAGACGCTAGTTAGTAGTTATTGGATTTCTTGCGAATTCAAATTGCCTGCATTAGCGGTAATCATTTTTGTAATGACTTCCCTTAGATCAACATGTAATAAGTTTTCAAACGTGGCGTACATCCTCCGCAAACATTTTTTTACAAATACAAAGTAGAATTATTAATTTTTTTCAACGCAAGATATTAAAATAACTTCATAATTTGTTAGAAAAGTAGGTAACGGTTTGAAAATGAAGGGATTCTGGTTCATTGATCTGAAAGGTTAGTTGAAAATTAAATAGATGTGCATGTGACTTTTTCCTTTGAAGTTTAATTTACTGGCACATTGCTAGTGGGTGTTGAGTGCATTTTTCTAATTTATTGGAATAGTCTGGTTCATAGGCTAAATATGGTGTCAATTTTTGTCAGGCTTGTATATAAATTGAGTTCCATTCCTAGTCATAACAGACGAAAATCACATCTTAAAACTTGACTGATAACATGAAACCTACTAGTACGGGCAGATTTATTATTTTTCAATAATAAATCTGCCAATAATAAATCCTTTCATCCTTTAAAATAGAAGTCAACCTGATAAATAAAATGGAAAGTAGAATATGTAATATGAATCATCATTTCTACAGTAAAAAAATACGTTTGTTGTATCAACAATTTTGTAATAAGTCCTATCCTTCCAAATTTTTGAATAAAATAACTAAGCACTTTACAATTCGACAATATACATATGTTGAGGTCTAATAATTCATACTTTAAATTATATTTCAATTGTGTATATCAAAAACATTACTCCTAGAATTATAAACATTAAAAAAAGGAACCTAATAAAATGTTGTCGCACAAATCTAAGAAGAAGACTGGTTATTTATTTTTAGTATTATTAAAGATAAAACTCCTAGCGATTTTAAATCAAATGTTGTACATTTTAATGGTCTTGCTACATACATAGGACAAATAGGTAGAAACATAAAACACAGAATTTACTTTAATATCTTTTAAACTATAGTTTCAAATTTATAAAAAATATACATTTTGATTTGTATCAACAGGCTTATCATTTGATCTGTGTTTGATTTTTATAAGGTTATTTAATTGATTTTTAAATGTGTGCCCAAAATTAAGATGAGGATTTTCGCTTTATTTGACCAACAAACTTTCAGTGCAACCCTATATTATCTTTTTTTCTGAATAATTGGCTCAGTAGTTTCGGATATAAAGAGAACATGTTAAATTTTTAACAATGAAATATTAAATATATTAAACAAAGTATTTTACAAATATGATTTATTACATGATATGACAAAATACTTGTTTTTTTATTTTTCATTTACTTCTATAATTTGCACCCCAAAAAATAATATTCTGGTTTTGGCTATATTTGTCATATAAAGTGCAAGTAAGGTCTTGTATATTAAATTTATTTCAAAATTGTAGGTCTTACAGTTTTGGAGATAAGAGGAAAGAGGAAATGTATAATAAATAATAATAACTAGAAGAACTTTTTATTATTTAGTTCTACCGTTGAGTTATGTCTCGAATTAATTGTAATTAGGAACAGAATACAAGCCCATTTGAAAATTTCAAGGGGTCATTTGACCCATCATAAATTAATTATAAATCAATATTACTATATGCAATAACCACTTCAGGACCTATGCCGTCAATTCTCGGTGATACCTACATGTATTTTTCGACAAAACATGTTGGTACCGCATTTTCAAACTAAATAGCGATCCCAGAAATCAGGATAATTTTTGATTTTCCGATATTTGGCGATTTGCGGCATTCATTCGGATCGTTACTTAAATAACTTTTTTAGTGACGCTGTACATATTGGCTGATAGTATATTGGGGATGATTTAAAGCAACATCAATTTTCTCCATTCTAATTTTATTTGATAAACTAATAACATATTTGGCCATGCTGTCCAATGTAAGAATAATCAACAAACACAAAATGCCCTATAAAAAAATTGTTCTATATAACTAAAGAATTACTTCCAAAAATTTGTTTTATTTTTGCTATTACATTCTTCTACATAAAATTTATTTACAACTGTATACCCTTTCTGTACTGCTTATTTGCCACCCAGTACAACTATTTTTGAACCACTCTGTATAACTGTAATTCTATTCCACTTTCTATTTCAACCATCCTATATATGCAACTACTTATATACCACCCAATATCAGATTTGTTTTTAAGATTCTATGAACCCACGTGTATAATTGCCATTTTACGTCTCCCTATATTTCAACCCCTCAATATATGGATATTTTTTTCCATTTTTTAACCGGCTTCCAATAAAGAGGAGGTTACCAATTCGCCGGCATGTTTTTTTTATGTTTGCTCAGTGATTATTCAAAAGCGGAATCAAGTTGGAATATTTTCTGTAGGATACAATTTAAAATATTCAAATTGATTCCACTCGTTTTAAGTATAACAGCGAATATTCAGTGTAGTTCCATAATTAGTTTTTACTGATTTTCTGGAAAACCGTTATAGAAAATTATTTGGTAGCTTTCTGTAATATTCCTTAATTCAATGCAGTTTAAATCAGCAAAATTGCTCAAGTCGTTTTTGAATAATCACTGGAAAAAACTGTTGCCGACTAACTGATAACCTCCTCGTTTTTGGAAGTCGGTTAAAAAGTAATCAAATCTACAAATGTTAATAATCATAAGAATTATGCAAAATAGAATAGGGTGGGTGCACCAGTGTCACACCAGGAACCAGTAGTACACCATTTCTGAGTTCACATCAAAATATTAACCTTCTGTCAAATTTCCCGCCACTTGTTTAACGGTTGGTAGCACTGCCGTAGTTCTATCAATCATTTAATCACAAATAAAAGCGATAAACACGCCATCTGCATCAGTAAAAACGCATGATTCGAAACGACATTCGTTCTCTTCGTTCCGGGCGGCCATCTTAGTAAGCGACAGAGGGACGGTAAGTTTTTTTAATCTTTTTAAATCTTTGTTTATATCAATCATTGTAACTTACTTTCCAACTAACTGTGTAATATGATGTGTAAAGCAATAATGTTACGTCTTATTTTATCAGAAAATGCTAATTTAAATTAATAGTGATCCTTGGTAAACTAGTGGAACAAGAATTCAATGATTTTCTAGTAATACTCCATTTGGTCTACAACTGGTGATTTGGCTTTTTGGTTATTTCCTTTATTTTTCTTTTGCATTTATATTTATTTAATATACTGTAATCAATTATTATAACAAACTCTTAAACTATCCACAATATTCCTTTTGTAGACCAGTGGTTTATTACTGGTAATATCTATACTAAGAGTTTGTTCCAGTAATTGACCAGCTACATTTTTTTACACAGACACAATGCCACCGAAAAGAACCTTTTTCAACTATAAGGAGGAAGATGCTTTAAAAGCAATAGAGGAGATAAGCAAAGGTGCAAAAATTAGAGAAACGTGCCGAAAATATAATATTCCCCACACTACCGTCATAAATAAAATAAAACTGAAGTATCCTGTTCAGCGAAAAATGGGACCTTCTACTATATTGACCAAGCAAGAAGAATCCTTGCTCAAAACTTGGATAATAGCGATGACAAAAAAAGGATTTCCAGTCAATAAAGAAATGGTAATCGACAGTGTTAAGAAAATTATAACTGAAGAGAATCGCCCAAATCTCTTTAAAGAGAATACCCCAGGCAGAAAATGGTTTTCCAGTTTTTTTAAACGACACCCTGATATAGCTACACGTCATGCGGAATCTATAAACATTTCTAGAAGTCTGGTAACAGAAACTGTTTTGAGAAAGTGGCATGCAAATTTAAAAGAATACCTAGTCGCTGAAGGCGTAGCTGACATTTTAGAAGATCCCGAAAGGATTATTATTGCAGATGAATCCGGAGTTCAAACAAGTCCTTCTTCTGGTTTATTGTTGGGCCCGCGGGGCTTTAAAAATTTTTATGAAATAAAAGACAAAGAGAAGGAGAACATAACCGTACTAGGAACCTTTGCAGCATCTGGTACCATATTACCATCCTTGATTATATACCCATATGCACGAATCCCATCTGAAATCGTTAGACAAATTAATAAAGAATGGAGCATCGGTAAGTCAGAAAAGGGATGGATGACATGAAAAGTTTTTTACGGCTGTATAGCAAATACTCTCGTCCCAAAATTAAAAGAAAACAATACAAAATTTCCTGTTTTGTTGCTAATAGATGGCCACAAATCTCACATAAATCGAGAAGTGTCTCAATTGTGTATAGATAATGGCATTATTTTATATTCACTTTATCCAAACCCTACACACATCATTCAACCAGCTGACGTGTCTGTTTTCCGACCATTAAAGAATTCTTGGAAAAAGGTTGTTAATGATTGGAAATTAAGAACTGGGTATCGATGCGTTACCAAATCTCTATTTGCACCCCTTTTGGAGGCCACATTCAATGACCTCCCGAAAGAAGTAAAAAGTTTTCCTTTTATTTTGATTTCTTATATATTTTTTGATTTATGTTAATCCATAAATATTTTATTGCAAGCTTGTGAAAAGTTGTGATGATTGTTAAGTTCAAGACTTGTGAGTATTAATAATAAAAATTTTCTTCATTAAAAACAATCGTTTTATTTACTGGTTCACTATAGGCACAATGTCTGGTCTACTGCTGGTACAATCTGGTCAACCTTAGGCACATTGTGACTTCCCAAATTCATTTTTAAATAAAAAAGAACCCTAAAAGCTATTAAGAAATCAAATTAAACTACATGATTCTATGGTAGACAAGGAGTATGTTATTATTTTTTTGCAATGATTGTTGAAATAATTGAGTCATAACATCAAAATTACTTTCAAAATGTCGCTTAATCGGTTTGTTACTGGTACACCCACCCTAGGATGAATATTTATGTTCAAGTGGGAAATATATATTTGGTGACATTAAAATCGACAATATGAGTTATCAAAAAGAGGAAGAGAAATCAAAAACAGTTTAAATGTGAAAATTATGTTGGGGTAAGATAAAAGACCACAATATATTTGAAGGAAATAAATGAAAGAGTGAACTAGAAGATCACGAAAAGAATATTATAAATTCACAGACCTTGAACGATCGATTGGAAGACTAATTAGCAATGAAAATGAAAAATAGGAATTATAAAGGAAATATAAGAGAATGGAAAAGAAGAGAAAGCAATACGGTTCAAACAAGGAGATTTGATCATGATAACAACATTACGAGTAGCAAATCAAAGAATAAAGCAATTTGCAAAACTTTTGTTTTCATATGAAATAACAGCAGGGGACTGAATTTTTTTATAAAACTACTGTTATTTTGTGACAGCGCGCTCTTCAAACTGTTCAAATTTGACAAACTTTTCTTTTCAAAACTTGGCATATATTTAACTTAGAAGTTTGATAGCCGTTCGGTGATAAAAGTATAACTTTAAAAATTTAATAAAACAGTAATTGACAGAAGGTGAAATTAGATTTTCTTGAAAAAGTATAACCTAAAATGAAAATATATGCACAGAAGTCATTAAATTAAAATTTTGTGGTTAGAGACAAGAAATTTTGGGTATACGAAGGCTGCCTTCTATATTTCGGGATTGGACAACCCTAGTGTTGCAATCTGACAACTGACAGCTCTATCGTAAAGTTTGACATCTTTGAGGTTATACGTACTCAGAATGTTTTGACATACGAGCGCTGTGTTGATTACAGTAACTTAAAGGATTCATCTTGGCCAAAAAATGGAATTAAATCGTGCGATTATTTTTTACAACTTTCGACGTGGATTAAGTCAGCAAGAGTGCATGGATGAACTTCATTCAATTTTTGGCGATGAAACTCCATCAAGAACTACTGTTTATCGATGGTATGGTGAATTCAATCGAGGTCGTAGTTCACTCCAAGACGAATTGAAGATCGTCCAAAAACAGTTGTTGTTCCGGAAACCATCGTGAGATTGAGTCAACCTTACACATTAGTGGGACCAGCATACATTCAATATTGCATAAACATTTGAATGTCAAAAAAAATTGTTGGCGTTGGATCCCACACAATTTGTCAATCGTTCAAAAAAGGCTCGTGTCGATTGGTCGAAAGAAAAGCTCAAAAAATACGATCGCGGTGCTTCAAAACACGTTTATGACATAGTGACAGGTGACGAATCGTGGATTTACGTGTATGAGCCCGAAAGTAAACAGCAGTCGACTGTGGGTGTTTGAAGATGAGCCGAATCCAACAAAAGTTGTTCGCGCTCGAAGCACTTCCATGCAAATGATCGCCTGTTTTTTCGGAAAAACTGGACATGTCGCAAATGTACCACTAGAACTAGACAGAACAGTCAACTCTGAGTGGTACACAACCATTTGTTTGCCAGTTGTCTTCCAAGAAATGAGGAAAATCAACCGCCGAAGACGGATCACTCTTCACCACGATAATGCGAGCTCTCACACATCGGCTCAAACAACTACATTTTTGACCACTCAAAACATCGATTTGATGAGTCATCCGCCGTATAGTCCTGACTTGTCACCAAATGATTTCTTTTTATTCCCGTACGTAAAAAAAACTGAGAGGTCAACATTTTTCGACACCTGAAGAAGCGGTTGCTGCGTTCAGAATGCATGTTTTGGAGATACCTTAATCAGAGTGGAAAAAAAGCTTCGACAATTGGTTCAAACGCATGCAAAAGTGTATAGATCTTCATGAGGAATATTTTGAAAAACAATAAAGCGATTTTCGATGATTAATATTTTTTGTTTTTTTGTTCTCTAATCCCGAAATATAAAAGGCAGCCCTCGTAGAGTAGAAATTTTAAGCTGTACACAAGTAAACGGAATTTTTAAAAGGACAATAAAACACGTGCAGGTATTTTGGTTCAGATTTGTTTGAGATGTCCACAAATTTTTCTTTTTTTTTGAAAATAAAGTTACAATCTTTTTCCGATTAAAATTTATATTAGATTGAACAACTTTAGAGAATGGTAAAGTGTAATGAATAATATTTAGAGGAACATTTTTTTTTATTGAATGAATTTAAATGTTTTGTTTCCTGAAAGTTAATAAATTATAATTACTAACATAGTTTTGAGAAAGGTTTGGAATTTTATTTTGGTTTTTTGAATATGTGTGAAATCGGAATCATTGTCTTCAAAATTAAAAAAGAAAAAGAAGTGTTGTATATTGTCAAGAAGGAAAAAGAAAGTAAATAAGGTTTATTTTATTTTATTTAGAAAACTTTTTGAATAAAGTATTTATATAAGTTATTTTTTTCTTTGAACTCTCATCACCCTGAGATAGTTTCAATTAATATAAAAAATATATGACACTGAAAGGTTTAAATTTGAATTTACCATAAATTTATACCAGTATAAATATCAATATCAAGATCAAAACCATCTTCAAAAATCTAGTTCACAAAAATGTATCCCTATATAATAAATAAATTAGTTGAGAGTTTGTTAACAAACGAAATGAGATTCTTCTCTAAATATTTTGGGTAGTTAAATATTATAACTTGCATAGTATTCTTCTATTTTTTTCATTTTAACAGTATTTAGCATTTATTCTCAGCGACATAGTTTTGGTTATTTCTATTATTATTGTTTATGTTTGGCAGAATCTCACAACCAAACATGAATGATTAAAAAAAGAAAAAATATATCAGAGGTCATTCTATTAACGCAGTTTTAAAATGGTATCTCTGTATCAGTTCATAAACAATTTATACGACATGGCACCTAAAGGTGACCCTTGAGGCACCGCTAGCGTCACGGTCAACTAAAAACTTTCATAAGACAAATAAAACAGCATCTTGGAAAAGAACAAACAGATGTGTCTTGACAAGTTATAATCGGAAAAAAAACGTCCCTAAGCAAGGAAATAAACTTTCAAGATCACTTAATAATTAAAGATCTATAAAATGAATACTCTTCATAAACAAACGAATTTTAATTGAGATTAGGACAGTAGGATTTATCAAGGAAGGCGCTATAACGGGTCATCGTTGTCTGACCTGACAGATACTTCTTAGCTTGTCGTCGAGATACAACCAACACGAAATTGTTTAAATTTATTAACAGGCGCGTGCTCTATTAAAGAATTTATTATTTGTACGAATATAAAACGACGACTGTCAACAGTGAAAAGATAAGATGTGGTCTGTTATATGTTTGCGAACGGTTTTTCTATTATCAGTATTAAGGTTTTGGGCAGTTTGACCTACATTGATGCTGTTATTTGCCTTAGAAAAAATGCGAACTTATAGTAAATAGTTCAAAACCATATTAACGACTAATTGCATAGATTAACAAAAAAATATTAAAGTCAACAAACGGAAATTAATTATGCTGGCACTGACAGACAACAGTAAATACTATTTTTCTCTGACTATGTTCTTTGAGTGTAACCTAGCAATTTTAGTTGCTGATTTCCTTTTCTCTGTGTGTTCTTCTTTAAGTGATATCTTTGCCTTTCTCCAGTAGTGTTAGTACATGGGAAACTGTATGTTTTTCCACAGACACAAGGAACACTCTAAACAATTTTTATAACTTTGATCTTAGTGTATTAAATGTTTTAAAAAACGTTTTTACTCTGTATTTATCTCCAACACGTTTTTTTTGTATAATAGATCAAAAACATATGACATAACGTTTATAATTTCGGAGTTGTTATCGGTTTGCAGTACAAATTATTTATGAAATACTTTGATGCTTGATATTTAAATTTCCAAAAAAACCTAAAGTATGATGGCGCTACGTTTATGGCGTTTTTAAAATTGGGAACGTATCACAGACGATTTTTACTCATTTTATGCTCCATTAATAATACAGAGCCCCAACTAAATGTACTCTTAAAATAGATAATGAAAATAAACTTCCATTTTTAGATGCATTGGTTGAGCGATCAAACAACAATTTTATTACGAGTATTTACAGAAAACCAATTCATATTAATCACTCATAAAACGTAAAATATGAGCAAAAGCAGTTGCATCAATCAAAAGGAACGAATATACAATAACCTTCATAAACAAAACAATTTATGAAATCTAGAAAAAATAAAGAAAACAACAAATTACCTGAACAACACAAAGTACTTCTAAATGAAATATCCAAAAAATTAAACGTGTTGGGATAAATACAAATAATACACTAAGACTAAATTTGACAAAAACAAATCCGGAAAACTCTATTCAAGGTTCAAAAATTGTGTGTACAGTGTGCTTTATACTTGCCAGAATGCTTTATACTTGCCAGAAAACACATACCTCTCCAAATAAGAATAAGAACACCAATACAAGGTCTCAAGAAGACATATAGACTGACAAGGATTGACAAACCATGTACTAACTGATAATATGGTTTACGCTAGATGAACTGGGACACGATTAATATATTATTTAAAGAAAAACACACCGAGAAAAAAATAAAAGAAACTGCCTCCATGTTAAATACTGAAGAACGCCCTCTATAGAGACAATTGCAAGAAAAATAAAGTGAACTTAATATTTTCCACAAATTGCTTCAAAAGCACTCTTCGGCAACGGTTGCTTATTAGAAATCTAAACGTCGTTTCACACAAATAAGTAGCATACAATGTACATCCAAACATATCATAGACATAGACCTACATTCTCTCAGTAAATCCTGCGAGAGAGTTTTTCTATAAGAAAGGAACTAATGTTCCGGGCAGTTTCCACGAATTGCCCTTATGTACTACACCTTGATTTTCAATTATTTAACTTTTCGGTATTTTTCAGCAACCATTATGAGGAGTGGAAATCCATAAACAACTAAAATAGCTATTTACCTCTTCAATCATTCAACTACATAACCTAGAAATTTGGAATTGACATGCTAAAGGGACATTACACATTACATTTGTATTCAGAACTGGGATCAGGGCAAGTATTGAGCCTCACATAAGGTATAATATATTGGTATTGAGAACCCAAGCAAAGAAAAACAATCTTTAAATTTGCTGTTCCAGTGATATGGAGACAGAAAAGAAACTACCCTATGCTTTTCATTTTCTCGTTGGTCAAGTTTGTTTGTAATTCCGTATCAGATTCGCTGTATTTAGTTTTCTAATTTGGCCCACAAAAATTAACATTAGAGTTTTATTTTACTAATAAACTTTCAGGGAAGCCTTTTATAATCTATTGTCTGAATTTCCTCGATTGGACACAATAGGTCACCACATTATTAAAAAACAAATAAAATATATTTTTCAAAATTTAAATAGTATAGTTTTATAAAAGTCATGTTTAATATCAAACAAATAGCACATAATGAGTCTAACACATGTAACCTCGTTATTAACCCCCAGTTCGGAAAAAATAATGAGCGTTAATATCTTGTAAAGTATTTCTCATAACGCAACGACATGAAATCTAATTTAAACAATAAAAAAAATTAGTCGAATAGGGAGGAATGGAATTTTTTTTTTAATATATTTTAAAATATTTATTAAAAAAAAATAAAAAAAATATATTTGTATTAGTCATAACGCTAATAGAAATAAACAAAATGAATATTAGGGGTTTCTCTTTATTTTTCTACTTAAAACTTGATTTTCGGAGATAAAGGGGGGGGGGATGGGTAAATTTTGGTATATTTTATTTAATATCTTTTTAATTATTTTTTTTTAATATGAAAAAAATATATTTGTGTTCATCAGAATGAGACCTTTCCATGATGGGTTAGAAATAATACCCTGTAATTTGCCCCCCAAAATGCTCCTTACTACAATATAAAAAAAAACTTTACTTTTATAGTTTCGGAGATAAGGTGGGGGAATGGGTAAATTTTGGTATATTTTCCTTTTTAATTAATTTTATTTAAATATGAAAAAAATATATTTGTGTTCCTTGAGACCTATATATTACATGATGAGTTTGAATTTTTTTTATTTTTAAATTTTTATTTAATTCTATAATTTGCCCCCCAAAATTAATATTAATGAAAAGTTTGGGCAACGTTGAGTAGTTTCGGAGATCAAACGGTCGATTTTTTTAGTTTTTCCCCCAGAAGTACCCCTTAGCGATATGTGCGATCAAGTCACCAAACTATACCTTCGTTTTCAACCTCTTCCGTCCAGTAGTTTAGCAGAAAATTCCTGTGATGTGACAGAGGCAGAAATCCTGAGTGATATTATAAGGGTATCCGTATACTGTATATACGGAACCCTAAAAAGTAATTTTATAAACATTCAATAGCATAACACATGTAACCTCGTTATTAACCTTCGGAAAAAATAATAGCGCAATTCAAAGTGCAACGAATGAAATCTAATTTAAACAATGTCGAATAGTGGAATTACATAACGCTAATAGAAATAATGCGGACTACTTAAAACTTGATTTTTAGACATTCTTAAATTACCTCGCTTTACTGCAATATAAAAAACCTTTGGTTTCCTCTTAATCTTGAGAATCGTTCTCTTCCGTGAATTGTCGTAACGTAACATTTCCTAAAGGAATGACCAAAGAACGGTAGCAAAAATGATTAGCTAAAGGACTAATGACACAACGCTTGAGATAATTAGCTATATATTTAAAAATCCAAATATTCAAGGTCTAGATCTGATAATATAAGCTTCACTTCAGCGATTGGGCATGTTACCTGGTTCGCCCTGTCAAAACTATATTTTCCAACGTCTTCCTAATCTCTTCTCCCTGTAGGTTTGCAGTTTTTTTTTTTTTCGCCAATCTTGTATATATGTTGTTTCCATTTCGATTTATAAACTTCACTTCTTTCAATTATGTTATAGATGTTTATCTCTGTTTTCTTTGTTCATTTCATATACGATCCGCTCCAAAACAGACTTTGCAGAAACGTCATTTCACTCGATTAAATTCTTTAGAAAACTGTTCTTTGTAGTTGTCCCTCATTCATCGCCTTACATAAATACCACCGTAGCCATTACTTTATATAATTTGTATGTTTTTATGTCAATATCTCTTTCTTTAGTATATATTATTTCTGAACCTAGGTGGGTAAACTGGGTGTTCTACAAGATTTGACTAAGATGAGAATCATTCCTAGAAATTTAAGGATTCGTCAGTTGAAGTTTCGCAGCCATTAGACCCAGAATTTATTTTGATTGTATAAAACGTTTAAGTTGCATGATATAAAGAAAATGTGTAACATTTTTTTCTGTTGTAGGATACCAGAAAATACTTAATAGAATTAAAATAACACTAGCGTAAATTTTACAATAAAGAATTCAAATCACAAACATCAAAATAATTCCATTGATGAGTTCAGACTCAGACCTTGAAACGTTTGGATTTTTAAATATTCAGTCCATCAGTTGAAGAGTGGTGTAATTTCCCAAGAATGCTTAAAAAATAATTAGCCTCTATTTATTTATCTCTTTAAAAAGTAAAACCGTATATTCAAACGAATGAAAGTTTAAAAAAATTGTATTTTACAATTTCGTCCTACCTTCAGTTGTTTATTAGTTTATAAATGTATATCTTTATAACTTTTTAATGCATATGTTAAATTGCGTTTTAGAATATTTTAATTAATTGAATAATGCAATCGTATCCTCCGAATGATATTTCAACATTGTCCTACATTAATGTGATAGTATAGATAATGTACAATTACAAATCAATCATCTATAATAAACCAAAACAATGACTTGGTTTATTGTTTATGGCAAATTAATTGTCTGAACTGATATAAATTTTTCAGAAACAACAAAAATTAAGAATAAAAGAATGAACAGCAAACAATATTTGAAACGAAGTTCTTATTATTCCACGTTGTTTTGTTTACGAAATTTACAAAACAACAAAAATAACTTATATAAGGTGCAGAATTTTGAACACAATGTTTATTCATATCTTTAGTAGGTCAGCTATTACTTAGAACCTCACCTTACGATCAGACAAAATAATTTCCACAGGTTTTTGGATGTTTCGGGGCCACCTCATTTGGACGACCTGGGAGATCCGGGACATTGGTCAAAACATTGTTGTTGGGCATGAAGGATATTTTTTCTCACATTCTAAGGTCATGAAATTAAAATGTTGACACTATCGAAAAGCAAAAGAGGCATGGAATTGACAGTGCCATTTTTGTATCAGTCTTGGGACTTAATGACGCATTAGTAGCGTATCACATCAACCTGCCCATATGGGTATATTAAGAGATCTTACAACCTAGAGAATTTTCCTATTCTGTTAGAATTTTTTTTCCATAAATCTAGGCTATTACATTTTTTCTTATAAACGTTTTTGAATATGGATTTATCATATGAGCTTTAATAAAAGTCAATCTTAAAATTCATAATGTGAGAAACAGGTTTGTCCAATTCTATTGTATATACATATATATATATATATATATATATATATATATATATATATATATATGATTTATTCCTGTGTACATCCGTTCGTCTGCATTCATTTGAAAAATCACATGACGTTTCGCCAAAATCATATTTGGCTTTCTCAAAAGATACTAAGTTACATAGTAACTAAGTAACTTAGTATCTTTTGAGAAAGCCAAATATGATTTTGGCGAAACGTCAAGTGATTTCTCAAACGAATGCAGACGAACGGATGTACACAGGAATAAATCATCAACCACATATTTCCATCCGTGAAACAGTATACACAAACATATATATATATATATATATATATATATATATATATATATATCATTATATAAATTTAATATTAATTACGTATGACGATAGTGTCAACTTGACGAATATTTTGATATACAGCCATAAACAAAGATGGAGTACAATGAGAGTCAAAGACATCTACATACGACGTTATTGGCGACAATAAAACCACATAGTAGGTATAATATATTGTCTCGTGCTAAAAATACTTCTTAATTTGCCAAAGCTGAACTGAATATATATTCAACAATACAGTAATGTGCGTCGGTTAAAATTGAATAAAGCTCACATATCGGATAGTACTCATTAAGCTCAATCAATCCACTTCATGACTTTACACAATGACATCATCATTTCGACGAGCAAATTACTAAATGGTAACACAGAAATATTGTGGGTTGTTGGATTATGCCCTGGCATGATATGTTTATGTTTGTTTTTAATGAAAGAATATAGTGCCGTTTAAACGAACATAAACGCAGAGCTTGCGGAAGTGAATGAAATACCACGAAATACATAAAAGTCACACTGCACGTCGTTTCACCTCTAATAGAGCGTTGCAATTATCCTTTAAAGAACATCACGTGGCTTCTTAAAACAGTCACGCTCCCAAATTGTTCATTCTGAACGATTAAGAGGAACTTTTTTCAAGTTCAAAGTGCTTTATACTCACTCTGAAGAGGAACTATGTTAGAAATAATTTTATGACCGTAAACATCACATCAAAGGAAAAATTGGACGAAGAGGTTGTTTATCACTAGTATTACAGAATTGATAGAATGCCATCATAAACATATTTTAACCGTATTTAATGTTATATTTCCATCCCACAATTAATATGGGTTTGTTCTTTGACAATATCTCATTCAGTTAAGATTCTTGGACGGCCACGAAAAATGATCAATAATTTTATATAGATAAAAGATGAACATCGATATTTCGATTTTTTTAATATTATAAAATTTTGTTGATATGGAGTGTATGAAATTATATTATATCATAAAGAAGAACTAACTACTGCTTTCCCACTCTTTGCCCCATAGCTTCGAGGTAAGAATCAAGAATTTCTAAAATTTGTAAAGTTATTATATGCCGTCATTTAACGAAATAGAATGATTATTAGAAAACGCCCTTAAAATATTAGTTAACTACAAACGTTGGAGTTTGATTTTGGGGAAATACTTCATCTTTTATGAAAGTTCATAATGATTCATTGTCATTAATTTTGTTCAATCCCTACACAACGCGCTATTCCAGTAAAATAACACATGGTTTCATGTTTTATTGGACTATTTCAATAAAACTAAAGTTACGGTCTTGTCTTGATCTCTTCGAGCACCAGACTTATATCTAATGAGATATGGAACACATCAATGGAACACATGTTTAAAGTCGTAGGTATACAACTTAATAAACCTTCAAAGGTTAACGTCTGTAGAGCAATTTTAACATAATTGTTACGTTTTTATTTTTTCTGAGTTCTTTGGGAATAACACCACATAAACTTGAAAGTCTGTATATTTCAAAAGTCCAAACGTTTCAAGTCTAAATCAGACCCATTTTCAATGGTATTATCACAAATGAACAAGAAATTAAAAAATTAAAAGGATTCGTAATAACAAATTTCGTAAATCACAATTTGACATCAAAAATTTGTCATTACGAATCCTTTTAATTTTTTAATTTCTTGTTCATTTGTGTTAATATAATAAATTTTTTTAAATATACATACTTTCAAGTTTATGTTTGGTTATTCCCAAAGAAAATAAAAACCAGAGATGCCACAATTATCGTTCAGATAATTTTTAAGTGTTTCAGTAAAATATTTGTGAACAATCTCAGTCGAACTATGCTGAGACGAATATTACAAAATGAAGATGCAAACGCAAGCAGGAAAGCATTTTAGTGAAACAAATAATATAACATCAATTTTAAAACAAAAAATACTTGTACATTTAAAAAAATTTACCATAAATTGTATTTTTCAATTCAGAAATGAATAAATCGAGGCCAATCGGTAGCCACAGTTTCTCAGGAACCACAAATAATTATACCTCCGCATCATACGTGACTATTGATGAACAACTTGAAACGTGATATCCATATTTTAGCAAAGACGCGACAAGTCTTCTAAACGTTGTTTGTGGCATATTCTTGATTACTTTTATGTTTTTTGGGCAATAACCCCACATTCGAAATAAAACGACATATTGAAGGAAAACTAAACGTTTCAAAGTCTATTCTGACTTCGTTGTCAATGGCCTTATATTTATTGATGTAAATTTTCATTCAATATACGTCGTTATATTTCGACTGTGGTGTTATTGCCCAAAAAAACATAAAAGTAAGTCAAATACTCTTTCAACTTCATATATATTGTCCGGCAGCACTAATACAAATGTTACCATGTTTACCTGATTTTCGTTTATGGAACTAACTGAATAGAACTTTTGTGAAAATAGCTACATAGGAACACTAAGGAAAAACAAGTGAGATTTCCTATCAGAAATCCTAAAAAGGAAAGGAAAACGTTTGTTGTTAGTACCAACGTTTCACAAGTAGGAAGAAGTTATCAAGAAAAGACTTAAAGTCAGAGAACGTGTACTTTTATAATTCCTCTAAGGGTGTGGTGAACAGTGTCAATAGTTTTGTACTCGAAGAGAATTTTTTAAAATATTAACGCTGAAATCTAAACTGCAGTTACAAACTTTGTCAAACTTGTTCAAAGTATTAATTTCAAGTTAATTTTATAGTAAAGTAAAATATATTCTATTCTTTCAATGGTATATAGCAGTGATAGCTAGAAGCCCACACAATTCTTATCGAAATTGTTTTTAACTATTTTTACTTCTACTCTCCCAGCTATATAGGATATCAAAATATTTTAATTACATTTTAGAAGTTTCAGATGATAAAATTTTAAAAGAATTAAACGAAAGCTACTCTTTCTTGTTATGCCTCCTAAGGGTAAAAAATAATTTTTTAACCGATCTATATCGAGAACAAGAGAATGTCACAGTTCAAGCCCTTGGCGACATTTGATCCACGAGATCAGAACTATCTAACAGCAAAATTTCCAAAAATAAGCAGAAAGTCACTTTCTTGCTATGCCGCATGAGGGGTAAAAAATGAATTTGAGGAGCTATGAGGAAGATTCATTGCCAACGTTAAGATAAATAGTACTTTGTAATAAATATTTTGTAAATTTTAAATGTTTCCAGATAAACGCGTATTTGTTGTGTATTGGAATGTAAAAATATAATGAAATATAGATTTCCGAAGAACGAGGAGTTTTTTAAGATCTATTTTCAAGCAGTCACTATACTATTTATTAGATATTCTAACTTAAAAATTACAACTAGCAAAAATGATTTAACTGTAAGCAATTTAATTTAGTCATATGATTATATTTATAATATATTTGATGATTAATTTAATAATATGGATATAATTATGAGGAAAAGTTAGATTAAAATCATCAGATAATTTTGCTACATAGTCTTCCTTATTGAGATGGAAAACACAGAAATTCATATTACGTACTTACCTTTTTTTCAAGTTCTTATCATCCCCTGGGAGTCGTTTGTAATTCTGGATTGTAATTATATAGTCTGTCAATTAAAATTAGAACCATCCTGCAATTAGGATAAGTTGACCAATTTATTTCAGATTTGTTACTTTTGACAGTGTAGTTTAAATTCTTTGGATTTTCCAAACTTCATTTCATGAAATTGAACTTAGGTTACAAAAATTATGAAATTAGTTACAGATGTTGTGAGATCGTCAGATTCACTATAATTTAAAACCATGCAGCCATGCATAAGATTGTGTGTTACGGCGATTGTACCCCATATATCGAAAACAGAAGACGATCATAGTTTGTGCCCTTGAAGACTTTTGATACACAATTTCAGAACTATCAAATGGCAAAGTTTTAACAAATATATCGAATGTCACTTTCTTGACATGCCTCACAAAGGGTAAATTAAAACTAATTTTTCTGGTAACCAATATTGGAATATTAGTTACCAGAAAGTTATAAATTTTTTAAGAAAATCCACTTTTGAGCAGTTTACTCGGTAAAAAATGATCTAATCAGGATGTATAAACACTCATTAAGAAGAACTTCTTATTCTCTACAACTTTCCTGTAGACGGCGATTCATTCATTACTTTCCATTATATAAGCACAAAAAAACAAAAGAAATTCGTATTTTTGCGGGTTGTTATTATTTAAATAGTTTACTTCTACGAGTTTGCTGTTAAAATCTTATCAATAATTATCTATAACCTGTTACTGACGTGATGGTATAAGCGAATTGCTGTTGAATTTTATGTCCGAGAATGAGTTAAATTTTGCTCTATAAACTGGTGTTCAAGTTTCCCAATGAAAAGGGGGTAAGGCAGGGATGCGTCTTGTCACCCCTATTCTTCAATTTGTACTCAGAATCCATCTTTGACCGTGCCCTAATCGACATCGACGACGGTATAAAAATTAAGGTCACCCTGTCAATCTCAGGAATCACTACAAAGCCTTATCGACAGGATATCGGCCGAAGGGGGAGCACCTTGGCCTAAAAATTAACGTAGACAAAACAAAAACCATGATGATAAGCAGAACATCCGCTAGGCGTCTGAACGTCGCAGTGAACAGAGAACAAATCCAGCAAGTTCCCAAGTTCAGGTATCTCGGTAGCTGGATAACGGAAGACTTGGACCCAGACACGGAGATACGGTGTAGGATTGAGCAGGCTAGAGCCGCATTTATTAACATGAGAACACTACTGAGCAGTCAAAGTCTTAACTTACAGCTAGGCTATCGTTTCATAAAATGCTACGTTTACTCCATGTTGCTTTACGGCGTGGAGACCTGGACCCTGAAGGCCAACACTATGAATAGACTGGAAGCGTTTGAGATGTGGCTGTTTAGGAGACTACTGAAGATTCCATGGATCGACCACACGTCCAACGTAGAAGTTTTAAATCGCATGGGAGTAGAAAGAGAACTACTGCAAATAGTTAAAAGGAAAAAAACAGCTTATTTGGGGCATATATTCAGAAACACCAAATACCAATTCCTTAAACTTATCATGGAAGGAAAAAATTGAGGGAAAACGCGGAATCGGAAGGAAAAAATATTCATGGGCTCAAAAACATACGGGACTGGACAGGCCTCGATGCCCATACACTCTTTAAAGCCGCACAAGACCGTGAAGAATATGCCAAAATTGTCGCCAACATTCAGTAGATGGATATGGCACCTTAAGAATAAGAAACTGGTGTATGTGCCAATGAAGCACGTATCAAATTTCTAGGTTTCAACAAAATGAGTCGAAAGCAATTTTCTATAAGAATAGTGCAGGGCCCTTTATATTTTTTTTCAATTTATTGAACACAATTGTGACCCATATGACATTTTTGATAAATACGTTATTCAGAATTTTACACAACAGAATGTAAAGAAAGGGCTGAATAAAAGTCATCCGAAATACCTTCCTGAATATTATTTACCTTGCAACGACTTATGAAATGATTATTACAATTCACACGTCTGTAACGTCGGCAGTCAATCAAGCCGTTCGTTGCGGTTTCAGTACCCGTTTCTAAAAAGTCATTCGCAGGGGAGGAATCCTGTCCGGTAATCACACGAGGTAAGTGGATACTAGGCCGTTCTGATTTTGTAACATCCGTTGATGCAGAGACTGTATATCCGGTTCCGTTTCAACTTCTATCAAGCAGCTTTATGAAATATTGAAAACAATTATGTTCTCGAACAAACAAATATGATATACTTTAGGAAAAGGAGCGGCTTCCGATTAAATAATTCGAAATTGCACAATCTAGTGAAATATGAATATAGTCATACACATACCTCCGTATCAATATCAAATTGTGATGATTTTGCACAATGGATAGAGTATATTGTGCATGACAAATGTAAAACAAAATAAATAAATAAATAATATTGTAAAACTGATATTCACAAAATTGTTAAACTGAGAATTCCTAAATTGTATTATAGAGTACTAAAATTATTACAAGTTCAATCTGTTTAAACTCTTCGCATTGTAATTTTCTCTCTTGTTGGAAGAAGCTGCAGCTGTCAGCGAAACAATTGTCACATATTTGTAAGTTTGTAAGTACTAGTAACACTAATTTAAGACACGTATGTTTTGCTTAACAAATGTAATACAAAAAAGTAAAATGAAAAAATCAATTAAAAAAAAAACAAAAATGCCCATCCAAAAATTGATGAATTCATGATTTGTGTCGAAGAACTAAAAATGAGTTACTCTTCAAGTTACCTAGTTATTCAAAGGGATCATACACTTAATTTCCTATAGTACAACCATAAAGTTTAAGCTGAAATTTGTGTCAAAAGTGTCACTCTAGTGTTATATGTGATTAACACTTATACAGATTTGAGCTATATTTTAATAAACCTAACCGATCACAAACTTTATAAATAATTTGAGGTTAAGGTGCACCCTCTTTAAATGAAAAATTTCGTTGTATTATTGGTTCCTTAATAAAATAGAGTACCTACTGGCACTAAAGATGAATAATTTTTATAAAATAAAAAACTACATCATTTTCATGTAGAATAATTAAAAAATATTTTGCGTAAATCTGATTATTAAAAAATTTGGTACAGGGTGAGTAGCCCATTTTCTAATTAGTGCTTTTCTCATAAATTAGTAATTAATAAATCCAGAAGTAATGCATAAGGAATTCCTAGATAGGCCAGAGATTTGTGCTTTTCTGATAAATTATAATTTATTGGTTACTATTTCTGCACTATTTCTTTATTTTATAATCATTATTACCATTATTCAGAAAAATAACTAATAATACAGAACAACCAACCAACAGGTTACAAACCTATAGTTTTCAAAATTAATAATAATACTGCATTTTTAACAACGATGATAATAAAATACACCTTTGTGCTAAAAAGGGAAGTTATATTCTTACCTGATTAATGTTACAATTGTAGTTACATGAATAACTGTAATGGGTATCCTCGGTATGATTCTGTAACAAAAATAATTATTAAAAAATAGAATATCTACTTCATCATATAGATGTTTAATTTAACAAGAAATTATGGTTAATTTATTCTAATATAAGAATATTTCAATGTAATCACATAATTTCAATGACCGGCGATCTAATTCCTATAAACAGGGTGTTTCTAAAATATGGTTCTGCTGTGTATAGAACTCATTAAAATAAGCCAAAAACTCTTTATTAACATGTGCCCTAAAACGCACCCGTATGAAATTATATGCCCTGATCGCTAAATATCAATATTTAGCAAGAAATAATTATAAAATACACAGGGTGTTGAACAATTTTCATGTTTACTTATTTAAAGTCGGTTCTTTCATGAAACAAATTATGGTGTACCATATTTAAGTAAATACAATTCTCTTTCAATTTCACTAATAAAATACATTAAACAAAATAAATCGATTTTTTTAATTAAATATCAGGGCGTCTAATAGATTAATTTAACTCGAACCAAGCTTATTAAAATAAATTAACGTCCAGTATGACCATTGCTCTTCAGCTGGCGAAGTACTCGGAAAGCAAAATGACAGATGCTCATCTAATTGACATTGGAATTCAAACGAAGTATTTAAACCTTGAAAAGACATCTAAAGGCCTCGCCAATTAAATCTCATCTATTTCGAATTCAAGATCACAAAACTGATGTGTACTTTTTGGAACTATTACTATTTATGCTTGATTTCCAATTAGTAATTCATACAAATTCAAATATCCTTCCCTAAACATGGTAATAAATTTCTTTTAACAATACAAATTTAAGCTTACACATTTTATTAAGTTTCGTGTCTTCTGTTAATTACTTTAATTGAGGTCGTACATAAATTCCCTTATAAATTAAATATCACTTTTTCCTGCTTAAACCACCCTTAAAATAATTGTCAAGACCTACTTTGGGTGGTGGAGTAGATCAGCACAGAGCTTTGCAATTGGTCAATATTTGCTCCAAGCAATAATTTTTAAAACGTGGCAGATTTGAAAAGCATATGTAGTTCTTTTCATATTAGCAGCATGGGTTGGGGGAACTGAACATTATTGTTATGGAATCAGACTGCTTTTAAACTAGTTTTGGAAGAATCGAGGTAGATTAGCTGGAATATCTTTAAGTCCAGATTCATCAACGTCATCCACACTATTGTTAATTATTATTGACTTCAAGTGTTTTTTTAGTTAGTAGTTATTTATTTATGCTAAAGACATAAAAGAAATGAAGAAGAAAGAATGGAGTGTCAAGTAGTGCAAATGAAAATGATAAACAATAGACTATTCATGTGAATGCAAAGTAGTGAAAATAAAAATAATAACCTAAAAAGCCTAAAAAGAAACTCCAAAAATCAAATTATAGAATCCCAGCAGTCTATAAAATTGGAAAACAATTACAATTAATGTTTTAGTATAGTTGACACAAAGGAAGAATCAATCGTTATGTGAAAGATTTGTAAAAAACAAAAAAATAATTAAAATGATAAAGAAAAATTTAAATACGTCTGCCTTGAAAACAGTTATAACATCGTCAAAATGAATGTGAAAATATTTTCTGTCAAGGGATTTTTTTTAACCAACAGGCTGGGTAAGTAGTCAGATTAATTTTACGGGAATTATAACAAATTATAACTCGTAAATGACTAAATTATTAACCATCAAACTGGCGATTACATATAAATTTTCGGTTGAATAAAATACAATAAAGTTTAATGTAAACAACGAGTTAAAATTGAAAAACTATATGTTACTAAAAAATATATAAAATAGTTAAATTGCCTGTCTGATCTTTTGTGAAATTTCAATTATCGTCGAGTATCCAGTTTACACAATTTTAAGTTTTACTATAATCTTTCTTGTATAATTTAATTTATTTTATTTGTAGTTAATATGATGTAACAAATCGTCTGATCCTGAATATGCTAGCAGTGCAAAACCACTCAAAGAAGTCTTCCCCAAACGTTATGTCAAAGCATTTATTTAAAACCGTTAAGCTAAAAATAAATACTCTGTGAATGAGTCTACTTTTAAAAAACGATTGAAGGGCTGTTAATAATGGAATAAAAATGATTTATAATTTTTATTAACTGATAATGTGACAATTTTGTTTAAATCACAGCAACAGTTAAAATGTTTTTTAAATTTAATTAAACAATTACTAATCTAATAATTATCAATCAGTTGATAAGAAGGCCTAGGTCAGTTTGTTTATATAGAATCTTCAAAAAGTATGATATCGGTCCATGTTAAAAAATACTATTACAGAAAAACGGATTTAACTTAGTAATTATATTATATAAATGTCTTGTACATTGTTCTAAATGCGTATGGACTAGAATTACTTCTCTTCGTTATGACCACGTAGTAATAACTGCAAAATGCAATTGGTTTAAATATTTTGCTTTTTGTGGAGGGGGGCTGACTCCTCCAAATCCCCCATGGATACGCCTATGATCTCGATGGTGAGAATTTCCATATACCTCAAGGCATGAAGAAGTTATTAGAAGGCTTATAAAACAGCAGTTTCTCAATTCTGTTGAGGGTGGTACAATCGGGCATTCTCAAAGGGTATGACCTCCCTCGGAAATTGATCTGTTAAAAGAAACCGGTAGTTTCATGTTTCACAACCGAGTTCACTGTATGACATGTTTAGATGAGCTATTCTATTATTATATTATTCACAATTGTTTAAACAATGGACTAACGTAGGGAAACCACCTAGTGTTTAGATCACTTTTGCTTGTGTTTTCTCCATCGACACAAAATCCACATATTTAATTCTCTGGAGTAAGCAACGGCACTTATCAACAAGCTTATGCATCCCAAACAAAACACAAAACAAAATTATTAAGATTATGCTTTATATTTCAATTTTTTCCCAACAAGGCCATAAGGAATAAATAAGAAGTTAGTTAAGCTTCTTCAGACAATGAGAGAAAATGACAACAAAAAAATTTAACTATAATAATTTTGTGATTTTCCACCTTTCGGAATTACAAGTTTTACATTATCGGGATTCCCAACGATACCTTCATTAACAGGTAGAGAGGTAGGTAATATACAAAAATATATATGAAACTTAAAATATTTTAACATTAGATAACAATGTGGGTTTTTTATTTACACTACATGCAACGAACAGACATGAGGTGAACACGTTTAGCAATGGCGAATTATTAAGGTCATTAATACATTCGGAAAATTCTTTAGACGATTTACTCTAAGCATTCCAGAAGGCTCACTTTTTTTTATTGTCGAAACTATGATTATGGTCAGAGAATTAGCTTACAGTCCAGTCTTTTTACAAAAAAAGTTGTCTTCATTGAATCTCTTTTTAAAGCTCCTACCTAATTGGCCTATATACATTTTTTATTAGTTAATTATTACAAGTTAACTTTTATACAACTGATGATTTGAGTTTAGGCACTGCATTTTCGTTGTGTTTTATTAATATTCCTAATGAGTAATAGTATTTATGACTATATATGTTTCTTAAGGGACTTTATTAGTCAGGAATTCCATTTAAATGGATAGATAGCATTATTTTTCATTATTATTAAATCAACAACTTTTGTTTCGATTATGGATTACAATCTCTTTTGCAGTGCTAAGTTCATACTCAAAATCATTTTTATTTAATGGTGTTTTGATTAGTCACTTAACCACACCATGGGAAAATGCTAGGTTCTGTTGAATCAAGTGGCAAGATGAATTAGGAATTATGGTGTCGGTGTGTGATGATATTTTGAAATTATGGGTGCTTTCTTTAGTTTTTTGACTGTTTAATCTAAAAAAGTTGATAGCGTTATCAAATTCTACTTATATGGTAAATTTTATCTTGGGATGCACGTTATTGGTAAAGTTTAGGAATTTGGTAAATTGTCTCACTGCACCTACAAAGCAAGTCAAGAGGCCATTAAATAAAATATTTAAAAATATTTTGGTAATTTATTTTCCCGTCTAAGAAATCTATGAAAATTAAAGTTAATAAAGGACTAAGGGGGTTACTCATAATTAATTCGTTTCCAATATAGAACTTACTTAATTTACACAATGATCAATTAGATCTCGGTAATCCTTTTTATAGAAATAAAAATCCAACCTTATTTTAAAATATTTTACCTACTTCTTATAACTTATATAAATATAACAAGTTCAGTTGTTTAAACTCTTCTAATTGTAGTTTTTTCTCTTGTTAGAAGAAACTCTAGTGTTAGCTAAACAAATGTTACATATTTGTTTTAAGTAAAGTGTAAGCACTAGTATAACAAATCAACCCCAATTTCAACTTTCACCAAGTAATAGACAATCGGAATCAAACACACCAATCCAAAATACTCCTTAGTGAAAAACTATACACAAACTAGTTTATGCAGCTATATAGTCACCACTTTTCAGTTTCAAAATTTAGGATAAAGTCCAGCTTTAATTTTTTGGATACTGAAAACTACTAACAGTTGTTGCCATTTTTTATTTCGTGAAAATCGATGAGAATATAAATGTTTTTTCGGCAATTGAGTTTAATTTTTGTCTTATTGATATCGTTCGAAAACTAAAAAGGAAATTAAAGATAGATTTCTTGGGGAGGGAAGAATTTTAGACATCGGCACCCATGAAAGTCGGACCCTGACCGCGGATATGAGCAGCTATTCTCGTAGACTACAATTTTAATGAAAACTCAAGGAATGTAGCTGCATAGCAATTATTAGTAAAGAAATCCCAGGTGCTTATGCATTTGGAGCCAATGACTGGCGCTATTACAGGCAACCTAAATTCAAGACAAAATTGTTGAAATCGGTAAAGTTAAATAGTAAATTATAGGGATTTACTTCCACTTGAACATCAAGTTGAAACGCTTGGTGACAATTAAACATTCACCAAATATCTGTCAACAGCCCTTAATTTTACACCGTACAAATTCAAATACATCAGGGAAAGATCTGAAGAAAGAAATTATTCAATATTTCCCAAAAAATCGATTTTAATAACCAAGGCACAATTTATTCACCCTGTAACTTTAAATTATCGGATTATCGTGTGTTTGCCGTTGGAGAAGATAAATAAAGTTTATTATTTTTTAAACATTTGTAACTAAACAGAGATTATTCAATTTTATTGTACGCTACTGTTTAGAGGCCTTGCACGTAATTTTTTAACCCGTCTTTGGTTATTAAATAGATTAATCAACAATGTTCCATTAGAAATGAGACTTTATCTAAGATCAGCGACCTGTAAGTTTTAATTAATGAAAATATGTTATTCAAAAATAATTATTTATCTGGATAAAGTGACTTGTTTAGTAGTAATAAATATGATTTGTTACATGTAATCGTATCATGAATCGTGTACTATTCCAACATAAAAATCTGTAATGTCTTGTATATGGATATTTTTAAAATCTATGATAAATATATATGATCGAGGAAATGTAAAATGAAACAAGTATATATTTGGAAATGGTATCATACGTTTCTGTTAAATGGTAGTTTTTTTAACGTGGCATATAATAATATAAACTAATTGAATCGCTATTTATTGATCAGTGGGTCAAACTACTCAATTTATGGGGTTTGAAAACATGAATTATATCTATAAATACATAATACGATGACCTCATGGAAATATTTTTCATAAATTGTTGTTGAAAGATACCGAAGGAATGTTAAAATTTTAATAAGTGAATCAAAATGCTTTTTAACATTTGAGTCGAAGCTGGCTTTTTTATGTTTTCTAAAAACCCAATGCACGGTGTTTCTAAAATAAGGTTCCAAACTTCTGCTGTGTCCTGCTGCCACAAAGTCCCTATTAACTTTAAAACGCGTCGTTAGGAAGTTATATGCCGTATAAACACAAAGATTTGCAACCTTACATCAAATCTTTATTTTTTCACTCAACGCACGTTTTAACAGTGAAGCTGTCATCATCAAGGAGTAGATAAACCAATACTGATTTGGTTTACTCCTTGATTTAATTTTTTTCTATTTAATTTCAACCGTTTTGCCAATCACAGAAAAAAAAGTTTTGTTTGAGCCGTTTTAAGGGTATATAACTTCTTTTTTTGCGTTTTAGGACACATGTTAATCGGGACTTTTTGGTTTATTTTAATGATTTCTGTACACAGCAGAGGTTTGGAACCCTATTTTAGAAAGGCCCTATATATTATTGTAGATTAGTGTGGAGTTTACCAATAGACAAATTGTTCACTCTCTTTTGTACGCACGACAATATCAAATGTATATTGTTCACCTTCACCAGTTGCGCTTCCCGCAAGAAAATGTCATCTATCTGAACATGTTTATTAAATTTTAAGGATAATTATATGTACAGTTAAATACAATTTTTGTATATTATCTGTGGAATTTCTTCCTCAGTCGGTAATTGTTCTATCGTTCTTTAGATTGTGGGTTATTCCTTTCAAAGATGGCAGGGTTTAGTCAATCAATTGTCTTGACTTCTTCCTTCGTTGACAGTTAGGGTCATATTGTACCTGCCTCTTGAGCAATCCGTTTGGGTGGTTATCAATCTTCGCGAAAGAATGCTTATTTAACAATCGAATATTTTCGCTAAATGTGCTAAATTTTAGGTTTCTGAAAATGTATTTATTTCGTACAACCTATCGAACATTGGTAATCTTCCTTAAGATTTTACTTTGAAAAGCTTCTAATTTCTTAATGTTAGCTTTACAAACTTCAAACCAAGTCGCAGCAGCATAGGTGAGGTATTTTGTAAGGAGTCTGTGTTTGCTTTCCAGTTTAGTTTTATTTCTAACTAACTAACTGCCTGTTGGCTATCTGTAACTGGCAATTTGGCTTAGAATTTTTGGAAGTAAATTCGACTTTTACCGAGATCCAGCTACTGTCATCAGCGGCCTTTGGAGGTAAACTCATGGTACACTGAATTGGCGATAATCTTAGTACCATCAGCAGATAGATCGTTTGTGTATAAGCGATATCGATGGGAATATTAGGAGTGTAAAAATTGTATACACTAGCTAAGAGTACTGCACAAATTTCAAATACTTATCTTTTATATAAAAGAATGAGGAGTGTAAACCCCAATGAATAGAAAGAATAATCACTTTTCAATTTTTCCCACTTTTTCCTCTGGAAGAAACACAAAACAGTTTTTCAATTTTCAAAAAGCGTTTGGTTCTCTAATAATATCAAACCTTTCAATTGGTCTCTGTAGAATTTCATTACTCTAGTAATTTGTCAAAAGGTGAACACTTCTTTTATATCATCGCTTGATACGTACTTAGCTGTTTTAAAGTTTCCTGATATCTTGTTTTATGTATGATGGTTGCCTAATCATTTTTGCGGTCGTGTTTATTATTGTCATGTAAAAGACCTACTTTTCTTGGAAATATTAGAAGTGATTCGGATTGTAAAGATGCTACTTTACCCTGAAATCATACTTAGATTGACGTTAATTCGTCCTTATTTATTTCACTATTCTTTAAAGATATTGTCTTGTGAATTGTTTCTCTATATAATGACTTTCGTTCATAATTGATTTTATTTCAAATTAGAATTTAAGAAAATGGGGCCTTTATTTGAATAAGTTTCAATGTGATCATTGAATATCAAAATAATAACTGGAAATTGCGGTAATTAATGTCAGGATTAATTAAAACGGTAATCAAAAAAGAACATGCTTGTTCAAAGGTGAAATAAATCTTTTTGATATCCACTAGTGGATTTTTTATTTGGCTTGGGCCTCCAATATAAGGACTATTCTACTATATTCAATAATATCTGGCAATAATAATAAAATTTTATGAGCACACAGAAAGATGCCAAGCAGTGGATGTAACTGAAAATAAAGAATGTCATGCTGAGATAGCAGAAATGATATATTAGTAATTAACGCCAAAGCTGGACAAGAGACAAATGGTTCTAATTAAATAAAACTAATTAATAATTTGAGTCAAATTAGACATGCCTTTAACAACAGTTTAAATTGTAGGGGAGTATTTAACTTCCAACTTTGGGTACAAATATGAATTAAATCATAAAATATATTCTGTATTTTCATGATGTAAATATTCAGTAAGTTCCAAATAATTTATTTAAACATTATATTTTTTATCAAGTCGAAACTCCACTACTGGTGGCCAAAAAATTCTAATCTCATAGTTCAACCTCATCTGCCTAGAGCTAGGGGCAATTGTTATTTTCTGGGTAAAAATACAAGTATTCCTAAAATAAATATTTAGTTCACATAATTCCGCATAATCTGGAATTAATAGCAGGGTACATACGCACATCAATAATAATTATTACATCATTTTAAATTTTATAATTTATATTTTATTGCACTTAGGGTAGTTAATTTAGGTATTATCCATCTCGTTAGTTTTCTTGCGAGAAGGAGTCGCTATCCACTTCGTGGATTAAGGACAGCGATTACTTCTTGTAATACTACTTTTGAGTCATTTAATAGAAGTAGGGTTGCTTATAAAATTTTGAATTTCTTCTAATTCAGGTTCTTTTGCGAGGTTTTTTTCTAATTTCTCTCGAATAGGAATGAGGAATTAAACTGTTCAAGATTATTTCTAAGAAAGTTTCTACTTGTGTCTTGGGTTTATTAGATGTGACAAAAGTTAGAGTTGTCAGCCGATGTTTGCATTATATTTGTAGAGAAAGAGCTGGAACTATTCCCGTAATAGGATCATAATTATAGTTGAGTAATTGTAGTGTGGGGGGGATGTTATATAAATTAGGTTTTATTTCTTCGTCTTCTATTGGATTTAGTTTAGTCTAATATTTTGTGTCCAATGGTCTTCCATTTTTGTCAGTTAAACAATCATTACATAGATATATCCGTAAGTAGAGATGTTGCGACACAAATAATATGATACTTGGATACCCATGTAGGTATTTGTGTGTCGATACCAGTATCGATACTTGATCGTAATTTCGACATTCTGATGGCAATTACCACCGCTAAAGTAGTATTTTCCTGTATTTTAGGGTTCACCCGTCTAAATTAGTATCGACTCCTCCTTTCGATACCCGTATCGATACCTTTGTTTCGATACTATATCGATACCGGTTTCGATCCATTTATTTCGATACCCCTCGGCTATGGATTGTTGAGTAAAAGGAGGACACACTCTGTGTATCAAAAAGTGTCCACAAAAGGGTATCAATTTGGGGGCGCCACTGGGACGACGGGGTAATTTGTTCGTTGAATAACATTTAAAAGACAATTGAAAATGCTAACCAATACATTTTGCAAATTAAATAGGCAGATTATAATATGTATTTTTTATAATTAAAAGTAAGTATTTCTAAAAATAAATGCTGTAAAGTTTTTATTTACTTGTTATAAATGTAGTATTATTGACTTGATTAAATTGAAAATTATTTTCAGTTAATTATATTCCTACAAAATATTCTCTCCATATGATCTGCGAAATAAACAAAAAGTTTGTGGGTAAATAAGAAAAGATGGTTTTGTTACATGCCTGAGAGCTAACATTAAAACCAAAAACTAACGCTCAAGATTGGTTAATTATTAATAGGAAAGAAGAGTTTATGCAGTTAGAACAGAACCTATCAAGAATTTTTTTTGAAAATGTGTTGTAAAGTAAGTACACATCCAAAAATTGCAAATTTAAACATCATAGTTAAACAACCAGATTTAAAATGATTGGTAAAATTTGTATTTAATATTAATAAATGTATTCAGTCAATGAAATACATTGTACATAGATAAAAATGACTTGCAAGGAAACTTTTATTTGTACATTTTTTAGGAGTCAAGATAAATATCCTACACAAATTAAACTCTGAAGAACCCATTATTATATAATTACTAAACTGATTATGGCATTGTCCATCGAGAACTTCAACAAACTTCTGAAGATATTTTTCCAGGGCCATTGACCAGGGGTACCTTTGGAAATATTTAATACCTACAGCAGAAAGATGCCAAAAATAGTTATTTAATTGTAGTTAATGGAGACAAGAAAAAAATATATGGAAAACAAGTGTGTGAAATGTTAGAATCATTGAAAAAGAAACTATTCTAGCATAAAATGCAAGTGAAATTTGTTCCATAATGATAACAGAAGAGATAACTTAATTATAGCAGTTTATTCAGTGATGAAAAGAATTGTTAATTACCTTTTATCCAGAGAAAGGTGAACAAGGAACTAGAAACACCAACTTTTCAAAATAAATATGTAATATGAACACAAGAATGTAAAAATAAATAATTTTTATTTACATCTAATTCACCAACATCTATTTGTTAATAAGTATAAAAATATTACAAATATACAAATTTTTCCCAATGTTTAACTGTTTCAAAAAGTTTTATAAGAAAATAACAATTATAAAATCACTCCGTTTTATAAAAAGTCAAAACTGGGGCACACGCTTATTAATTTATATCACAAGTAACACACTATAAACTCATCACTTGCAGAGATTACAAAAAACGGAGACAACCATTTACAAAGAGAAGTTCACATAACAGATTTTCTACGTTTTATTTACGATTTTTACTAATAATTTTACATCATTCTCACTTTTTCAGCCGCTTCACTTCTAAATGTAGGATTTGTATATTTCAATCCGTTGACAATTAACTTCATAACATACCCTGTGGTCACACTTGCGCCATTCTGGTCATTTCTTGAACTTCTTATTTGAAACCGTCCGCTGGACACTTTTTCAGTTTTATTCCCATATAAGTTTGTCCTCCTTTCACTCTACACTCCATACCCTCGGCATACCGGTATCGATACTTCAGTGGTGTCGCAACGTCCCTATCCGTAAGTGATAAATGTTTCCTTCGAAAACTCCTCAAATTCAGCTTTTGGCTTACCAGTTTTTAAATGAGAAATTTAAGTAAGAGTTGCTACTCCCTATTTTTAAGATTTCTTCACAATAGGGTCTTATTTTTTGAAGAGAGATAAGTACATTGCTATTATTCAGGCAAATGACCATATCGCTACTATATACCCATCCATCAATGGTTGACAGACCTCTGACTTTATCCTTTCTTGGAGTATTTGTTGATATTCACTACTTGAGTAGATAATATTTGTCGCATTTTAGGCGGAGTCATTATTTCTTCCAGCTAAATTGACAATTTTACAATCAATTTTATCAAATCAATCAAATAAATTTTACATAATTTGGAACAATTCCTTAGAAAACTTTTTTGGTGTTTATGCATTTGTTGGTCTAACTATAAAGAAAATATCCATTCATAGTAGCTGTCCTCTAATAATTACACAAACACTCGTTTTCACACTCAATCAGGTGTATTAATTTTAAAACTTCACTGGTAACCTGGAAGTTAAAAATATCACATCACTTATTCAACATGACACCACCATACAGAACAATATTTTTACGTTAGTCATCACGTCTGAATAATTTTCAAAAATTCACCAATTATAGTTTAAAATGATACACAAATTTCCTGAAGTTTTCTACTGAAGGTACATTTTTAGCAATGCTTAACCATTAAATGTAATGTATTTTATTTTTTCTGTCTAGAATATTATATTGCTTAAAAGAATTATGTTTGATGAATAAATTAAAAAAATATATTTTGATTCTGTTAATTGATTGATGCTCGTCCTCAATAGCTTGAAGTACAAATCTATGCCCGAAACAGTGCCATCTATTTCTGAATCAATGCAGATAAAATATATTTTGTACCTATTGACTGACGGACTATGGACATCTGAAAAAATACAAACTTAGATCTAAAACTCATAGGGACCTAAAAACTCCATTATTTTAATGTGCATATTTATTTGTTAACAGCTATAACTCGCGTTTACGTGCAATCTCGAAAAAGTTGGCAGAAAATTAGTTTAAATTTTGTCTATGAATCCGTGAAACGCGATAAAAAATCTAAAGAATCCACATACACATTAAGCCTCCAAATTATTAAGCAAAGGACTTCGAATTCACATTTTTAACGGAATTACTATAATTTCATTTCACTGGAAGAATTTTTATCTTAATAAATTATCAACTGTTACGATAACACTCTGTACTATACTGAAAAATGGAATATATCAAATTTAGTACCTGACTTGGATGAAATGTAAATTAGGATGAAATTTATGAAATATTGTCGAATGCCCAGCCATGGCGATATGGCGATGTCTTTCATTCTCTCATATCTACATCATAATTTCGAATTTTTTAGATTTGCTAAAAACAATATACTTGGGGAATAAAATTGCCCTAGTGCACTTCATACAATATACTCTACCTGAATGTGAAAGCCATATCAAGATCAGTTCATTAGACCAATAATCAATGGACCCAAACTTAACTGATAATGTGCAAAAAAATACTATCAGGATACCGACTGTGCCATCACATTAACAACGATTCGTAGCGATATTTTGCTATGTTTTCCACTCGCAACTATGGTTTTTTACTTTGTTACAAACAACTGAAGCAAGAAAATTTTTTTTTCTTAACATGTTTATAAAATCAAAACTAATAAACTAATCTCAATGGTTTCAACAGGTCAATTGTAAAGCATGAAAATACCAATGAAATGAGCACAGGTTCGATCCGATTGGATCATTAGTAACAGGGGAAAACAAAAAATACTGGAAAATGTAGCATTTAAAAAAAAATCGAATCTTCCTCACTTTAGAAGCTGTAGAACTGGGCTTGTAAGAACTGATAGTAATTTATATCTATTTTATGTATGCCAAAATTAGGCGCTACCGGTTTATTAGTTTTTGAACAATTGTGATATAAAGTTTTTTGTTCCCTATTTCTGCTTTGTGCCTCCATGCGTCATAGATAATCAAATTTCAATTTTGAAAAAAGTTGTTGAAAGTCGAGGTGACATTCTACAAAGCCTTTATTATCATTTTTCACTAAAGGTCTGTGAAATATCTGAAAAATGTTAGCAAACATGACAAAAAATGTGCGAGCGTATGAATGTATCCAAGGAGTGGGGGAAGCACGGTTGTTGAGGGGAAGCGTTTAGTAATATATAATATAGGCAGGCTGTCTGTAATTTAGATATTCAGTGTTTGTTTCATTAATATATACCTATTGCCTTAATTCTGGAGTTCTCTATAAAATATTATATAAATATATTAATAAACAAACAGTTCTCATTTGATGTAATAAAATCGAACAAATCGCTCTGTATATAAGTTTTTTTAGCGATTAGATTCTTTCACCATCTGCCAGAATGACAGTTACTATCGATAATAATTATTGTCAGCAGTTCCCCTCAACAACCGTATTCCCCCACTACGCGAACACATTCAAACGCTCACCAAATTTTGGAGATGTTTGCTAAAATTTTTCGTATATTTCACTCTACTTTCAATATCTCTATTCTGAATTGATATTTGACGATCCATGTCGCATGGAGACGCACTGCAAGGATAGTGGACTAAAAACTTCATATCACAATTATTCAAAAACTAATAAACCGATAGCGCCTGGTTTAGTCACGCATAAGGTAGATATCAATTACTATCAGTTCTCACAAGCCATGCTTTACAATTCACCTGTTAACACCATTGAGATTAGTTTATTATTTTTCATTTTAAAAACATGCAATGAAAAAAAAACGCATTTTTCTTGTTTCAATTGTTTATAATAAAGTAAAAAACCATAGTTGCGAGTGGAAAAGGTAGCAAAATATCACTACAAATCGTTCTTAATGTGATGGCACAGGCAGTATCCTGAAATCTCTATTGATTGGTCTACATCTGTTTCGAAGATCATCCCGGAAAACAGACTGATAACATTTTAGAAACGTGTTTTTGGGTTTTAGTACTATGCAAGTAACCATGAGAACATTAATTTTAACCTATTGTTGTTTTGTATCTTTTATAAAATCTAGTTATTCCATCCGATATTATACAAACCACCAAACTCAAACTGTTTGATCTTTTGTGAGTTTTTTTTTAAATTAACAATTAGATAACCACTGATGACATCTAATTTAATTATTTCTTTAGTTTTTTCTTCCAACATAACGTTAACCCTTTTAGTAAAAGGAAATGCTTCATTATTTTGAAACCATTCTTGCATCTCAAGCGACCGACTATACGGGCGTTCTAACTTAATTGTCGAGCTTTAATTCTCTCACTGTAAAAGTAAGATAACAGTTTAAATGTTCATGAGTAAAACATTATTAAGTAAGATCGAAAGAAAATTACGTTTCAGCAAGAGAGATAATTTTTAGTTGGTCATCAATGTTATTATCAAAAAAAGAAGATAAATTAAAGCATATGTTGTTTATCAGTAAAATGAAAAACGTGGATATAATCAACAGAGAGTGAATTGTAAAATGACTCACGACTTTTAATGGTTTATAATTATTAGCTATGGTTTGCTAATATTTTAGAACTTGACAACGATAAACGGTATAACTTGTAACTCACGCGACAAGCACAGCGTAGAGAGTTAAAGCAATTTTCACGATAAATTGCCATTTATGTCTCATTTTTCTCATTTTCATTGTGATCGAGCATTTCACTGGAGTAGCGCTCGATTTCCTTTTCTAGTAAGAGAATGAAGAAGTTGGGTTCATCAGTGGATTCGTCCAAGGTCTACCGGACGGTAATCTAACAAACTGTCATTGTAATATTCCTCTAAATTACACGAAGAAAGTTCAGTTAAATGCAGTGTCGACACGATAAGGATTTTTCACCTTTATGAGATGTACAGTAACGTTTTTCAAACGTTAGAGCAGTGTTTCCCAACATGGGGCGCATACCCCACAGGGGTCAGTTTGATTCTTAAGGGGGAAACTGCAAATGGACTCGTCCAAGGTTTAAAATCCGACCATATACTAAACTTGTATGTGAAAATGACAAAAAGAAGAATGTAAGTCGACACATTTGTTTTTCATTTCAAATAAGATTTGTTCTAGATCATACACAATTTATGTAATAAAAATATTGTACTAATTTTGAATTATCCTTTCAACTGTTTGTAATTGAATCAGAGAAAATCTTGAGTTTTGGATATTTCAAATTTCACTAATAAATAGGTATCTAAATTGAGATGTTCATTTTTTCAGTTCTTTGTTGTAATATGCTTTCAAACCATTTTCATACTTAATTCATATGAGTTTGAAAGCTTTTATACCAAACGAAAAATGAAAAATTAAGTTCTGAACACTTTTTCCTAGATAAATGTTAATAAATATTAATAGTGAATATATCTCAAAATATTATATTATCACACATATTAATTGTATAAATGATGCAATATTGCAATCTATAAACCATGCCACAAACTAGGTTTAAACATGTAATATAAAATTGGTGATTCACGTTGGCAATATAATGTTATTCATCCCACAGAAATGTTGAAAACAAAATTGGAGCAAGCAACAATCCTAAGAGTATCCCTAAATGTTCGGCGTCTAATAGTCATAATAATGACCTAAAAAAGTTATCTTCCGAAAACTAATGACAACGATGCTAGTTATCTTCATGTTATTACCATGAATCAAAAGCGTCGCCAGAAATGGTCTAAAAGTAGCAGCAGAGGAGTGGGAGACAAATTAGAAATTGTCTGTTGATATAAATAGAAATGTATCTTTAATACACTAGGTACCAACTAAAATAAATAACTAGGGCTGCTGCTACAATCTTTTCAATTTCTAATTATTAGGTCGATTCTTTGCCTTCACAGGAGACAGTTATTGGTAAATCCACTTTTTGACAGCGACCATCAAGTCATCCAAGTCGTCATAAACTTTGCCGGGAACAAAAGTTTAGCTGTCGATCAAGTTGTCTCGGTTAGATGTCGCTGTTAATATCAAATTGCTGCTTGCCAGTTTTGTCCATGAGACACTACATCCTATGATTCTACTTCTAGTGCACCAGGTAAACCAGATTTTGTCTGACAGTGCACGCCTTACCTTACCCCTAGGGAGAAGCAAACGACTATTTTCAATTATGAAATTCTACAGGGATTGAGTTTATTCGTTTCGCTGAAACAATATGCAAAAATTCTTTCGGATTTATGTTATGATGGTGTTCGAGAGGAATCCTTCTAGCTAATGTTCCTATTTTTGAGATAACCTTTTATCCACTTTCAAAAATGGCAAACATTCCTGAACGTCGAAATCTGATGGACAACCTCTTCCTTCTTCATTAACGCGGTTTCGAACTTCTTGGGCCATCGTTTAGCATAACGTTTGCTGATTGTCCTATCGTCAAAAGTTTTAGACTAAACTTAAACTATAGAAAGACCGCAGTTAGCTGTACTCTTAGTAGGTTCGCTTTCCTAAAAGTACCTATCAAGCATATACATTAAAATTAATATAATAAGTTTCATGAAGTGCACATGGTCCAAAGAAAATATAGAAGAGCCGGAACAGCCTATAAGTACAAGACGCATGTGTCAAAATTAACTTGAAATATTGAAAAAATATATAGTAATACATATATAGGGAAAACTTGTTTGTAATATTACAGTTTATTAAGTAGTATTTGGTAAAAACTTCACCCAGTGAGAGTGAATCATTGGATACACTAACTTCCTCTTATTATTATCGGTTCCAAATTACATTAAACCATAAAAGCTTGTTTATGTATTGTTTTGAAAAATGGAGCCATACTCGATAATAGATCTAACAAATTTTTTGTATACTAAAACATAAAGTATTCATTACATTTATACTCATGGATAATTGATAAACTTTGAGTTCATAGGAGATATAAAACATTTATTAGCCTTCATTATAATACATTTTTAATTTAACTAATTAGAAATTTATCTAAGAAGGAGAGCTATCGTCGCGGACGTCATTTGGGTGCAGTCGCAGCTTTCTCTACTGAATAGGTACCAGATGTAATGCAATCATAATATACTTATTTTCAGTTTTATTATCATATATAGCTCGAATTTACGGTCATTTTGAAACATCATCTATTTTGATTTATTTTAATTATAAGTAACCATAATAATAAGGATACTTTATGGAATTACCACTAGAATAAATTTATAAATAACTGAAAAGAGTTAAACATTTAAAACAATTTAACGTATCTAAGTGCTTTACCTAACCTATACAAGCCGGATGTAAAGGTCCGGGACTGTTTTTTATTCACTCACTTATATATAATTACATACAGTCTAAATGTTAATATATAATTTCGGTTTGAAATTGCATTCAATATTAATACCTGTACTTTTAAAACCATAACATTATATGAATATCACAATTAAAGTGAATAATAAATGTTCTTTATATTTAGCTATATTTAGCTATAAATAAGTAATATTTTGCTGTTATATCGGAAACAAAATGACCTTTAAAATCAGATATACACTTTTTAGTCCTTCAAACACCAGCATAAAGGTAACATAGGGACATCATATATTTTAGTATAGGGCATTCCTTAACATGGGCGGATCCAGAATTCTCATTGTGGGGGTTTGATCTCGTTTTAGGGGGCGGGGTGGCTTGACGTCACCGACGGTTGATTTTAGCACAATAAACACTTAAAAAGCATACCACTCAGATGATTTTAGGGGAGGGGGCTTCAGCCCCTTAGCCCACCCCTTGGATCCGCCAGTGTTCCTGAATGATATTTAAGCTGGCGATTCTTGGACCAATGAGATAGAGTTTAGTAAAGTTTTCAGTAAAAAAAATCTTTTTGTATAAAATCTTTGAATGCATTTTCGATATCTTTATAAAATTTCGTAGATTAAGATGCAATCTCTGAGGTACAATTTTATTGTTTCCACCAGTGCCGTCCCTAAGAGTATTGGATTGTTTATTTTAGTAAAAACTGAAAGCAGTGGCCTTCCATTGTTTTCTCTAAATGTATTGACTGCGAAACCCGAGTTGACACCACTAGCAAAAATAATACATTGTTTGTATATCAGAAATTTTTGATTCATAAAGATGTCTACAATAGTATCATATTGTTATAAAATTTATCCACTCCGTTCCTGGCGAAAGAACATAAAAACATCAATTTCTAGAGTCTTCAAAATGAGCAAGAACTATCAATATGGACGCTGTGCGAACAAAGGTAGAACTACCAGAAACTTTCAGTAGTTAGTTAGTAGAGCTTACCTATTGTTATGGTTTCGATGTTATTGCATTAGAATCAGATGTTAAAAATATTTGATATTTTCGGGTGAATAAAAGTGAAGTGTATATGTGTTAGTTTTTTCAAATTAAGTAATTGAACCCTCGGAGTTTATAACAATATTTATTATAAAAACGATTAACTGTATCAACCTGTATGTCAAAAGTTGAAACGTTTAGAACATACGTTTATTTGAAGATTTTTTACATTAAAATGGATCCAAGAATTACCTCCTTGATTATTAGCATGCCATTAACTCTGTGTATATTACTATTCTACCAGTTCGAAACTGCAAGAATTTATTTTTATTTTTACTTCATTATTGGTTAAAGTTTTTAGTTTAAACCAATAGGTAGAGGATGCTGCAAAAGTTTTGTTGAACATCGTCCTGATGACGACAGCCGATTTAAAGCTAACGAAACGTTATGAGATCAAATAAATTTTAGAGGATCGAAGTGGAATGGAATGCCGAGCATTAAGTTACACAATCTATCACCTTCAAACTAACTGTAATATCCTTTTCTGGAACCATTTAATGCTTGGTGAGATATTCCAATTTCCACTATATATTGTATTTAGGATGTTAATAAAGTTAAGTCATTTACTTTAACAGCTTGAAAACGTCGTAAAGAGATGTCGATTAACCGAAAAAGCATTTACATAAATTTAGCTGAATAAGAGAGTTTTAAATTAGGTATACAATGCGTCTTCTTCCACAAAAATTATTCAAATTTGTCACCATTTGATCAGTTAATCCCAATTCTTGCTCGGCGTGTCCATGTATAACTATACACAGTGTATATAACAAAAATAGAACTCCGGTGTTCCCCAATATCATCACAAGCATTTTCAAAACACTTGGACTTGAAATTGGTCTACTCCATCCGAACCATCTATTGAAAATTTATTATTTAAATATTCTTTGAACTTCTCTTCTGCACTGTGGTGAAGTTGCAAAACACTTTCTCGCTTGGGATGCCTCTGTGGCTTGTAATTCAGACGCCGAGCTTATTCAAACATGTTTTTCGCGCCCAGTAATCGTGTTCTCAGGAACATAAACAGGCTTTGCCACTGACTGACAGGTGGCTACAACGTATTTCTGTCAACCATTTGTAAAGAGTTTCTATTTGTTGTTTTGTTAACCCTATATTAGGATCGAAAAAAATCATCCGGAAATATTTTTACCAATGTTAACGGTTTTGTATTCCCTTAATGTTTCTATTTCCATGCCCCACGTCCAGGCACAAATCTGGTTTGTTCTTCTGGAATGAACAACTAAAAGGTAACAATAACATTCCATGAATTATAACATTTTATACAATTTTTGTAAATAACAGTTGAAAGAATTCCATCACCACATTCGTAAAAATATATTTACTCTTTCGCCCTTTATTAGAAAACGAAGATTTGCTGCCCTAGTATATTCTTATGCAAATTCAATTGCGTTTGCAAATACTATACCTACTTAACAAAGTTAATTCGATATCCAGATATCAAAAAAATGTGAGTCTTGTAAAGGAATATTTAATTTTGCAATTTACATATCAATAAAATAATAGCTTATCTTGTTATTCTGCTATCGTATTCGAACATGTGCAGTAATTACAACAAAATTACAATTTAGAAACGTTAATATTGCTTCCTGTATTTAATTTCCATTCACAATATGAATTGTCCATAGCTCTAAACAGACAAACGTAGCGGTGCAAGCAATAAACTATTGTATTATCATTCATGATTTGAAATCGTGTGTTACCAAATAAGTTTAATCCAGCCACCTGTGCATTCTAAACTGTCACACTTGAGTGAACCGTGTCCATGCATCGACACTTCCTGTGGGTCCATCTTTATCCGTTACTTTATGTTAAACAGGTCCGTTACGGTAAGTCGCGTTTCGTGGGGCTAAACCCTTTAAAAAAATACATGGAAATCTTAACCGACAAACCAAAGCCAATGAAATAAGTGACCATTTATATTTAACAAAGAACACAAGATGCGAGGTAATTCTCCAGCATGTTATTTGACATTTTAATCCCTTTACTCTTTCTTAGAATCAGTTAGAAACAAAACATGCAACTTTCAAGACATGGGTATTCCAACCAAGAAAATTATAGATAAAAATAATGTAGTGGTAAAGGGTGAAATTGTTCCATTATTTAAGTTAATATTTTTGCAAGTAAAGATGAAACGGGTTTCATTGTCTTTTCAAAAACCATTAATTTATACTCCTATTTCTTTAAAAGAAATGGCGTTATCATTTTTTAAAGGGAATAATATATGTTTTGGATTAAAATGTCCAAATTTTTAAATTCAACTACATGAAGTATCTCTTATGTATCAATTAAGTGTTACAGTATAATTGAACGTAAATAATATCATAATTCATATTCTTAACATTTCTTTCATTATCTAGTTTGCTACAACAGTTGAGAATTAATCAATAGTTGGCACGAGTATATTGCTAAATCTCAAGTAGTCAAAAATTCTTAGTTACCGCTGCATATGTCACATTACGTTGATTTATTGGTAGGTAGATTTACGTATAGAATAATATATATTGGAATATTAACGGCCTGTTAGAAATTGAATTTCACGTGGATTAAAAATAATTTGATCAAGTGCGAGTTGGAGCATACTGAGCGTTCCGTACCACCTTTGAGTTTTGATTCAATATAGTATATATTTTTCTAATATTCCAGTCTCAGACAAACATGAAATTAATTTTATCTGCTACATGATTAGCTTGATTTGTATATAAATATTTATTTAAGTTTCCAATTTGGCCCCCAAAATTAATTTCACCATTAAATTTTTAATGGAGCCCCCTATATAATCCTTTGTTCGAATTTCAGATTCAATAGTTTGGAAGATAAAGCGGTGAAGGGGTCAAATTTTAAATAATAAATTATTAAATCTTTTTAACTAATTATTCTAAAAATACAAATATATTTCTATTTTTTTCAAAATATTTATTAATATCTTTTAACAAATGGTTTTAAAATTTAAAGAAATATATATTTTCATTTCTTATAATGAGCCCTTTCATTTAATATATTACATGATACCTTTGGAAAAAAAACTATTACATATTTATATTTATTTATATATTTATTTTATATTTGTATTCCCCATAATGAGCCCTTTCATTTGATATACTGCTTGATGCGTTTTAAAAAGTTTAATGTTTTCTGTTCTGTTTAATTCCATATTTTGCCCCCAGAATTAATAAAGGTTTCCTCTTATTTTCCCTGTAAAGTTCAAGAGAGGCCATATACTCCTATTTTTTTAATTTTACGTCTTGTAGTTTTGGAAATTAAACGGGGAATGAGTATTTTTTTAAATATTTTGTCTATATTTTTTCAATAATTTACTTTAAAAAGTTTTAAAAAATATATTTGTATTTGTCGCTTTGATTTGATGTTTTACATCATGCGTTAGAAACAATTACATTTTTTATTTTTTCCATTTAATTCTGTAATTTACCCCCCAAAATTAATATTGAGGGTTTCTTCTTATTTTTGCTGTGAACTTCAGGTAAGACCTTATTTACGTCTTATAGTTTCGGAGATAAGGGGGTGAGAATGGTCGATACCAAACCATAAATTGATGCCAAATTTCAACCTTTTCCGTTCAGTAGTTTCGAAGAAAAGTGCTGTGATGATAAAGCTTACCGTATATTGGATATACGGAACCCTAAAAAAGACAAAATACCGTTTAGATGAAATAAAGGGTAGTCTATGTATCCCTAAATACACCACAGTTCTAACGTAATAAATAACCTTATTCTTTTAAATACGTCTCAAAAGTACTGATCGTTTCAAAAACGCATCAATTTTATTTACTCGCGCACCTTTAGTAAAAACCAGTAGTCATTTATCTAAGATCTTGCAAGATTTACTTCCAGACCTCGGTTAGATGTCGCTGTTAATATCAAATTGCTGCTTGCCAGTTTTGTCCATGAGACACTACATCCTATGATTCTACTTCTAGTGCACCAGGTAAACCAGATTTTGTCTGACAGTGCACGCCTTACCTTACCCCTAGGGAGAAGCAAACGACTATTTTCAATTATGAAATTCTACAGGGATTGAGTTTATTCGTTTCGCTGAAACAATATGCAAAAATTCTTTCGGATTTATGTTATGATGGTGTTCGAGAGGAAGCCTTCTACCTAATGTTCCTATTTTTGAGATAACCTTTTATCCACTTTCAAAAATGGCAAACATTCCTGAACGTCGAAATCTGATGGACAACCTCTTCCTTCTTCATTAACGCGGTTTCGAACTTCTTGGGCCATCGTTTAGCATAACGTTTGCTGATTGTCCTATCGTCAAAAGTTTTAGACTAAACTTAAACTATAGAAAGACCGCAGTTAGCTGTACTCTTAGTAGGTTCGCTTTCCTAAAAGTACCTATCAAGCATATACATTAAAATTAATATAATAAGTTTCATGAAGTGCACATGGTCCAAAGAAAATATAGAAGAGCCGGAACAGCCTATAAGTACAAGACGCATGTGTCAAAATTAACTTGAAAATATTGAAAAAATATATAGTAATACATATATAGGGAAAACTTGTTTGTAATATTACAGTTTATTAAGTAGTATTTGGTAAAAACTTCACCCAGTGAGAGTGAATCATTGGATACACTAACTTCCTCTTATTATTATCGGTTCCAAATTACATTAAACCATAAAAGCTTGTTTATGTATTGTTTTGAAAAATGGAGCCATACTCGATAATAGATCTAACAAATTTTTTGTATACTAAAACATAAAGTATTCATTACATTTATACTCATGGATAATTGATAAACTTTTGAGTTCATAGGAGATATAAAACATTTATTAGCCTTCATTATAATACATTTTTAATTTAACTAATTAGAAATTTATCTAAGAAGGAGAGCTATCGTCGCGGACGTCATTTGGGTGCAGTCGCAGCTTTCTCTACTGAATAGGTACCTGATGTAATGCAATCATAATATACTTATTTTCAGTTTTATTATCATATATAGCTCGAATTTACGGTCATTTTGAAACATCATCTATTTTGATTCATTTTAATTATAAGTAACCATAATAATAAGGATACTTTATGGAATTACCACTAGAATAAATTTATAAATAACTGAAAAGAGTTAAACATTTAAAACAATTTAACGTATCTAAGTGCTTTACCTAACCTATACAAGCCGGATGTAAAGGTCCGGGACTGTTTTTTATTCACTCACTTATATATAATTACATACAGTCTAAATGTTAATATATAATTTCGGTTTGAAATTGCATTCAATATTAATACCTGTACTTTTAAAACCATAACATTATATGAATATCACAATTAAAGTGAATAATAAATTAGCTATAAATAAGTAATATTTTGCTGTTATATCGGAAACAAAATGACCTTTAAAATCAGATATACACTTTTTAGTCCTTCAAACACCAGCATAAAGGTAACATAGGGACATCATATATTTTAGTATAGGGCATTCCTTAACATGGGCGGATCCAGAATTCTCATTGTGGGGGTTTGATCTCGTTTTAGGGGGCGGGGTGGCTTGACGTCACCGACGGTTGATTTTAGCACAATAAACACTTAAAAAGCATACCACTCAGATGATTTTAGGGGAGGGGGCTTCAGGCCCTTAGCCCACCCCTTGGATCCGCCAGTGTTCCTGAATGATATTTAAGCTGGCGATTCTTGGACCAATGAGATAGAGTTTAGTAAAGTTTTCAGTAAAAAAAATCTTTTTGTATAAAATCTTTGAATGCATTTTCGATATCTTTATAAAATTTCGTAGATTAAGATGCAATCTCTGAGGTACAATTTTATTGTTTCCACCAGTGCCGTCCCTAAGAGTATTGGATTGTTTATTTTAGTAAAAACTGAAAGCTGTGGCCTTCCATTGTTTTCTCTAAATGTATTGACTGCGAAACCCGAGTTGACACCACTAGCAAAAATAATACATTGTTTGTATATCAGAAATTTTTGATTCATAAAGATGTCTACAATAGTATCATATTGTTATAAAATTTATCCACTCCGTTCTTGGCGAAAGAACATAAAAACATCAATTTCTAGAGTCTTCAAAATGAGCAAGAACTATCAATATGGACGCTGTGCGAACAAAGGTAGAACTACCAGAAACTTTCAGTAGTTAGTTAGTAGAGCTTACCTATTGTTATGGTTTCGATGTTATTGCATTAGAATCAGATGTTAAAAATATTTGATATTTTCGGGTGAATAAAAGTGAAGTGTATATGTGTTAGTTTTTTCAAATTAAGTAATTGAACCCTCGGAGTTTATAACAATATTTATTATAAAAACGATTAACTGTATCAACCTGTATGTCAAAAGTTGAAACGTTTAGAACATAAGTTTATTTGAAGATTTTTTACATTAAAATGGATCCAAGAATTACCTCCTTGATTATTAGCATGCCATTAACACTGTGTATATTACTATTCTACCAGTTCGAAACTGCAAGAATTTATTTTTATTTTTACTTCATTATTGGTTAAAGTTTTTAGTTTAAACCAATAGGTAGAGGATGCTGCAAAAGTTTTGTTGAGCTTCCATCGTCCTGATGACGACAGCCGATTCAAAGCTAACGAAACGTTATGAGATCAAATGAATTTTAGAGGATCGAAGTGGAATGGAATGCCGAGCATTAAGTTACACAATCTATCACCTTCAAACTAACTGTAATATCCTTTTCTGGAACCATTTAATGCTTGGTGAGATATTCCAATTTCCACTATATATTGTATTTAGGATGTTAATAAAGTTAAGTCATTTACTTTAACAGCTTGAAAACGTCGTAAAGAGATGTCGATTAACCGAAAAAGCATTTACATAAATTTAGCTGAATAAGAGAGTTTTAAATTAGGTATACAATGCGTCTTCTTCACAAAAATTATTCAAATTTGTCACCATTTGATCAGTTAATCCCAATTCTTGCTCGGCGTGTCCATGTATAACTATACACAGTGTATATAACAAAAATAGAACTCCGGTGTTCCCCAATATCATCACAAGCATTTTCAAAACACTTGGTTTTTTCACTTGAAATTGGTCTACTCCATCCGAACCATCTATTGAAAATTTATTATTTAAATATTCTTTGAACTTCTCTTCTGCACTGTGGTGAAGTTGCAAAACACTTTCTCGCTTGGGATGCCTCTGTGGGTTGTAATTCAGACGCCGAGCTTATTCAAACATGTTTTTCGCGCCCAGTAATCGTGTTCTCAGGAACATAAACAGGCTTTGCCACTGACTGACAGGTGGCTACAACGTATTTCTGTCAACCATTTGTAAAGAGTTTCTATTTGTTGTTTTGTTAACCCTATATTAGGATCGAAAAAAATCATCCGGAAATATTTTTACCAATGTTAACGGTTTTGTATTCCCTTCCCTTAATGTTTCTATTTCCATGCCCCACGTCCAGGCACAAATCTGGTTTGTTCTTCTGGAATGAACAACTAAAAGGTAACAATAACATTCCATTTAAGAATTATAACATTTTATACAATTTTTGTAAATAACAGTTGAAAGAATTCCATCACCATTTTTTTCATTCGTAAAAATATATTTACTCTTTCGCCCTTTATTAGAAAACGAAGATTTGCTGCCCTAGTATATTCTTATGCAAATTCAATTGCGTTTGCAAATACTATACCTACTTAACAAAGTTAATTCGATATCCAGATATCAAAAAAATGTGAGTCTTGTAAAGGAATATTTAATTTTGCAATTTACATATCAATAAAATAATAGCTTATCTTGTTATTCTGCTATCGTATTCGAACATGTGCAGTAATTACAACAAAATTACAATTTAGAAACGTTAATATTGCTTCCTGTATTTAATTTCCATTCACAATATGAATTGTCCATAGCTCTAAACAGACAAACGTAGCGGTGCAAGCAATAAACTATTGTATTATCATTCATGATTTGAAATCGTGTGTTACCAAATAAGTTTAATCCAGCCACCTGTGCATTCTAAACTGTCACACTTGAGTGAACCGTGTCCATGCATCGACACTTCCTGTGGGTCCATCTTTATCCGTTACTTTATGTTAAACAGGTCCGTTACGGTAAGTCGCGTTTCGTGGGGCTAAACCCTTTAAAAAAATACATGAAAATCTTAACCGACAAACCAAAGCCAATGAAATAAGTGACCATTTATATTTAACAAAGAACACAAGATGCGAGGTAATTCTCCAGCATGTTATTTGACATTTTAATCCCTTTACTCTTTCTTAGAATCAGTTAGAAACAAAACATGCAACTTTCAAGACATGGGTATTCCAACCAAGAAAATTATAGATAAAAATAATGTAGTGGTAAAGGGTGAAATTGTTCCATTATTTAAGTTAATATTTTTGCAAGTAAAGATGAAACGGGTTTCATTGTCTTTTCAAAAACCATTAATTTATACTCCTATTTCTTTAAAAGAAATGGCGTTATCATTTTTTAAAGGGAATAATATATGTTTTGGATTAAAATGTCCAAATTTTTAAATTCAACTACATGAAGTATCTCTTATGTATCAATTAAGTGTTACAGTATAATTGAACGTAAATAATATCATAATTCATATTCTTAACATTTCTTTCATTATCTAGTTTGCTACAACAGTTGAGAATTAATCAATAGTTGGCACGAGTATATTGCTAAATCTCAAGTAAACATTCGCAACCACAAAAATTCTTAGTTACCGCTGCATATGTCACATTACGTTGATTTATTGGTAGGTAGATTTACGTATAGAATAATATATATTGGAATATTAACGGCCTGTTAGAAATTGAATTTCACGTGGATTAAAAATAATTTGATCAAGTGCGAGTTGGAGCATACTGAGCGTTCCGTACCACCTTTGAGTTTTGATTCAATATAGTATATATTTTTCTAATATTTCAGACAAGCAGGAAATTTGTTCGAATTTATTTATTTCAGATTCAATAGTTTGCTTTATTTCACCAATAAATTTCAATATAATCCTTTGAAGATAAAGTTTGGAAGATAAAGCGGTGAAGGGGTCAAATTTTAAATAATAAATTATTAAATCTTTTTAACTAATTATTCTAAAAATACAAATATATTTCTATTTTTTTTAAAATATTTATTAATATCTTTTAACAAATGGTTTTAAAATTTAAAGAAATATATATTTTCATTTCTTATAATGAGCCCTTTCATTTAATATATTACATGATACCTTTGGAAAAAAAAACTATTACATATTTATATTTATTTATATATTTATTTTATATTTGTATTCCCCATAATGAGCCCTTTCATTTGATATACTGCTTGATGCGCTTTAAAAAGTTTAATGTTTTCTGTTCTGTTTAATTCCATATTTTGCCCCCAGAATTAATAAAGGTTTCCTCTTATTTTCCCTGTAAAGTTCAAGAGAGGCCATATACTCCTATTTTTTTAATTTTACGTCTTGTAGTTTTGGAAATTAAACGGGGAATGAGTATTTTTTTAAATATTTTGTCTATATTTTTTCAATAATTTACTTTAAAAAGTTTTAAAAAATATATTTGTATTTGTCGCTTTGATTTGATGTTTTACATCATGCGTTAGAAACAATTACATTTTTTATTTTTTCCATTTAATTCTGTAATTTACCCCCAAAATTAATATTGAGGGTTTCTTCTTATTTTTGCTGTGAACTTCAGGTAAGACCTTATTTACGTCTTATAGTTTCGGAGATAAGGGGGTGAGAATGGTCGATACCAAACCATAAATTGATGCCAAATTTCAACCTTTTCCGTTCAGTAGTTTCGAAGAAAAGTGCTGTGATGATAAAGCTTACCGTATATTGGATATACGGAACCCTAAAAAAGACAAAATACCGTTTAGATGAAATAAAGGGTAGTCTATGTATCCCTAAATACACCACAGTTCTAACGTAATAAATAACCTTATTCTTTTAAATACGTCTCAAAAGTACTGATCGTTTCAAAAACGCATCAATTTTATTTACTCGCGCACCTTTAGTAAAAACCAGTAGTCATTTATCTAAGATCTTGCAAGATTTACTTCCAGACCTGAATAAAATGAAAAGAGGTCTAAGATAAAAATTATGAGGTTCGGGAGTCAACGTATTTCTGAGTATTTTCGAATTTCATCTATACAGGCATGTGATGTTATAGCTTGTCTCGCTTATTGATTCGTGTGCATATTTACACTGCCTCAAAGTAGACTATAGTGCTGCTTTCACTAACTGCCTTGTCAAAATCGTTCCAGTCGTTTCGAAGAATATCCCAAACAAGCAGACAGAATACAATTTAGAACAGGGAAATATGTTGATTTCATTTTAGGGTTTAGATCATGTAGATTTTTTTATGGAAATAACTTTTTCCTTAATACTAATAATAAAACTTTACATATGAGTCCAACTTAAATGTGCAGACAAATTCGGACCGCCATATTTTTTTAAGTAGGTTTTTTTTACATTAACACGTAATGTGCCGTGGTGGCTGTAAGTTGTCAACCAATCGCTGGAAAAAAAATTTTCATTGTGGCCTCGGTGGGCAAAAAGTATCCACCAAGCAGTTTTACCGTTTTGGCCGTGGTAGGCAATAATTGGCCACCAGAGCCATACAATATGTTTTAGGAGTGATTTTGGATGCTTTTACCAATATTTCTCTATATTTGGTTTTCGTGTTGGTGGTCAATGTTGTCCACCAGGGTAAAATAAAAATATTTATAAAATTCTGTGGTATTCGCCAATTTTTTTTTCTTTTACTTATTGGCATTACTTGGAAATGAATGATGGCTATACAAAATTCATTTTGTAGAATTTTTACATTTATCGCAGAGATATTTTTCTTTCTTTGTTTTATTTTTCACCTTTTTTCTCCCAGTTCTTCGACATTTTTTTGGTAGCAAACCGAACACAGTTGCCTTTTATCAGGTTCAAACAAACGATGATTTGAGTTGGTAGCAGGGGGCGCATTCGTTTTTTAGTTTTTCTAGTGCTGCATAACGGTTAGTCTCAGTAACAAATAATTCGAATAAATCGTCGTTGATCAAAAGTTTTAAAAAATCATAAAGACTTTTTTGATAATAATCATGGACAACATTACAAATTCCTGAGTTAGGGTCAGAAAACCTAGTCTCTGAAATATTTGCCCTTAATAGGTCCCCAATCAACAGCAGAAGGCAAGACATTATCAGTGAGGTCATCAGAATCCGAGTATAAAAAAGGTGTGCTATTTGCAATTACGTCCTCAATAGTCCGTCTAATATTATCAGGGCATATCCGATTCGTCAGCGCGCTTCTTCTTTTTCGTATGTCATTTCAAATTTTTCAATATAAACTAATTTATTGGTCTAATATAACGCTACTAGTCGCCTAACAAACTAAGACCTACCCACAGATCATAGAAAGAGAACACTAGCCAACAAAATGGGAATAACAGGTTCTTCATGACGATCAGCTGATGTAACCCGCGCATGTCCACCACGGCCATAGTGGCAGTTTAAGTCGTTGTGGCCGCGGTGGGTCAGTACTGTCCACCAAATTTTCTAGTATTTTTTGCAAAAACAAAATTAAAAACAAAAAAAGGGATGCGTGATTCGTTTAGGCTCTATTGATTGCCAACTAATTTTTTTTAAATAGATAACGGCCAATAGATACCGATTTATTTTTCTTCATGGTGACACTCTACTTGTTAACTGGGATATAATTTATTTTCAATTAATTCAGTTCTAGAGTTTTAATAACCATAATTATATTCAATTAACACTTTTTCCTCGGCTAAATTTTACTTTCAAGCAAAACTCATATTTTTTAAAAAACTTACGTACAATTAAAAAGCCATATTAAGGTTTTTTGTTTATTTATAGGCTTTGAGTGTCACAAACTATGATTTTATTTAAGGTTTCAGACCATACAGTGTATTTACGGAGAATAACGTTTCCCTTAATAATAATTGTAAGAAAGTTTTCCATATGCTTGCTACTTAAATAAACACACTTCACACTTAGAATTCAAATAAAGTTAATTACTTTTAGTTCATACCCGCTCCTTGACCAAAATTTGTTCTCAAATAATAAGTTTATTCGAATATGAAGTATATTCTTTCAAAATAAAAAGGATTATTTTCACAAATGACAAAGTTTTGAATAGCAAATATTAAAAAAATACATCCGAAATGAGAATCTTCTCATTTTTGATTAAAAGCAGTTATTTGAATTTAATGACAGACACCTCAATTTTATTTAATATTCAAGTATCAGCCAGGATTTTAAATTCGATAACAAATTTCCATAGAGTACAAGATTTCAAGAGAGGATGTAGCTATTTCCACAGCTGGGTTAATAATATTGAAAAATGTCTAGTAATTAAAGGATAACAGCAATGACAAGGAACATCTCCAGGATTCGAAACCTGTGTTTACTAGTTTTCCCAAAACTCCTAGTCGACATCTCGCGTCAGGTATCAATTAGTCTTTAAGAAAACGTGTGTAATTGCCAGAATACTAGAAATATGTATTAAATGTACAAAAAATCTATTATTTATTATCTATAAGTGGATTATTTGAATTTTCTTTCATTAGGAAATAATGTAAACTATCCCTTAGTAGAAGAAAAAGATTTAATATGTTACTGACTGAGGGAAAACGAGTTAAAGCAAGAACTTACTTCAGTTAGGTCCTCAGGGTGAGAAGAATCGTTATAGTGACAACACAACAGGAAAACAGTTAATTATGATTATTAGTAATATTTTATGAAAGATAATACTAGTTGATCAATCAAGAGCAATATTCCCAAAATTATCTTAAACTTTATTAGAAGTAATTATACAACTTATAGCTGGCCAATAAGATCGAAATAAATTAAGGCTGAACCATCTCCAAGGGACCTATTTAAATAAGAATACGTTTAAAGCTTGATTAATCATTATTTCAATCAATCCCATCAAAAAACCAAACGCAATCTTACATACGGCTTCTTAAAAAATAATAAAGACTGGCTGAATGATTGAAACCTTATAGATCTACCACAAAACATACACGATAAGATTATGTTTCATGTTTTGAATATTCAACATCATACTTCTTTCCCACACATTAAAAAATTTATGAAACCTTAAATGACTTCTTGGGCACTTTTTTCAAGTTATTCGTATATATTATTTTATCTGTTCATTGGTTGTTTCTCTACACTTTCGTTTTATGTAACCAATAATTATTTGAATTTGTTATATTTATCCGGGAATACATCCGTTCGTTGTATTGATTCATGTTTGAATCCGCTGTTACAGTTCACCGTAACAACGCATTGAGAATGCCAAGTGAGACCTTGGCGAAACGTCTGCACAATTCAAACATGAATCAATATAACGAACGGATGTATTCCCAGATAAATATTTCTTCATATATGCAATAAAAATATGTAATATATTACCAAATGAATACAAATGTATGGTGAACTGTGACAAAGCAAACAAAAAGAAATTGGCTCAATGGATAATTAATAATATAAAATGAAGCTATTATTTCACTAAATGCTAAAATATTTACTGATTTGTGATAGATGTTACATGATTGTTTTTGTATTATTTAAGTTTAGTTTAGTTTTAAGGTTTAATCTTAAGTGTACCAGGCACGTACAGGGATTCCTATCCCTCTGTGGGTTAATTTAATGATAATTTTTCATTGTAAACTGTATACTGGTTTCAATAAATAAATAAATAAACATATATATATATATATATATATATATATATATATATATAACACAATCTACAAATCTCCCTGTATACAAATACAAATATGTCTACAATTTGTGTGTATTCAGCTGCCAATATCTAAATTGTAGTGGCAACATTGAACGATTGGCACTTAAACTTATGACAAACAACTATTACAACTTCTGTTAATACCGCTGCAGGTAAATAACTAGACTCCCAGTTTTTGTAAATTTCTTGAGAATATTATTTCGGTGTTCTGAAAAAGGGTCAATGGTAATTTCTACATCAGGTATCGCTTTAATTGGCACCTGACTATTCGAAAATTCAAAACAGTATTACAATAGACGAACTGTAAAATATCCTAGGAACATTAACGTTGCCAACTTAGTACAACTGTAAACAACATATCTATCAATAACCACTTCTTCACCAAGGATAGTTTATGTACCGCCTGGTCATATTTTGGTACAGTGGTTTGTGGAGAAGAGTCATCTCATCTTACCTTTTTAATACCCTGTGAGCAATTCTTTTAGGGCAACTGTCCAAGTATAGTCCAAACCATCTCATTTTGTCGATACCTAGATGTGCACAGGAGTGTACTCAGCTACGGAGTTGCCAAACACATTGTTTTTTTCGGATTAAATGTTAATAAAAGTTCTTGAAAATATTACCGTTTCTTTGTTGGTGTGAAATATTGTCAAGTGAACTTGTTCAAGAAATATTCCTTCTGGGCGTAACACTTTAAATGTCATTGCGAATACGTAGGTTTAACATTTTAAGGATTCAAGAGTACATAATTCGGTAAAATAATTAAAATATATAATCATCCTCTGATAAGTTTCTTGTAGCAATAAACGATCTACAATTAATGCATTTTTCGATAAATTCATGAAGTCAATAACTACGTCTGTTTGGTAGATTTAAATTAAAATTGAATGCTACAATCCAATTTTTAGTATGTTACGTGGACAGAATGTGAGCCGCAAAATGCAAAATACGTTTGACGTCATTTGCGGCCTTAGAGCTAATACTTCTGGAGGTAGCCTGCAATGCACGAATGTCGTGACAATACTAAAAAAAGAAGGTAATAGAGAGTGTAAAAGGCTATTTCACTTGGTGGGTTGGAGTAATTTCCAACCCAGTGAAATAGCATATTACTCTCTCTATTGCACTCACTTTCTTGTAACGATATTTGTGCATTGCAAGCTACTTCCAGAAGTATGTGCTCTAAGTTTGTAGCATACGAGTGGCGTTCATAGTAGCTGTAGGATAACCGCAGTCATTAAGTGAACTGTCAGGCGAATTACTGTCAATGCGAACTACAATAGCAGTTTTCGTTTTCACCGTCTACTTGCCTTCTTCAACCGCACGCACATCAAGGACTCACTATGTAGACTGAATACAGTGACTGCCAGGCCATTGTTCATGTCCACAGTGCTGTGGTATCTTTTTATAAACTAAAGGGTTTTTAAAACGGTGAGAAGGAAATTTCTTCCCAAGACGTCTAATTTTTTTAACCAAATTCTAACCCAAATGCCACTTTCTTCCTTTTCTTCTCTACGGCTTTTCCATTTCAGCAGGTAATACTGGAGTTATAAATTTTATAACTGTCCGTTTTATAAGTCGAAGGCACATTTTTCTGCTGGCTGTGTCATTGCAGTAACTGTCATTCTTCTCCACCCATGTAAACAGTCGAGTCCAACCCGGCTACTAGCACTCAACATTACTTGCAAATGTATCTGTCTCGAATGCGAGTTACTGGCACATGTCAGTTTTTGGCCCAATAGCTGAATCCTCAATTTGACGGCATGTATATATCCGCCTTAAGAGTATTTTGTTATCTATAAGTGAATTACAATGTATTTGAGATAATTATAAAATGAAATCAGCACTAACATGAATTCGAAAATAAAGTTTTTTTACAAAATATTGTTGATTCATCAAATCTGTTTTGTTGGGTGTACCATACGTCGTAGTCATTTCTTTCAGGTTACTGGTTTTATTTGCTTACTTTAATTTTGAAATCTGACGATTGAACTTTATTAAACGAAAAAAGAGGGTTTATTGAAATTGTAGTAATAATTAGTTTATTCTCGTAATGTATATCCAAATATGGATAGAGAGTTATGGTTTTTAAACGTTCAGCTATCATGTTGTTCAAATATGAACTTTTTAGTTCTGAAAACCAATAATGAACGCGCAAATTTATCCATTTTTAAGATAATTACTCGTTATCGAAGAATTTACTGTGTAAGGTCGGCACCTAAACTTCATTTATCGTAATTATTACAAGCTAATATGGAATTCACCACAACCGTGTGCTGATTATATGAAAAAAATTGTTTCGCAAAAATATGACGAAATTTTCATATTTAGCAATTGCTGGTGAAGTTTCATGGTTGAAAGTCATTTTTGGAAATCGAGGTGATGTTGTAGTAACAACAAAACTGCGGGAGATTTACTATAAGTTGGCCTAACAGGAATAGATGGATACACTTTAATTATTAACAGGCTTCTATTATCTTTGCTTGTACGTAACTAACTGTCTATGTAACCAATCGAGAAGTCCACGTTAACCTAGGTACTTCTAATTCTCTTATGAATTAAATTAAGCAAGTGTAAGTAATTCAGCTGACATACAATGCATTACTGAAAAAACTGAGCTTCTTAAACTATAATGTATAGTTTAGTTTAGTTTATTTATTGGTAATGTATTACAACTGTGTGTATTTACAAGTCAAAGGTACACAAGTATGAAATGTATTAAATATGTATACAAAAGAATATATAAAATGTTATTAAAATGGTAATAAAATAAAATGTCCTATTTACTAATATATAGACAACAATGTACATTATAGAGACAAACAAATTAAAAATTTATACATTGAAATCACTTCCTAAGTACTCCTCAAAAGAATAAAAGGCGTGTTTTAAAAGATAATTTTTTACTCTTGTTTTAAAATGATGTACGTTTAAATTTTTTATTTCTGCTGGCAGTGCATTGGATAATCTAATGCCATAATAGTCAGTACCCATTCTCGTTCGTTGCAATCTGTGGTAGCTGAGAACTAATTCTCCTCCTTCTGGTTCTGTTTCATATAGACAAGACACTGAAGGATAGAAGTGCAAGGTAGGGTAAGTAGTTTTAGCCCTAGAAAGCTATCTCTACAATACTCGCGGTATTTTAAGCCTGCAATAATTCTAACACAACGGCGTTGTAACTTAAAAACTTGAGCAGAGCACGGAGAATGCCCCCAATTTAAAATCGCGTAGGACATATTGGAGCTAAAGTATCCATGATACAGGCTCCTTATAAGGAAAGTTATGTTACATAATTTGGAGCTTAGAAAATTAACATGGGCTTCCCAGGTCAACCCAGGATCAAGGTAGACCCCTAAGAACTTCACTGGTCCATCACTCTCTAGAGTCGATGGTGAATATTGTAATGTAAAATTAATGTTTTGGGTCTTACTAATGTTGAGACTAAGCCTATTGGCTAAAAACCAATTCTCTATTTCACGCTGTTTGATTTGAGTCCACTGCAATATTGGGTCTGAAGGTTGATAGCTCAGCAATGTTGTGGTATCATCAGCAAACAGGATTATCAGTTGATTCAATACATTGTTAAAGTTTGGCAAGTCATTTATGTATATGAGAAATAACGGAGGACCCAACACAGAGCCCTGAAGTACGCCATCCTGAATCTTGCGATTCGCAGACTGCTGAGTCTCAAAAAGAATATACTGTTCTCTTGCTTCTAAATAGGACTGTATAATGGTAATATTGCTCGAATCAAAGTTGTAGTGAGATAGCTTTTTGATTTCAAAACTTACAATCGAATGCCTTCGTTTAGTCCAGGAATGTACCATATGTATTATGCTTACTTTCAAAGCCCTCTGCCACAAACTCACTTAGTCGATTAATAACCAGAGTTGTGCTCTTGTTGTTACGAAAACCAAATTGATTTGGTGTAAAGATATGATTTACTTCAAAGTAGTTAATCATTTGGTCTTTCAATAAAGATTCAAGAATTTTTGAGATTAGTGGCAATAGAGATATAGGCCTGTAATTAGTTACATCTTCGGGATCTCCTTTATTTTTAAAAACAGGTATAACTTTTGCCAATTTGAGAACAGAAGGAAATATAAGTGAGTCAGAGATTTGCTAACTATATCTGTGAGATATTTAAGGATTCTAGAGTTGATGTCATAACAGTCTCTGCTACCACTATTTTTAATGTCGGAAATTTTATCTGAAATTTGAAGGAGCTATTAGAAGATTTTTAATCAGCTCGTCTGCAATTGACACAAAGAAATCATTGAAAACCTGGGCATTGAGGTGACTGACTTTCGGTGCTGGAGCAGTGTTCCTTTGAGATTTTATTATACTCCACATGGCTGACACCTTGTTTGATGCATTATCAATGAAATTGTCATGGGTAGCTTTTTTAGAATTTGCTATCTCTGTCCGATACAGTTTTTTGTAATAACTGACCATGTTTTTGGGTACCAAAATTGGATTTTGCTTATGAATGAGACTGAGAGTTTGAAGTCTCCCCCTCATGTCTCTAAGGTTGTCATTAAACCAGTTAATTTTAGGGCCTTGTTTGACTTTCCGAACCATTTTCGTCTTTTGTGGCAGACTTTTATCCAAAGCGTTAGTTACGACTTTAAAAAGACTGCAGAACTGCTCTTCTACACTTTCGGTACCTTCCGTGATTGATTTCCAGTTATATAGTTGTAGTTGATTATACAGAGAAGAAAGACCTTTATCAGTAATTGGTCTGAAAGTAATTCTAGTGCTATGATTATATGAGAGTTTGAGTGGTGTATTGAACAGTAATCCGGAATGATCAGAGATACCCTCTAGAGCAACGGGAATGATGTCTAGATTGGACTTGCTGAAGTTAACATAGATATTATCCAAAGTTGCTTCACTTCTCTTTTTGAAGTTAACTGTTGGAATTAAAAAATAAGTTGAGATAGTCAACCTCCTTGCAGTTCCGCCGTTCATAATGCACATTGAAGTCGCCAGTGACTATAATGTTCCCTGTCTGATAAATTTTTTCCAGAACCAGAGACATGACCTCTAGATATCTGTCCAGATCGCCTTTAGGAGATCTATATACTGTTACTATTTGGGTGTGTATAGAGGAAATATAGATCCCAGCTACCTCACACTGCAACTCTTTCGAAAGTTTTGACAGGTTAAGTACTTGACATTCAAAGTTCTCTCTTATATAAATACTCACACCCCCATGCACTTTATCCGATCTACAAAAGCTAGTTATAGCTGTAAAACCCTTTATTTTTAACTCAAAGAATTCATCTGATTGAAGCCATTGAAGCTCATTGGAGCAAAAGCAGTCTACCTTTGATTCATTGAGAAGCAATTCAAAGTCAGATATTTTGTCCATAATACCCTGTACATTGGCATAAAATAATTTAAAGTTTTTATTGATAATTAGACCCTTGCGACTCCGTTCCTTATTTGGTGATTGGATGGATTCCGCAGGCGTTGAAGATTCAGGAAATGGTTCACAATGACCCCATTTGGCCAGAAGTTAGGGGCAAGAAAATCTTCTTTTAAGTGTTGTGGTACCCCGAGTTTGAATGAGCTTACTTTTTGTCTGGTTGTCCGCATTTTTTCACAAGTAATGATGTTTTTGTCTTGCGATTTGGATTCAAGATAACTGAGAATGTCTTTTTCATCGGTTTTCCTGAATAGTCCAGTAACAAAAATTCAGTGGAATTGCTGAGCAATTCTAGTCCATTTTAATTTTCATTCATGCCCCTAATTGGAGCGGGCCGTTGGGTCGTTACTGAGATATGACGAAGAGAGTGGTTTCTCCATCCCTTTGCCCTTACCTGCTGCCAGTTATCTCCATCAACCAGATCAGATTTGGATGGAGATAAATTTGCTTTATTAGGTATAGCAGCACTAGGAAGTTCATCTTCACTGTTATTGTCAGTTCCTGGCAATTCAGAGTTATTTTGGATTAATTTATTTACATCATCTGCTTGTAAAGTTGTCATTTTCGATGGAAGCTCGCTGGCTCTGCTTCTTGCTACGCCTACTTGTTGACTTAAGACGATTTGTGTTACTTTCGTCAATTTTGGAGGTAGATTCCGTACTCTGAAAGGGCTGCATTTGTTCTACGGCCTCTTTTAAGTGTCTTAGTATCGAAGATGATGATGGGGAGGATAGAAACGGGGTTGCCACGCCGCTTATTTGTTTAGCTGATGAAATGGTCAATTTATGTACTTTGTCTTCCAATAGCACAATTATTTTCTGTAGAATGAGTTCTTTGTCCTTTAATTCTTCAATAATGATGTCTTTACTTCTGAAAAGTTCGTTAAAAATATCTTTATCGACCGAAACAAGCTCTGAAGATGTAGATTTTTCGTCAATAATATTGGCCCTGCTTTTTCGCCCCCCTATAACCAGGAGACCTTTTACTCTTAGAGCACATGAAGGATGAAACGACCCTCCACATTTTACGCACGATACATGAGATTTTTCAATACTTTTCTGCAATGTTTGCAACTTATCGCGACAGCGCCTGAATGTGAATTAAATATTCATAAACCACATAAACTAGTAAGTCACATACAGATATATTACAAATTTAAAATTTAAAATTATTACGATCGATAATTTCTCACGATACAGTAGTAGATTATATTTATAAATTTTTACAAACACAAGTCAATAAAATAAAATTCACAGGATAAAGAAGTATTTAAAATAAAACATGGCACAATACGTATACAATATGTAGAGTCAATATTTATGGATGAAAATTTATTCAAGCGATAATTGAAGAAATAGTAAATGCCATCCCTGACGAGTTTAATATACACCTCTTATTTCCACAAGATGGAGCACCGGTGCATAATTTTATTATGATCAATGGACTGGTAAACGCGGGCCGGCTGGTTCACCAGATTTGATGCCTCTCGCTTTTTTGTTGGGGATATTTGAAACCACAGGTGTCCCGTCCGGAACCAACCATAAAGATATTTGTGATAATATTTCAGCAAAATTATTTATAAATGTAAGAGTTGTTTCTCATGACAGGCTGGTTTATTGCCAGGGGCACAATGACAACATTTTGAGCAATTAATGCCTTAATTCGAATGACAAGTTAGTTTTAATCATAAGACGGAAGTAAAAATTAACACATTATATCAATGGCGCAAAATTCTCATAGAATTTTAGCAAAAAAAACCTTGAAACGAGAATAAAAATATCTTTCAAATAAGGCATCGGGAACACTGCTTAAGATGGCGGGGCAGCTGCATGTGTGGGTGATCTAGGTCAAGATAAATTAGGATAACCAGCTAAACAACCAAGTATGAAATTCAGATTCAAATGTATTGCATTGAAAAAGTTAAAAAACGATTTTAAAGTGATTAGAGACGCTCTAAGAATAGTGGTGTTGATTATTATAAACCGAAAGACCTGAATTAGAAGTTCAACACGACTTTTCTCCTGTCTTCTGCCGTCTGGAGTACTGAAAGGTTCTATGAGGTACTTACAATTTATGGAAAAATCCTAGAGTTTCCTAGCAGATTTTCCTGTGAAAATTAGATTTTTCAAAACAAAAAAAGTAGGTGCTGCGACGATTTTCTGAGTACTGCCATGTGAATAAAACGATAGGTGACCATCAATTTACCATGATTTTTCTTGGCAAGAGGGTAGTAATAGGTCTAAGGGTTGCAATCGATATATAAACATGTAAGACAAATTATTTAGTTCTTAATGATTTCCTGAGTCCTGCCAACTAAATTAATCAAACATGTTTATATCGAAATGACCAAAACAGTGACATGACGCCTGCTAGGGGCATTTCTGAAGAAACAGAATAAAGATGAAAATTTTTCGCATAATTTTCCAAGTGCAAAATTCATTTATCCCCAAGGGGCGTCATGCCATTTTTTTGTCCTTTCGATATAATGATAATAATAATAATTTTTATTTACCTCGGTATAGACGAACATCTTTACAAACAAATGCAAAAAGCCGTCCTGTTAGGAACGGCCCGGACTGTCAGGAAATTCATGGGAAACTGCCGCCTCGACTCCAACCACGGGCCTGAAAACCTGGCAAGGGCTCCCACAGACCTAAACCCTTTTGATACCTAGGATATCTGGGTTTTAGTGAATTTTCCCCTAAAGGCACTCATAGCGTGCCTTAGAGGGAGTGTGATACCATACATTGTATGGTCAAGTCGGGATTTTTATTTGAAATTTATCCATAAAGTACAATTTAATATAAATATGTAACAATAATATAGATCAAAAAACAGTGTTTATGATAAATTCAAAAAAAAGGACGCTGAAAACAATCTAGGAAAGTTTCTTAAACAGCGCCCCGGAAATAACAACATAAAAAATAAAAAAGAAACAATAACAAATATAAATGTGCCACATGTTACCAAAAAAAGTAGAAAATATGTATACACGAATAATCTAATTAGTTGCACGTGATGAAATCAAGAAGATTACAAATAAATTATAAATTATTGGAAATTTAACAAGTACTTTTTGTATTTATGTTTAAAACGATTTAGTGTTAAAAATTTAAATATGTTTGATTAATTTAGTTGGTATATAGGACTCACAAAAGCATTCAAAAATAAATATTTTTTCTTGCATATTTATAAATCGATTTCAACCCTTAGACTCATTACTACCCTGCTGCCAAAAAAAATTTATTGGTAAAATCGATGGTAACCTATCGTTTTATTAACATGGCAGCACTCAGAAAATCGTCACAGCACCAACTTTTTTGCTGTTTTGGAAAATCTAAGTTCACAAAAAAATCACCTAGGATTTTTCCATGAATTGTAAGTACCTCATAGATCCTTCCAGTACTCTAGAAGGCACGACTCAGAAAATCGTGGTAGAACTTCTAATTCAGATCTCCCGGTCTATTAAGGTAGAAGTCTAAGGCTGCTCCGTTCTTGTAAATAGGTCTACCTATATGCAATTTATTCAACATTATAAACCAATAGTGTCTGGCCATAAGGTCGTTAAGAGCAAGACCATAATCAGCCTTCAAGGCTTCAGGTCTTTAAGGCTACACTTGGATAAAGAAATAAGGCATCACAAGACCACCCTTTCCATTTAAGAAAGTTCATAATGCCCACTTGGCACAGGGTAATATGTCATATTGTAACATATTAATTTTATGTCAAAACTTAGTTTGATCAATAACATTTTAAGTGATTTTTGATCGATATCGATATCTTGCTTCACACAAGAGCAACCCTTTGGGGAGGCAATAAAAATCTTCATATGGTACTGTTTAAAGACCTTTTTTAACTTTTCCATTGCTTCCAAATTTTGTCATGGCCTGCAATTTAAAATAATTTTTGGAAAAGATTAACTGGAATTTCTAAAAAGTGGCATCTTGACTAAATTAAGAACCAAATTGCATAAAGTAAACCATTTACAACTTGCATCTTAAAAAACTAATAGGATTACAATTTCGTTCGCTTTTCAAGCAAAAATTAATCGGTTTTTAATGTTGATAATCATTTAACAGACTTACTTCATTTAAAATTAAAGACCGTTTAATTGTGTGGAACGAATCACAGATGAATTTTGTGTCTCTAGATTGTAATACTAAAAGCCATTTAAAAACATTTTCCAGATTAGTTACTCCATTACAATTCTAAACATCGGCCGTAAAAGATTCACTGTAGCCATAATCGTTACTTTTTTTGGTAATAAAAACGATTTTACTACCAGACTCGGGCGTTAGATAATCCTATGAATACGGGTTTTCATTGATTTAAGGTAGTTTTTCACATTCCAATAGAAATAAAAATGCCTAAATTTTGTAATTTAAAATCGTTAATATATTTCTCAGTTACTGTATATGTCGTTTTGGGATTGTAATTTCTGATTACACACGTTCAAGAATTTTAATATGGTATACTATTCTAGATGATTTTACAATACAAAGTTTCAATTATGTTTTTTTTTTGTTTTTAGTGAATAAGCATCTGATTCTACCCACTAGGTAGAATTTTAGTCGATTTTTAACAACTCTAATTTAGCTATTTTAAAAATACACAGTTTAAATTGAATAGTATTTATATGCTATACAAATTTTAACGTTGGGGTTGAAATCGTATGAAAACATGTCACAAGTATGAATCCAAATCAAATATTCGAGTAATAAAATAGGAAAATGCAAATAGCAAAATAATTATTAATTATTAAAATTATTTTCGTAAGATGTATTGTGAGCAAAGTTCTTTAGAAGTTATAAAACTAAATAAAATCTGTTTTAAATAATAACGCAGTTGCAGCTATAACATATATGGTTAAATTTTTACCAAAATATAAGAGACTGACATATCGAAAGCTCCACAAAAGTTTCCACCCCAGACTCAAACAATTAAAAAAATCATTTAAATCTAAAATTTATAACAACGATATATTATGTTGCAAATAACTTGCACACTGTTAATATTTAAGAAATGTTAAGATGGTAATCTCAAAGAGGAAGAAATTTACAAGATCCCTAATTCCACTGTTTTTACAAGCTTTTTTTGCATCCTCAGAGTTTCTTCTTATGAGTTCTTGGGCAACAACACTTGACAAAAATAGGCTGTATATTAGAAAAAATTCAAACGTTTCAAAGTCTTAATCTGACTTAATTCAGATTTTAATGGCAATGAGAACGATTTCAGATTAATATTTTAAAACTTTTAGATTTTTTGGATTATACAGCCTTTTTTGAATACGTACTAAATGCCAAATTAAAATTTAAAATATTCTCTATACACTTGAAGGAATAATATTCAGCAAAAAATTTATTCTGACTTTTTTTACAGATTTCCATTATATTTAAACTCGTATAAGTATTAGACAATAGGTTGAATACATTTTTTTAAATATTTTTGCCAGTTTATTTGTTAGGAAATTTGTTTCATGTTGTCACTGATGCAATTGTCTTTGATATTTTGTACCTGGTAATAATGAAAATATGAAAATGTGCGATAGTGTTTTATAGAAACTGTTCATTTAAACACAAATACTAATATTTCGTAAATATGCAATTTTTTATAACGTTCGTTTAAACAAATCGCACTAAAATGTTAAAAGAGATGTAATCTAATATTAATTTCCTATACTAAAAGGTAATAATAATTAATATATGTGTCATAGTAGTCAATGTTGCTTACAGTGGAGGTGGCGAATATCAGGACTGGTAAATAATTACTTGCAACCTCTCCACATGAATGACTTAAATCTTTATTTAGTGGTGTACGTATGTTTCGCTTGCATAATGCAAAGCATCATCAGCACCATATACAAAAAATGTTTATTATAACTAAATTAAAATACAGTCAAGAATTTAAAATTATTATTAGCAAATTTTAAATTCTTGACTGTATTTTAATTTAGTTATAAGAAACATTTTTTGTATATGGTGCTGATGATGCTTTGCATTATGCAAGCGAAACATATGTACACCACTTAATAAAGATTTAAGTCATTCATGTGGAGAGGTTGCAAGTAATTATTTACCAGTCCTAATAATTAATATATTTTTTAATGTTTTGTGAGCTTTCATAATTATAATATAATAATTAATATTTTGTAACAAAAACATTTTTCTTGTCATAACCTCATATACTATAATTGTCATATAATCTGGATAAAGAAAATTAATTTTGAGTTTTCATAATTATCTCAATTGAAATATAATATAAAAAACTGTATAAATATTTTCTCAGCTAGATATTGTTTCTTATAGTGTGGAACTTTTTTTACTGGAAATCCCTTCTTCTATTATCAGTTTTACAGTTATTTCTCATTAAATTTGCACTATTGCATTTTTTTCTAGGCGTCATTGGACTAGACTTATATGAGTAGTAGGTTGGCCAAAACAATTAGTAAAATTGTCTAAAATTTTGTTTTTTTTTTCATTACTCTATCATTTTATATATTAAAAGTGATAAAAATCCTAAAAGTCGATATTTTGACATACTTGACATACTAAAAAATAGAAACAGAGTAGGAGAGATGCGAAACAAATTTAGAGAAGAGTTTTTACTACTGTGATGTAATTGATAAATATATATGTTTATTGAATGTTCAAAAGTTATTATTTCTATAAAGTTTTGATAAATCCTCTAAAAATTAAAACAACGACTTGGATTTTCCTGGATCATTATTATTACTGATGTAGAAAATGGTAAAGCTAAAAAAATAAAAAATGGATTTTCGACGATTTTGGCAATTTTAAAATAATTCTCAGCGCTCTCTTAACCTAACCTATCCCTATCCTAACCTAACATCCTTTTGATAGGAGACTCGGAAAAAATCTATTTTCACTTTTTTAACACCCTAATGAATATGTAGACCTTGCAATATTTCATTTGAGAGTATTTTTATCCCAAATAAAAGTAGTTAATTTCCAAATGATTGGTAAGGAGGTCGGTGATTGCTTTGCCTACTCATTAAGATTAAGATTAAGAACAAAGTGTACTAGATGTTCTTAGAGAAATATTATTCTGCAATGATACCAACCAACCTGTATACAAAAAACTGTATTGTATAGTGTGTACTTATTTAAAAAGTTTATTTGATAAATACAAAAAGCAACAAGTTTTTTTACGTATCTAGCAATTTGCGACTCCTTAACTCAAACAAGTTAACCTGCAAAACATGTGGACGGAGAAACTGGTTATAGGGAGACAGAGAGACAAGTAATCTTTTGGAAATGATGTTTCCAGATCGTTTATTCTCTCTATTTGAGAATGGGGATCATCTGGCCAACAAGGTCACAAGATTTCATGGCTCCAGACTTCTCTATGGGGATTTAAAAAGAATAAGGTTTATTGTTACAAAACAAATACTATAGAGTAGCTGAAAAACAATATTCAGTAAGTGATTTAAAATATTTGCCCCCGAAAACCACCAAAAATTAAAAATGTAATTAAAAGAAAATTGTGCTGATTCCAGGGGCGACCATTTATCTGGCATTAATTTTTATTCATAGTTTCCAACTTTTTTGCTTAACACTAAGATTCCTATAGGAATTGATATAAAAATTACAAAGGTTTGTAATGAGTTATAGAAGTAATTTCGAAAATATTGTTTAGGAGCTCTCTTTGCCTGTTCCCCCATCAGATTTTTCTTACAACAGTTAAGTATTTGTAGCTTGGCAGTTTCCAAAAGTTGACCTCATTGCTGGTTGTCTTCTACAGAAAGTTTTCCTCTTAGAAGTTCAGAGAAAGAATGCTCTATAATACGATCGATCACTTGTCTTCCAACTCACCAAACTGTAACTCAACGGATGATAGAAGTCCCGAGAGTTTTTTCGTGCCTTTGTAGGACAGTTCTACTTATTAACCCAACTGACATGGGGAGGGGGGATAACTTGCACTTTGTTGAGTATAATAATATAATAATATGCTCTTGATGTAGGGTCGTGTGTCTACGACGGCAGATCAAAAATGTTAAAAAAAATGTAGGTTAAAAATATTCAAGCTCGTTAGATATAGATAGTATATATGCCCCAGGTGTCTCTGATACCGAAGTTTTGTTAATCTGCACTTGTATGGTTGGAGTGGTCGTATGGAAGGAAGAAAATGGGGAAACAATTATTCGAACGCATCTACCTGTAGAAGCTCCCTCCCCCCACTACGACCGGTGAAAGTATATACATCATATAACTTTTTTCTTTTTGCCATTAAATCTTTAAAATCCAACAGGACCCCACGACGCTTGAGTAAATCCCCATCTAGCATCGTGGGCTAATAATCGTTATTTTAGTTGTTCAACTGTAACATGACTTTATATTGGCAGGTCTTTATCTTCACCGCTTTGGTCAAATTTCCGCACGAATTGCCGAATGGTGTTGATAGTGGGCAAATCTTTGAGATTCTAAATAAATCATTTTAGAAATATGAACGTGATGTAGAATTGTGTAAGTTCCATAAAAGATTCCACTATTTGTTTTAAAGAATAAACGAGTGCAGCGCCATCTGCCTAAATGTAAGTATCAAAAATGGCGTGGTACTGGATTCAGTTATATACTCGAGATGTTAAGTGATGGGCTAGCGCTACCTGGCGGATTCTGGGTGAACCCAAAGTATGCAGAGCATTGACTAAATAAAGCGGTGAGATTAAAACATAGAAGAATTTTTTTTGTAATAACAATTTCTGTGCTGCTTGTTTACAAATTTCATCTGAAGCTAGGTACTCAAAGACGTTTTGAAAGCCGAGACATATTTCATCCACTGGAACTGTTTCATATGGCATCATATTTCACTTTTACCCATATCTGCTTAAGATCTGCACAGGTCGCTGTTTCATGACTTGATTTATCATTCCCAATAAATATAACTTATGTAAAATCATCCGAGGAATTGTTATTCAAAGGTAATTTTCTTCTTTCCTTTTAATCTCACCGTTCGCGCCCAAGTTTTATATAGTCAATGTCCTGGAATACTTTTCATTGTTTGTTATTCTTTCTTCTTTTTTAATTCAGGTACGAAATGCCAAGGAAAATTGATGAATTTGCTGTTAACTATCCACGAAATATAATAATTACTATGGCTTACTAAATTTGCATTGGATTCCTTGTCAATAAAAGAGACCAAAATTAGCTTCCAGAGATAAATTGCAGTCGTTGGTCAAGAGTTTTAAGACGTTGGCGCTAAATACTAAGTCATAAGTTCTCCCCATTTGCGATGTCCATGTTTTGGAATGAACCACAAAATCATGGAATCGATTGTTACTTTTATTATATTACATAGGTAATAGAGAGCAAAAATATGATTTAAATAATATATCCAGTAGTTCGTTAGCTCCTCTGAATACTATAGCGACGATGAGATGGAAGATGTAAATGCTAATTCTCAGTATACTCAATAGAGCATCCACCCCACTTCTTTATCTTTATGTTCAAGCTTACCAACAAAACCGATTGTTTGTGATTTAAATAATTGTTCTATATTTGGAACTCTCAAAAGTAGTTGTACATTAAAACATTGGAACTTTTTACATTAAAATATGAACCTCGTATTTTTTTTAATGGAAAGGAAAACAGACTGATTGTTTCCTGAAGGAAAGGAAGTTGCCATTGACAATGGGGTATGACCTAGACCCCGAAACGTTTGGTACAACAGTAATTTAGTGAAATTTCGGGGGGCTATTTCGCAAAAAAGTGCTTAAACAAAGACTTTTTTAGTTATTTCACTAAAGAAGCTGACTTGGTATTTTACCTGCAAGAACTTGGTGTCTTGGAAGCATTTTAAGTATGGACTTTATGTTGAGCCTCCGAAGTCAGGCCACCTCGCAAAAACATAGAATGTGAGAGTATGGACATTTGCAATAGTAAGATACTGAATAAAATTAAATATTCACAGTACTTGCATATTAACCTGTATCTAATAAAAAAAATAAAGTTGCCAAAAGCTTTTTTATACTTTTAAGAAAAATTCTTTCGAATCAGTAATTCAAAGGCATCTTTGTGTTAATGTGAGAGCTTATCAAGGACGCAAGTTTTAAAATAAAACTGAATAAAACAGACTACTTTTGTAGAAGTGTTTCATAATTGTCTTGGTCACGAAAGAGCTGAGAAAAACCAGAAAATCCTTTTTTCTTCTTGTAAAGCTCTCAAACATAGTTTCTTCTAGACATGAAGAAAGGCCTAATCTGGATACTGTGTATAAAGACGCGATTTAAAGGAAATTGGTCAATATCAAATAAGAAACGGGAGAAAGCTGCAAATTTTATTATATACTAGTCATTTTGTTTTAATACTTTTTAGTGAATTTTATGTAAAATAATCCCATACATTCTAAAAATATCCATTTTTATTGCTATTAGTAATTGATACGAAAAATGATAATAACAAGGGAAACAGTTAATTTGGGAGTAGCATAGTTTTTATATTTTAATTGTTTGCAAGGTTGTTCAAAACTACTGAGCCATGATATTGGTAATACAGATGATATATTTGATTAATCTTGCTAACCATAGCAAATTTTCAGCTATTATTAACAGTATTTTAGAAATTTTTAATAATTCTATAATATTCTTCCATTGCCGCAACTTGAATTGAATATAAGGGAATCCGGTTGAATGGCATTCTTGTTATTTGTGACATTTTTATGCCTAGAATGTAATGTTTCGCAACTAGTAATTACTAGAAGCCATCATCATTGACAATGAGACATGTAATTGTTGTTTACCTGCAACGGACAATTGTTGATACATTCAGCCTCCACTTTGTTATCCAAATTGTCCAATCTGACGAGCTTGACCACAACACAAATGAAAAATAAAATGGAACGCTTCATGGTTTCTTCACCACAATTCACTACATAGTTCAACTATTTCTAAATTAAAAAATTTGATCACATCTGAAGGACTAATAAATTTATTGTTGTCGCTTTAACAGTGCCGATAAAAGAACATCAACGCGCGCTTTGTAAGCACGAATCGCGCACGACTGAAGGATTCAGAGTTAAGTCCGGTAAAACCGCAATCGTACTAAGTCAAGTGGGCTTCACTTTGCTCCGGTGACGCCCCTCCATTTCACCAGCTAATGTTTAAGTTCTCCTCGCTCTTCAGGCCACTACGGCAAGTGCACTGATGAGAAATAATTACATTGTCAAACACAGTTTAACAACTTCCGTTTTTACGATTATTACTGGTCTTTTGTGGAGATGCTAGCCGGGAAAATTAATTTTTAACCCTACTTCTTCCTGTTCTATAACAATTATTGTTTCTAGCCCACTAATTGTTCACTTTAGGCATAGCCCTTAAATAGTTTTACTTTAATTATAAAGCACAGGGTAATATGTAAATATCGGATTATATGTGACGGACATTCATTATAAAAACTAACAAAACAAAAATCTACAATGCTTCTCAACATTTTACAAATCTATTTTATTTATGCCCAACAATGTAAAGAGACGAAAAAAGGCGATATCATCATAAGATTTATAATTTATACTAGCCGATACCCGCGATTTCACCTGGGTATGGAATGTAGAATTCTTTGCAAAAACAAATAGATTGTGAAACACATGGACTATTCAGTATAACAATTTTTTCTAATTTTGTTCAACCACCCAACACAAGTATAAATCTATCAATCTAGAATACATTTCACCCAAACTGCAAGTGCTTATGGGCCGCATTATATAACAATTTTATTCAACATTTATTGGAACCACCTTGTATAACTGTGACTCTGCTTCACCCTATATATACTGCTGTTTATTTGTCACCCAATATAACATTTTTTAATTACCTAACTATAAGTCTAAGTGTTTATTGGGAAATAACACTACACTTTAAAGGAAATTGCTGTATATTCCAAACGTTTCGGGGTCTAGATCAGACCCCGTTGTCAATGGCTAAGAAACTACGGATTAAAAAGGTACAATTCCAAGATGTAAATTTTAATATTTGACAATGTTTATTATTTGATTTTTGACGTAACCAAGAGAATTTTATTTGTAATATACAGGGTAGCACAGAAATTTCTAAAGATCATATAATCATAAAGTTCCTTTCAAATTGGAAGAATTTGAAAGGAAGATCTTCAGAACTTTATGTGGTGCTCCTAGGTGCGACTTTCTTATAAGATAGTGCATTCGCCAAAAATGCGACCAAAGAACTTTGTTGATTCAGTGATCCCATTAAAATCATAAGGGAAAACCTAGGAAAAACCTTATGAACTATCCCGATATTGGGTTGTTCACAAGGACATGACCATTAGCAATTTCTTCCTTAATCATCGGCAACCAGAAACGACTGAATTCTACGGAGGTAGTAGCGATACAATCGTTTTCATTTAACAAAATTAAAGCAGACTCTTTTAGTTTTCTTTTGGTGTTGTGTTCTTCTTTGTGTAATATAACTGAATTTTGAAACTGTATTTTATGACCAAGGTCCCAAGCATGTTCAGAAATTTTGGATTTTTCAAATTGTTTTTTATGTAATTTTTGTGTTCGTTTATTCGAACATTCAGAAGTCTAGAGGTTTCTCCAATATAGAATTTATTATATTCACGTGGGATTTTATAAATGCAATTTTTTGTATTTTGAGTTGTGTTATTTGGTTTGGTTTTTGATATAATTGATTTTAGTGTATTTCTTGTTTTAAATGATTATTTTGATATTCTATCTGTTTCCCATTCTTTTTAGTCTTTCTGATAGACCCTGTATGTATGGTATAGTTATTGTATTAATGTGATTATCTTGGGAGTCAGTGTTGCTTGGTGAAGTTTGATGTTGGTTGTTAGGGACTGTTTGGTATTCCATTTTGTTTAACTCGTTATTAATACATTTATTTGGGTAATGATTGGCAGAAAGTAACTATAGTTCTACTCCACCCAATATGCTATATAATAATTTTTCCTTATAATTTTTGAGCCACTTCGTAAACTATATTTTTAACAGGCCTTTATATCCAACTTTTTCTAACATTGTTTTAAACACAATATATAACTATGATTTTGCTTCGCCCCATATTTCATGTATTCAATATAGCAAGATGCAACTGTTCATGGTCACCCTATATAATAATTTTTTTTAATATTTTTTAATCCACCCTGTAAAATTATAATTCTACTAAGCCCCTAATCTCAACTACCTTAAATATACAACTACTTATGGGCCACCCAACATAACATTTTTTGTACCACTTTGTATAACTAAATTCACCAATCCCCAACATATTTCACCCAAACCGCAACAGTTGATGCCCACCCTATATAACAATTTTATTCAATATTTTTAAGAACTACCTTCTATAGCTATAACTCTACTTCCATCTATATTTAAACTATCTTGTATATACTGCTGCCAATTAGTCACCTTTTTTAACTTATTTGTCTACCAGTTTTTGAATCATCCTATATAATAATAATTTTATTCTACAAAATATTTCAAATATGCTGTTTATGCATCTGCTTAGGGGCCACCAAATATAACATTTTTTAAACACTTAACTATAACTGATCCACTCTATATTTCAACTATCTTATCTATGCAACTACTTATGGACTATGCTAAATAGCCATTTTTGAGATACTTTTTAACCATCCTGAAAAATATAATTTATCTCCACCTTATATGTCCACCAACCCTTATGTGTAACTTTTGCCAACATGTTTTAATCACACTGTATAACTATAATTTTACTGCGCCCCATGTTTCAGATATCGTAATATGCCACAGCTCATGTTTTATTTTAAAAAAATCGAACAATGTTTTATCCACACCGTTTAACTATAATTCTACTCCACCCTCTATTTCAACCACTTTGTATGTACAACTACTTATCGGCCAGTCAGTCTGACACTTTCTGTACCATCCCGTATAAATAATCCATCAATTCAAAATAAATTTCACGAAAACTGAAACTGCTTACGGGACACCCTGTGTAACAATTTTTAAATATTAAACTACTTAACTCTACTCCTTCCTATATCGTATCTGTACGCTATTTCACAATTTTCCTCATATTTCTTTATGCCCAGTGTACACACTGTGTGATTACTTATTATTCTACTTCACGCTATATTTCAACAACCTTGTAAATGCAACTACTTGTGGGTCACCCCATATAATATTTTCTCACCACCCTGTATACTTAGAATTCTAGTCAACCCTACATTTCATCCATCCGATTTATGAAACGACTTTAAGATCATAACATTCCTTTATAATATTTTGTAAACCCACCTGTGCAGCTGTAATTATACTCTGCTACATATTTCAACCATCGTATAACATGCTACTTGTTATTTCAACCACATTGTATATATGCAGGTACTTACGGACCACCTAATATACATTTTTTCAAGATTTTTTAAATTGATGTAATTCTACTCCTCTCTAAGTTTTACTTATCCTATATATGGAACACACGGTAAAACTACACTTGATGTATCAGTTGAATTTTTTTAAAGCAGAAATATGTTACATTGGCATATTCAGAATTTTTAATAAATGCTAAGCTCATGCAAGTATCTAATATTTGGTGCATGCGGTGGAAGCAATTAGCTAATTATGTTTTGCCGAACATGGTAGTAGTTTTTTCCTTATATCTACCTTTTCTGTCAATGTAGGGAGATAACATGTATACAAGATTTTAAGTCAAACTAAAACCTTAGCAACAAAAAAAGATTCAGCAAAATCAGTTGAGAAGTTATTACGTGATGCGGTAACAAACAAACAGACAACTAAAATTTTATAATAGTACAAGTTTTTAACCACAACATAAACTATAATTCCACTCCATATTTTATTTCAAACACCTTGTATAAACAGCTCCTTCTAACTAACAGCTTATTATGAACATAATTCAAAGATCCTAACTGCTTACATAACACAATTTTTGCTAAGACTGTATAAATATTCTCCCCTTTTTCACCCCCTTGATATAATGAACTGTTTATAGCCCAATCAGTATTACTTTTTAGACCACCCCATATAACTAATTCCACTCTCCCTTATTTCAACCACATTGTATATATGCAGCTGCTTATAGGACACCAAATATAACTTTTTTAGATTTTTGAAATCCATTTAATTCTACTCTGCTCTAAGTTTCCAATCATACAGAACACCCGGTAAAATTACCCTCGTTATATCAATTGATTTGTGTTAAATCGAAACATGTTGCATTGGCACATTCTGAATTTTGAATAAAAGCTAAGCTGATGCCAGTATCTAATATTTTGTGCGTGCTGTGGAACCAATTGAGTAATTGTATTACCCAACATGGTAAAGTTTTTTCGCTATATCTACAGTTTCTGTCAATTTAGGGAGATAAAATGTAAACCAGATTTAAAGTCAAACTATAGGCTTTGCAACAAAAAAAGATTCAGCAAAATCAGTTCAGTAGTTCTTACGTGATGCCCGAACAAACAAACAAACAAACTTACAATTTTATACTAGTATAGATAGATAATAGAAGAAGAATATTTATAAAAGAACCGACTACAAATGACTCAAAATACAAACTAATTTGGATTATTAGTGACAGAAATTCATTATGAAAACTAACAAAACAAAAACCTATAATACTATTTAACATTTTACAAATCTTTATTTATTTATGCCCAACAATATAAGGAGCCGAATCAAAGCCATATCATCATAAGATTTATAATTTTATTTATAAAAGAACCGACTACAAATGACTTAAAATGTAAACAGTTTAAACACCGTGTGCAATCAACAGCTGTTTTCTAACATATCTTGACATTTCAATTTAGAAATATATTTATGTGATATCTGCTTTGACATTTACGAACTTTTGCCTTTACTTTTCTGATTTGCTGATGTATAGAATATTTAACGGTAGAGAAAAGTGTATGGAATCACCTCTGAATCCACCTTAATAGAAATAATACAGTTTATAATTTATTTAAAATATATTGTATGGTCTTGTCATGAACGAACTTCCTTATGATATTTTTTCAACTCTTCTTTCTCAACATTTTTTTATTGTATAAGTATAACCCTAATTCACCTCATATTGCAATCACCATGTATTTGCTGCTATTTGAACCACACTGTATAATAATGATTACACTCCACAAGATATTGTAACCACCGTGTTGTTTTTAAATCACCCGCTATGAATATAAATATTCTCCACCCTGTTGATTGTTTCTAATATTGTTTGAATCACCCTGTATAACTATATTTTTAATTCGCCCCATATTTCAACTATTCCATATATGCAACTGCTCATGGTTTACCCCATATAACAAAATTTTTCACATTTTTGAACCACCTTGTATAACTAAAATTTTACTCTACCCATTATTTTAACCACAATCTAATATCGTCACAGCGTATGCTTGAATAACAAATTATTTATAACATGTTTAGTCCTACCTGCATAACTATAATTCTACTTCACTCTTATTTCAACCACCTTGATTACGCAACTACTTATATTCCACAGAAAACAACAAGCAAGTGCTTCTTACATTTTTTCAACCCCTCTGTATAACTGTAATCATACTCCGCCCTATAATTCAACTCAAATATTATCCTAACATACTAATTTAACAATTTTTTTATTACGTTATTTGAACCAGCCTGTATGACTATAAGTCTATTCCACCTTATGTTTCAACTATCCTATATATGTAACTTCTTATGGGCCAAGTAATATAACATCTCTTTAAGATATTTTGAATAACTGTAACTTTACTCCACGCTATATTTAAACCGCGCATAATGCTTCCTGTCCGAATCTCGATACTTGCATGCATAAACACACACCTGCAACCATATAAGGTATTCAATACACTAATAGACTTTAAATTATTCAAAATGAAAACCGTCCAAACACCCTGTACGATTAATATAATTACCTTTATGACATATCTTGATATTTTAAGTTTATAGATTTGTGTGGAGACCTTTACATTTACTTTGACGTTCTGCATCTTATGCACATATTTTTCGGATTTTCTGAAAAATGATACGTTTTACGCTTATAGCATATATTATTGCCTGCAATGCACAAATATCGTGGCAAGGCTAGAAAGAGAAGGCAATAAAGAGAATATCATGTTATCTCACTTGGTATGAACTACATACTGGACGTAGCTCATTGGAAGCCGCTCGTTGCACTCTCTCTATTGTCCTCTCTCTGTAGTCTTGGCACGATAGTGTGAATTGCAGGCTAATTCCTCCAGACGAATAAGCTCTAAGGTGTTACGTCATATAAAAATATATAGCTGTTATACCAGCACCGTTGGTTGCCTCTTGATTGGGTATTTGGCAATTTGCTAAAGTAATCTATTGCGACCAGAATGTGTTTGCCTTAGTCCGGGTCTTCGGGCCCTTACCGGCTGCACAGGGGTCACATTTGCGGCACCAGGCTCCGACATCTTCAACGTAATTTACCAAGTAATTTTGTGGCCATTTGATCATGTATACATTGTTTTGTAGTCCAGTCATCGGTCACCTGCATATGAGCCTATCGCATGGGTGTCGTGGGGCTGGCAGGGAGTTAGTCGGCGTTGGCCCTCTTAATAGTAACTGACTGACTGTTTCTGGTTGTGGTATAGTCGCGTTGGCGAACTCCTAGTGGTAATCTGTCTGACAACCTCAGTTTGCAGTCACGTTGGAAATGCCCTGTACTTTTACAGCAATAACTTACACTATTGGTTCTTAGTTCCTGCTTTATCTCAATTATTTTGCTAATTTTGGACAGTACATTCTGAAGGAACTACTCTGTTTCTTTCTGACTAATGAAAACTGCTTGTACTCTTGATTTGGACGTGTTCACGATATCCTCTACTTCGACATCTAGAATAGCATTTATAAAACTTTGTGAAGGCATTTGGTCTTCAACGTCTTCTGGTAGGTTTGTGTACGCTAACTGTGTTAAACGGCTAATGTTAACAGATTTTTGTGTTTTTCTACTCTGTTACACCTAGTATATTTGATTGGCTGTCATATATTTTATTTACTTAGAGCATACACCTTCTGGTGGTAGCAGGCAATGCACAAATAGCAAAAGCAAACCATTAACATGCCATGTCTCGGTTCGTATTGGTCGCATAAACATTATACAAAACGGATTTTTTAAAAGCTACAATTTTGCTCTCTCAATTTTTTTGATCAAATGCCTATCTTTCGAGTTCATCGCAAAAAAAACCTTTAAAAAAGTCGATTTTTTCGTCGAAAAACTGTTAGTTGCAACCGCGAAAAATATTAGTTTTACGAAAAAAACGTAAATAATATTTTTTTTCCTAAAATTACTTTTTCCATCTATTCCTATAGTTAATAATGTAATAAAAAATGTCCACCCCCGAAATGGGGTGGCAACCACCCCCAATGTTTTAACGTACAGGGGCATGATGTTCCTTTGGCTATTCCCTACCTTCTGTAAATTTCAAGTAAATCCATACTGGACGAAAAAATTTCTAGCCAAAATGCTTCATTTCCTGTACTATAAGGCAAACAACCGATTAACCACTCATCTATCCTATCTATACTTCTATGTAAAATATTTACGTGAATCAATCACTTCATAAAAATGGGTCACAAGTTCTTAGTCTACATAAGTTTCTATTTATTTGGACAGAATAAGTTCAGACAAACGTAATTCACTGTGCACTTTACAACCATGGTATATAAAGGAATCGTTCTAGTATTGGCAATATAGTTCAAAATATTGCAACCTCGAATTTATGGTTTTTTATTCCTTTTTATCAGTTTAAAAGAAATTGTTTCTGTTGCGATACGGAAACATTGTTATTTATTAAATTTGTCAAACAGGATAACTTTACAGAAACTGTTCTAACTTATTAATCTTATTATATCCGACGCATATTTCTTTCACGTCTAATTTTACCAACTACAATTAATTTACATATTTAAGCGAAAGCTTGCATTGTTACGGATTTTGCTGACATAGCTAATCTATCTCAGTTCGTTCCAGAGACGACTTGAATTCCCTTTGTAAATATTACTAAACAGCCTTAGAATCGGAGAAATGCAAACAAGAAAATACAGAAATGCTTGTAGAATAAGCCGGCGTAAATGTAATTCCCTACTAACTCCTTTATATAGCAAAATTTCTCAAGGAGGTCGATATTAAATTTTAGTTACATACATTTCTATGCAAGAATTTTATTCATAATTCTTAATAAAAGATTTAATGGCATTCAGGCTCAGTTGAGGTAACTTGGAAAGGACAACGTTAAAATATACGTTTAAGTAGTAATATATTGTGATAAAATTTGAATTTTTGACTGAGTAGGCAAACATTTTTTAATGACCGCTCTTTTATTGGCAGACCTCAAAAAAGGAAGAGGCCCTAATTTCTTCTGAATACAATTTACACTCCGTTGTTTTCGGAGATACCTAAAAAGTTTTAAACAAAAAATTATAGAGTCAAGCCCCACATTTTGAAATTATTTCGTAATGTACAGAGTGTTTCATAAAGTCACAGCATACTAACGTTATGTTTTTTTATAGAGTACCCTAAACATTGTCTCGAATTTGAATTTTGCTAATTTTTTTCAATTTTATCAGATTCTACACGATATAGCCACCTTTATGTGAAAATCTCAATGAAATCGTCACCCTGTATTATTTAAAACCAACAACTGAGGGTTAATATCTCAAGGGTAGAATAATTTCGTAGTAGCCTAGTTTTGTTGTAACTCATCATGTTTTTGATATCTTTCATTTTTTATGCAGGGTGACCCAAAACTCACTACCATGATTTTCGCGATTATTTGAAATAGAACACCGTGTATTTTACATCATTTTCAAAAACTACTTACAAAATAAATGTTACAGTCTTAAAGGTATTTCGATTTTTAAAATAAAACAATATTTTTTTAATTACTAAAAGTTTCCTAGAGCTGGCCGTAGCAGACGTATTTTACAGAAGGTATTGAGTAATGTTATGTTTGTCAACTAATTGTTGGAGGTTATTAAATTTAATATTGTGAGGGTAAAACGTAGATGCTATAGTAAGGAGTAAATGATTAGTTTTTTCATGTACACTTTTTTTATCGATTAATATTGTAGACGTTTCTGCTTTCTTTAAAATTTACCAGACAACAATTTATTTGATGAGATCCAAAATCGGTGTTTAGTAATGTTAAAATGCCCAGAGTACATGTATGGCGAATGTATCGTCAGCTAAGGGCATTTGAATGTGGTCGAATTATTGGTTTAAGGGAGGTGGGATTTTTATTTCGAGAAATCGCTAGCCGCACGAACAGAAATCCAACTTCTATTATGAGATGTTATCAAACGCGTTTTGATAATACCCAAAAAATGGAGAAGATTAGGCACCAGACGTCACAGACACAAATTAATTTCAAAACCGACGCCTAGGACTTATAGCCTTAGAGACCGATTTTCGACCTCTCGAAATTTGTCTGATGAGTGGTTAGGAGAACAAGGCAATCTTGTAAATGTCCGAATGGTTTACCGCCGTATGAGGTTTTTTTGGACTGCAGTATTAGGTATCGACTCCATCTTGTGCTACCTCTGAGCATCGATGGCAACAAGTACAGTGGTGCTGAGAACGACAACATTGGAATGTGGAATGGCATCAGGTCGTCTCCTCTGATGAATCTCCATTCTGCTTGGGTGAACATGATAGCCGAAGCAGGGTTAGACACCCTCAAGGAGAAAGATGTTAACTTCAATTTGATGTTGAGCGACATATAGACCGAAAATAGGCGTTATGATGTGGGGTGCTATTGCATATAGTCTGTGTTCGAGGTAGCGCAACGTTATATTCAGGTACTAGTGGAACCGCATGTACCCCCTTACCTTAATCACATAAGTAATATACGCCACTCTGTACTCATCCTTTACGTTCAAACTCATATATAATATACTTCATTATACAATTAATCGCTATCATTTGATTTAAGAACATTTCTTTTTGAAATTCAAGTACGTTGAATTTCTTTCAATAAGTAGGTATATTGAAGTAGTTATTTATATATTTATTATCAATAAAGATTTTAACAAAAAAATCTAATATATTTTATGGCATTAACCAGTAATTTCAAATGTGAAATCGTCCATCTATGAAAATTTTACTAAGTTATTAGTTACAGGTAGGAGTATTATCACCTAGATGGCGAGACAACACATTTGTTTAATTCATTCAAGTACCTTTGATCTTTTATGTCTTCCTATTTGTATTTTTGGTTTGCTATGAATAATCTGATTATTGTGGGTACAAAAATATTAGTTGAAAGAATAAGAACGAAATACTTTGCCGTCTCAGATACCAAACTCCTGTTTTATATTTCTTGTATAGATTATAGATTCAGCCCATTTTCAAATGGTAAAGGTTAGACAAAAATAAGAATATTATTTGACTTATATTTTCTGAAGGTTAGTTGAAAAATGCCGACTGGAATTAATCTGTGCATTTCGTAATACATAAATATTGCTATTTCTATTTGAAACAACTGTTTTAATATGTTAATTAGAAACAAAAAACTTTGAGGTAAATATTAAAACTTTATGCAACAGATTTTGAAGAAGAAGCGAGTTGAATACAAAACCAGAAGAAACGGTAACACGTGGTCCATAAAGATGGTTACAATTTTTCGTTAGATTCAATACTTACTTAAAAGATCATAATTCATAATACAATTGTTTATCCGAACAATGACTACCAACAGTAGTCGTTTTTTAACATATTGTTGGAAAGCTTGTACATGGTAGATAATTACACCTTACACCATTTTCAAAATTTGTAAAATCTAGATTTCTAAACCTTTGCCGTAGTAAGGATAATATTTAATATTTTCATCCATTTCAAAACTCTGCCGGTTTGAAATAATTAGTCATTTAGGTAGTTACTTGCACCTTTTAGGTGATTTTGAAGTGGTCCTGCAATGTATCATTGAAGAGGTACTAAATCATAATTTATGTTGCTAGTTTTCTAAATTTAAGAACTACAAATTTGGAAAAAATTGCAGAATTTGGGGGTTGTTTGCATTCGTTACAATAATTTGAAAGTAAGTGTTATATATCCTTGACGAGCTTCTAAATCGTAGATTAGGCTCAGTTTTGAAAATGAACAAAATCACATAATATAGACAAACTGGGAAATTAAGGGGGTTGTTTGCACCCTTTCCAAAAATTTGAATGTAGTATTTTAAAGCTCGTAAATCGTAGATCATGCTGATATTTTTCAAAATTTATAAATCATAAAATTTGAAAAAACTGCATAATTGGAGGGTGGTTTGCATCCCTTCCAGTAACTTGAATGTTGTCGTGTAATATACCGTTGGAAAGCACGTAAATCGTAGATCATGCTGGTATTTTTCAAAATTTAATAATCATAAAATTCGAAAAAACTGCTGGGTTGTTTTCACCCCTTAGACATTTTTAGATGTTTATGTGCATTACACCAGGAAAGAGCTCGTAAATCGTAGATAATTTTAATATATTTTAAATTTAAAATTAAAATTCAATATTTTAGACAAATTTAGGGGTTGACGTTCAATACGTCAATTAAAAGCTCGTAAATAGCTCCGAATTTAAGACGCCTCACAAAATTTTTTTGTTTGGTTTTCTGAGATGGCGGTGCTAACTTTACGTAAAGTTAGCACCGCCAATAGTTTTTTGCACTTTTTCCATAGTAAATATTGAGCTCAAAAATCAATTTAGGTAAAAATCAAGAGCTCCTAAATAGCTCGTAATTCCCATATGTTTTAATTTGAGTTTCTGTAAAATCTCGGTGCTAACTTTACTGACCTAGATCATAAACGTGTTAACTGAATTTTACAAAAACTCATTTAAGCAGTAAATAATACTACATTTTACGTGAATAAATAAATATTTTGATAAATTACTGTTACATATCAGTAATTAAACCACTAATTGTTTTTGTTAACGTGCACATCTTTTAATTGATTTATATATTTATATTTGCGCATTAGGTACATAGTTCTATTATTTTGAATCTGAATAACATGACCTTTAATTTAATGTAGTTGGGCGCTACTTTTGGAGCCGAAATATTTGTAAACAATTATATCTGTGTCTCTTTCTATTTTTGTCTCATGTTTCAACCCATTTTTCGTTTGGTCGTATATGAGAGTGCCGGGTTCATTTATGTTAGTAGTCATTGGGTAATGTAGAACTTGCTGAACCTGAGTACTTTTCTACTTAACACCAACACATCATACTACTAGGATTTTAATTTTCTTTATTACAATTTGGACGCCGTACTTTTATGGAGTGTTTAAAAAATAAAAAGTGGCTTCAAAAAACTTATAAGTAACTTAACTGAAAAACAAAAAATAATATTTTTCTGCAGCAACCAGGTACTTGTTTTGAAGTCAGTACAAAATAGAACTTATAAAAATATACGTACCTAATTATTAAAAAAACACTTTCATATTTTTTCACTAACCTCGTATGAATTTAAAAAATGGAATGTGATGATATATTGTTATTCTAAATACTATTAATGCAAAAGTTTCCCATTTGGTTCCAACTTAGGTAGACAGAGAGGCGAATTGAGAAACTCCATCTCGCCAGAATTTATTGAAAATTAAAAATATTTTCCTATTTTCTTGTTGTTATTGAAAAAATATGATCCCACCACAAAATACTTCTTAATAGAAGGTAGTTTAAACTATCTAAATTAGTTTGGCCCTTTTCGAAATGTCGCAAGAATTTCATTGCTCCCTCTGTACAACTTGGTCGGCAAATCTAAAAGACTGTTTTCTTCTGCAGGGCCGAAGACTTGCCTGATATATGAAAATTACATATTTCTCAAAAACTCGTGATGTTCCTTGCATCTCAAAAATATTTTAACAAAAATGGCTCGCCGTCGTAATCGTCTATTCAGACACATCAGACACGTCACGTCGCCGTTCGATCACATCCGAGAAGACTCAGGCACAAAACATTGTTACTTGAATGTTAAGATTGTCTGATCTGTGCCCATCTGTGTCTGTGCCGTCAGTCCCGCTGCAGTCTCCGAACCGTCATGTGCTGATTTCATCTGAACGATATATTTAGTTTTGATTAACATTTTTTTCATATTTATCGGAAAATGTTGAAAATAGTTGATGATTAAAATTTCTAGATTATTATATATTATGTTAAAACAGTTTTCAATCATTTTGAAATCCAAAAAAACTTTATCTCATCGTCGATCAGTTTAAATAACCTGATAACTTTTCTTTATTTTACTCTTTTTTATCCATGCGTTATGAATCAGTTTACTTCTGTAGCAATTGTCCGAAAACGCCAAAATCCCCCATATCCCTACTAATATTATTTGTAAAGCTTTCACGCCAAAACTACTCAACCGATTGTTCTGAAACACACATTCTTAGAGATATTAGAAAGGACAGGATACTTTTTAATAAAAAAAATATTTGTTAGGGAGGGTAAAAAAATATTTTGGCAGACACTTAGAGCATTTACTTTCTAGAGATAGCCTGCAATGCACAAATGTCGTGGTAAGACTAAGGAGAGAGAGGGCAATAGAGAGGACAAGAGGCTATTTCACTCGGTTGGGAGCTGCTTCCAATAAAGCATGTTGTTCATTGGCTGCGTCCACCGACCATCCACCCACTAAGTGAAATAGCCTCTTACTGTCTCTATCGCACTCTCTTTCTAGCGTTGCCACGATTTTATGCTTGCCAGGCTATATCTAAATGGTAAATGATCTAAGGGCAGACATAATTGTATGTCAAAAATTTGAGAATCTAGCAACTTCAACGCCAATAGAGTATATATAAGTATAAGTATATTACCGACGGTCAAATTTTATCTTACTGACTATAGCTTCAGCTGTTTAGAATTTTTGTATATTTAATGTTATTTTGTTCTGTCACTTAAGACAACGAATATAGAACCTTATAGAAGCGCACGTCTTATGGAGAGAACGTCCTTTGTTTACATTCGGTTTGTTATGTAAACATGTATGTTACGCGCTCGGTAGAGGCGCTGGTGTCTCATTTTAATGCGACTGGTGTATATTATCTTAACGAAATATCACAATATATATATATTGATAAATAGTAACACTGACAACAGCTAGAAGGAAAATTAGAACGATCGATTGCAAAACTAAAAATAGCTAATTTAAAATGAAAAGCTGATATAAATAAACAGTTACGACATACAGCAAATTAATAACATAAAAATTATATTAGGTTTTCTAAAAACAGTTATCTAATCACCTGTTGTTATTTAGACAACAAGTAGTAACTAGATTCGGATGGGTAGAAGAACCAATTGTATGTAAATTTTAAAATTGATTTAAATTAACGATTTAGCTAAAGTTACAAGTGAAGCATTCGTTTTATGTTGATGCCAATACAGCATTTGAGTTACCTTGAGAAAGGGGTGACCTCCGCCATTGTTTTTTGATGGGGGTATTTTGTAATATATCTTTTCAAAAGGCATCAAAAGCTGTTTAAAATGTCATTTGTTTTTTTTATTTGAGGTACGTGTTACCCAGAAATTGAAGTTATAATTTTTTATTGAACTTCTGTCAAAAACTTGGCTTCTGGAGACAAAAATTGTTTGTATATTAACAATTATTACCAATCAGTGCTATTCTATTCTTTTGGCTTGATGGAGATTTTAAAAACTGTCTTTCTTATTGTGGAGGTGGAAATTATTATATTGTATTTTATAATGTCAACGGTAGAGAGGCACTTCTTAGTTACAATCTAGAATTAATTACAAAGTTTCTGCAAATTGGTTCAGGAGCCAAAAAAGGAAAATAATTCAAAATTGATAAGAAAAGAAGAAGTAGAACTAATTTTTCTGGCCAAGTTTTCATCGATCGTTTCACGGACCACAAAGAAAAATCTGGTATAGAAAATTCTAATGTTTGATGATAACCATAACCAGTTTTTACAGTTTTGTGAAATAGTGTCCGAACTAATAATAATTAATACCCACTAATTTTTTAAAATTTGCTTTTCAGATGTATGTTCAGTTTTCCTAAATGGGGCTGTCAGTCGACCGAATACTTACGTTACTGGTCCGACATTGACATTATGTTTATGTATGTACATACGTATCTACACTTCTTGCAGAAAGCCTTCAATAGGACTCTGCTCGAATTTATCCAAAACAGCCAATATTACAATGAAGAAAATTCTATTTTTCAATAATTGGAACTTCCAATTATGCATTAACTGTACGGAGATTTTTGGATGAAACGTTTTGTGTAAGTTGAATTCAGATGGAATCCGTTATCATATGATCTGCGAGTTCACCTCATTGATCTCCCCTGATTGATCTTCCCTTCATATCATTTTGTGGGGTTATCTTAGATCAACAATTTGAGTCATCCATCATTACTTCTTTGAAGATTTACATAACTCAGGTATCATTATATTACATCAGAATTTCCTTATAACGCCCGAACATTTAGAACAACTGTTATACTTGTATTTAAATGAAAGCGGACATTTTCAATATCTTATGCGATACGTTATAAAAATGAACTAATAACATTCTTTAAAAAATTAAATTTTTCAACTATGCGTAGTTGTAATTAAAGAATTGTAAAGATATATCCCTTACCATTTAAAGAACTAAAGGTAGGGACCACCTAAGCGAAGGGGATGGCAAACATATCCCACTGTTTCCTTTTTATTGTCGCATTGAAACGTAAACCTTGTGGTACTGGTTTCTATGAGTAGACTTCATAAATTATGACTATTGTTGATTAGTAATCAAATAAAATGTATCATGTAAGAAAATCAATTTAATCTGTTTAATTCACAAATCACGATAATTATGTTAACAAACTGCATGCATGATTTAGCGAAGAATGTGAAACCAATTCGACTAGTTAAGGGGTGGGTTGCATCATGTATGGGTTGTTTAGGAAATACTCTTGCCCTTTGAATAGTTGTTTAAACTATCGCTCGTTAATCGAGATCGATTTATATACGGTTATAACAATGCAATTTTGTAATACTACACCTATAATCCAACATTTTATTGCTGTTATTTCAATATTATAATACATAAGTATTTATTAATTTGATTAGCTATATAAATATTGAAGAACATCTAGCGAACAAATTATTTCCCAAACCGACAGTCGCGTGGTGGCACCCATCGTTTTACAGGTCGAAATTAACTTAGAGCAACACTTCCTAGAGATAGCCTGCAGTGCATAAATATCGTTCTAAGGCTAGAAAGAGAGGGCAATAGAGAGGGTAAGAGGCTATTTCACTCGATTGAGAACTGTATCCAATGAGCTTATTGGCTGCACCTAAAAGAAGAGTGTTGTCAATGTAACGGCTAAAAACCTAAAAATAATCATAACAAAATACAACTATAGCAAATAAATAACACATTCAATGTTGTTAGGTACCTATCCAGGAAATAAAAAATGTAAACATTAAAAAGTGCTCATTCTGTACAAATTAATTACCTACCAATCTAGTATATTTTTGAAGTCGGTGCCAAGCAAATCTAAAATCCTTTATTTCCTACTTATCTACTACTTCATCAAACTTGATTGTTGTGTATAAACGCACGAAATAGCAGTTTAGAGTTTGACATGTGTTGTCACTGAATTTTCTATTAGGCCGGGAGAATGTGACAACCAAAAGCACCGTCTTCGCAAAATGGAAAAATTTTCATTTAAACAGGTATTTGCCTGGTATACAAACAAAACGAGCTTGGTACTCATTGATTTAAGGAGCCGAAAATACTAAGTTTTACGACCTAGAGGCTTGAGATGTACATAGAGAATTTTCAAATTCGCAATTAAAACTTTCAGTGCCATAATTCCCGCACTATTACGTTGAAATTAAAATATTTATGAGGAAATGTACGTTATGTCATTTCGATGAAATTTTTGATAAGAATTTTGGTATTTTCGTCGATTTTATGCAAAACTGCAAGTTGCACGTCACAGAAAAGGAAGATCCCTAGGTGATCTAGGGATCTTAATTAATAATATAATAATAATTAATAATAGATTAAACGTTAAAAAACTATACACATCCATAAGGAGTTTTCGAAAAATCGACCAATATGTTAGGGATATTGGTCGATTTCCATGCACGCATGTGTTCATTCGCAAATTTCATCACTTTACCAATAGAATTATTTTCCAAAATTTGAAGTTTCACCAATTCGGGTATATACTTTATTAAACAAGACTATATTCATTCAAAACGGTTCACCACAAGAGAAGAAATCAGGTAACATACATACAAAAAAAAATACGCGACGAAGTCGGTTAAAAATACAAACCACCTAAATTATAAAATTTTAACAACAATAATCAATAGCTATCAGAAGATTTCAGCATCAACCTAATTTTAGTTGACAAATTGCATATTACAAAGTATTGAGAGTAGCTGTTTGCGTACTTACGAGAGTTGAGGAATTTCAAAATGAAACTAAGTTAATTAAGTTTCAGAAAATTTTTGGTAGGTAGATGAAGTTGTTTATTACCCTTATTTTTTTACTTTGTAGGTAATTAATTTTAATATCAAGTTTTAAGATCAATGGCTGATGTGTTGAATGATTTTTTTCGTTGAGTCGAATGCGTAAAAGATATTATTGTTTTTTTTAGGAATTATCTCGTCAAGCAATCTGGCAAACCTGCATGATTTTTTAAAATCTGCACCGGTTTGTACGGTTGCATAACACATAAGTCTTGTCGATTTTTAAGTTGATTCTTATTGGTAGAAAATGAGCGGATAATGGCCGTGGTTTCTGAACTTGGCACCACTCACATTATACGCACTCTGGTCCTTTCTATTGCCATCTCTTTTTATCCTTGACACGATATGTGTGCAATGTAGGCTACCTCCAGGAGGCGTATGCTCTAAGGCAATTAATGGCGGCCGACCGATAACTAAAACTACACCGATCTCTCTATTTTCGTAATCTAGGATACGTACTATGACACAGACGACAACGAATCTGTCATCTGCGTGCTGACTGATATCACTCGTCATCTGTAAATTTTAGAGAGAGGTCAATTCGCGAAACGTCAACATTGAAGATGTTCGCGAACAAAAAGTTAATTTTAATAACTGAGAATGTGATAATTTGATGAGTACCGTCTCATATGGTAAAACATTAAACTCTCAGAAGTTTATTGTTCGCAGAGAACGAATCGTTGTCAAATAAAGTAAATATCTGACGATAAATTCAGGTTAGTGAAGTTTTTTTAAATTATATTGTTTACATACACATAAATGGTATTATGAAGCTACAGATAAAGAAGCGTTTTCAGTTCAAAAAGTAGAACAAACTATTTATTTCCTCATACTAACACGAACATCCCGGGTTTCAGTTATAACTGTACATAGGTGAGGAATTGATTATTTTATCTGTGCAAGAATTTATTGTCTGAAAAATTGTTAAATACTCAAATGTAAGATGTAATATTCATTCAATTCAATACCCCATGAGTTATTTGTTTGTCTTCCAAAAACATTTAAAAACTGGATGCCTTAGAAGCTGTACATTTTGAGAATTGTTTTAACTATTTACAGTTAGCGCGACAATGTTAACTCTAATAAGCAAAAAAAGTTCTTTAATGAGAATTTTTTGTTTCCTGCTCATTGATGTGCATGAGTAAATATGAAAGCGAATTATCCCATCATGCTTCACAAAAACATTTAAATTTCTTGGAAATGACATATTGTTACATAATTAAAAAACAATGGTATAAAACATTAACTTGACTGAATATTGGATGAACACAATTTTCATTCAGTAATTAAAAGTGAGTTGTAGCAATCAATTACAAAAGATAGTTGCTTGGTATTCCATAGTTAATGTTTTGATTACCATTAGATTAATAGTCCTCTCATAATTTATTCAATTCAAATCTCTCAAATTGAATATATTATTTTGTTATATACAAATATACCTACATTATAATTATTAAAACAGTTAAAACTATTAAAATAAGATACCTAGTAGCAGTATTTAAAATATTACCATTAAGTGTACTCTATATTAGTTGAGTGTGAACACAGAAAATAAAATAATTTGAAAAGATAATTAAAAAAATATGTGCAGAAATTAATTACTAGGCTGTTATGTTTTACTCATTTTTATGACTTTATTACTAGGTTCACCTTTTTCTAGAGATTTATAATCTGTAAGTAATTCTTTAACATTACTGGTTGTCCAGATTCTCAATGAGAGAAATAGACTTGAGATACTTGATATTATATAATCTGATTATCATAAACATTACATATAATTTCCTCTCATTAATATTTAAGTTTTAACACTACAAGTTGCAGCCCTCCTATCCCTTTTCATTCTCTGAACACACACCAAAATTCAATTGCCTAATACCTTTGCTTAATCTATGACAGCACAGAGAAACGGAACCAATCTTGAAATTATGATTTCCTCAAGGACTAAATAACTATACACATACCATCCTTCAGATAATATTGTTTTATATGCCTGTCTGATCAACATATTATGTTTGGGAAAATATCTCATGAAATTTAAATCTTGTGAATCTGTACATTAGTAGTGTTCATAGATCTGTTCTTGATACTAATATTTTAAATTGATGTTTTCTGAAAGATAATTGTTGCATCTCTAGTTTGTATTTTTAAAATTTCTTGGGAATAACACTACAATTAATAGGAAGGTATATTACAAATACTCCAAACTCTGAAACATTTGGATAATGTCATATTAAATCTATTGCTTGTCTGTGATAGCAAGTATATTCAGGACTTTCAGGAGCTGCCACAACCAACAGTTATAGGGAGGTTGCTCCTCTTTCAAAATTATTTTGAATACCTATCTTTGAGTAATTAAAGACCTTGTCAACAGTTTGTTTCATTTTCATATTTTTCTGTTTTAAGAGATTTGTATAATGACTTATGATTTGGTGGGAGGTCATGACCCCTATAACACCCCTCGGACCACCGAGGTATATTCCATTTTTGCAAATCATCTTTAGCCTGCTGCACTAGATCATCTGTGTACAGTAGTAAGATTTGTCAGTGCATATTCAATTGTTTTATGGTGTCTCCATATGTCGATTGTTTAATGGTAACTAGAGTTGTTTTCATAGGCGCACCACCACCCTCCGAAATTATGCAAAATTCTAAAATTCTAATCCTTACAGATTTAGAACTACTATACAAAGGATTATTAATGAAATATAAGTATTAAGTAAAGTCTTTTTTTGTCAAGCGTTTTTTTTAAAACATCGGCTGATTCCAAGCTAATAAACAATTTAATTTACAATTTCCTATTCCCAAAAAAACAATGAACTTTACCCCAAATTTTCATGAAAAAATATCGGAGGTAATACCGCAGTTTTATCGTCAATGACAGACAGGGGCGTACCCAGCTTTTGGTTTAGGGAGGGGCAAAACTGAAACAAAATTGTTCTAGAGAGAGGCAAATCGGAAAAAAAATCTCCTAGAGAAAGGGACAACTTACAACATTTTTTGGACCAGGTCAGCAAATTTATGGGAAGCTTTTAAGGCTACTGGCAGGTTTTTCAGGTCCATGGGGGGCTTTCCCAATTGAAGGTTTTTTTTCACTTCTGGTTCACGCCAAATCAAAATACAATAAACTTTCGTTCAAGTGTGTATCAATTTACCACAAAAAATTATCTGTTCACGCCAAGAGTCATTCCAACAAAAATTTAAGATGTTTTTTAGACTTTAAAGGCAAGTAAAAGGCCAAAATCGATTTGCATTTGTTTACTCTATTTAACGTAAACATATCAGATAATACTTACAATACTTAGTAGAACAAAACTATCGTCATAAACATTAACTTATGCATAATGTGTGTACACGTATATGTTTAACTTTTGCAATATTTTGATGAATATTCATTGATGGTAGTTTGCCTAGTTTTCTTCTTAACAATGCAACTGCAGGTACGAAAGAATATCAGCTTTGTTTCAACTATCTAAAATACAATAGTTTTTACATTCTTCTGAAGTCGCGTTTTAACGACATTATTTTTGAATTAATTCTGGATGGTTTTTATTGTTTCCTAGTACAGTTTGTCGCACAAAAGATTTGTAAAAACGTTATATGTCTCTTGAGATTTCTACTGTCACCTGGTCACCAGTTGTTAACTTAAAATATTATACAAATGTTTCTTGATCTGTTAGGCATAAATGCAAAATTTTTAATAGTACCAAGTTTCAATATTATATATTGTTTGTATACTTCTATAGTGTACTTTACACGCGAATTCTCCCAGGGCTAAGATGAAATTGGTTCATTTGGCTCGACTGGTTCCCGCATGGATAGTATAATTCCGATCGGGATTACCATAATTAAAGGGGAGACGGCAGTGTTACAACATTTAATTTTTTCACCACTAAAAAAGGTATTATTAACGAAATTAGTAATTTGCAACAAACTTATTTCTCCAAATAATCATGCCGGCAAAAACATTCCCGGAATGCACGATAGTTGGTGAAAAAAGTGCCGAAAACGTCCAGTCCTCTAGAAAGTCCAACTTCAAAAAAACACAAAAGTTACAAAACTAAAAAGCAAAAAACATTTTTCTGCAACATTTAAATACTTGATTTCTGAATGATTGTTAAGGATTAATTAAGTCTAATCTTTTTCTTGGGGCATATCAAATGGTTGATAGTTAAATGTTCTTACCGAGACCCCACTTTTCAAAACTTTTGTTAAGTCTAAGTAAAGATCGCTCTTTTAAGGCCAATATTCATAAACATTATTAAATATATTTTACGGTACTGTAACGAAAATATAAAGTGCTTTCAAAAAAATGTTTTATATCCAATCAAATTATAAGGTTTAATACGGTACGTTCTGCAAAATAGTTATTTAAATTGCAATATCTACTTAACGGACAATATTGATGTTGACCTCCATGTCGTAATCTACTATTAAGGAAAGCGCACATCCAAACTAGACTGGACTTGACCTGAGTACCGGTACACCGGACCGGACCAGAGTGATGGTAATGCACTCCGGCACCAGACCGGACCAGATAACAGAACCAATTTTCAGAGAGAATTGTCCATCTCGGCACTTACTTTATGGTCTTAGTTGTTATAATGATTTCGATTTCTGTAAAAAAACTTGATTGTCATGGTAGCTGATGAAAGGAATTTCAAATTTCACAATTTTATGAAACTAACTGATAAGCATTTTGTAAACTGAATCAGCAAAATTTTTGATATTCATAATATTAGGTGCCAAAATATAGTGACACCAACTTCTGAAGGAACATTGCCACTGGCGGATCCAGAGGGAGCTAGGGGGCTGAATCCTCCCCCCAATCATCTGAGTGATATGCTTTTTTAGTGTTTATTTTGCTAAAAATGCTAAAACCAACCTTCAGTGACATCAAGCCCCCCCCAAAAAATGACAATCCTGGATCCGCCACTGACCATTGAACTTATGCTTGAGATAAGTAAATAAAACATATTTTATTAATGACATATCACACATTTTTATTCATTATTTGCTTATTTACGATATATTTACAATTGCCACTATTGTAAAATACCCGAAATGGAAGCGGAAAGTCCCAGACGAGTGGAGAGGAGAACCTGATTCTGGTCACGCTCCAACCTAAACGAATCGCCACCGGAGTCGGAAAGAAGCTCAAATCCGGTCAAGTCTGGGCCCCGATTCTTGAAACTATTCGACGGCTCTACCACTCGACTTGGGACGTATGTCGTATGAAATCTGACATAAATGAAGTTTAATATATGGTTTAAACTTCATTTACCTCAACTTTTCATGCGACTTACGTCGAAAGTCGTATAGTAGAGTTGTCGAATGGTTCGAGAATCGGGCCCCTGTTCTGGTCCCAGTGCCACCGCTCTATGAGTTGGGCCGCTCCGCTACACCAGTTAAGTCCAGTCAAGTATTGGTGTGCGCCTTCCTTTAGCCTTTTCTCTGAGAAAAATGCTGCGCGAAAAAATTATATAAAAAAAATAAATAATAAAACACTGTGATTGTCTACAATTTTTCATTGATTTAATTCTATAATTTGCCCCCCAAAATTTATATTAACGATTTCTCCTTATTTTTCCTGTAAAGTTCGGGCAATGTTCTATATTTCCTACTTTTTTCAAAATTTTAGGTTCAGTAGTTTCGGAGATCAGGGGGGGAACGGTCGATTTTTTTAGTTTTTCACCCCAGATGTATCCCTTAAATGAAAATTTCTTCTTTTACGATATGTACTCCTCATCGGGTCACCAAAATATACATTGATACCAAATTTCAACCTCTTCCGTTCCGTAGTTTAGGAGAAAATTGCTGTGATGTGACAGAGGCAGAAATCCTGAGTGATATTATAAGGGTATCAGTATATTGTATATACGGAACCTTAAAAATAGTTAAATTAACAAATGCATTTTTAATCAATATTTTTTTATATCATAATATTTTTTGATCCTTCAAGTCATAAAAAAATTAATTTTCTCATAAACAATGGATTTGTTTATAACAATAGAAGTAACAAATTAAAAAATATATTTTCAGGTGGCGCTTAATGATAAAAAAACAAAATAATTAACATTTTAAAAAATTACAAACGCTTTATTGATATTATTCATTTGTCAATGCAGTAGATTGTTGATAAGTAAGTGGAAAATTAATAATTTTCTATTTTTTCAACGGGAATCTATTTTTTTCATTTCTTGAGAACAACTGTACGAAGCAAAAAAAATTTAGCTGTTTAGTTTAATAATTACTAAGGTTTTTATGTTAACTTCCAATTTTAAAAATGTTGTTAATTAATAAATGCATAAAACATGGAAAAATACAAATATTTTTTTACGCGCGGATTATTGTTTGTTAACCTAGTCCAAAGGTGCGTACTTTTTTTCATTCCTTAATATTCATATTTAATATGTTTAAATAATTTTTTTGTTTACCGTGTCTGAATGACGTGGCGCCAGTAAACGCCAGACACGCCGTTTTAACAATAACTTTAGGGCTCTGTTACAATTATTAATATTGGAGACATGGTTTCGGGAGTTGGACTTTTGTTTATAAAATTTTCTTCTGTTTTTAAAAACTTTTTTGCAATTTCAAAAATCTGTTATCGGTTTTGAGATTTTTCATAAAAACGAAAGCACTCTTTTTTTTTCGCTACATTTCAACTTTTTCAAAAAGACGGCGACCCGAATCGAATGACACCAAAATTATAATTTTCCGAGAACTCTTAACAGGATTTCACCAAAATGGCTCTTGTAGACTAGACTATATGGTTCATAAGCAATTACTTAAGTGATGGCATAAGCGGTTTGTTGTTAAATTTTGTCACTTAAACATCACTATTGGCTGGTTTATTATACTGTTTTTGCCGGTCTAGCTAGTTGCAAACCTCAAAAATGAATCGTGAACATGGAATTAAAGCGTCCGAACCTTACTGATATTGTTATTAAAACGCCGAGTGAAGAGAAAGCGATGGACAAAGAAGTGGCTTGAAGAACTAGTCATAAACGAATCTTAATTACTACTGCCGCATGTCTGAAGACTGTTTCGAGTGAAAAATTGTAGGTTCTGTCTTATAGTTCAACCATAAGGGATTTCTTTTTTTCCTTACATCATCAGTTTTTGCATTATGTTTATTTTTTGTTTCATAAATTAACAATTTCTGTTTATTAGAATACCTACTGTTTCTTGAAGAGTTTCTGTTTGTGGTTTGATTGGGGAATAATACCATAGCTGAGAGAAAATAGTCCATATTCCAAAAAATCCAAATGTGTCACTTATAATTTGAATTTGTTGTCAGTGGCATTATAAGAATGTAATGACAAGAAAATCCAATCAAGACTTTGAAAGAGTTGGATATTTTGAAATATACAAAGTGTGATGTTATTTTCCAATCAAAATATAAAAAATAAAACGTGTGGTTGTATGAAACCTCGATGCAATACAGTCTATAAACCTATTCTGTAACGTATGCCATATGATATATCTTGTTCGAATCAACCGAATAGACACCGATTAACATTTGTTACTCGAATAATTTGGAACATCCAATATTCGATGTCAATATTATATATATACCTATCTTGTGGCCATAATGCAAATGCCCTATGTCGTATATATTCGAATATAAGTGAAACAGATTGATAATTTTTAATTCCTTAGAGGTTGTACCTTCTGGAGATAGCCTGCAGTGCACAAATGTCCTGGTAAGACCAAAGAGAGAGGGCAAGAGGCTATTTCACTCGGTTGGGATCTGCTTCCAATGAAATACGCTCAGCATGTTGTTCATTGGCTGCTTCCACCCACCAAGTGAAATAGTCTGTTACTGTCTCTATCGCCCTTTCTTTCTAGCCTAGTTTTAATTCGAATATTATTCGGGTATCCCATATTTGATGTCATTAAGGACTATATATATATTCAAATATAATTGAAACAGATTGATACATTTTAATTCGAATATTATTCAGGCATCGGGCATCTAATACTTGATGTCATTAAGTGCTATATACCCATTCTGTGGCCATACAACAAATACCTTAAGTCGTATATATTCAAACATAACTTAAGCAGATTGATAAGTTTTAATTCTAATATTATTCGGGCATCCAATATTCGATGTCAATACGGTCAATGCATCCATTCTGTGACCATACAACATTTTATCCTATGTCACGTCAAACGAATAATATTCAGATGATTTATAAATATTCAGAACACACCGAACGTTTCAGCATGCAGATGATCAGTTATTCGTCATTCGAATATTTCCATCACTTAATTTACCTCAGTACAGTAATCAAAACACTACTGCGGAGCATTTGCACAAATAATTAAGAATATAAATGCTACACGGTCAGCTAATGCGAGCAATGCCGAACATTTCAGAATTCAGATGATCAGTTATTCGTCATTCGAATATTTCCATCACTTAATTTACCTCAGTACAGTAATCAAAACACTACTGCGGAGCATTTGCACAAATAATTAAGAATATAAATGCTACACGGTCAGCTAATGCGAGCAATGCCGAACATTTCAGCATTCAGATGATCGGTTATTCGTCATTCGAATATTTCCATCACTTAATTTACCTCAGTACAGTAATCAAAACACTACTGCGGAGCATTTGCACAAATAATTAAGAATATAAATGCTACACGGTCAGCTAATGCGAGCAATGCCGAACATTTCAGCATTCAGATGATCAGTTATTCGTCATTCGAATATTTCCATCACTTAATTTACCTCAGTACAGTAATCAAAACACTACTGCGGAGCATTTGCACAAATAATTAAGAATATAAATGCTACACGGTCAGCTAATGCGAGCAATGCCGAACATTTCAGCATTCAGATGATCGGTTATTCGTCATTCGAATATTTCCATCACTTAATTTACCTCAGTACAGTAATCAAAACACTACTGCGGAGCATTTGCACAAATAATTAAGAATATAAATGCTACACGGTCAGCTAATGCGAGCAATGCCGAACATTTCAGCATTCAGATGATCGGTTATTCGTCATTCGAATATTTCCATCACTTAATTTACCTCAGTACAGTAATCAAAACACTACTGCGGAGCATTTGCACAAATAATTAAGAATATAAATGCTACACGGTCAGCTAATGCGAGCAATGGGCGCTGCCGGCCCTTGATCCGCCCTAAAGCGACATGTATAGAACGTATAATGCTCTTCCCGTGCAAACAAAAATTATTCCTACTAGACATTTATTTAAACGCAAGTTGAAATTATTTTTAACTGAAAAGTGCTTTTATAAAATAAGTGACTTTATTAACATATAAGTCTGCATTAAAATCACTGTTTCCTGTTTTATATCTTTATTTTATTTATATATTTACAATTTTACACAAATGTATGTACTTTTATTTTCATGTATCCATGTAAAAAACTGACTTTTTCCATATGGTTTATAACTGTCAAAAGGAAATAAATATATCCCGACTTGACCATACAATGTACGGCATCACACTCCCTCTAAGGCACGCTATGAGTGCCTTTAGGGGAAAATTCACTAAACCCCAGATATCCTGGATATCAAAAGGGTTTAGCTCTGTGGGAGCCCTTGCCAGGTTTTCAGGCCCGTGGTTGGAGTCGTAGCGGCAGTTTCCCATGAATTTCCTGACCGTCCGGGCTGTCCCTAACAAGACGGCGTTTTGCATTTGTTTGTAAAGATGTTCGTCCAGACCGAGGTATTTTAGATTGTTTAATAGATGTTTTGGGGCTAGTCCTGTCGTTGACATAACAATTGTACAGTTCGTGTGTTGTTCATGTTCCACTGAGTCTTTATTTGAAATTCCAAATCTCTATATTTGGTTATTTTCTCAGCCTGCTTGATATTTATATTATTGTTGTTGGGGATTGCTATGTCAATTAAAGTTGTTTTCCGAGAGACTTTATCTACCAAAACTATCTCTGGTCTATTGTGAGCAACAGACCGATCGGTCAGTATCGTGCGGTCCCAGTACAGCTTGTAGTTGATATTTTCTAAAACAGATTCTGGTTTGTATTTATAGTATGGTAATCTTACCGACTGTGATAATTCATGTTTCAGTGCTAGTTCCTGGTGAAGTATTTTTGCCACAGCATCGTGTCGTTCTTTGTATTCAGTTGCAGCGAACGCTTGACAACCTCCTGTGATATGCTGGATAGATTCAGATGTTTGGCAACCGTACCTGCATCTATCGTTGTTAATAGAAGGGTCTTTAACGATGTACTTTAGGTAGTTCTTAGTTGGAATTACTTGATCTTGAATTGCCAATATAAAGCCTTCCGTTTCAGGGAACATATGACCAGAGATCAACCAGTAGTTCGACGCTGCACTGTCGACATAATCTTAGTTGACGTCATTTATATGTCTTCCATGAAGGGGCTTCTCTTTCCATTTCAGCAGTTTCTGATCTGTGGTCTGGTGGTGTAATTGGACATGTTGTTGTGTCAGTCGCAGTGGTGTTGAGTCATCAACCTGGCACATGACTCTATCTAGATCAGAAAATTCTGCGAGTTTCTGGAAATGACTACGCAAAATAGAAATTTGTTGATCTAATAGTTTACTTAGATCTGTCAATCCTCTTCCTCCTTCATACCATGGCAAAGTTGTACGTTCGACAGAGCTCTTTGGATGGTGATTTTTAGCTTTTGTTAGTAAAACTCGAACTTTTCGTTGTAATTGTTCAATGTCAGTCTTCCACCAATTAACTATACCGAAAGAGTAACTGAGCACTGAACACGCATAGGTGTTAATAGCCTGAAACAGATTTTTACTGTTTAGTTTATATATCCGACTTGACCATACAATGTATGGCATCACACTCCTTCTAAGGCACGCAATGAGTGCCTTTAGGGGGAAATTCACTAAACCCCAGATATCCTAGATATCAAAAGGGTTTAGCTCTGTGGGAGCCCTTGCCAGGTTTTCAGGCCCGACTTATATATTACTATTATTATTATTATTATGTGATAGACGGACGAAAAAATTTGAGGCCATTTAAAAAATGTTTCACTTTGAAAGCACCCAGAAGATTACGCAGATAAGTGTCGACACTGGCGCTAAATCAAATATATTTGAAAACATTAAGAAATACATTTGATCAAATAATTTGATAAATATGCTGGTTTATTTACTGTTGTTAAAGAATATTATTTAGAATGGAAAGGTTTTACAAGTATTTTACATTTACATTCACGTGTGCAAACTGTAAAATGCTTTTGTTTTGCCTAAATGAATCTATTGTTTATTTTTTTAGCATATCGAGCTCCTTCAAAGATGTCCTGAAGAATAAAATCAGCAAATGTCATGCAGTTGTCCCGACCGTTTCGTGGGGGCTTCAAAAAGGCCTTTAGCTTTATGTGCTTCCTGCTATGTGTGTACCTCTTAGTCAATTGCTTCATAAGTTTGTCCAGTCCGAATTTGTCTCCGAAAATGATTACCGACGAAAAATATTTTGTCGGCAAAAATAATCAAATTTATAAGTACAATAGGAATATGCCGCTTATCTTTATTGGAGGAGTACCAAGATCAGGTACGACTTTGATGAGAGCCATGTTGGATGCACATCCAGATATTAGGTAAGTAAACACACAGTTATCAGATTTTATTATTATTATATTTATTTAACTGAAAATGCGAATTATGAGATCACAAAATATTTACAGACTTATTCCTGCAATATTAAGTCTCAGTTCCATTTCAAAACCTAAAGAAAAAAAACATGAGAAGTGAAAGCGTCATCTGGATTTTTTAATTCTTACTTTAGATTCGTAACTATGCTCTTTCGGTTCAAATATATAATCTGTGTGTATGTCATCAAATCTCAGTTAAAATTGACCCATTTATGGGTGCTCAGTTGCAATATTATGGTATATAGAGCTGTACGAACTCAATAATGCAACGGCACCTAATTTGGGTTGTTTAATTTGTTTTGCCAAGTACTCTGATCATAAATGGTTTCCAGGTTCTCCAGATAGAGCTGAAACAAGGCCGCAGAAGCTCAACAAAAGTATATTTTAAAATAATTCAATTAAGTACGAGTTAGTTTCTAATGCCCCCCTCCCTCCTTCTCAAAATTAATAGCTGGAGGAGCATTATTTATCCCGTTAGCCCCTGTATTCTTGTATTGTAGGGTTAGTAGTTTCGAAGGTAAAGGGGAAAATTTTGGAGTTTAGTAGATTTTTATTACTACCTTTGAACAAATTTTATTTGGTATATTATATAGCGCGCTTGAAAATATTTTAATTGTTGATTTTTCGTTTGATTTTAATATTTGCGCAAAATTAATATTAGGATGAGTGATGTCTATTTTTTCAAAATTGTGTGCTTTGCCGTTTCGAAGATATATATATTTCCTAAGAACTTTGGGTAAAACCCTTTTATCCCCTTTTTTCAAAATTTGAAGCGTATGACATGCACACATCTTAAATAAACATTCAGCATTCAGGTTTTCAGCATTCTATTGTATTAAAAAATAAATCAAAACGTAAAATCATTTTTCCCGCCATCTAGGAACGATACAGTCCATGCCCATCTTCTTTTGTTATTAATACGAGGCTTTGGTTTCACGATACTTATTTAAATAGTTTCACATGTGTCTCGTCCCTTACTAACTGCCCCAATTCATATTTTCTTCACCTTCCTTTTATTGCTCAGAAAAATAACCCCATATAAACAGTAATTTTTTGAGAATTTTTACCGCGAAAGCCTTTGTACTCTGATACATTTACACACTATTCTTGTCTGTGGCCTCAATCATAAAAACCACAGTAGACGAGCCTTATCTCAAGTAAAATAAATAAACAATTTGTTTGATATTTAAATAACCCTGAAATAATTCTAACATTTGTGGTAAAATCCTGGGTAAATTAGAGAAAACGTTTTAAAATAATATTTTATAGCTAAAATAATGATAACGAATGGAATAATTTATGAACCACAAATAATAATAACGCAGGATTTTCCAGGAGACACATTTATGAGTCTTATCTTGATAAAATAATACATTTACATGAAATCAAATAAATACATTTTTATAAACAAAAACGAACTTCAAAGAAATTAACTTAACTAAAAAGCTAAAAAAAACTGCAACAATTAAATACTTTTTCTGAAGTTGTGGCAAGTTAAATTGGAAATGATTTGGGAGCCTCCCCTCCCCCAAGTCCTCGAAGAATCGAAACTCTCATAATAAAAACTTTTGAAGATAGGTGCAATAAATTGATTATATTTCAGAAACTAAGTATTCAAGTATTTGTTCCAAGGGCAAACTGCCAAAATCTGTCATAATAATTAATTTTGAGCATGATTATCTTTTTAGGGTTCCGTATAATATCACTCCGGATTTCTGCCTCTGTCACATCACAGCAATTTTCTCCTAAACTACTGGACGGAAGAGGTTGAAATTTGGTACCAATGTATAGTTTGGTGACCCGATCAGGAGTACATATCGTAAAAGAAGAAATTTTGATTTTAGGGGTACTTCTGGGGGGGAAAACTAAAAAAATCGACCATTCCCCCCCTGATCCCCGAAACTACTGAGCCTAAAAATTGAAAAAAAGGAAATATAAAATGTTGCCCGAACTTTACAGGAAAAATAAAGAGAAACCATTAATATTAATTTTAGGGAGAAAATTATAGAATTAAATGAGAATTTAAAAATAAAAAAATTCAAACGCATCATGTAATACATCAAATGAAAGGTCCCATTCTGAGGAACACAAATATATATTTTTTTCATATTAAAAAAAATTAGTTAAAAAGATATTAACGAAAATATACCAAAATTTACCCATTCCCCCCTCCCCCTTATCTCCGAAACTATAAAACGTAAAGTTTTGAAAAAAATTAGAGGTATAGGATCTGACCTGAAGTTTACTGGAAAAATAAGGAGAAACTTCTACTTTTAATTTTGGGGCCAAATTACCGAATTAAATGGAAAATATAAAATTAAAATTGTTTCTAACGCACCATGTTATATATCAAATGAAAGGGCTCATTATGACGAAAACAAATATATTTTTTAATATTTTTAAAATAAATTAATTAAAAAATTATCCATTCCCCCCTTATCTCCGAAACCATAAGCTGGAAAAATTTGACAAAAAATGGAGCTTCTCACTTGAATTTACTGGAAAAATAAGCAGAAACTCCTAATATTCATTTTGGGAGGCAAATTATAGAATTAAATGGAAAATATAAAATTAAAATTGTTTCTAACGGATCATATCAATTCACAGGGCTCATTATGGTAAAATGAATATTTTAAAATATTTTTAAAAAATTACCCATTCCCCTCGTTATTCCCCAAACTATAAGACCTAATTTTTTTTGTGTAGAGGAAAAATATGAAGAAATCCCCAATATTAATATTGTGGGCCAAATTATAGAATTAAAGGGCTCATTATAATTAATTGTTTACAAGATACTAACATAAAGATATAACAAATTTTCATTTGTCCCTTCATTTCCGAAACCATCCTACCTAAAATTTTGAAAATAATTAGGGGTACTGGGGCTCACTTGAAATTTATAAGAAAAATTATTAGAAAACCCCCATAGTAATTTCAAGGACAAATTATACAATTAAATAGAAAATAAAAATTAAATTTTCAAATGCATCATGTAATATATCAGATAAAAGGCTCATTATGTGAATTAGAAATATATCATATTTTTAAATCATTTGTTTAAAAGATATTAACAAAAATATTAAACATCGACGTAATTCCCACTTTAGAAACTACACTATTTAAATTTTGAAAAACATATTTTATTATTTTTAAATAATTTCAATAACAGATTTAATAATTTATAATTTAAAACTTGGCCTATTTTTTTGCCCTTTATCTTCCAATCTACAGAGCCTCAAAACTCAGACAGTAGATTATAAAAGACTTCTCTGAAACTTTATTAGTAAAATAAAACTCTAATGTTAATTTTTGGGGGCCAAATTAGAAAATTAAATACATATGTATTCTGATAAAAATCAAGCGAATCCTGAAGCAAATAAAATAAAAAGTCTATGTGTGGAAAATCAAAGTGTATATTTTTTATAAATTTAAAACGCTTTCTTTAAAATATATTAGGACAAATGTAAGAAAATGCACTCATTCCCTGCTTGTCTGAAACTGGAATATTAGAATCTTGAAGGTGGTACGGAACCTTTAGTATGCAAGTCCAACTCGCACTTGACCAAATTATTTATTTTATTTTGCCTTTTATCATAGTGATTCAGCACCCACGCCAGTTTTTGCAATATATCGGTAGTGGGCACTTTTATCAAACTGCTACTAGTGGATTATCCATCAATTGTATACAAAAAATAAATTATATATAAACGGCTTTAAAAACAAAATATATAAAGTTTCACAGCCACAGAAACCGAGATGTGCTCGGAAGATAGGCCAACAACTTGTATGACAATTAGTGCCAAGATTCATAGCAATTTGATTTAACCATATATACTTTGAAGAAATTTTTAAAGATCTTTTTCTGTTACTGTAAAATTTGAATCCCGTTCGTAATATCGAAAAACAACCAACGACACTACCTCTTTCAACCATAAAATATTTCATTATAGAACACCGGAAAATTCTTATGGGAAATTTTTTTTTTCTACATTTATGTCGAACATTGGCATTGTTACAATAAGTGTTATGGTAAAACCAGCAACTTCTTGTTCTTCTTGACTGGCCCATATTTTAGGTGTCTCACGACGTTGCTTACATAGTTTGTTTTAGACTCCTTTGGCAAATATAAATTAATTTTCTAATCACGGTTACAATATATGTATGTGGTACAAAAGTTTTTGCAAATGGTGCAAATGTCAGTACTGCTCTGACATTTGGGAAGTAAACAGATATAAAATACACTTCTACAAGACATGAATCGCTATATTCCTCAAAAATGGAAAATAATTGTTTGATTTTTTTTGCTGAATTATTCATCGGTGGTGTTGGCGCAGATTTTCATGCTGCCAAGTTTGGCCAACCCCGGAGCAGCCGTTCTGCTGAGAATATCATGACTGTGGAGAATGTGTCGCAAAGGACCCCGTATTATACTAGTTATAGTTTATAACGTAGGTACATGTATTAAAATTTTGAAATTTTGATGCAAAACTTAAGGGTTTAAACAATTATATGTTATTGGATAAAGTACGGTTTCTGGGCTGTTTTACCATACTCTATTGGTATTTTGACCCTACATTTTATTTACAACATATAGCAGATTTTGATACTATAATAGTGTAGGGAACTTAGTATTATTTTAATACCATTTTTGCAAACAAATTCCACGGGTAGTTGAATGGTTTTTCTTGAAGAAGGTACACCGCATAACACAAAAAAGTTTTGTTAACACATTTTTACTTCTTGCTTAATTATACTAGGTGTTTAAAATAACAAAAACTCTAATTTTTTGTGACATCTCAGCAACAGAATAAAAATTTAAAGTACCAAAGGTAAGTGTATTCTATGCGCATTTTTAGAACCTACTAAATGAGCTGTTGATTGATAGGATTGGTTTATTAATAAATAAGTTATTTGGGAAAAATGTTATCTAAAAAATTTAGAACGATAAAACTTGGAAAAAACTTTCATTTGCCTATCGAAAATAACTGTACAAAATTTCACTTGATGGCTTTGAATATTTCACAAATGTGATTTTTTATCAAGAGCTTTTTATTTTTTGTGATGTTTACAATGTTCCCATTCTGCATCAAATTACTTTTTGGTAAATCTGAATAGAACATGGTAATTATCAAATCTTTCGGTACAACTCATTATATATTAATATTCTCTTGGGTTTGTTCTATTGGCTGTAATTTTAATTTGAAATTTTGCATTTTGGTATTCGGCAACGCATAAACATTAGTAGAGGGCGATCCTGATTTCCCCTCAAGCTAGAATAAAAATAGCATGTCATCGAATTGACATGACGAATAAAACGCTTTTTCCAAGCAAATTACATTATATACGGAGGTAAATCAAATATAAACAGTAATTTTGCTACTCTGCTTAGAATGCAATTGTCTTTGTCGTCAATACCTATTGTAGGATGTGTGGTCAGTACAGAGTATAGTAGCCGTGACTAAGATCGAGGTACATTCGTCTGTTCTGCAACAGGATATCATAAAGTTTTTAACCAGTAAAAGCGTTAAAGCCTCAGAAATTCTAACTCATTTGAAGGCACAGTTTGAGGATAGTAGACTGTCTCAGAATCGTGTGTATATGTGGGTGAAAAAATTTAAGGGTATATTATTGAACGGGACCGCCGATTAACCGTGGAAGAATTTCCTCAGAATTCGGTCTCAGTGTTCCATCAACTATCATTGATCGACTTGGTTTCACAAAAATTATCTCAATGGATTCCGAAGTTGTTGACTGTAAACGAAAAGAATGTGAGATAGGAGATCGTTGAAAGACTTCTAAATCGATTGTAGCGAGAAGGGAATGCATTTTTGAAGCTTATCGTCTAAATTGGCGAAAAAATAATAAAAGTAATAAGAGTCAAAACTCTCCTCTTATCTGGAAAAGTCCTTGCCACGATTTTTTTGAGTCTTCGGAAATTTACTAATCGATTTTCTACATGCCCAACGTAGAGTAAATGTGGATTACTACTACCAGTTGTTACGGTTGGCAAAACCCGTATATTTGAAACAAAAAACAAGAAATAACTGCAAGAAATGGGCTGAGAAGCCTCGACCACACTCCTTGTAGCCCTGGCTTTTGTAACTATTTTTTGGTCGTCCCTCTGACGGAATCACCGGGTGGAAAACGATTTGGAATAAATGAAGAAGTCGAACTCAAACATTCTTTGAACAGAGAATACTGAAACTACCAACTCTCGGTGGATAAAGTGTGTAGATCACGCAGGAAGGTATGAAAAATGCTAAATTTATCATTTCTGTATAATGTTATTCAATAAATGTATGAAAAAATTTCCGTTGATATATGATTTTCCTACCCTTGTAATTGTTTTGCTGACTTTAATTGTCAGAGTTTTGAAACAAAGTCGATCGCAGTATCACAATGAATTTATTTTTATAAGGAAAATACTTTAGAAAGGACATAATGAGTCAGAAAATAAAGAATCAAAAGTCAACAATATAATTATGGAAATCATTAATATTAATGTATAGTTATGACCTAAGAAGTAAAATGATTATAAAAAAAGTTATATCGACAAATAGAACTTTTTTTCTCAAATTTTCATTGATTTTCGCTTATAACTCTTTTATTTATGGTTGTACGACTGAAAGTTACTTGACAAAAGTTGTAGACAATTTTATTTGCAACAAAAAATGTTAAATTTCTTGTGAGACCTATAGGTTGTCAGATAAACCATAAAAATCATTTGGACCATTTTTCCCAGGATGGGGGCCGTTGGGTTGCAACCCCACAAACTTGAATTTAACTTAACACTAACTAACCCCCCTTAATATTTAAAAAAATTAAATTGCGAAACCTGACAAATGTCAAAAAAAAAACATTTTAATGGACTAATTATGATATGCCACCGTTTCTCATTCATGGGCTATCAGCAGACAGTTTTACAGTTGGCATGACATTTATATTAGGGAAAGAATGAAAGCGGTTTGAAATGAATGTCAGTTCGAACGCAGTAGTAAAATGAGGGGAAGGTGCTTCTCCCACCAGTACAATTTATTTAATTCCGAATACCAAAATACAGGCTTTCAAACTGATTTTACATACAATAAAACAAAACCAAAAGAAAATTAATTTATGAGTGATTGTACTGTTTCTTTCAGATGGTTAAAATAGTAATTTAGCCCAACATGGGAGCATTGTAAACTTCACTTAAAATCAAAAACCCTGGAAAAAAATCAGATTTGCAAGAAAACCTTCTGACCTTTAAATTTCAGATTTTTACCAGTCATTTACCTCGTAGAAATGAAAGATTCTGCCGAGTTTAAAAATTTCAACGTATCTTATACAATAACTATGGACGATTGAAAATTGCATATTTTTTACATTTTTTCCAAATAACTCAATAACTAATTATCCAATCCTCTATATGAACCTAACATTTAGTCGCTATTGAAATTACCTGTAAAACAAACATACTTTCGGCACTAGAACTTTTCATTGAGTTGCTGAAAAGTTACAAAAACTGCTAAAATTGCGATTTTTGCAACTTTAAACACTGCGTGTAATTAATTAAGGAATAAAAATTTGTTAACAACAGTTTTTATGTGTTATGCTATATACATTCTTCAAGAAAAGTCAATCAAACACCTGTGGAATTGTTTTGCAATTGAAAATACTCACTTGCCTAGAGTATAATTGTATTTTTGAATTGCTAAAGAAATACACAATTTGTACGTCCACACAATGATAGGTACTAACAATTTTCATTCCGGCTGGCTTTGATCAAGTTCTCGAACAATTCTAGTCCATGACCGTTTCAAAGTCTTATTCTTATTTTAGTCCTATTTTAATGCCATTGACAACGAAGTCAGAATAAGACAGAAACGTTTGGATATTTGAATTACTGATATTGCATATAGTGTAAAGATCAACTAGCTACAGTATTTCTGGTCAAATGGGTTTTTCACCACTTACATTTATGATATAAACCACTGGTAATGCTATTGGCCTATATAACTCTGTAAGGGTTATTATAGAAGTTATTTCATAACAATTTATTGATGCAATGATAATAGAATTGCCTAGCATTGTTGGTAATTTAATTTCCTCATTTTGTCGTAAATTTCGTTGCTAAGTTTATAATCAGATTCGTGGTATTTGCCATTTCATTAGATTCGTTAATTCTATGTTTGTTTTCATCGCATATTTATATAACTTTGTTACTACGTTTGGCCGGCTTTTGAAGCAGCTGTGTATCTGCACATTTATTTCCAGAGACGTATTATTCGGCGGGTTGCCACACCAAAGAAAATGCTGAAGATACGCCCGTACATAATTTTTTAGTATCATTCCTATAGAAATTATCTGTGTATATATACCTATAAAGAAGTCTTCTTGGCTTGATGACAACAAATGTCCTCTGTAGTCTCAAGTTTAAAGTTAATTATTGGTTTTCAATATTTTAAGAATCTAATAACAAAATAATGCTGATCTATTGCGTAGTTCACTGCCATATATTCATAAAACTGGATCCTTGTTAAAAGCTTAGAGCATTCAACCACTGGAGGTAGCATACAAAGTGCAAATATCGTAGAGAGTTCAGAAAGAAAGAACAATAAAGCGACCACCATACTATTTCACTCAGTGTCAACTACCTGAGGAAGGATTACAGAATGCAATGAACATTCTAAGTGAAAGATCATGTTGCTCTCTTTACGGGAAACTAATCACGAATTTTTCGAAGTTAGCTCTATATTTCTAAGTTACTACTTTCCGAAACTCCAATAATAAAATACTGACTGAGGAAATATTTTGATTCTTACATTTAAAAGTACATGTTCGTCGTTTGTTCCTTAAAACTATTTTTTCCAGATGTGGTCAAGAAACTCGGGTAATTCCCCGGCTGTTACAAATGCGCTTCCACTGGTTGAAATCTGAAAAGGAATCAATGAGATTGGAACAAGCCGGGATAACGAAAGAAGTCCTCGATTCTGCCATATCTTCTTTCATATTGGAAATCATCGCAAAGCACGGAGAAGCAGCTCCAAGGCTGTGCAATAAAGACCCATTAACCATTAAAATGGGAACGTACGTCATTGATTTATTCCCGAACGCAAAATTTATATTTATGGTGCGCGACGGGCGCGCTACAGCCCATTCTATCATATCGAGAAAAGTGACAATCACCGGGTTTGATCTTACAAGTTATAGGTAAGATTAAAATAAGTTTTCTTCAAAAAAATATCTTATCACATTGTTTTTACAGGCAATGTTTAAAAAAATGGAACAGTGCTGTTGAAGCAATGAACAAGCAGTGCAAAGAACTTGGCAGCAATAGATGTTTAAAGGTACCCTATGAACAGTTAGTTTTACACCCTAAAGAGTGGATGCAGAAGGTCCTGGACTTTTTGGATATAAATTGGGATGAAGCAGTTTTACATCATGAAGATTTCATAAATAACGGAATAGAACTCAGCAAGTAAGTGAATTATTCTTTACAGACATTATGTTAGTTGGTATTCTAAATTGCAAGTTGCAACACTTGGCGATCTCCTGGGAAAACTTTGCGGTACTATACTTGAAGCATATCTTCAAATATGATCAAAACTCTATATTGTATTAAAAAACAACTGTTTTGAATGTCATGTTTAGCATTATGTTGGTAAACATTTTTTATACCACTGGTGGAAGCGGTTGTTTTAATTTTTTTCTGTACTACTTTTATTATAGGTTCGTGTGAAAACAACGGAATTCCATTGTTATAGTGTTTTAGTGTGTAGTACTTAGGCTGTTCCTATATATTTTACCAGTTTTCTTATTGTAAGTGTTTTTCCCTTAAATATATTTCATTCATTTAAGGGGCTTTGTGTAGACCCCTATACGATTTGTGGTTGCTTATTTCTTGTCATATTGAAGTTGGAATTTGTCGTTTGAATTTTTAATACTTTCCCCATGTTTCTTTTCTATTGTCTTAAACAATGGTATTTTCGATACATTTAGCATTTGCTTTCCTTTTTTGCAACAACGCATATATTTCCGATCTTAAGTTAATTTTGTGAAAATCATTAGTGTATTTACATCTACTTCGTTATTCTCCATTACCATGTTTCAAATTTTCGTTCAGTCTACTGTTGCATTTTTAACTTGCGTATTGTTATAGTTTGTATCTCTCCACCATTGTATTTGTGTTAACTTCTGTGACAACAAACCGCCTCATATTCTGAATTTATTTAATGTACTAATTTGGCAGACATTGTTAGTTGGAGTTCAATTCAATTTCGGATTAGTCATTGTACCAAACATTCGCACCTTTTGTTCAATTCGCCAAATCCAAAATTCTCTCATTTTCTCTTGTCCTTTTCAATATTTTTTTTCAAACCCGCTATTTGATATTTCTGAACTTATAGATCAAATTTCTACATGAGCACATGTTTTGATATTGGTGTACAGCCTGTAAAATATAATTTTATGAAACTCATTTATTTGATAGTACTAAACTCGTGGATCAAAAGTCTCCATATACGCAATGTTGAAAGTTTTTTGTTTTCAGTTTACAGCCCTCCAAAGTTAAATTTGTTTACCCCTTGTAGCACATAACAAAAAAGAGACTTTTGTGTTAAATAATAATTAAATAGTCCATTCTCCAATAATATGCTACTTTTTTTGACAGTTTACAGTGTGGAACGCAACAGAATTGGAATTTAGAAAGTTTGCAAGTAAAATGCATTTATTAAAACATGTTGACAGTCATATCTTCCTCAAAGTTTCCTTGGACGTCCATCTTCTTGGAATAATTGATCTCCAAACGTTTCAATAACTTTGGATCCGCTATCGAAACGTTGTGACTCTCACAACTTGTGAGATCAATCAGATCTTCAGACAACACTCATGTCTTGTTATACTTCAATTCAGAAAAGTTGTTCAGTTCACCATTACTGTATCTAAAGCCAGTTTTGACGTTGAAAAATATTTGCTGCAGACTTTGTCTTTAGGTTACTTCATCATTGATAACCCCTTCGCCGTACACTAAGAATTTTAAAGAATCCCAGAAAAGAAAGGAGATTTAGATCGGGTGATCGAGCTGGCCAGTCATGTTGTACCGTAGGCTCAGTTATTATCCCACTTATTCCTTTGAACTGGCGCTTACTAGCGTATCAGAACTTTCGCGGTAGGAAATACATTTAATTCCCGTGGAAAAACAAATGAGTTCCTTTTTACTGCTGTTTTATTATTTGGAATGACTTCTATATATGTAGCCACGTTGGTTTGGGAATGTAATGGATGTTGATTTTCTAGATTTTATTTTACTACAGGAAACCGACCTGCGTAAAAATGTGGATATCCAATAAATATATTCCACTTTGCCTAAATCCAGAAGTAATGTTTGAAGGTGTCACAGACTTCTGGAAAGCTTATCCAAGATCAATGAAGACGGAATATTAAAAAAACCTCTTTTGGTTTTTATTTGGTTACTATTTATGATATTGTCAAACATTTTAATTTTATATTTAATTGTACCTTTTTCATAGTTTATTTGCTATTGACAACTGAGTTTGACCTAGACTCCGAAACGTTAGGAAATATACGGACATATCGTGACTTGTGGTGTTATTTCCCAGAAAGTGCTTAAACATTAAAAAAATATGCTACAAATATCCTTCAGAAAACAACAAGTTATGATGACACCATATATATAGAGACCCATTGGGAACCTAAATTTTGCCTGACATTTATTTTGATTTAATTTTGAAGTTATTACATCCCAGGTTTCGAACAGAGACATGCTTTTTTAATACTATCATCTTCATTTGCAATTTCCACAATTTACGTTTTTTTTTTTTAATTAAAATTGTCAAGGAACTCAACTGGGAATTAAACATAATCAAACAGATAGCAATAAATAACGGGTTTGAAACTGAATTAATAGAAAATATTCTTAGAAATCAAAAACACAAAAAGGCATTAAGAGAAGTTTACCAAAACAGCAAAACCAATAATGATTCATATAATAGTATAACCTATTTTGGCAAACCAAGTTAAAAAAATATCCTTTTTAAGAAAACGTAATATTAATGTTGCATTCAAAACAAACAATAGTCTTGCAAAATTAATCAACAATAACAAATCGAAAATCGATCCGAAAAATAAATTGGGAGTCTATGAATCATCATCTGAGTCATGCCCTAAAGTCTATATCGGTCAAAGCGGCAGAGCGTGTAAAAAACATATCTATGAGCACCATAATTCTTTCAATAATCAAAAAACAGATTCTAATTATGTCGAACATTTCCTAACAGAAAGTCATCTTTTCCACGAAAATTTTAAATTATTATATTCAGAAAATAAAGGCAATAAATTAAACCTTTTAGAATCATTGGAGATTAATAAACTTAAAAATACCGGTAATTTGTTAAACGACCAGACAGAAAAAAAAAATTATCCTTTAATAAACCTCTTTAGTTAATCTAAAGAGGTATCCTTTCACCTATAATAAAGTTAAATAATCCTTTTCAAAATTAAGTACCTGGTAATTATATCACTAGTCGAATAAAAATACAACTTCTTCAAGAAATACCCAATTAGTCTAGTTCTTTGACAAAGATATTAGTCGAAACGTGTCGGACAGTTTTTTAAAAAACGTAAATTGTGGAAATTGTAATTATAGTATCAGTTAATTATTATAATGAATTTGCTACAAGTATCGGCCGAATCAATTCAGTACTATCATCTTCATCAAATGTTACTTACTATATACGTCAAATGTTACTTACTATATAAGTTGGTTAAAATTTGTTTGCAGATCTAAAAAAACTGTATAAGCTATGTCCTTGAAAAAAATATAGGACCACTTCGGGTTTCCTATTAACAGAATTTAGTTTAAACGATCCAAATTCTTTGAGCCGATTTCGAGTAATAGCTGAACACCCAAAAAACATATATACAGACGGATTGAGAACTATCTTCTTTTCGGTTAACACAGGTAAAATAAAGGTTTTTGAAAAAAAAATGACCAGAAGAGATAGTATTTTAACACACAAAAGCGATAATTTGAAGATATGTAATCCATCATCATTGTGCCCCGGGTGACATCGTAGGCCACCATCTTTTAACTGTGTTTGAGATTAGTGACTAATTGTTCTTTACATTTTCGTTCCTTTAATAGGAATTACAGATGATTTTTCATTGATAACGCTATTTTTGTTTTGCAAATAAATTGTTAAATACGCACTTAAGTGTTCACTTGGGTTAAGAACTTGCAAGATATCTATCTATACTGTATTATTTTACACCATTTATATGTCGAGATAATACGAGTTTGGCTGTTATTTTCGATCTAATTTCCCTACAATATCGTTTATCTCAATAAGGCAATTCTTACAAGACCCATAATTGTTTTCAGGGTAGAGAGATCCAGTGACCAAGTAATAAAACCCGTCAACTTAGAAGCTTTGACGAAATGGGTAGGACATATACCTGACGACGTGGTGAGAGACATGGCAGACATTGCACCGATGCTATCAGTTTTGGGCTATGACCCATACGCAAATCCCCCAGAATACGGTAAACCTGATGAGCAAGTTGCTCACAAAACCCAGGAAATCAAAAAGAACAAGGATAAATGGGATAAAAAAGTGAAAGAAATGTTTAGCCTAGGGGCCGATATTGGTGTTAGTGATCTTGATAAAGAACCTAGTGAACCAAATACAAGAACGTTTTAGAACGTGTTTTTCAAATGGCAATTAACCTTCTCTGAGTCTTTTTTTAGATTTTTTTGAGTATTTTTTTGTTCGATAGTGTTTATATATCGTTAATTTATTCTTTTTTATTAAATAACGACAAAAATTATGATACTATTTTTATGCCATATTTTTATCTACAAAATGGTTTATCATTCTAGCCATATATTGAAGAGTCCCTAGGAACGATATAAATCTGTAGCAATATTTATAGTAATTTTGTTAGAAGCTTGAACTCAAAAAACTTTTCTATTAGATTGAGTAAATTTAATGAAAGTGTGAACCCTAATTTAAGGGTAGTGTTAGAATTTGACTATAAAGCCTTCCTAAATCAAAAATTTAATTCAAAAGATCTGACTTTTCTATTGGTAGTTTCAATAGATTAAAATAGTATTATGTGTTATATTGTTAATTTATTTTTCTTATATGACAACAAAATAAATAAAAAACAAACGTATTTTTGCAGTATTTATCTGGAACCTTATGCTTATGGGGGTGCTGAGCATATGAGATGTAACTTTTTCATAAAAATTGTCATTTTATACATATGGTATAACAATTTAATAAATTACCCTTGCTAGATATAAAAATTTGCAATTAAAAAAAATCAAGTTAAATACAGTGTCCAAAAATTAGTGCAATAATTATATATAACCCGTTAAATCCCTGTACAATGTTTTAAGAAGGTAAATTTATTAATGAAACATTTAATTAACCTATTCAGACCCAACTAGAATTGCAATATAAAGCGATATCTATTATCTAGCAGAAATCGCATGATACAATTTCAGGGGTTAACTAAAGTAATGTAGGATGTTATACCAACTTATTAGGATTTTTTTAATGCATTGAAAAGTCAATATATTGTTTCTAATCAAAAACCTTCATCAGTTGCGCTCCCCTTAACTGAGAGAAATCTTGAATCATTATTTATGTATTTAGTACACATAACTGAATTTAATATTTTATCGCGAAGTAAATTGCTTCATCTGGGAGTTTTAGAAAAAACTAGCTCACTCACTCCGATTTGGAGTCTCTGAGCTTCAAATATACGTACATGTTTTTTGAATCACACGTCATTCACCTGAAGGGTTCAAAGGTATCAAAACAATGAAGGATTCTAAGAAATGGAACTCCAAAGATACTTCGGGAAGCTGGTTACATTGTCTAGATGCTCAGAATAACTATCGGCCGTTAGTTTCCAAGCACATTTAACACGATTTTCTCATTGAAAAAGTGTGACAATAACTCCGGATTGCCCTAAATGAGTGCTCCTGCTATTGGATCTTCACTTTCTATGATTGTTTCGTATACAAGATTTCATATAGCCCCAAAAAAAGTTGATGGCATATAAATGATCTTAGAGGTCAAAATTGGAATCCATCCCGATCTACCCATTAAACGTCTTTTTAATAGATTGTTAGTATTTGCGTCAAAGTGAACAGATGTCCCATTCTGTTGAATCACATGTGTTATTGAACGGTACATTTTCCAACAATTCATGTATCTCTTCTACCATAAATCGTATCCACACTTATTGTATTTGATAAATATAAGGTCCAATTAAAATATGTCGAATACACGGTGAAATGCCCGGTCACAAATAGAGTGAACATCATAAACATGATGATAGATTTAAAGGTTTCTTATATAAAACAATAGGCCTCCTCTAGGAACTTAGAGATGGTCTTTCAGAAATATATATCATTTCGCCTCTTCCAGGTGTACATTCCATGTTTGGCAACTTTTCAGTATTATTTTATTTAATTAATAAATAATTTCTTTCGTCTCCATTAAGTACTTGCAAAAGCGAAATGATGTGAATGTTGACGATGGTGAAATCTCTGTTGGTGTAAGCTGTCAGATTTTCTACAATTTTTTCGCGTTTCCACGTAAACCGTTACTATGGCGTATTTTCAGGGAGGTTTGGCAGGAGGGGCAATTGCGCCTTCTTACAGGATTGAAATTCATAATCAGAATGAGAAGATTCTACAAAAAGACTCATCCTGCAGATAACATAAATCTATTTGGCAACTCGATATATTTAAGAAAATGAAAAGTATGAGTGGCTGGAAAAGGTAATATTACCTTTTCCAGCTGCTTATGAAGAGATCAAAGTAGATAAACAACATCAAAGAAAGTATTAAGTCAGTAAAGAAATGAAATATATAGAAGAAATTATTGTATCAGAAATGGCTATGCACAAAGGACCAGAAATGAAGCTAAAATGTGTGTGAATAATGCAAAAAAGGAAATAACATACGGGTAGAAAATTCAATTGGTACAGTGTTCAAGGAAAGTAAGAAGACGAATTTTGCAAAATAAATGCAACTTGTCGCCAACTAAAAGAGATAAGAGGAAATAATATCCCCAGCAACTGTTTCAATCAAACAGAAGTCAATATAAACGACCAATTAACACAACAGATTATGATATAGATGGATATTGAAGATTAAACCACAGATACAACAACTGAGTATGGTGAAAGGATTACAAAAGTTATCAAAAACAATAAAGTTCCTGATCCAGGGGCAACCAAGAGCAAATGGCGGTCTGAGGGGTCATAGATGGCCATGGCACCCCCCCCCCCCGCGCAAACTCGTACATATAAAATTGACACCTAAAAAAAACAAATTTACAGATCTGATATGAGTCAGAAAAATCTCTATTATTAGAAAACTCTTTGTTTTTAATTTAACGAGGTAATAAATGATGACTGGGTAGATGCCTAGAAGAAATTTGAGAGAAAATTTGTTGCAATGTGTGAAAGAGCGTTTCAAATTTTGTAGTCAACCTAGTCATTTTGCGGCAAATCTTCGGAACTCCCGTTTCAGAGGCAAACATCTGGAAGAAGAGTAAGAAACGGCTCTCTATTTTATTATTGAATTTGGATATACAGAATGTCGTATAACCCTCTATAATTGGTTTGACGGTTTAATGCTTTTATTGTTACAAATTCTATTTCTCAACATAAACTTGAACATTTTATTTGTTTATACAGGGTGTCCCAAAATTAACGCAAGTTTCGAATTAAATAGAAAACATATTTTTGAGTCTTTAAATTGTCATTTTTTTAGTGAATCATGAAGTACATAGGACAGTGTTATTTATGGAATAACTCGTCGGACGAATGGATCGGGCTAGTAGACTACAAATAACCCCATAAAAAGAAATGTAAAGGTGTTAAATCACATACTCTAGGGGTCTAATTCTGAAAACGAGAGAGCACACGACCACGTCTTCTTGAAACCACATCATCCAATTTGGACAGAAAGAACTGATATCATGTCGCGATATCGAGTACCAGTTAGTCACTGCTTAACCAGTCTATATTTTCGAAATATTGTTCAATAATGACAACATGTTGTTGTACCGTGTAACGCTCCATTTTTATTAACCCTAACTCTTAACTTTAATTTTTTTTTCAAAGTGCCAACAATTTACTGCACAAATGGCGGCAAATTCAAAGCTTGATTTAATTTTGGGACAGCCGTTTTTAAGCCAACTTAAAAGAACAAATCTAAAATTGCGATTTGATATTTCTTCCATTTTTCCAACACTCGAGGAAAAAGGGGAAAACTCAATTTTTTAAATTTTTTATCAAACATTCGTTTCTGTGAGCTGAATATTTCGGACCTTAAACGGGTCGAGTTTTCAAGTCGTCGCTCACGCACATTGCAATCAGTTATATTTCCCGTTGCTTAGATGTAAATAAAACAACACTTCATATGTATACTTTATCCTTTTCTGTACATCATTTCTTTTACAATATATATTCTTAAAACTAAAAAAATAAGCTCTTGCATTTTTCAATAAAAAATCGTTTTACTTATAACCAAAATTACAAAATCACAATTGTTTTAATATACCTAAGTATACATAATTTATTTATTTATAATTATTAATTACACTATATGTTAATACAACAACTTATAGTATTTCCAATAATATCGATCAATAAATTAATACTTACATTATTTGTTTTTCTAACATATAATAAGATAACCAAGTTTAATACCCACTGATGTACTGTTCTCTACAAAGGCACCAATATAAAAAATAATTCTTCATAACTACATAAACTTCACTGTAATATTTAGTTTTTCTAGCAGGTCACTGAAAAAGAAATACAGAATGTCAGATTAAAAACAAGCATTAGAATTAACATAGCTGGAAAAAATGGTACAAGCTAATTCCTATTTGGTTTATACATATGCATATTATATACATACTCTTTAACTACCAAGACTTAGTAATGAACCTACAGACGACAATTTTGAGAAATTGTTTTCACAAATTCACTATTAAAAGCAATTTTAAATTTAAAATTCACGCCAGAACACTTCCCTCCTGGGCGTGATGTCACGTCAGACAGGTGATGTATGTTTGTCAACAGTAAACACTAGGTGATAATGCAATAGTTATTTTGTGTGCTAAATATGAATATTATATTGTGTAAGTGCACTTCCGCAGTGAAATAATAAGTAAAAAAAATTCCTAGATAGTTTCTAAGATTCCTAGCAAGAAAACACTGCGAAAAAATGGCTTAAATCTACGCGCCATGATCCAATGTCTATGTAACCAATTATTTCTGAGACGATCAATTTGTTGTAAGATTAGATCCTAAAATATTGTGAGTATAATAATTATCTTATTTCAAGTCTAATTTAATAATAAATTTAATCATTTTTTAGAATAAATTTTATCTCTTGATTCATATGAAAAATAAATAGTGTTTACTGACACGTTTCGTCCGTTCTGACTGATGTTCAATTTTTTAGATTAGCGCCGAATTGCTAATCTAATAATGTCTGAAATGAAAAATGAATACAATAAGTATATTCCAAAATAGATTATTTTTATAAAATAGTTAATAAAACATCTAAAAAAAATTCATGGTGGAATATTTTTTAAATTACTGTCAAGCATACCTAAAATCCTGCATTATTTTCATATCTACTCCTTCATCACGCTGCTTGGCACCGACGTCAAAAATATACTAGATAAGCAGGTAATTAATTTGTACAGAATGAGCACCATTTATTGTTTACATTTTTGACTTGGAGTGTAAGTACCCAACAACAGAAAATAGGGTATTTATTGTATAGTGTTTTGATAATTATTTTCAACTCTTTAGTTATTTTTCAACTTGGTTATTTATAAATGTTTTATTTCATGTTTTTGGTTCTATTTTGAACTCGGGTGGTTTTTATTCTTTACTTTTATTTTGTTTGTTTAACCTTAACAGACGGAGCATTTAAATCGATAGTTAAGTTACAAGAACAAAATGAACTTGATACGCGTTGATTTAATAAACCAAAACTATGTTAAATTAATTTTATTATTTCTTTTATCACCTTACTTCGTTTGATATGCTAAACATCCTGTGTATGATAGCAATTTGGAACCTGACATGTGGTGGGAGTCGCAGGGAGTCGGTGACACTAAAAGCCTCGTCATCCCAGATTTTTTTCTTGTAAATAGTTAACAGGTATATAAACTAAATGAGTTTGGTACTCGTTGACTTAATGAGCCGAAAATACGTTTAATAGAATTAATTATACTAATTATGTGCGTGGAATGTACATAGAAAATGTTCATATACACTATTAAAACTTTCAGTGTACCGGCCCATTAACGTTGGACACTTCGATGGTGTTTTTGATATATTGGCATTTAAGCGATTTTCTGAAAAACTCATGTTCCAAGCATCACAAAAATATAAGAGATCACTTCCTTGATAGAAAGCAATTTAAAAAATTACATAACTCGGTTAGGGTATTAAAAAACCGAACGATATACCTAAAACCACAAAAGTATGTCTTCATTATAAATTTTCATCATTTTACGGGTTATTTTTACAAATTTCACAAATTAGGGATTTACACCCACCATTATACACGTGTATATTTAATAATATAGGGTTGGTATTATTTAGAATCCGTCAAATTAGAGGTATCATCTGAACTCCATCCAACTAACGCCGTTGTCACTTAATGATATACAGTGTTTCATCTATTAATTTTAACCTGACGTCAGATGAAGCAACACAGTGATCTGTATATCAGATGTTGAATGTACAGATGTCGACGGCAGTGACTCTAACGTTAATATCGTTGAACTAAACTATTCACACTGTGACAAAAAACAGGTCATATGGATTCCTACATAATATTTCGTTATAAGCTTTTACAGAGGTATTGGTAAACCGCTGGTGATGTCTGCTGGAGGTATACGGGTGCCAATTGACTAGTGGATGCCATTTAAACCTAAAATTTTGCATTGATAGATGCTAAATGGTACCGCATATATATTATATTTGCCCTCTTCAGTCGGTTCGCATAATTCTCGTAGCCTTCTGCTTTCGCTTCTAGTTAGTCGAATACTAGTAACTAGAACCGAAGGCTACGAGAATTATGCGAACCGACCTGAAGAGGGCAGATGTGACTCTGCCGAAACGTCGTCATTTTACCATCGATCCCGACAGGGATCAGTTATCAAGTTATCAACTACGCGGATGAATTCCCGGAAATCACACATATATATATATATATATATATATGTTTGTGTATACTGTTTCACGGATGGAAATATGTGGTTGATGATTTATTCATCCGTTCGTCTGTATTCGTTTGAAAGATCACGACGTTTCGCCAAAATCATATTTGGCTTTCTCAAAAGATACTAAGTAACAGTTACTTAGTATATATATATATATATATATATATATATATATATATATATATCCCTGCCGGGATCGATGGTAAAATGACGACGTTTCGGCAGAGTCACATCTGCCCTCTTCAGGTCGGTTCGCATAATTCTCGTAGCCTTCTGCTTTCGCTTCTAGTTACTCGAATACTAGCGTCGTCATTTTACCATCGATCCCGGCAGGGATCAGTTATCAACTACGCGGATGAATTCCCGGAAACCACCTAAAACATGTGCCCGCGAAAACTGTATATATATATATATATATATATATATATATATATATATTCGGTAGATATTTTCTAGTTTGTCGTTAAGTAAAGAACTAAACAGAATTTAATGCTGCTTATAGAAGCCGACTGAAAAGACAGATGCGATTGTCCGATGTTCCAACTATCAAAAGATGAGATTTTAATTTACTTTCTCTAGGGAACTAACGGATTCGACGTCAACTTTCTCAAGCTGGATTGTAATCGTGTGATAACGATGAATGGAACAATTATCATGAATATGGTAGCATATGAAAAAATGAACATGAAAACTCTAGCGCTAAAACTGAATCAATTACAATCGCAAAAGAAGCAATCAGGTGCAAACTAGAAAACGACATTATAGAACAAGTTCAAGCTTACCACCTAGGAGTACAAACATACACAGCTCAGAACAGATTCGATTAAGTAAAAGATCAATCAAACAAGACAAACAGAGTAGGCCGAACCCTAAGGGATGTTACGACTAGCTACTTAATAAATATGTCTAGTGCTAAATTTGCAAAAATTGAAGTAGTCAATTCTGAACTTTTTGCTTTCGTTTAATTTTGAAATCCTAACAAATATAATCCACTCTCAATTACTGGTAAAACTGGATTGTGTAATCGTATTTGATACTTACTTATTCTATGTTAGGAGGCTGAGACGATCCACCTTGCTGCTGTTGTTGCTGCTGCTGCTGCTGCTGGACATTTTGAACCGTTACAGCCACCAGCGGTGTTGCCGTGTTGGCCTGAATCCTCACCGGACTGCTTTGTCTCATAGCGACGTTCTGATTCAATGCCGCCGTTATAAGAGTTTGATTTTTAAAACCAGTTAATGTACCTGCCAAAGCCGTGTTAACGCGAGGGACGCTCAATGCCGAACTGAGAGATTGAGATGTTGCTGCAACAACCTAAAAATAATCCAGTCACAACAAAGTCGAAGGAAGTACTTGTGGCCTTTGCGGAAAAAACTTAAAGTGATCTCACCTGTACAGTCTGTTTAGTTCCTTGAGATGTATTCACAGGAATCACCCTTGGAGGAACTTTTGCTAATACCACAGGTGTATGCGACACATTCAGAGGCGACCTAATAACTTGCTGAAACTGTTGAACCGTCATAGCGGTGGGAACTTGCTTTGAGCCGACAATCAGTTGGGTCTGCATGTTACTTTTCCCACCTACCTGCGCAAAGCTGAGCTTTTGACCAGCTAACTTTTTCTGTGCCAAAATTTGTTGCTGCTGAAGTTGCAACTGACGAAGCTGAGTAGCGTTTGTGGGTTTCATTGTTGACGTAATCATCTTTCCTTGTGTTGTCAAAGTAACGCCGGTTACAGGGATAGTTACAGTTTGATTAGCTAAAAAGATGAATTAGAAACTTTGATATAAGTCTAGCCTTTTTTACATTTCTCTTACCGTCTGAAGCAGAAACAGTTTTCACTAAAGTTGCAACGGGACTACCAGACGAACTTGCCTGAATAGCTTGTGCCAAGACTTGAGAAGATATATTTTGTATTGTACCTGTAGCGGCAGCTGTCGCCAATTTTTGTTGCTGCTGTAACTGATGCTGCTTTTTCAACAATTGTGCGACCTCGCTTTCTGTCACTGTTCGAGTCAAACCAGTTTTTCCGCTGACGGTAACTGTTCCTTAAACATAACTCGATGCAGTTGCTACTCAAATATAAATTACCACATATTTTCCTACCTTGCCTGACGAACTGTGCTCTCGGCTGCGCCTGCGTGAACTGCACCACAGCTTGTTGCCCTCCGATAGTGACGGTAGAAGTTTTCACCCCTTGCGCCGCTAAATTGTTGGCGTGCAATCTTAGCTGCTGCTTGATGCTCGCTTGTCGGATCATCGCCAACTGAGCTGGACTTATTGATTTGCCTTGCATACCTGACGTCGATGCTGCTACGGCTTTGGCCTGCCCAGATGCCCCAGCAGACACTATCAGACGTTGCGTCGCTGCCTGTAATTGGGCTGGACTTAGGCCAGAGACAGATACAACAGCGGATGTTTGTACTGGAGAAGCGGTTACTCGTTGAGCTCGAAGAGCATCTGTTATAAAGATTAACATTTTTTTAAATGTTTTCGAGACTTTGGTTGCTTAAAATTATAGCTAAAAATTGTTTATTTAAATAAACTATAAGGGCACAGCAAAAAATGTAAAATGTAGGACTTAATAACTTTCCAAAACCATATTATAATAATATTAACAACAATGACATTCTAATAAATTTCAATGGACTCTTTTTACAAACGGACAGGTAGAGATAATAAAAAGTGTATTGGAACAAGATATTTTCTTAGATAACAAATAAAAATTAATAACTGACGCAATTATGGGATTCACAGAACTCTGCTTAAAACAACAACTGCAGTTTGAAAGAGGTTTCATGAACAGAATTTTAGTAAAGCACATTTTAAAGAAATATTTGTAGGCAATTACAATAAGAAACCAAAACTATGGTGAAAATATGTTCTCAGGTATTTTTATCCCATATTCAACCAAATTTTTGTATGAAAAGAAAGATGTAAAAGACTTAGACGACGGAGGTCAAAACATATCTTCATCTACTGGAAAATTTAATACTATTAAGGTATATCTACAAAATCTATATCCAAGGTATTTTATAGACAAATCTATAACCGAATTAGAGCAGAGGTGGAAGCAAAAAACAATTTTTGATACTAGCCAAAAACAAAATAAGTCCATGAGAAAAATCAAGTAATTAGAAAATATGTAAGTACAAAGTTAAAATGGTGTTTAAAAAATAATACAATACGGTATATTCTCATTCTTACCAGGCCATTTAACGAAACCACAGAATAATCCATTCATTTCAATGAACCACAGAATTATGAAGTATTATAATACTCTTCCGTTCCCCCAGAAAAATGTTTTTCTGCGCATGTGCTACAAAAATTCCTATTTCAATGAACCACAGAATTATGAAGTATTATAATACTACTTCGAAGTTCAAAAATATACTCTATTCATGTTTAAAACAAAACAGTCCAAAACAGTTATTAGCACTAAATTTAAGAATTAAAATATACTTTAAGAAGATTGTGAGTTGGACCTATTACTTCCACACCATTTAAAGTTGAACTTTTGGTATATCACAGATATATAAACCCAAACATTTATTTTCACACGACTTCTGATTATTTTTTTTTATTGAAATGCCTCTCAAAATTGCATTTTTCAAACATGTTGTTCCTCTTTTAATACAAATTCGTCCTTATATTTAATTTAAAATTACCGCTCGGATATCGTCACTTTCAAATGGCCGATTGGTTTCAAGGTCACGAAATCTTGACCACAAAACATCAAAGGTTCTGACAAGAGTTTGGCTTCTGGGTTTGATTATTCTGTGACGAAATCCCAAAACTTTCAATTATTGTGTATACAATGTACCTTGTGTTGGGGGTCATACATACATCAACTTCTTCCACACCTTTAGAAGTAAAAAAATTAACACCAAAGTCATGTGAAAAAATCTTAAAGACTACGAAACTTAAGGAATGTAGCTACATGATTATTAATAATGTAATGTAACTGACAAAAAGAAAGTACGGCAAGTGGTTTCAAAGCAGTTCCTTTAAGATGATTCTCATCCCCCATACAACGGCGAAAACAAAACATAAAAGAATTTGTCTTCTAAATGTTATTTGTGACATGTTCTTAATTATTTTTATGTTTTCTTGGGAATAACACCACAATTGAAATAAAAAGTATATTGTATAAAAGTATACTGTATATTGAAAGAAAATACTAAACGTTTCAAAGTCGATTCTGATTTCGTTGTCAATGGCTTTAAAATATGTATTGAAAATGTAAATTGCAAATTGAAAGTTTGATTTATGACATTTGTAGTGTTATTCCCAAGAAAACATAAAAATAATAAAAGAATTTATTTAAAGAATCAATTAATTGCTACAATAAAAATAAAAACCAAATAAAAATAGTGAAGATGAGGTACAAGAATAGGAAGTATTAAAAGTTATTGCTCAGAACCTGGCAGATATTGTAGGAGTAACCCCACTAACTCTAAAGTTACAGTAGATATAAAATTTGAAAAAAAAAACACCTGGATCTTCCCAAGCAAGCACTTGCTAAATTGAATCATCGTATTAATTATATTGAAATATGGTCTGACATTATTGAAAGTTGAAGAAATCGTTATTTCCAAAATTAGGTAAGCCGCCCCATTAAAATTCCTCTCACAGAACAATTTCATTATTACCTATTAGGCTAAATCTAGTTGAAAAGAATACAGCTAAATAACCAATGTAAAAATTAAATTACCAATTTGAGCATTGAATTAACGATCAACTGGATCAACTACATAGAGTAAGTAGAGTTTATGCACTTATTGAGAATAACACCATAATACCTGAAAATGAATTTTCAAGTATACACCACCAACACTTCCTAATAAATGCATAAAGATTAAGTAAAAATACCACAACTATCATTCAGGAAACCACTACATAGGGGTTAACAGTTTATTAGAATATAATAAAGTCTTATATAAAGTACTGCTCCAATGTATGACCAATGTGCCGATATGATATGACAGGTAGACAGTTGTAATTACGATATTTGTCATTGCGAATCCGCTTAATTTTTTAAATTTTTTGTTCAATTTGTGTTCATACTATTGAAAACGAGGTTTGATTTAGACCTTGAAACGTTTGGACTTTTGAAATATACATACAGACTTTCGAGTTTATGTGGTGTTATTCCCAAACAACAAAAAAAAAGATGCCACAATTATCATTCAGAAAACTAGACAGTTTAGGATCAAAGAAGATGATGCCTTCGCTGTTTATAAAATAAAAGCTCGATTTCCTGAGGCTAGTATTTCGGGACCTGTGCTTTATCTACTCTACAATTATGAGTTACCAGAACTGCCTTCGCAAATGACACTATCTTAGCCAATTAATAGATTTTAAAAGTGGGCTAACACATGGAAGCTAAAATTAAATGAGTTAATCAGTTCATACTGATTGACTAATAAGCACTATGAATATAGCTTGGATTAACATTACACACTAAACTCTGTTGGCATGTGTAGGCAAGGGGAAAAAATGAACGAGCTGAATAAGAAGATCCTCAAAGTCAACATACAATATGCTTCAATAAAATTTAAAAACCAGTTTGGATTTATGGTTTACAGTTATACATCTTGAAATGCCCGAAATGTATATCTTCATTAAAATCTTAAATCATTGAGAAGAGATTATCAACAACAAATCAGAAAAGAAAGTTGAAGAGTATTAAACACTAATTAGTGTATTGTTAGTGCATGAGGAAGTCAACATAACGATTAGGGTTACCTTGTGTAAGTTATCTTAAATAGATAAATAATTATAGCGACTCTTAGACATTAGTCAGTCATAATCATCAACTAAATTGTAATAAAATTATAAAAATGAATAAATAAAGAAGATGATACAATTGAGTATCAACGACATACAAATTGCCACCACATTCACCCCAAAACTCCAATTGCCAGGTTCACAAAACTAACTATCAATGAGTTGGAAAAAATACTACTACACTATAAAAATGTTTTTGCTTATTCAGCTTAAATGAAAAACTTACTTGGTGTTCCAGGAACACTAATACTAGTGACAGTGCTGACAGACGGAGTCGAAGCTGTTAACACAACCTGCGTAGTAGTCACTCCTATGGTAGCTATGGAAGTATTAGGTGCGCTTGTAGATGCTACTGCGGTACTGTGTTGCTGATTAGGTATGTAACCCTTCATCAACTGTAACTTAGCGGCGGCGATCTGTTGTTCAGGCGTCAAAGTTCTCTTTTCTTTGGCTATGCGTTCTGCCCTTCTCGCAGCTACTTCAACTGGCAGTACAGGATGCTCCAGGTCTATACCGCACTCATTCAATACGGGAGTATTCCTATTTTTATTTATCAACGGATTATTGGGTATACTCCTAGTTTGTACTACTCTTTTCATCGACATATTTTTCAAAGTGTCAAATCGATCGCTCATTATTTGCGAAAACGCAGAATTATTATCTTGAAGATAAAGTTGAGAGTTACGTAACGATCGAGTTTTACTAGGCAATGTAAGTTTTTGTACCTTGCCAACTTTATTCTTTTTCTTGAACGTGCTGTCGATGCCCAATCGTTTGTCTTCTTCTCTTTGGAATAAATGGGATTCGTAACGTTGTCTACACTGCTTTGGTGATCGATAAGTGATTGATACTGTATTGACATAATCAGAGACGAAATCCCAATTGGGCGTATGACCTGGTTTCATAGCGGCGAAGTTAAGCGGTAACCCCAGATAGCTTTGTATGACCTTCAAAAGAGCAATGTCTTCGTGTATGGTCCATTCGTGCAACGGGGATTGCTCTACTTGAGGCTTCTGTACGTTGGCCTTGCCTGGGATGGAAATCGAAGGCCTGACGAAGCTGCGATATTTCTGCAACTTCAAATCTCTTCGCATTTTAAGAATCTGTGCTGAATGGAATAGTGACTTTGGTGCTGTGTTGGAATCTTCTTTCCTAGAGAGTTTCATAGCCCTTCTACTGTCGATTAGCTCGACTTCTATTCGACTTCTTTTCGCTTCTCTTTTTGTGTAAACAGGAGGTAGATCAGTTTCAGACATGACGGTTTGAGTATCATAGAGAAATGATAAGGTTTGGTCGATGTAGACATCGCTATCTTGTTGTGGTGGGGTAGGTGGACACCACATCTAAAGGTATGAATGTATATTATTAAACTTGAATGTTATATATTTGTATTTTTGAGTCTTCAAAAGAGACAGCAAAAGTAATTCTCATTTTGAAGGGGCAGCCTTCAAGAGGACCTCATAAGTATCAATGATTTTACAAAGGGTGAATAAAATACAGTGTTTTTCAAAATTATTCGAGAGTTTTGAGCTGAAGAGTTTTGAATAAAAACCGTACATACAAATTATCTTTTAAAAGGCAGTCAGAGAGGCTACAACTTTAAAAATTATAGTGACCAAAAAACTTTATAAAATATATTATCATTCTTATGAAATTTGCTGAAAAATATAACTTTTCTTTTTGGAGAAATTATACCAATTGAAATGATTCCATTTTCAATTACTGTAACTATGACATTGCTTGTGAAGTCACAATTAAAAGATATAGAAATGTGAATGACAAAGATAGCGTTTTTTGTTTTGCTCTTGCCTAGAAACGCAAGTAACTTATATCCATACATGTTTTGGTGAATAAGGGAGTATGATTTATAAATAACTGTATAATATATTAATAATTTTTTTGAGTTTGATTTTAACAATTGTTAAATAATTCTTTTAGTTTCGACCTATCTATGATTTCTCAAGTCGTACATCATCCCTTAACAGAGTGGTGACAAAGAATGATTTCAAATTTCTCTGATAACTCCTGATTCGAATATATTTTTATTTTAGTTATAACATTTTTTTATGCACTTAGAAAGGCTCAGAAATAATGAAAACAGTGTACATTTACAAAAATATATAGATTACTGTAATTGCGAGAAACCAAAAAAAAATCAAGAAGTGATACTAAATTATATTATTTATGCCCTACTGTTGATAATGTTATGCATAAAATGTTTAAGAAGTTTCATGAATGAAACGAATTTCAAAATGTTATGTAAGAATTCTCTTGAAATTCCTTAATAAATTTCTTGATAGTTCCTGCTATTTCTATATTTTAATTTTTTCTGTATTTAAAAAACAAAAATATTACTGAAACCTAATGGAACTTATTATTTTTTTTAGAGATTCGTTATTATACTTTAAGCACACGAAAAAATCACAGATGAAAATGGACCAAGAATATGGTGTTGATACTTTTATAGGTATAGTTAACTTTCAATGCGAGGATTAAAATATACCATGTAGAAAAGAAAGACATTAAAACATGTAGTTGATGTAGTAGAAAATTTGTAAAATTATGTGTTTTGTGTGAAATGCAAAATAGATGAGATATAGGTCTTCTGTTTTTGTTAGTAATTTTATACATTAATTCAAAAGTTGATTTTACCAAGTTGATTATACGATTGTTCTAGATGGCAAGCGATATAATAAATTCATGTTAAAATACATTGCCAAAACATCTTTAAATGATAATGTCAATAATGAATAAAATTTTGTGCAACAAAAGATTTGGTTTACCCATGCATTTAACATATGAAAAGGCTATTGTTTAATACAATGAATAATTTACTTACCGGCATTTTTTCCATAGTATTATCTGAAACCCATATCTGTAAACATAATTATAATGAAAGTAACAAATTGTAATAATTGAAATTTAATTCCATTTGTCCACCCTACGAAACATTAAGAGGCTCTTTTAAAACCCATGTATGTGATACTATATTTTCAGGTATTGACAACTGATCTTCCTAATATACTTCAGATCATTAACAAAGTAAAGTTTCAGTTTGTAGTAATTACTCGACGCGAAGTGATTTTAACAAAGGGCGGAACATGAATGGTCTTGAAGGGGGAGGGGGGCACTATGAAAATTGTAATAATAAAACTGGTTGGCAAGAGCTAGTAATTAGAACCATTGAATTATTTATTGCATTCCTGCCTATGGGTTAGAATTAAATAATTTTCAACCTTCGTTTCTTAGTCCAGTGTCTACCTCAGGGGAGGAAGGGCACCCTTCCCTGTAAATATCAATTTTGTCTAAATGTTTTAATGCTAAAATGAGTGGATCTGTTCATTATTCTTGCTACAAAAGAAAGCGTTAATAGTATTGTAACGTTTTTCTGATTTATTTACCAATTTATACCTTAGCAGTGAACCATTGGATACATCTGAAGACGATATATGTTTGCTTTTTTATAATTATAGCTTATCAGCTCTATCTTGTAGATATTTAAGGCTTTACATATTGAAATGTGACCCCTTCCCCTCATATAAGAAACAAAAATATTACAAATATTGTTCCAATGAATTGTATAGTTTTCTATAAGCATCTCAGATTAATTGTTTTATTTCCACTTATTGTAGTCTCAACATTTTTGCATAATGTGTTAATTGACCTTATAGATCTCTATGGGGTAGAAACAATGACTACTAATATAAATGGACCTGTCTGTTTACATTAAAAATGGGTTGAAAGATCTTTACCGGAAAATAGTAAACAAATGCTTACCGATGCATATAGGTGCCAAACTTCTTTCAATTGTAACAAATAATGCTTAAATCTAGCCACTCTACACTGACGTCTTACGGAATCGTTACGATTCATGTGGGGAGCAGGCCACAGCGTGTTGAATTATCTTGTGTATGTGTAAAAAAAAACATAAGACAATGGTGCTATATATGCAGGAAAACGGCATATTCTTTTGCCGAATTATCTTCTCACCAGTAAGTGTCAGATCAGAAACGTGTTAACTGAGTTTCACAAAAGGTCATTTAAGCAGTAAATAAAACATTTTACATGCATAAATAAATGTTTTGATAATTCGTTACAAATTAGTAATTAAGCCATTAATTGTTTTTGTTATTGTGCACATCTTTAATGGATTTTAATATATTAAATTTGTGGAATAGGTACGTTGTTGTATTATTTTGAATCTAAATAACATGACCTTTAATTTAATGCTGATTGGACGCTATTGCCGGAATAATTGTAAACAAATATGTCTGCCTATTTCTATTCTTGTGTCACGTTTCAACACATTTTTCCTTTGGTCGTATAAGAAAGCCCCGGGTTAATTTGTATTAGTAGTCATTGGGTAGAATATATAGGAGGTTAGTCCCAAAAATACCTAAGTTGATATAGGTGTGGTCCTTTGAAATGAATGACAATTAAAAGTACCAACCTTACCTTGAAGTTTAACGCTCTATGTGATACTGTCATTCAAAAGAACTCAGTCCAACCAGCCAGATTCTTTTCTGGAGGAGTTTGCACATTTTGTTTATAACAATAGAACATTTCATTCAAGTAATAAGTACCTACGACCTGTCAAGACGAACATCGTAGACTAGTTAACAAATGAGGTGAACATGACAGAAACGATGAAAATCCACAAAATGATATTATCACCGCCGAGTAAAATTGCTAGCACATATGGTAAGCATTTCAAAAAGTACTGACAATGGATGCGGCGATTGCACACAATAGAACAGAAGTAGCGTGGATGAAGTCATAGTTAAAACAGGGAATTGAAAGGACAGAATCAACTCCAAAGGAGACTAAGAAAATTTGGATATATTTCATTATCTATAAAAATGAAAAACAAGCTTTGAGTGATGAAATCTCGACATACAGCGAAGTCAATCTCAATGAGTTGCAGTTCGAATTGCTTCGTTTACCATACTACTCTCCAGATTTGAACCCTTCGGATTATTCGATTTGGATTTATCTATTTTGCTTCTAAATTGACAGGCTCGGTTCGAGCTAATATGAGACGATGTAAAGAAAAAAAGATTTGATACCATTTTTCTGTATTATTTGTTAGCTTTCATACTTCATGGTACACCCTTGTATACAAAATATTTCTTAGTAGAATTAAGACACTTTCAGTTCATTAAAGTTTTCTAAGGAATTGCCTGAATAATAAACAGCCGAAGTTAGTCATTGTGAAATTTTAAAAGAGATGTTAAAGATTTGTGCCAACCCCACAAATAACAGGACACAATCCTTGATTATAAATGATAATTCGTCACCACCTAAACGGAAGTATAAAATAAGTAGTGACCTGGATTAACCTTCACGCGTTTCCCCTTTTTACAGTCATAGTTTTCTGTTATTTTATATGATTTGAATGGTAGAAAAGACAGACATGGATATTAGAAACCCAATTTAGATTTAATAGTTTGTCAGAAATTTGTTCAACAAATCAAATTATTTTGTTCGTTAGATTAAAGATAAATTTAAACATTAGCACTCACTTTTGAACTGTTGATTTCTCTAATAATCGTCTGTAATAAATAGGGTTTGAAAAGGGTAATTTGCACGTGGGGTGGACAAACGGTTTCCGAAAGAAGCCCCCTTGCTAATGTCCAGCGGGGCAGTGTTTTGGTGCCCGCTAAGGACTGGCATAAGCAAATGAGGCACCAAAACCTATGTCCACCCCGCGTACAACAGCAAAAACAACACTCGCAAGAGAACTTCTTTATTTAGATTCACTAAATTTGTAATTAATATTTACACAAGATTATTTCATACTTTGCAACATGAATTTTCTCCACTGCAGCACACTAACATAATGTATGGTTTATGATATATTTGCAATAGGAAACAAAACCAATAAAAATGAAATGGAAAAAATTCACGCTAAATTATAATATAAATTGGGAGTTTTTCCTTTTGAATGTATTTTATAAGATCTACTTTATCATTTTGTTACAAGACATATATATTTTTTTAAACACCAGATTTAACAGCAGAACTCGGGATTGTTTTAATATTTTCTTTTGTGTATGGAAGTTTTCGTATGCTTATGGCAGTTTTTGTATGCTTATGACAGTTAAAATACTGGCGGTTTAGTATTAATACTAAATTTAAAAAAAAAACATGACAATTGTAATGTTATACTAAAGAAAAGTTATACCTTTTGGTATTTTACCAAAAGTATGAATTAAGAATGTTAACATTCGAGAGTTTCTGAAACAACTGTTCTAAACTTCTAAGTCATATTTAGAAAAGGAACCAAAGGGACACTGATCCTTCCAAATTTAACTCTACCTGTCAATCTGTGGATCAAATAGAAATATGACAGGCACATAGTGTTTACCAATCTATACCACTTGCAGAAATGCTATAAAAGGAATATCGTAGTGCGATTGATAAATTATGTAAAGGTGAAATACCGGCAACAATGTTAACACGAGGACCAGCAAATAAGTAATAGTAGTTAATGCAGATACCCTTGTTTGAGACAAGTTTATCGCAGTAAAAACTAGTATTTAAAGAATATTTTTTCAAAATACAGGATTTAAGTTCCTAGAATATCATCGTTGAGAAACAAAATATTTCTAGGACCAACCGTTTATCGCCTCCAAAAAGTTTGGGGAATAGAAATTGAGATTCAATCTGCTGAAAATAATGGCAATGATGGATGTTTATACTGCAGCAATAAAATAAGCGACATAATATAATTGAATAAATGTGTCAAAAAGCAGCCGAATAGTTTGTTTATTACAGGAATTTTAAAAACAAAACAAATATCTTTGTTCAATTTGTACTAGGGTTTAAATATTTAACACAATTGTTTCTTAAGTTTATTGTTTGTAAATATAAAGATTAAATAGTGAAGAAAAAAATTATTTTCATATGAAGTGCATACGAAAATTTATTAAATGCTTTAAAAATTTAATCAGAAACTCGGAGAAAAATCTTATCATATGTAAGCATATAACTTAAAAAGTGATGTAATCATTTTTTTATAATTTCTGAAAAGTCTGATTAGAAATCCAAATGAATAATAATTATTTACATTATCGGCGCAACGTTAAAGTACGACCAAGTATTTAAAAGAATACAAAAGAGTTAATATCAATGTAAATACAACAAAAATGCAAAATATTCAGTGGAACTGGATGTCAAATTGGTAGAATTTGAATTTAAAGGCTTAGACATAAAAAAGCTCAGTCCCATAAACTGTATTCTTCAGTTAGGTCGGTATTGAACCTTTGACCAGAAACTTTTAACTAGACTGGAAACAAATTAATAAGTATGCTACATATGTTAAAAATTTATTATAACTATGGCCCAGTGTTTGTAGCTACTAATGATATAGAGACGACGATAAATTAATAGAAGGATAGGGCAATACATTAACAAAGACCTAAAACAATTATGGAAGTCATGTCAGAAATTAAAGGAAAATTAGTGAGACCGGTGAAGGAAGGTTTTAAAATGGCGATTTAATAGTACGTTAATTCGAATCAAAACTATTATAGAGAATCAACCATACATAGGTTGATATCGCAGTAGCAAAACTCTTGCAAAATTGGAGAGAACAAATTACTACTTCAGATGAACCCTACAAGAAAGTCTAAGCATAGAATGCAAATGTTTTTCACGCTATATCTATGGATCAATCACTGCGTATTTCAAATTGTGGACAAATAATATCCGTAATATCATGCAGCAGTCGGTAAGTAGTACAAAACTGCAGTGCCAAGATTTCTATTATTCAAGTTATGTTTTATTTTGGTTTACTTCATCTGAATGAGACTATCTATCTTACGCCAATTAGACGGAAGCGCTCCCCTGCCGTGTACCTAACAAGTCTTTTGAAAGTTTAAAAACCAATAGTGAATTTTCTAAATCATGACAAATAAATTGATGTCAATATAAAAACCATTTTGTTCAGACATAGATCATAAAAAATTCATTAGACTAAATGCCATTTGCCAAAGAAGCATTATCTGGCAATGCAAAAAATGCCATTTTAATATTTCAACAATTATCTGTTTGTTTTAAAACATTTTAACTCAATACTAAATTAAATTAGAGCATTTTTTCACGTATGTGTTCAAAAACTCATTTAGTGAATTCATTTGTCAAAGGAAAAACTGCCAATTAAAAAGTTCAAAGAAATAACAAAATCCTATGTCAGATATACAATTAGCACATTCACACCGATAATTTACAGATATGCACATTTCGGAAAAATTGTTCCTGTAAAAAACTATACCTTCTACAGTTATTAATCTGTACAATAACTTTTATTTCTAAACTATAACATCACAAAATTTTACATTTTCTTTTAGAATGTATTTAATTTTTTTTAAAACGATAATATCCCGCACACTAACACGCGCTTCTTTTACGGGCATACTTTGGCTATGAGAACGTATTATTTTTCGAATCTCTAAACGACTCCTGACCACCATGACAATTCGACTCCGATCGTTTCCTAGTTCGGTTGTCTTTGGAACCGCTCAGCCAACTGTCCAAAGTGTAATTCGTGTTTCGGAATTTCCCGAATTTTCGGTTGCCCGAATGGAACCTGTGATGGTTGCTGTACCGCCTTTGATTGGAAGATCTGTTGGGAGTTCTCGAAGGCATGTTCGAACCACCGACAGAGGAACTGTGAGCCAACGACGACTCCGAAGTGTTCGGGTTTGAACTGTTGGTCAGAGCGTTTGGACTATTCGAAAAAGCATTTGAACTATTCGAAATTGCGTTAGAACTACTGTTATCAAATGAATTGGAAACGTTTGAATTGTTGGTCGTTGCGTTTGGAATATGCGGTATTTTGTGTTTGTTTTGGATGTACGTTTTGAAAGTGTCTTGATAGGTCGACGTAGTTACGAACAGTCTATTGTTCTGATTTTCTGATGGTTTGCTAGAGGGAGGAGCTTTGCTCAATAATCGACTTTCCGAATTGGAATTGTCGTTCAAAGAAAATTCTCCATCAGAAATGTCACTCAGTTGCAATTTATCGTCGGTGCTTTCAGTGAGATTTCCAGATTGATCGGCAGACGATTTTTTCGGTATGTGAAAACTGCTGTTAAAATTAGCCTCGACGTGAAGTGATTTTTTAATTTCTTCTCTAACGTACTTTTCATTTAATATACTTTCCGATATTAATTTGCTTTGAATAGAATTTTCTTTATGATGTATCACATTGTTAACGACAGTCGAAAAAGATGTAACATGCTCTAATTTATTTTGACTAGTACTCTTATCATCGTCAGTTTTGGAAACTGTACCAGATTGTTCTTCCGCTATTTCGGATTTGCTTTTGTCCTTTTCTAAACTTTCGTCAGTTTTACTTTCGTCAGATTTGCTTTCGCTCATATCGGATTTTCTAACCATCTCCAAGGGGTTGTCGAAATTTCTATTAGTATAACAAACTATTTTTGGAAACACATATTCACCGGTGAGTAAAATATCACAGATATCAACTGTACAGGTTTTATCAATAAACGAGGTATCGGCAGATTTTTCATTCTTAATAAATTTCGCTTTCTGCTTCGGCACGTTTTTATCGTCCTTGTCTTCGTCACTTGACAGAGAACTTGATCTAGTTCTGCTAGTTTCGTCATCCTTTTCAACATTATTATCCGATCTGTGGATTTTCCTAGTTGGTTTTTCTCCAGGCAAAATAGGACTTACGTCCAAAGTCCACAGATTTATCGCTACCGTACCTCTCGATCTCGTCCTCGGAGAGTTGTGATCTAACTTATTAATAACGTTTTTGTCGACACTTTTCGCATTATATTCAGATTCGTTGCTATCTAAGCTGTTTTCAGCTTCTTCACTTAGCCTTGATGATTCATCAATCATCTGAGATTCTTCGGAGTCTTGAAAATTATTAACTATGGGAATTTCCTTTTCAACTTTTTCCTCAACGATTTCATCGATTGCGGGTTTCGGCGTGTTGTATTTCTTTGTAGATTTCTTTTCCCGTTTTCCACCATCCGGAGACGATGTTTTATTCACCTTGACTAATTTCCTCCGTTTTTTGAAGGATTTCGATAATTGTGACCTACCACCTAACCTTTTAGATTTTGTAGAGCTAACCTGATTTGCGGCGTCTTCTCTTGAAAACGTCAACAGTTCGCTTTCTTCTTCTAGTTCGCGATTCCTGCGTTCCTCTTCTTCTTTCATGGCAGCCAATCTGTTTTGTTCCCATTCACGTTTCTGGTTCTCAATCTCGCGTTCGGCAGCTGCCAGTTGTTCAGCCGACCAAGCAGATTCTGTGGTCTCGATGAATTTCATGGCGTATTTTTCAATTGGTGAAAGCTGTAAAAAAATATGTACGTTATAATTTCAAATATTTTTATGACTAAAAATACTTTACAGCAGAATAATTTAATTTTAGTCTCCAGGAGTTGGTAAAATTGTATAATGGAAAATATTAAGGTGTAGTACATCCAATCTCAATTGAAAAGTGTTACTCTGAGGACGCATAATAGAACAATCCTGAAATTAAGCTGATGACTTTAGGTTTCATATTTAATTGACGAAAAATTAGCGTTAAAACGGAGTAAATGAATGCATAAAGCCCGAAACAATGTTCACAAAAATTATTATGTTTGTTTCGAGTAATTCATAAATAAGAAAAATTACGACAATTCCAGTTCTCCTATTACGAAATATGTGAATACCCAAACAGTTGAACAATTGTCTCATTATTCATATATTTATGATTTGTCACTTGATGATTTTTGTTTTTATTAACTAACAAAAATTAATTGAGAAATTGCTTTATGCGATAAACTACAACTGAACTCTACAAATAGAATATTTTCGTCATTTTCAACTTCATAATGGAGTAACTTATATATGGTAAAGTAAATGAAAAAAATGCAAAAAATTCTCTGCACAAATTTTAGGCAATAAATATTGGGTCACTGTCAAAATAAAAATACTTATAGAATTTTGTTACTTTATACCTTCTGAATGATGTTGTTAATTTCCAGTTCAGCTTTGCTCATCTCAGGTTCTTTTTCTTTATCCTGTTCCTCCAAAGGAATGTTCTCATCAAATTCAGCCAAATCGGCCACCGCTTCTGCTTTGGCGATTTTCGCAGCTTGAACGTCTTGGGCGTCTTCACATTCGGCGAGAGCATTTTCGAGAGCAAAAACAGCAGACTTTTCGTCGTTGGTCGCTAAAGAAGTCTCGCCAGATTTATCAACTTCTTTTTTAAGTGTACTCGTGCCGGATATCCTATTGGCGGCGCTGTCTTCGCTAGTGTCGATGTTAAAGAGATCCTGAATGGTAGTCTGCAAGATGAAATTGTACAATATTAATGTTTAGTTCGGATTATACACAATTACTGATTAGTTCATAAGTCGAAAATGATAATTCTTGTCAATTTTAGTAAAAATATGAGAATGACGCCCAAATTAATGTACAAACATTTCGAACCCATATATAAACAATAGCAAACGCTATTATTGACAAATTAAATGTAATTATGGGAGTGCAGCGTACTACAAATAAATTGAAATGTACTAATATTTAAAACATAAAAAATAGGTTCTTAAGAATTTATTTGCTAATATTACATATTAATTAATGTTGTCATATATGAAAATATCATTAGATTACAATAATCTTAATTTTGTTATATATAAATAGAACGATTAGATATTCAATTTTGTGCGATTGTTATCAAGGGTAAAATTGCTCTTAAAATAAATCAGTACTGATTCTCCACCTTTTGAATTTTTTTGGTTTATAAAGAAAATAACACAAAAAATATGAATAAAAAAGTAATGTTTATCCCTTTTTTTAATATAAATATTGAAAAATATTAAACATATTCAGCAACACTATAGCAAATTGTTTATTTAACAAACAACGAATTTTAAACAGAAAAAATGCCACCCTGTAGAATAGCGCAAATTATTAATGTGGACAACATTTTTCTTAATGGTTTGTTTAAGAAATAAAATAATTACATCTGATTAAACTAATGGCTTCTAATTTAGAACTGGTGCAATTTAATATTATATTCGTAAATTTAAATAATTAATAGTATCAAAAAATTCAAACCTTTTTTTGTTTATTTTAGTTTTTTGGTAGATTTTATAATAAATAACTATTATCATAAAACGAAACACCGCAATGTTATAATTTTACACAGTATACACGTTATAAAAACTCAAATGGCAGAGAAAATTTTAGTAGTTTTCGTAAGATATTAACTCTCTAAAAAAATGTTAATTAGATATTAGTTCCTACAGGTGACTAGTTATTACTACATATAAATTAATATTAATAATCTAAAATATGGATCATGTGTTACGGCCGGTTTTGGAAAATCTTAACTGTTTAGCATTATTTTAAATTATAATTATTAATAGAGATAAGAGTTCCGGTTATTGGCAATTTTTTTATGTCTTTACTTCTTAAATCTTAATTTGTTAATCTTCCAATAATTATATATGGAGTTAAAATTAGGACATTTTTCTAGATGTCTTTCAGAGGAATAGTCCTCACACATATTTACTAGCATTAATAAGGATCATCACCATTTGAACTTGTGAATCGTTTAAAAAATATACTAATACTTATTCCTTATAAACTAAATATTGAGTAGAAAATTATACTTACACTCTTGAAATAAGCGGTGGTAAAGTTTCCACCTTCAATAGCCAAGTCTCCAAGCAATCTCTTTTGATTGGCTTTCTTCAAAATATTCTCTTCGATTGTTTTTTCGCTAACCAAACGATATATGTGTACGTCCTTAGTTTGACCAATACGATGGCAACGATCTTGAGCTTGAGCATCCATGGTCGGATTCCAATCGGAATCGTAAAATATCACAGTATCTGCTCCTGTCAAATTGACTCCCACACCACCTGAGCGCGTCGACAGGATGAAGGCGAATATACGGCTGTCACCATTAAATCTTTCCATGAGAAGCTGTCCAAAAAGAGAAGGAAAAGTAAATCCAAAGTAATGATTCGAGAATTCAAAACATTTGGTGCTTGTACAACTAACTACTGTCTTGAAACTATGTATCTCGGGTCTCCACAAAAAAATGTATCAATTTAAATTTTAATAGTGCCAAGTATAAGTGCGAGTACTGCTTGCACTGTCACATACACAATATGGAAACACCTGAGCGCAAAGCGCTTTGTGTTCTGTAACTTTCTTAGGGTGCATCTAAAATTCAATTAAGCCTTCAGTTTAATATTGGTCTCCTACGATGCAAAAATATCCGCTGTGGATATTGAGCATCCCAAGCTACCGGGTGTGTTTGTAAAGGGATAAGCACGAAGCGACTATAAGTGCCTGTGCAAATTGAATTTTTTTTTAAATTTGCATTAACTGCCATCACATAATATACAAGCAATTATGAAGTATATATAGCATACGAGGTTGGTTCCAGAAGTGTTCGACCCAACAAAGAAAATACATGAACGATCTTGCTCCTCAGAAAAGCCATTAACTGCAAACATTACTTATTTATAGTTGGAAAATTGTTGACTACTGAACAGAAAATAATTCGGGGGCTAAATCTGATGAATAGAGTACATGAGATTGCAATTCAAACTTCAACTCATTAATTTTGGACATTCGAATAACAGATTTGTGAGCTGGTGCATTGTCTCGATGAAATAACACTTTCGTCTTGGCCAAATGCGCTCGTTTTTGCTTTATTTTTCGTTCAAACGTTGAAATAAGTTAGCATTATACTCGCCGGTGTTACGTTTTTCTTCTTTCAAGATACTCAATGAAAATTAGGTCCCCCGCATCCCAAACACTAAATTTCCATGTAATATGAGACGTAACACAATTTTTGAAATACCAACTGTCTGCTAGCTTGCGCACTTTCAATCGATTATCCAGTACAGATTTATGGATTCTCTTCACGATCTCAGAAATCGACACCTGATTTGGTATACCACTGCGATGCTCGACTTGGCAGCCTGTAGGACCGCGTTTAAACTCTGCTAACCAATATTCAACTGTTGTAAACGAAGGAGCAGACTCACTCAGAGAAGAATCTAGGTCAGATTTTATGTTGGTTGAGCCTTTCAAATAAACGTATAGTATCACATAATGATGACCAATTTTCTCCATTTTCACAAATTCACCGAAAACGTTCGCTGTTGATGGTTGCCAAATAAATACTAAAGGGTTTTCAAACTTGTAACATATACTTCATAGATGGTGTACTTTCTAATACACTGATATTTATCAAACAACTACCGCCATCTCTAGGTCGAGCCAGGTACATCTGGGTCAACCCTCCTATATCAAATAAATTTTAAAATTTTGCTGTTGCAGAGTTCTAGATAGTTTTCAACATAAATTTATGAAAACATGCTGGCCAATGCTTTAATATAGCACAGTTGCAAAAGTTAAAACAGTATGAGTACTGCAAACTGATCTACAGTGCAAACATATTTTCTAAAAATTCAACAAATACATCATACTGACCTGTCTTTGATCTACTTTCGTCGTACCATCCAATCTCAAATAAATGTAACCGTGGAAATTCAAAAACGCCTCCAGAACGTCCAACATTTTCGACATTTGGGTGAATATCAAAACCCTGTGACCATCTGTTTTCAAGTTTCTCAACAAACGATCCAAAGTTTGTAGTTTCCCACAATCGTATTGGATAAGTCGCGGATCGGGGAATTGCGTTACCATCGCAGAAGCGATGTGATGTAAAGGTGTCGCCGGTTTGGAAAATAATCTTTGGATTAACCGTTGATCCTCCTGTTGACCCCAATACGTGCTAGGTGGTGGATGCCACACCTGCAGGTCCGGCTCGGGAGATTTTACAGCAGGAACATAGAATATAAACCTAGAAAAAGTAATCGCAATGTTTCAAAATATTTATAGCTCTTATATATTATACGGGAACTTACCTATCGCATATATCTTTCAACTGTTCAAGACGCCTCTCGGGATTATACAACATATCAGTTAAGACTTTGGCAATGTTTTCTGGATCTTTTCCGAACAACGCATTTAAACAGTTTACTCCACCCCCAGCCCAAGTGTTCTTGTTATTGGGTACGAATATTTTAACAGCATCTTGGAAATCTCTTCCGTAAAGAGGTAAAGCTGAACAGCGTTTATCGTTCACTTTTGTCATCAGTTCTAGTCTTTTCCTTTTTTCATCCTTGGGATCTTCTTCATTCTAAAAAGAATAAAGGTATTTAAGATATAAAAATTAATTATTTAAATTTCTAATTAATATCAGAGTAATGACCGACAAAATTTAGACTGGTCCCTTGAATTTCTAAGAATTGTCATGACTAAACATTTGGTTTTACATGTAGATAAAAATAGTAATCAAGCAAGACTACAAAGGTCATAGAACTCTATTGGCCCAGACCAAACCTAATCTCAAATGTTGAGAGCATACAACATAGAACAAAATGAGAAATTTTAAGCTCATGGAACTAAATAAATTACCTATATTTGTTGTTTACGTTTCAAGGTGACGGATACTACAGTGTAAGATGTCGTTACATAGATACTATAAAGTATTGTTAAAAATATATAATAAATAAATAAATGTACAATTTTATTAGTTATTTTTCAATAACAGTTATAAGTTATAATAGAAAAATTAAAAATAATGAGAAAGTGTTGATATTTAGAATTATTGTTGCAGAGTTCTAGATAGTTTACAAAATTAAAGTTTGTAAACATGCTGGCCAATGCACTTATATAGCACCATTGCAAAAGTTACACAGTAAAAATACTGCAAACTGATCTATGGTGCATTATTGTATAATGGAAAGATATTTGGCTTCATAGCTTTGAATGAATACTTGAAAATAATGAACTAGCTAGGTTTGTAGGAATACTTCTGAAAGCAGGGGTACTTAGATGCACAAGAGTCCGCAAAGATAACATTTTTAGCATTATCTACTAACTTGTTCAAAATTTCACAAATCCATATCACAGATTATCGGAAATGAATATGACTTACCGTTAGTTCTAAGTTTTCTTCCTTATTCTGCCACCGAACGTCCAAATTATTTTGATTAGAATAAAGCCTATTAAGATAGTCGTTGCCGACCTGCAAGCGAACGCCTGATGCTGATTTTTCATCGACTTTCCTCTGAGCAGCAACGGAAGTGGAAGTGGGTGCAGGTGTCGGTGAAGGATTCTAAAAAATACGCGTGTTGAATCAACACAACTCCAAAAATGTATTGCATATCTGAAAAAAGTATGATTTGAAATTACATACTGTCGCCGCCGAATTAGCAGACGATGTACTTGCTACAGAACCCAACTGGAACTTTACGAATGCCTTTGTTACTTGTTGCGAGGTGTTGCCTAAAGTTGATACTGGTTGGTTCGACAAAAATGTCAATTTTTGACCAGCTGAAAACATAACAGAAACGTTAATACTTATATTAATGAATATAAAATTACTTATACACTAAACATTCAAATCCATACATTCGATTAAATTATAAGCCTATTCATTTTTATTTACTTAAGCTACCCATCAACAAAGTTATTTATAGAGATTTTAAAGAATTTCTTTATAAACTAAGTCTAAATAAATGTTTTGTAATTAGGTAACAACATCAAATAACCTAATGTTATATGAAACAAAATAATAAAAAAATTCCACATCAATGAAAGTTTGTTAATGTCGACAAATAATCTGATAGCTCTTGTTAATGTACTGCAAAATTAATTACAAAAACGTAATTACAAGTATATTTACTTATTTCACAACATAATCGAATTTCAGATAATTAAACAAAGTTACTATGGATAACGCAAATTTCCATAAAACAAATGAGGTAGTTATAAATCTTAGAATGAAACTCTTAAGACACATTTGGCGTTTAAACATTCTTAGAAACGCTATATATAAGTATATAAAAATGATGAAAACGAAGTTTTCACATATACTCATATAATTATTATACAAAGCTGAATAACATAACAAATTGTGTTCAAAAACTGTAGGTTGTTAATTTCTTATATAGAATTGTTGTCACTCTTAAAAAATCTAAAAGAATGGGCAATATATAATGAAGCAAGCCCGTAGCCAGCGGGGGGTCTGGGGGTTTACCCCCCCCCCGAAATTTTGGAATTTTTGTTTTCAAGATTCAATTTTAACCAATTAATCATGTTTTTCATAAGAAGAAATTTTATATTTATACAATTTTATATATCCTGGAAATAAATGAACAAAAATATGCATTTTGTAGTCCTAATCATCACATCACCAATCAAAAAATTATCCCCCCCCCCCTTCGAAAGCCCAATCCGAAAAAAAATTCTGGCCACGGCCTTGTAATGAAGTAGATAGAGGAGCAATTAGTTCAATTCCAAAATTTCTATTTTCAGCCCTGCACGCGGATTAAACCAAATCTTTGTAATCTAAATGAGTTAGTTACCTTTAAACCACAAATTTATTTATAATGAAAAGTATTTTCGTACCATTTTATCATGGTCATGGAATTCGTGATAAGGTGCTCAAAAGGACCATTAGTTATAAACAAATTAACTTCCATTGGAAAAGTAACCGCTAGAAGAGGTTTGAAAAAACGAGAGTTATGGCCGAAAAATCTTTACAAATGAACGCCTCTTACATTTAGGACAAAATAAAAACCAGACTACATTTATTAGCTTTATTCGCGTAACATAATTCTGAACCAATTCGTTATCAATTCAATTCTACTCAAGAGCCCATGCCTGATACAGAATTAGTAAAAAATATGTGTGTACCGTGAAAGCCATTGGAGTTAATGGATGGTTTACGAATTATTTTTTTCAATCACTTGTTCTTTGATATTTATATTGATTATTGAATTAATAAGTATTTATGTTATAAAATTGAAATAACAACAATTACAATGTTGGATCATGGTTGTATTACTCTAAAATTGCTTGATTAACGCGTGACATTTCAGTCAACTATTTAACGAACAAAATTCCCAAACAACCGAGACGTGATGTCATTCATCCCTTAACAGGTCGAATTGTATGATATATTATATGTGACTCTGCTCCTGCTATTTTAGGTTGAAGTAAATTCAAAACTTTTTCTTTTGCATTTTTTTTCCTGACACGGCGAAACGATTTGAAAGATTTCACGACTATTCCGAAAATGAAATTCAACACTGATAATGATCAAATTGTGGCACAATATATTCAAAGTAACCTCTTGTTTATGGAAGACGTACAATTTCCAGAAGTTCTTCCAGTTTCATATCACTTGAACTAAAGTGGTCCATGTCGACCAATATCCTAAACATATATAGAAATAAACTCTGCAATGAAAATAACATTATAAATGATCACCTCACTCGTATAAATATGAATAAACTTCTCTAACAATTTTAAAAGCCAATCTAAACACCGAACAGTAAATAAATTTCTCGGCGTAGGCAACACAAAACAATTTACTAAATTCTAGGAAAAACTATTCAAAAGCGTATGTCAGAACGAGGAATAGCATAATTCAAGAAGTGATAATCTGGTTAAGAATCAATAACCAATCCAATTTCGGTACCGCGGTAATGAATCGAATTGTTACCGCGAATAAAGCTATTAAAAGTTAGTTTGTTGGTACAAATGTTAACAGATTCAGCATCACAACTAAAAAATATTAAAACTTATTCAATGCTGTATTGGATAAGCTCCAATAATATATTTGCAATGCATTAACATTTGATAGACAATTCTTCTTACCTTGATTATCTGTGACTGGAATATTACCCGTAGCGCTAGGATTTGATGTCAACAACAAATGTTTTCCGGTTGACGTTTGAACCAACTGAGCAAAATTAGTTGCAGCTGCTACATTTTCCGATGTTATCTGACCTGTCGAACCTTGAGATATATTGACAAGTGGAAACGCTAAAAATAAATGTGAAAAAATATGATTTCACTAAAAAAAACTCACAACTTACTTTTAAACAATGCCTGCTGATTAAAAATCCTCATGCCAGAAACTTTTATTTTCACATTTTGAGCTGGAAATGTTTTCAGTTGTGTTTGAGGTTGTACACGATTCGCGCTACTTGGTTCTCCCTTCTCAGGTTTGATTGGCACTGCATTTTTATCGGTGATTAGTCTCATCGCTAACTTGCTAGGGGGGCAAATAGGAACTGCCTCCGGCACTTCCAAATAGTTTGTCATTTTGACAGATTTTGACTGTCCTATTCGGTAACATTGATATGAACTCAAATGGATTTCTTGCATGATCAATAATAAATTCATAGCGTATAAATCGACGTGCTAAAAAAAGTTAGTTAAGTATATATTTGAGAGTGGAAGCTATTAGTTTGTGATAGTCAATCATGATAATCAAATGAAACTAATTACCATCGCAGTGTTGATTAAAACAATTGTAGCAGCTACTAAACATCCATGTTATAAAATGAACTAGATATATGATGCATAATGATATACAGGGTGTAATACAATGCACTGCAGATATTTTGATAGTACTTAAAGTGAGCAGATAACTGCTATTTTATTAACTGACTTTTTTGTATGTATGTTACCTGATTTCTTCTCCTGTTGTGCACCGATTTGAACGATTCTGCTCTTGTTTAATAGAGTAAATATCCGGAGGGGGAAACTTGAAATTTGGGAAAAGAATTCTATTGGTAAGGTGATGAAATTTGTGAATGAACAAACACATGCGTGCCTGGAAATCCACTAATATCCCTAACATATTAATCGATTATTGCAAAACCTCTTATGGACGTGTATAGTTTTGTAAAGTTCAATCTATTATAGAAGATCCCTATAGGTGGTCTCATATACTTTTCTGCGACTTGCAACATGCAGTTTTACAGAAAATCGCCGAAAAATCCAATATTCTTATCAAAAATTCTATCGATGTGACGTAACTGACATTTCCTCATAAATATTTTAATTCCAACGTAATAGAGCGGGAATTGCAGGCACTGGAAGTGTTAATTGCGATTTTGAAAATTTTCTATGTACATCCCAAGCATATATGTAGTAGGTAGATAGTATAGTATTATCGGCTCCTGAAATCAATGAGTACTAAGCTCATTTTGTTTGTATACCTGGCAAATAATTTAATTAAATGAAAGTTTTTCAATTTTTTGCGATGACGCTGTTTTTGGTGTCACCTACTACCGGCCTAATACAAAAGTCAGTGACAACACATGTCAAGCTCCAAACTGCTATTTGGTGCGATTACCAGGGTGTTTAGTTATAGCAAACAAAACCACAAAGTAAAGTGATAAAGGCAATAACAATAACACAGATGCATCGGAATTATATCAATATATAAAATAACTAATATTTTATCATTTCTTAGTGCAAATTTCACAGCAGATTCAATTACAGTGAGCTTTTGAGAAGTGTTTGTTCTTCACGGTACGGTAAGAGCAGTCACTCCCAATATTAAAAGTTTAATTTAATATGGAGTTTTCGGAAGTGTTGTTAGACTGTTATGATTGACTAACGCAAGTTATATATACACATACATACAGACAAAATAATTATATAAGGTAGCCATCAGTAGTTGAATATATATAATAGTGAAATTATAGCGCGGAGTAGAATAGTTATTAAATAGGATGGTTAAAAAATGTTAAAATAAAGCTATATTTATATCATTAGCAGTGAAATTTACAAGGTGCTTAGAATATAGGTTAGAATAAAATTACAGTTATATAAGTTATTAAAAAGAGTTATATTGGGTGGCAATAATTAGGTTTATATACAGAGTGGTTGAAATATATGCTAACTAAAAATATAGTTATACAATGTGATGTAAAAATGTTTTATTGCGTAGCTTATGTTGCAATATAGGGTAGAGAGGAGATATTTACGTAACCCTTAACTGCAAATGCAACAAGATTAAAACCGCACGTGCAAGGACGCAAATTCAGCGTCTTGGCTGCCTGATGAATATCAAACCGATCTTGAATTAGAATCGGCATAACAGTTGAAGTAGTTAGACGTATTTTCATAATTTAATATTTTACATGTTATAATCAGATATATTTTTGAATTTATACTTTTAAGTTTAAGTGAAATAAATATTTTTTAAAAAACAGTGTTAATTAACACAAAAACATCACTGGCGCAATCACACACGGATTTTGGAACGGGAAATTATCACAATTAACCCGTCTGAAACCAGAAAATTCCAAAGAACCTCCACGACCAGGAAAGTTCCAGGGATCTGTCAAAACCTCCACGAAGGAAAGTTTTACAGGCATGAAGACACAAATATTGTAAATTACTCAATTCCAAATAACTTTTGTTAATTTTTTCCCTGTATATGCCGATCTCCTCGCAATTCTTACCTCCACGTCAGGAAAGTATTGATAGCGAGTTAAATATAAGTTTTGATTCAGATTTAGATTTAAGTTCACTATTTAATAATTTGACTTTAGATAATAATTCAAGTAATGATTTAAACATGGCTCAAATACCAGTTTTTGATACAAAACTTCTACAAATAATTCCTCAATTTGACGGAAATCCTTTAGAGTTAAGTTCATTTTTAGAAACTGCAAATACTATAATCAATACCTATTGGGATCCGAACCCAAATAATGCCGGTTGTGTTCAAAACATTAGCATAATTTATGGCATTTACGCTAAATTAACAGGCAAAGCACGCGAAGTTTATACTATATGCATTGCGAAAGACTGGCACTCCGTCAGAAACGCATTAATTGCACACTTTGGCGATCAAAGAGATGAAAACGGACTTTTGTTTGATTTAGATCAGTTAAGACAAACTAATGAATCCGCATTACAATTTTATACTAGGGTAATGTCAAATCTCAGTGCATTACACAATTATTTAGACACTCATGAACCCATTGCCGCGAACAAGCAGGTAAAGAAAACTTTTTACAACACACATGCTCTCAAAATATTTTTAGCTGGTCTCAGAGAACCATTAGGCTCTACAATTCGAGCGATGAAGCCTACTGGGTTGGCTGAAGCTAGACAATTTATAATTTCTGAAATTAACATACGTCATTTGCAAAAACCTATTGAAAATGTAAAACCAAAACCACAAAATTTTCAAAATCAACCACAAAATTTTAAACCTTTTCAAAATAATTTTGCTTTACAACATCATGTACCATTATTTCAACAAAATGTACCTCAGTTCATAAACCCTATTCAACCACCATTTCCACGCGGACCAATAAATATTCAACCACGTCCTGTACCCTATCAAAGACTACCAACGAATAGTCAAGTTTTTGGAAGACCCAGACCACCAATTAATGTTTGGAAGCCAAATAATAATTCAAATAATCATACCAATATTCAAAATAGACCTCAACCCGTACCAATGTCAGGTGTATCAAATTTTTCTAATCATACTGCTAACACTGTTATCCCAAATCCTCGTTACCAACCGAAAAAATTTGGAGAAATGCATAATTTTGATTACAATGATCCTAATCAATATTTTTATAATAACTGTAATGAAACAAATATACCTGAACAATCTTATTATAATAATCAATATTGTTTTAATGAACCGAACTATGACGAAAACTATGATGAAAGTGAATTTTACTCAAATTCATCACCAACAGCTCATGACTCTAACATAACACATCAAAATGAAACTTCTAATTCCGAAAATCTTAATGAACCCAATGACCAAAATTTTCACGATCCCAGCCAAAATTCGAAAATCTCATAGAAATGCATTCAATTTACGATCGCAAAGATTTACCTTATATTAAAATTGCTGATCCTCCCTTAAAATTATTGATTGATACTGGAGCAACGAAATCTTTTCTCAACCCAGATATTGGTGAGAAATATTTTTCTGATTACCTTCAAAAAGAAACTTTTACAATTTCTTCTATTTTCCAAACAACAACTCGAAACCTTTGTGTAAAGATTCCAGCATTCTCAGAATTCAATACCAAACAACCCATTAAGTTTTATCTTTTCAAATTCCACCATTTTTTCGACGGTCTAATAGGCTACGACACTTTGAAAGATCTTAAAGTTCAACTTGATCTTAAAAATTATAAAATAAAAACACCTTCAGCAGAAATTCCTTTATCACACTATGAAGCAAAAGGAAAACTTTTATTCTTTGCTAGAATAGAACCCTTCACTATCGAAACAGCAAAAATTCCTGTTAACATAACGAATGGACAAATTCTTATTCCCCAAACCAAACTATTCAATTGTGTAATTCGAGAAGGTTTAACAATTTCAACAAATGGTTACGCCCCTGTCGATATTCAAAATTCCACACCTCATGTCCAAGAAATTTGTTTATATAAACCAATAAATGCAAATTCTTTTACCGAAAATGACTTTGAATTTTATCATGTTCAAATCGAACCCTCATTTATTGACTATCAAAACAATGTCACAAATTTACTTCGAACGGACCATCTCAACCCTGAAGAAAAATTTCACCTTGAAAAACTGTGTAAAAACTACTCTGACATATTTCACCAAGACAATACTAAACTTACTTTTACAAACCAAGTTAAGCACAGGATAAAAACCAAAGACGAAATTCCAATTTACACCAGATCTTATAGATACCCGTTTATTCATAAAGAAGAAGTCCAAAAACAAATAGATGAAATGCTAAATCAAGAAATAATTAGGCCAAGCGATTCACCATGGTCTTCACCTATTTGGGTAGTGCCCAAGAAAGCTGACGCTTCTGGAAAGAAAAAATGGAGAATAGTAGTTGACTATAGGAAGATTAACGAAAAAACAATCGATGATATTCCCAATATATCGGACATATTAGATAAATTAGGAAGAAGTCAATATTTCACCACCCTTGACCTAGCAAGTGGTTTTCATCAAGTAGAAATGCATCCAGATGATATACAAAAAACAGCATTTAACGTAGAGAATGGACACTATGAATACCTAAGAATGCCTTTCGGATTGAAAAACGCCCCCGCGACTTTTCAGCGTGTAATGGACAATGTATTAAAAGAATACCTAAATAAAATTTGTTTAGTTTACATTGACGACGTAATTATATTTTCAACTTCTCTTCAAGAACATTTAGTTAACTTTAAGAAAATTTTTCAAAAATTTCGAGAACATAATCTCAAGGTACAATTAGATAAATCTGAATTTCTCAAAAAAGAAGTAGCATTTCTAGGTCACATAATAACGCCAGAAGGTATCAAACCGAATCCAGATAAAATAAAAGCAATCCTAAACTATCCAATACCTAAAACAACTAGAGAAATAAAAAGTTTCCTCGGACTCCTAGGTTATTACAGAAAATTTATTAACAATTTTGCAAAAATAACTAAACCATTTACCAGTTGTTTAAAGAAAGGAGCAAAAATTGACATCAATGACTCTATTTACATAAAAACTTTTGAAGACTGTAAAAAACTTTTAACTAATGACCCAATACTTATACGACCAGATTTTACTAAAGAATTTATATTAACCACCGACGCTAGGAACGTAGCAATTGGAGCTATACTATCGCAAGGACCCATTGGTCAGGATAAACCCATTGCATACGCATCCAGGACTTTAAATGATGCAGAACAAAATTACTCAACTATTGAGAAGGAGCTACTAGCCATAGTTTACGCGACTTCTTACTTCAAATGTTACATAGTAGGAAGAAAAATAAAATTAGTTACCGATCACAAGCCCTTACAGTGGATAATGAATGTTAAACAACCAAATTCCAGACTAGTAAGATGGCGATTGAAATTAGAAGAGTTTGACTATGAAGTCATTTATAAAAAAGGCAAGTTAAACACCAACGCAGACGCATTATCAAGAGCAGAAATTTATCCAACAGACACTTCATCAAATGTTTTACCAATTTATGAATACATGGACGAATTTAATAGAAATATAATGGAAAATCCCGAAGATACTTCCCAAAATTCAGAAAGTGAAGAAAATCAAGAAAGACTTTCACTTGTCCCGGAAGTAGATCCAGAAGAACAAGACGGAAATCAAACTGTCCACACTAGTAATGAAGATCCAATCTTAACAATTGACATCACGGAAAAACCTCTAAATTATTTCCAAAATCAGATTATGATAATAAAAACTGACCATAATTGCAGAACAGTCAGAAAGAAAATTTTTGAAAATCCAGTACTACGAACAAGATGGCAAATTTACGTTTCCTCGGAAAATTTCCAACAAGCCTGTATTAAATTTCTAAAAGAATATGGTGTTCCTAAACGTCAATACGTATTTTATTTCCAAAATGACGATAATGACGATCTTTATAAAAATATGTGCAGATTTGTACCGCTCATTTTCAAAAACTCTGCTTTTAAACTATTAAAATCAAACAAACTACTTTCCGACATAACTAAAGTAACTAGACAACAAAAATTAATTAAATCACAACATGAAGGAATCACTAACCATAGAGGAATTCATGAAACCATCAATGAACTGAAATTAAAACATTACTGGCCAAAATTAATTGACGATGTAAAAAACTTCATAAATAACTGCCATATTTGCCAGCAGGTAAAATATGAAAGACACCCACCACTTATAAAATTGCAATTAACACCCTCACCGAAAAAACCTTTCGAAACACTACATGTAGATACATTCAAATTCGATAATGTCACTGCATTGACAATATGTGATAGTTTTTCAAAATTCGGACAAGCCTACATTTTGCCAAGTTTATCAGCTATTCATATTTATCAATCCTTGTTGCAATTTATTTCTTCTTATAAAATTCCTGAAAATATAATTTCAGACAACGGAACAGAATTCACGCAACATTTAATAAAAGAATTTTCAAAACTTTACAAAATTAATTGGCATTATACTTTAGCCTTAAACCCAAACAGTAATTCTATTGTTGAAAGATTTCACTCCACACTCTTAGAACATTTAAGAACTCTTTCACTTTTGAAACCACAACTAACTTCTTTCGAAAAATTAATCTACGCTATAACAGGCTACAACAACTCAATACATTCAACTACAAATCAAAAACCAATTGATCTTTTATTTGGACATCTTGAATTAAAAGACCCTATCGAAATCGATAATTCGATACAACCAATCAATCATCAAATAAATGAACATAAAGAAACCATGTTAGAACTTTATAAAAATATCAACCAAAAATGCTCTGACAAAAAACAAAAGGTAATTACTAAACTTAACGAAAAAAGAAACGATCCACCCGATATCCAACCAGGAATTAGCGGTTATAAAAAACTAACGGAACGACAATCCAAAACAAAACCCCTTCACAATCGAGAACATATTTTAAGATCTAACGAATTAACATTAACAACCCCTCACGGTACTTACCACAAACAAATTTTTAAACCTCAAAGAAAATTCACCAAACAATTTTTGCAGGATAATCCTGATGACAATCCTGATGACCAACAATCTGATAACGTCACGGAAAGTTCAGATTCAGAACCTGAACAATAACCCCGGAATTTTAATTTTCAAACAAGGAACCGCAAGAATTAAAATTGGTTCTCACTCTTTCCTTCATTATATTCCCATCAATGCAATCAAAACCCAAATTTTTAATATAACTCGTGAATATGAACGCATTGGTAATTTAATAAACCAAACTACCCTTAATTATAAAATGGAACTTTATACTAGTTACCAACATTTGAAATTTGAAATTGATAATGTAAATAAAAAATTAATTTCAAATTTCCCCAATCAAAGATACAAAAGAGGCTTATTGAATCCTCTAGGTAGCATTATCAAATCTATAACTGGAAACATGGATCAAGAAGACGCTAAGGAAATCTATAACAGCATTTCACAATTAGAAAATAATCAAAACCAGATTATTAGAAAGGTAAATAAACGAATATCTCTAAGTACTAAATTGGTCAATGGTATAAATGAAACAATTACGTCAGTTACGACAAATCAAAAATTAATTTCTAATAAGGTTGAAGAATTACGAATTGCTCTAAATGAAACAAAATTCGGTTATGAACATTATTTTGAAATTCGAGAAATCTTAAATCATGTAAAACTTAATTTAGACTCAATACTTAATTTTCTGACCGAAATCGAAAATGCTATAAGTTTCGCTAATCTAAACACTTTGCATCATAGCATTATTTCACCAGAACAACTTAAACATTTAATAAACATTCTTTCTGAAATTCACAGCCACACACAAATATTATTTGATAAGAACAATTATTTTGAATATTACAAAATTGTTAAGACAAATATTCTTTACACTGAAGATAAATTAATATTTTCTTTAGAATTTCCACTAGTTCATTCTGAAGTTTTTAATCATTATCACTTATATTCGATTCCGAATATCAATAATACCATAATTATTCCTCCTCAACCTTTCCTTATATTGAGTAATGACCAATATCAATACCAAGAAGATTCATGCCAAGAAATCAACCCCAACTACCTGTGCCAAACAAACAGCCTTGTGCCTACACACGAAAATTTAGACTGCATCACATCAATCCTATCGACGGAGACAAACTTAGAAAAATGTCAACAAGTTCCTGTCAAGTTAATCAATACCATTATTGAGGAAATCGATGAATCCCATTATATTGGTATTTTTCCAAGTCCACAGAAAATTCAAACAAGTTGTGAAGAAAACGATGTAGCCATCATCAAAGGACCTTACCTTTTTGAAGTTCCACCCAAATGTTTAATTTCAACCCCGAAGTTCACCTACCAAAATGAAAAGGGAATCTCCCAAGGACATCCAATAGCCCTTCAAGATATTGAAGAAATTAATTTACCAGTTATGTCTGTTCAAAAACTTAAATTAGAAAAAGTTTCACTTGATAAATTGCATGAAATTCAACTTGAAGAAATTAATAATGAACCTTTAGAAACAATTCAATTGCATTCAAATTATCACAGTTGGTCCATTGGAACATTTTCAATTTTGATTTTATTAATAATTTGCTATTTTCTTATTAGAAATAGAAAACAAATTCAAGCTTCAATAAAGAAGAAACTTCAACCCAATGGACAAGATGCCACTCCAAGAAGAGTTGACGAAACTCGAATAGTTCCACCCTCGAGTTCCTTCTAAGGGATGGAGGATTTACGTAACCCTTAACTGCAAATGCAACAAGATTAAAACCGCACGTGCAAGGACGCAAATTCAGCGTCTTGGCTGCCTGATGAATATCAAACCGATCTTGAATTAGAATCGGCATAACAGTTGAAGTAGTTAGACGTATTTTCATAATTTAATATTTTACATGTTATAATCAGATATATTTTTGAATTTATAATTTTAAGTTTAAGTCAAATAAATATTTTTTAAAAAGTGTTAATTAACACAAAAACATCACTAGATATTGTTATACAGGGTGGTTAAAGAGTTTACAATAATGTGATACTTATAAGGTAGTAAAAAGAGTAATTGCAATATATTGTGAAGTGGAATTATTACAAGGTGTTTTAATAAAAGAGAATTGAAATTAAACTAATTCATTTCGTCTTCGAAACAATTAGTTTACAGAGCAAATGTCAGCTACTAAAATTGCCGTTCTTACTTTTAATTAACACAGTTTTATTGAACAGATTAAAGCTTAAACTATACAGATATATTCACACACTATTCAGAGGTTAAGTTGTATTAACTTTAAGCGTGGTGGTGCAGGGGCCCGATTCTTGAACCATTCGACAGCTCTACTATACGACTTTCGACGTAAGTCGCATGAAAAGTTGAGGTAAATGAAGTTTAACCCATATATTAAACTTCATTTATGGCAGATTTCATACGACATACATCCGAAGTCGAGTGGTAGAGCCGTCGAATAGTTTCAAGAATCGGGGCACTGGTATTTTAATAATATCGCCAAAACACAACGTCTGTCGGGTTAGTTAGTTAAACACATTTTTGGCTTATTAAGTCAACGCGTACCAGTTCATTTTGTATGTAAACTTTTACTTGTCAATTTAAATGAAAATGTATCTTTCTCTAATGTTAGGCCTTTCGATGTTACCTGGCCCTGGTCTATTAAGGTTACATATACAAAATAAAAAAGAATAAAGAATAAAAACTATCCGAGTTCAAAAAAACTAAAAAGTTGAAAATAAAATATTTAAAAAAATATATATAACCGACTTCCAAGTATAACTAAAAAGTTGAAAATAATAAAAACAAAATACAACTCTAGACAATAAATAACACATTCAATTTTGTTACCTACACACAAAGTAAAAAATTTAAACAAATTAATTATCTACCTAGCTAATGTATTTTTTATTAGATAGGTAGATAATTAATTTGTACAGAATGAGCAGCTTTTAATGTTTAAATTTTTTGCTTTGTGTGTAGGTACCTAACAAAATTGAATGTGTTATTTATTGTCTAGAGTTGTATTTTGTTATAATTATTTTCAATTTTTAGGTATACTTGGAAGTCGGTTAAGTTACATGAACAATCCACAAAGGATACGCTGATGAAGCACAGACGACACGAGCACACAGCCAGCGGCGCCATCGTGTCGCCTAGATTATATTTCATTAAGCATTTTTGTTGAATTATGTTAATCGTATTTTATGTCAGTCTTGACTTGAATTTTGAAGTAGCTAGATGATCGTAATTAGTCCAAAATAACAATTGTAGTACTTGTTTGAAATAAAAAGTTTTTTTAAAAAGCAAGTTTCAAGAAACAAGTATATTACTGGCGCAGTCAGTAGGATTGTGGAAGTATCCAGGCAAAGGAAAAACTTCGTTTTCAAACGTTTATCCACAATTCTGAAGAACCAACTTCCAACCGGAAATTTAGACGACCATTGGACAAAGCAGATCAGTAGCTCCAGATGCATCGAGTCATCACCAGTCACTTATTGTAAGTACAAATTCTTGTCGACTCCTTTGTACCCAATCCTTTTTGATCAGAGTGCAGAGTTAAATTTAAGGAAACATTTTTGTGTAACGAAATCTGTGAATAAGATTTCAAATTTGATTTTGAAACATTGAATCCGAAAGAAATCTGCGAATAAGATTTTCTGATATTTTTGAAAATATAACATTTAATATTTTGAAACGATTTCTCACGAATTTAGTTATAGTTGTATTGTAAATAAATAAAGACATATTTTAATCATAATTATGGTACCACCACCTGTCTTCGATGTAAAAAACTTGGTTATCTTGCCAAACTTCGAAGGTAACCCTAACGAACTTCACGATTTTTTGAATATCTCCACAACTTTATTTACACACTACTACGACAGCACGAACCAGGGAAGTCTCCAGAACATTTTATTATTCCGAGGAATTCTGAGCAAACTCACTGGTAGAGCAAAAGAAGTTGTCTCCGTTTATGGTTGCGAAACATGGGACGATGTAAAGATCACCCTCATACAAAACTTTGGGGATCAACGAGATGAAAATTCCTTAACCAGAGACTTGGTCAATCTGAAGCAATTACCACACGAACAACCATTACAGTTCTATGAAAAATGCATGGGAATTTTAAACGCTTTGTGTAATTACATTGATTTACATAATGATAATGTAATCATCAAAGGTAGCAAGAAAGATTTCTTTAGAAAGCAAGCATTAACCACAATTTTGGCTGGGTTGAGAGAACCCTTAGGCTCAACCATCCGAGCAATGAGGCCAGCAAACCTCGCTGTAGCTATGCAATACATCCAAGAGGAGAATAACATAAACTACCTCCAGAAAAACCAAGCGTCAATACATCCACCATCAAAACAACAAATTCCAGCTCAAAATAAACCCAATTGGCTACAACCACAATTTCGCCCATCAATGCCGTACCAGTACAGACCTCAGTGGCAACAACAGCAACAACCACGCCCATTTCCAAGCGGACCTGTGATGCTGACGCCGAAATCAGTTCCACCTCGACGCCTGCCAACTAACCAACAAGTTTTCGGAAAACCGCAAAACGTATGGAAACCCAAACCTGGCACTCCAAACTTACCCACACCAACGCCAATGAAGTATTTCATCGAACAACACCTTCAGACAACCACACCAAAATCAATTCAAAAATCATTTTAGGCCACACCCAAATTCAAGACCAACATTTACTTTTGAAGAGTTATTCAACATAGAGCAAGAAGAATATTACCCTGAAGATCCGTACTATCTTGAGGACCAAGAAGACCCAGAGTACGATTACCCCGAATACGAATATAAAGTAGAGGAATCAACTACATCAGAACCGACAGTAAATTTTCCTCTAGAAGCCAGTTCAACGAGAAAAACATAGTAGAACTTCACACCTTTACCGACAAAAAAGAGCTTCCATACATCACAATATCAGACCCACCATTAAACCTGCTTATAGACACTGGTGCTACGAAATCATTTTTAAATCCTGATATCGCTCAAAAATTTTATAAAAATTTTATAAAACATGAACCTTTTGTTGTAACTTCAATTTTCCAAAATTATTCTCAAGAATTTTGCGCTGAAGTACCTTCTTTTTCAGAATTTAATTCTAATCGTAAATTGAAATTTTATTTATTTAAATTTCACAAAACATTCGATGGATTAATTGGTTTAGACAATTTAAAATTATTACAAGCACGTTTAGACTTTCCAAAATCAAAATTACTAACTGAAAACTCGACTTTACCTATACACTATTATGAAACAAACAAAACACAATTTTACTCAATACAATTAGATCCACACTCTATAACACGCGTTAGACTACCTGTTTTAGAAGATCAAGGACCGATCCTTCTTCCAAAACAAATAATTCAAGGTGCAACACTTCATGAAACCCTTAGTGAAGCCAACAACCAACTTGCCCATGTAGCTTTGGTTAACAACAGCGATGAAGAAATTAAAATAGCCCTTACGGAACCGATCGTTGCGAAGAAAATCGACCTTGAAGATTATCACATTTTTACAGCAGAAATTTCAGACATCAACACTGAAGGACAAAACACGGACATTGAACACCTTAATAGGACCGATCACCTTAACAGCGAAGAAAAATTCCACATCACAAAATTATGCAAGAAATATTCAGACGTCTTTCATCATCCTAATACACACCTAACCTTCACCAATCAGGTAAAACACCGAATAAGGACAAAAGATGAAGTTCCTGTATTTACAAAAACCTACCGATACCCTTATGTCCACAAGGAAGAAGTACAGAAGCAAATATCATCAATGTTAGACGAAGGAATTATTAGACCAAGTGAGTCACCATGGTCATCACCAATATGGGTTGTCCCAAAAAAACCGGACGCCTCTGGAAAAATCAAATGGAGAATTGTAGTCGATTACCGGAAGGTAAATGAAAAAACAATCAACGACAAATATCCCCTACCAAACATAACTGATGTCCTAGACAAATTAGGCCGTTGTCAATATTTCACTACTTTAGACCTTGCTAGTGGTTTCCACCAAATAGAAATGGCGGAAGAAGATGTACCCAAAACAGCTTTCAATGTTGAGCATGGACATTACGAGTATGTAAGGATGCCCTTCGGACTCAAAAATGCCCCTGCAACGTTTCAAAGAGTTATGGACAACGTATTGAAAGGACTTCAAGGAAAAATATGTCTCACGTACATGGACGATGTTGTAATCTTTTCTTCTTCGTTACAAGAACATTTAGTAAATTTGTCAAAAGTCTTCCAACGTTTTAGAGAAAGAAATTTAAAAGTACAACTTGATAAATCCGAATTTTTAAAGAAAGAAGTCGCATTTTTAGGACATGTCATCACACCTGACGGAATAAAACCTAACCCGGATAAAATTAATGCCATATTGAAATATCCAATTCCAAAAACAACGAGAGAAATTAAAAGCTTTCTCGGGTTACTAGGATACTATCGAAAATTTATAAAGGATTTTGCCAAAATCACAAAACCCTTGACAGCCTGTTTAAAAAAGGACGCAAAAATAGAACATACAAAAAAATTTGTTGAATGTTTCGAAACTTGCAAACAATTACTTGTTAATGAACCACTACTTCAATACCCGGACTTTTCTCAACCTTTTAACCTTACAACAGACGCTAGTAACGTAGCCCTAGGCGCAATATTGTCCCAAGGCCCTGTAGGCAAAGACAAACCCATCGCGTACGCTTCACGAACTTTAAACGATAGTGAATCCAACTACTCCACTATAGAGAAAGAAATGCTTGCTATAGTGTGGGCAACTAATCCGTATTTGCTGGGCAGACCCTTCAAAGTCCTGAGTGACCACCGCCCTTTACAATGGCTATTTTCAATAAAAAATCCAAATTCTAAGTTAGTCAGATGGCGATTAAAACTCGAAGAATTCGATTATGAGGTTGTATATAAGAAAGGAAAAATAAATAAATACCAACGCAGATGCCCTCTCAAGAACAAAGAACTTTCCAGTCAACAGCAACTCGACAATGTTTCTATGTATAACAATCCCCCTGATGAACTTGACACTGAAATTATGACTGAGATGAATCAACAACGCGAACATCAAAACAGCGAATCTACAGACACAGCTGATGAAAACCCCGACCTAGAACAACGTAACTCTAACTTAAATCGCGATACATCCGAAACAGACACAGCTGATGAACTTATTGACCTACCTCAAGACGAGAGCGATAGTGACAGTGGAAACACTATACATTCGCAGCAAGAATCGCCAATTCTTACAATACCCATTTCAGAAAAACCGCTGAATTATTACAATAATCAAATAATAATGAAATTTGTTAAATATTCTCCCGCAAATCCCGTAATTGAACAAATCTTTCAAAATAAAAAGAGAATACACATTCAAATAGGAAAAAATGATGCAGTTAAGAACCTTCTTGACTTTTTCAAAAATTTCATTCCACCTAAAATTAAACATGCTATTCATTTTACTCCGGAAGTTATGTATCAACCAACGTGTGAACTTTTGGGAGAAATGTTCAAAAATTTTGCATATGACCTGGTAAAATGCAACACAATCTTAGAAGACGTAAACTGCGAAAGAAAACAACAGGAAATAATTAAAAATTACCACGAAGGAATAAGTAATCACCGAGGAATTAATGAGACAGAATCCCAACTGCGAAAAAGATATTATTGGCCATCAATAAAAGCAGATATCGAAAATTACATCAATACTTGTGAAATTTGTCAGATCAACAAATATGACAGAAATCCAGCAAAACCAAAATTTATGGTAACCCCAACACCTACGAGACCAATGGAAATTATCCATCTCGACACATTCCAAGCAGCAGGACAGAAATTTCTTACCATTATTGATTCTTTTTCAAAATATGGACAAGCCTATCCTGTGGAAAGCGCAAACGCAGTAAGCATTATCAAAAGTCTCCTAATATTTATTACGCACCATGGCATTCCAAAAATGATAGTATCAGATAATGGAACGGAATTCAAAAACGGACTTATGCAAGAATTTGCTGAAACTCACAAAATAACTATTCACTATACTACTCCTGAAAACCCCCAATCTAACGGTATGATTGAAAGATTTCACTCTACTATTATCGAACATTTACGAATTTTACAAACAAAAAATAAATTACTTAACATCAAAGATCAAATGCCCTACCTATGCTATACTAGGATATAACAATTCTACTCATTCCACCACGAAACAAAAGCCAATAGATATCTTAAACGGTCATTTAAACACTCACGACCCTTTGGATATAGATATTGACAAAACCTTAATGAACAACTATATGCAACAACACCGCGAAAAAACAAAAGCTTTATACAAACAAATAAACCAATTAGCTATTGATACAAAAAATAAAATTATTGAAAAACAAAATCTGAAAAGTCAACCACCAGTAAGCTACAAACCCAATACCAAAGTGTACACAAAAACCAGTTCCCGACAAAATAAGCTCTTTCCAAGATATAATCCCAAAATTGTGAAAAAAGACAATCCCGTCACGATACAATCTCAAAACACCCTAATTCATAAGAAAAACATTAAACGCATTCCAAAATGTGATTCGAAAAAATCATTACAGATGGAACATCGTGGCAGCTCAAGAGATAAAGATCCAGGACTTGAAAGAAAATCCAGGAATCCTTCCCCTGAACCTAGGACCAGCAAAGATCCAGATTAGTACACACGACTTCATTCATTTCTACAATTTAACCCCGATAGCACAAGAAATTAGCTCAATAGAAAATCAATATGAAAACGCTTCAAGATCAATATCAGCCAAACTAAGCTTACCATACTTCGATATGTTACATAACTTTGACCAAAGTCTCAGATATCAATTAGAAGCAGTAAATAGAAAATTCCAAACAATTTCTCCACATTACAGAAAAAGGAGAGGACTCTTCAATTTTCTTGGGAGCGCAGTAAAAGTTATATCAGGCAACTTAGACCAAGAAGATGCTCAAAAATATGATGAAGCCATATCAACACTCAAGAAAAACCAGAAAAATATTATTAAAAAGGTGAATCAACACATGTCTTTGACTACCAAATTAATAGATAATTTCAATAAGACAGCGACTCTGTTAATTCACAATCAAAAAGTGATAGAGAAAGAAATCAGAAATATTAATGATGACTTCACAAAATTCGTGTTTGATTTTAATCATTATATGCAAGCCAGAAACATCTTGGACCAATTAAATTTATCATTACAAATAATTTTGCAATTATTAACAGATCTGGAAAATGCAATCACTTTTGCAAGAACTAATACTCTTCATAACAGTATTATAAAACAGCAAGAAATTGAATGGATTATAAAAACAATGTTAGAAAACCATAATGAAAAACAACTATTTTATAGTGAGAAAGAAAACCTGATCAAATATTATGATCTTATATCTGTGGATGCCTACTATGCAAACGAAATGGTAGTATTCATCCTGCACTTCCCGATATTATATCCCGAAGAATTTACTCACTACCACCTATATTCTGTACCCACAATAAACTCCACCACAATTATTCCACCCTCACCTTACCTGACAATGAATTATGGACTCTATCAGTACTCTACGCAACAATGCAAGAAAATCAGCAACAAGTACCTCTGCCAGAGCATTTCGATCCAGTTCCAGAGCAAGACTCCAGATTGCATTTCACACATACTCCAGCTGTCAGAAGAAGAAGCCCTGTGCCAATACGTCCCGATAGTCATTAACACCACCTTAATTGAGCAAATCACGGATGCTCATTGCATCGCAATCTTCCCGAAATCCACGAAAGTTTCGACACAATGCCAATCCTCAGGAATTCTACAACTCCAGGGAACATTCCTGATCGAGATACCACATGGATGTGAATTCAGTACGCCCGAAGAGAAATTTACCAACACCAAAAACATAGTCAAGGAACAGCCAATGACATTGCCAAAAATAAAAACAACATTCATTCACCAGTCAACAAGGACCAACCCAATTCAATTAGAAAAGGTTTCACTAGATGAACTCCACAAACTCCAGGAAGAACAGCATCGCCTGCACCCCATTGAGACCATCGAAGTCAATGACACTGCCCATTTTTGGTCAAGCCCAATTTATATTTTGATAACTATTTGTGCATTAATTTTGTTATACAGATTCAGAAACAAGCTACCATGCAGAATGAAGCCACGAGAAGAGCTTTCCAGGGATGGAACCCAAACAGTCCTGTTCGTCCCTCCCAGAACTTCATCCAGGGATGGAGGAGTTACATGAACAATCCACAAAGGATACGCTGATGAAGCACAGACGACACGAGCACACAGCCAGCGGCGCCATCGTGTCGCCTAGATTATATTTCATTAAGCATTTTTGTTGAATTATGTTAATCGTATTTTATGTCAGTCTTGACTTGAATTTTGAAGTAGCTAGATGATCGTAATTAGTCCAAAATAACAATTGTAGTACTTGTTTGAAATAAAAAGTTTTTTTAAAAAGCAAGTTTCAAGAAACAAGTATATTACTGTTATATATATATTTTTTAAATATTTTATCTATTTATTTACAAAACGGCAAAACATTTATTAACGGAAAAGAAAAACAATGGAATCATCCTCTATGATTCCAATTAAAGAAATGAACATTTAAAAATTAGACCATAAATTCAAATAGCTATTGAAATAGAAAATATGTCAACATTGATTAAACAAGTATCAGTACGACTGAGCGATCTGTCTAATTTAACATTGCGTATTGACCATGAGTACAAAGTAGTAGTAGTAGATAAATTAAGTTGTTTTGAATGGGAAATATCTTTACCAATTTAAGAGCGTCTCTAGCGAAGTTAATTATACTCCTAATACTAAATATTTGAACATTTTTCTGTTTTTCAATTGCGACTGATTTTCGTATTGTCCTCAAATACAATTAATTAAATTCATAGTGAATTGTTAAATAATTTTCCAAATACTTGTTGCCAGGAATCTTTCCCAATTATATGTTAGTGCTGTTGTAGCCAAGTACTTCCCAATTTTCAATTCTACCAAATTAAAAATCCATAAATTAATAAATCTATTGCAATATCAGGTAGATTTATTAAATAAGGACATACATCTCTATCAAGATTGACGAGTACCATCACTTAGCAAAATATTTGCACTACATTATGTTACACCCTGTATACTTATATAGGTTAAACAAAGTACTGAATATGATGACGAAACAATTAAAAATGTATTAGATAAGTTGCAAAATGTTTACCATCTATACTGTATATAAAATCGAATATATTTTGAAATTTAAAGTAGTATTTCAAACAGGATGCTATTATGAATGATCAGTTGGTCATTAAAGTAATAAAAAAGCCAGAGATTTATTCCAAGACAGGTGATTTTCAAGGTGCACAATGAGGTTTTAAAAATAGTCACTACATATTATAATGTTAAATTACTATATCTTATCACGTGGGAAATGTGTGACCCGTTTGAATTACTTAGAAAAGATTAAATATGTTTATTGCAATCCAAATATTGTTATCTGGTGGTAACAAAATTTCTTAGTGATTCCAACATAAAAATTACTAAAATCTGAACCTACAAGTTTATAAATGTCTGACCTGTTGTATATTATTTTTGTTTGGCCTCAAATTACAACTTTGATAATTGGAACTGTGGTTTCAAACTCACGTTCCCACAAAAAACTCAACGAAATTTAATTCACGTCATTGAATACAAAAAAATTGACAGTGACACATTGGCAGGTTGGCGATTTCGTGATACCAAGGATACCTCTTCTAGTAACCGATTTTTTTCTAGACCTTATCCAGTCCAATTGAAGGTGTTCCGATTTCCTCATTGTTTACCATCACACAGCTCGCTCCCCCTTAATTTTTCTCATTTTTAACTTTTCTTCTTTCAATCCGTCTATCCTATGGCTGCTGATGATGGTTAAAGGTTAATACGCTCGGCCAAATGTGAATTGTCAACATATCTTTTTACTTCTAAAAATCTGTACATACAATTTTTATTTTAAAACTAATAATACATTCACATATAAAAAACCATTCAACGCAACGGAGTGCCACAAAAATTGTGTATACAGATTTGCTTGAGATTGCTGCCATGTATATACCATGGAAATTTCAAAACCTTTAGAAATAAGAAAAAATGAACATCAATATAACATTTCCAGAAGACGTGTGAACAAATAAAATTTTACCAACTATGTGCTATCCAACATTAAAAAAAAAGAAAAACTGAACAAAGCAGGCTTTATGATGCCTAACAACGCGGAAATAGGGGCACTTTCAGTTGATGTCGAAAGGGGATGGAAAAATCTATTGCTAAAAAAAAAACAAAGGGTACCCTCAGTATCAAGTGATCGACAACCACCGTCACTGACGAAAAATTTCTGTACAGACAACCGCATTTTTATTCGAAATTACCTTACGACAGTTTGTTCCGCAATTACAAATTTGACATAGTTATATGTTAAAGGAAAAACTGAGGATAGAAAACCTTTGTACAGGCGAACTATATAAAAAGTTATTTGAAAGATTAGAATTAATCGCAAGGACTCATTTGCATTAATATTACGAAATATATTACTGGGATCAACAGATCCTAAGTTTAAATCTCTCTTGCTTAGGAGACCTGTTGTAGTATCTTTGAATCTTTGAATGAAACTTTAGAATGGGTTTTCCTTAGTGGGGATATAACATATAAGTTGGTTAAATCCTAAAATCCGATTAATTTTATAAACAGTATATATTGTACTAATTTTTGTTTTATTTTAAAATGTTTCAATCAATTGTTTGGTTAATCTATTTATATGTAGTTGATCTTATAATTTATAATATTCAGTATTTAGTTTTGCGTTTTCATTTGTGTTTGTTTTATCATGGTTCGTTAAGCGCCGATGTTAGTCATGTAATTTGTGACTAGGTTGGCAATAAAAAACGAAGAAATTAGTTTGTTGCTGAAATAATTTTATTTGATTGTTTGTTAGCTTACATTATTTATTTTTGTATACACACACAACAATAACTTACCTTGAAAGGATCATATTCCAGTGCGGAATACACAATGGAAGGAATATGCAGTCTTATGCCTACACACTGGAAAGGCGACGTCGTTGGCCTAACTTCGAACAAATTGGGGTGATTACATACTTTTCTAAGTTGCATTAAAACATTTATAACACTTAACAAATTACCACTAGCCAAAGTTTCTTTAGTTCTGCAAAAAAGGAGAAATGCCATTAAAATCTTAGTCCGAGATAAAATTCAAACTTACTTTGCTTTCGACATATAATCGTCGTACAAAAATCTTTGTCTTTTAGATAAACGACACATCACAACGTGTTCATATTTTTTTGGCATTTGCTTTTCGACTTCCGATTTCAATCTTCGAAGCAAAAAAGGCCTCAGAACCTACAACAAAAACATGCTTTACTAACCTTACATAAAAATAAATATCGGTAGTAGCAAACTTATGATGTTTCTCAAATGGTTTGAACAATAGATGGCATGACTAGAGCGGGGTTCCAGAATAGTTAAAATTCATTTTAAAATATATTAAAAAATAATTAGTGTTATACTGGTTCAAAATAGGAAAGTAATAAAAAAATTTAATTACCTAAGAATTTTGAATTTCCTGTCCACCCACAATACGCAAAAATATTTATTTCAAATATATCACGATTCAGTTTCTCTGTTACAGCAAAATAAAACAATTGATTGACTTTTGAACAGATATAAATTAATGACGAGGGGAGAATAAAAGCAGGTAAGGGGTTGGAAATTTAGTTTTTTTAATAATGGGTTTTTAATTTTTCAAATCAATGTTAAAACTTTATATAAATTATATTAATCGTGGATGAGCAAAATTTAATTCGTGTGCCAATTTATCCCCTTAAATTAAGAATACGATTTTCGCTTTTCCTGAAGACTTTGGGTAAGGACTTACATTGTTTATTTATTTCAAATTTTAGACTCATAATTTGAGATCAAGGGGGACATGATTTGAATTTTAAATATTTTCCTTAATACATTTGAAACAAATAATTTAAAAAATACATAAAATATAATCCTGTTTTATGTCGACTAAAGCAATTTTTATTTTCAATTTGTCATTTAATTTTATAATTTGTGCCCCAAAATTAACATAAGATATTATTTGATTTATCTTTGCTGTAAACTCTTCAAAATGTTAGGCTGAGGAGTGGTTTTGAAGATAAAGAAGGAATGAGTGAAATTTTGCATATTTTCATAATAACATTTAAACAAAAAATATTAGAAATACCAAATTAAATCCATTTCTATTTTTCATGTCGAGCCCTTTTTTATTTAACATGTCTCCAAAATTAAGATTATGAATGTGAATGTATATCAGTTTGGTAACATGAGTTATCATATGTTTAGTAGAATTCCCTGATGTGTCACACCATCAGCGGTAAGTGGTAATTGAAGTTATTTAAATACACAGATAAACTATTAAGTATATGAACCAAATGTCCTAAATCATGATCAAACCATAAATATAAATGTTCCCAAAACAATAAACTCGAACTTTAAAGCATAAACTAATTATACAAATAATCAATAACGTTTTTAATTTATTATTTTCTTCCTTATCATTCCTTTACTCATATTTGATAATAAATTGAACACTATGATTGTTTAAACGTTTATTTTTATTCGACCTTAAAATTTTGCATACCAAGTGAATGATTTCATTTGTTTGTTTTAAGATTACTCAACTGAAATATATTTTCATGGTAACGCCTAGTATTATTCAAGTTCATGAAAATTCTATTTATTTTCATGTGGAAAACTACTTAATCATTTTAGTATTAAGGGTGCTCGAAAACATTCTCAAGAAGAATGATGCAGAAGGTGCTTTTACATGATAATTTAAAACAGTACCAACTTCGAAAATATAAAAAGTACCAACCTACATAGACATACAATTTTAATATTTTTAAAACTGTGTATTAAAGTATGTACAATCCAGCAAAGTTGCGGGTTTTTCATTGCGGCGAAATAAATAGTAGTAGTGCACAAAACGCCGGGCAAATGTATGCGAACTAAATTGTTCACAAGAATAAGGAGTTATAAAGCTAAATTGGAAAATAAACGAAAAACGAGGGAAGCCAAGGTAAAGGCTTTTAATCTTTAGAAACAAACCTTACGTAATATACCAACGGCCGACATATTGTTCAATTGGTTATTAAAGCAAAGGCGTTGGTCTGCTTTTCGTGAGGTAAAATAAACACACGAAAATAAGATGCATCACAGTGACTCAGACAAAGGAAATGAATGAATTTAATGCAATTATATAAGACGAAATGTCTATAATATATGCTATTAAATGTATAAGTAAACAGGTTATACGTATATCTTGCCTGAAAAAAAAAGAAAATAAAAAGGAACAAATCTCTAAGTAAGCAATAGAGGATATCAGTAGAAAGTAGCAACCTATAAACTTTAAGTAGGAAGTTATGGAGGTTACATTGTTTAGCATTTCTACGGCAAGCCTCAATACCAAACGCTGTCAGTGAATTTGTAAGCAGGGTCTTTTCCATGTGAGGTCTCATTCCAATCAACATCAGACGGAACGAGTTTTTCTCGGTTCTGCTGCTCGTTTACAACAGTAAAATATTTGACTACCAAAAAAATCACAAAATGGTCAAATGTACAAAAACAGCAAGAATGTTTAAATTAAATTTTATAGCAATAACGCGGGGTTTTTGAGCCAAAGTTAAACAATGGGCCGAAAGATCTTAATACAGCATTAGAGTGATGAAATAAACGAAAAACGGTCGGTTCACACATCCGTTATAGTGATAACTAAATTCAAAGATTTGGGTCCTTAGGATTATTCTAAGTCCAAAAGTAAAAGATCGAAAAAAATGTATCAAGCAAAATGGAGCTTATATACATGAGTAACGATATTTTTGTTTGTGTTTTGTTAGATCAAGTACATCTGGAATATATCGATATATCTACATTTAATGGGATATGTCGAACGTTTACAATAACTCTAGCCATGCATAAAAATAATAAATGACCAAAACATTTAAATGTAATTTAATTTAGATTTTGTTTCAATGATACCTTCAAACCATTGAAAAAAATATTTCATAAATACCTAAGATTTCCTTAATACATATGTTAAAGCAATAATTACAAACCTTGTGTAACCTCTTGATGATGTTCTCGTTATACTCTGAATTTCCTTCGATCATTCCAGTCACAGGATTCGAAAACCACTCTTTGAATTCTCGATGCGATTGAAAAACATTCGGCATCAAAAAGTGCATAAGAGACCATAACTCCATCAAGTTATTTTGTAGAGGAGTACCGGTCAACAGAAGTCGCCTTAAAAAATATTAAATATACTACATTACTTTTACTGATATAGTTTTTTAACTTACTGTTGAGTTTGGAAATTCAAAAGCAATTGCCACCGTTGCGATTTGAAATTTTTGATGTTCTGAGCCTCGTCCAGTATAAGATATTTCCACTTTTTCCTTCGAAAACTCTGATGATCTTGTACTACCAGTTTGTAAGAGGTAATGCAAATGTGAAAGGCGTTTGGTTTCGTCCAACCGATGCGTTTGAATTTCCTTTCTTTTTGGGTACCGTAATACGTTAAAATTTTGAAAGCCGGACACCATTTCTTACACTCCATTTCCCAATTTAGCATTACCGATGTAGGAACTATGATTAAATGTGGGCCCCAGTTGCCTTTTTCGCAGGCCAAATGAGCTAACAAAGCGATAGTCTGGATGGTTTTACCCAAACCCATCTCGTCAGCCAAAATACCGTTCAGTTTTCGATCGAACATCGTAACTAACCAGTCTAGACCGATGTGTTGGTATTCTCTTAAAGTATACTTTACTAAAAATGGTATGTTGGTGGAAACCTGAAAAACAAATGAGAAACAAAACTGTAGCGCTTGTTTGATCAATAGACTACAATATTACATGAAATATGTAAGGTAATATAATAACAATATAGTGATTTGCTCATGTAAATAATCCCAAATAATCGACAATCTTCAGACTTTCAAAACTGCGCATCATTTAACAAGCAACTTGTACAAACTAGCCTGTAGATATATTGGAATTTTTTTGGTAACCAGCATAAATCACTATTTTCGAATCTATATAACTGTACCTTGGTAATATAAGTTTTTTTGGGTCTCACTAAATTGATATATGTAAATAAAAAAACACACTATTACGTTTCGGTATAATTAAATATCCGTCTTCAGAACACATTAGATGGATAAATATGCATTTCAGTATAATTAAATAAGTACCTGGGTGACCGAGCTTCACTCGAAAATTCAAGGTTTTATCATAAACGTACATATATCCAAATAATCGGATATTTGCTATGTAAACTAATTTAAACTCCTTAACATAATATTTTTTCTTACATTTCATATTTACATGGTGTTACTACTTACAATTCAACTCCACCCTATATATGCAACTTCTTATGAAAAACCCATCCAAACGTTTTTTTCTATCATTTTTTTAATCACGCTACAATTCCACTCGATTTCATATTCCAACAACCCTGTATATGCGACCGCTTTTGGAGATTCTACAAACACTTTTGTTCCAAATTCTTTCATTTATATTGTAACAATTTTGTAAACACTTTATATAACTATAATTCCGCTTCACCCTATATATGAGACTTTTTACAGGCTACCTAATATAACATATTTTAAATCACACTGTATAACTATAATTCCACAGCATATGTTTTAACTATCCTGTATATGCATTTGTTTATGGACACCTATTGTAATTTTTTTGAACCACCATATATAATTGTAATTCCAGTACATCCTATATTGCAACCACCCTGTAAATGCCAATGCCAATAAGCTAACCTATAGGTAAAACATTCTATTAACATTTTTTAGCGACCTGCATAACAATACTTTTACTCGGCCCTGTATGTCAGCTATTATTAATTTCCAACTGCATATGGGGTACCCTACACAATTATTTTTTCTCGCTTTTTTTCTAGTCATACTATAATTCCATTTGACGCTATATTTTAACCATCCTGCATAGCAACTCTTATGGACCATCTAACATATTGTGTTCAACCCTGTATAATTATAATTTTACACCACCAATTCATATTATATGCATCAAATTAACATGCGAAATGATGGGATCTTACTCATCCAAAAATTGCCTACCGTGCTAATTTTTTCACCTTGAAAACTTGAAATGTCTAGGTATAAAAATATAATGCTAGGAAAATATGACGGAGGCATAAAATTGTTACATGTCCGGAACATACAGAGACAATTTTTATTGAAAGACTGTTTAAAAAAGTTGCGCTCTCAAATCACCAAAATCAAAGATTTTTTTACAGCAGAAGCTCTCACGTAGGTTACCAAATGACACTGTTTTGAACGCCTTGAAATTACAAAGTCGCCGCCTTGATTGTCATAAACTGTCAATAAATTTTTTAATAATCTAATTTCTCAGTAAAACGATTTTTCCCAAAGATGAAACCCTCACCAATCGATTTCTATCCATCGAAACTTCCAAATGGGAAAATTTCATGGAAATCGTTAGAGCCGTTTTCCAGAACTGAATACTATATATATATATATATATATATATATATATATATATATACAAATGGGTTTTTTACATAGGTATATCAATTGACTGAAACCCAAGTATTTTAAATTATTAAACAAACTTTATAAGTTAGGTATTCGAGTTTATATTTATAAATGTATTGTTTATATTTAAAAGATTTACACACTTAATCACAAAATAATCAGAAAACTAGCTTGACAGTTTCTCAACTTTTGGAATATAATATATACCAAGAACATGAAGAATTACAATAGGAAACGATGGAGTAACGCTCGCACTTGTAAAATATGCTGATAGAGAAACTGTAAACACCTGCTAAACTATATACACAATGTTTAAGAACCCGACACATACCAGAACAACGGCATAGCGTTCCGATAGTATTAATCCTCAAGAATGATAGTAAAGAAAACATCAGGAATTACAGATGAGTCTCCTGTCAGTAGTTTTCACTAAGATTATACAGAACAGAATACGCAGTACATTAAAGTATGTTTAGCCACGAAAACAGTCGGATTTCGCAGTGACTTCAGCACCATTGATCACATACATACTCTAATGGAAGTTATCAGTTGAAGAATATCAAATGACACTCGCATTGGCCTTTATAGATTTGGAGAAAGCATTTGACACTATATTATCGAAAGCAGTTATCAAACGCCCTAGGTGAGCAATGTGTAGACAAGCCACATACAGAAACTTTGAATATTAGTGATAATTCGAATGAAATACAATTGGTCATTCGATTATGAAAATCACTCGGGTATTCCGATTATGGAATCAAAGTATTCGAATGAAAAATAATCGATTATTTAACTCAAAACAATTAGCGAATTACGAGCGCGAGGACGTGCGATACCAAAAATCGTGCGATGCTGCATTCGAGTTATAATCCGATTGATTTCTTTGCGGATCGAGAACTGATTCATTGGACAGAAGAAATATGTAATTAAATGAATATTTAGGTAATATTTATTAGTATAATTTCGAGCGATCATTCGATTATTAAAATCACTCCAATTGTAATAATCGACTATTAATATCAATCGATTATGCCCATCACTACTGAATATATACAGGGAAACCTAAGCCATAAACTGATAATTTTAAGACAGCCTCAAATTTCCAACCAAGGGGTGAAGTCAACCCGACGCTTTTTTGTGATTAATGTCACAGAAATGCCTTATTTCCTAATAAAGAAAAAAATAATGTTCCTCAGCTAGGAATTTTATATAACAAATTCACATGAGTAGAAAGTATGGATTTCATAGAAATTTTATGAGGATATATGCAAATTTAACAAAAGTATTAAATAATGAAAACACGTACTTAAAAAAATCGAATCTGAATTTTAGGAACTAACTAAAAATAAGTGCCTAAAAATGAGTACCTAATAATAGGTAAAAATAAAGTTTTGACATGAACCTTAAGATTAAACAGCTCATTAAGTAAAGGAATTATTTAAAAAAGATCTTGCTATATAAATAAAAAATTGCCAAGCGAATTATTTATAACCCGTGACTAAAATAAAATGCAAATTAAACATATTGTAAGAAATACTGAAACCTGACACTGATAATGACAATTTTAAATTTTTAAAGAAATTACAACCTCCAATTAAGGCAAATATGAGGCCAAACAAAACATACAAATTACTACATATAATGAACATTAAAAAAGCAATATTAAATACTAGGAAATACTAACAATTAATCGTTCACTGACATATCAAATGTATTCAACACGTATTTCAAATATTACTGATAGATATTGAAATAATTGATGTATTTTAATAAAACGAAATAAATGATACAACTGGTCGAAAGAGTCCAAAGTAGAAAATGAAGTATATATGCCAGAGCAACAAATATGGTGGTTTTTGACAATAGTATTTCTATGATGATACAGACAAAACTAATTAATAACCTGTTAATAGGGAACAATAAAAAATGCGAATAATATTTGAACAACTCAATGCTGAAAATTCATCATAATGGTGTTCATCAGTCTTAAATAACAGAAATCAAAGAAATCAAAATACTACTCGTGGCTAATAAAAAGAAAAAATCATTTCAGCAGATGTTCTCCAAAGGAACTGATACTCGTATAAACTAATCTGAACTGAAATAAATATGGGCCGCTTTAACATTGTGATCGATAGCTTAATAACTTTGGTAATTACTATTACACCAACTGAATTTCAAATTACTAATAATAGAAAAGCAGCCGGAAATATAGTAAATGCTTTCTTTAAAAATTATCCCATTGACCAGCTTATTAATAAGAACTCCAATATTGATTTTATGATCAAATTACACTTAACGCAAAAAATAAACCATCCTCAATTGTAATTAAAAACATTTATTTGTTTTTGATTTTACTAAACCGATTAAAAAAATCGAACTTGCCACAATTAGGCTTTATAAGACTTTGTAAAATTATCATGTTTTTAATTGTTGTAATCTATTAATTATTAATTATAAGGAATAGTTAAAAAAAAATTATTCATATTATTTTTTTAATACACGAAAATACCTACCATTAATAGAACAATTTTAAATTTTTAGTGCTAATAGCTTAATCAAATTTAATAGGCAGATTCATTACATATTTTTAAATAATTTGTACAAATTTATTTGTAAGAAAATGTGATTCATTTAAATTGTCTTACCATATTTTAAAATTAATTATAATTCGTTTGAACTAAAGTTATTTACTTATTACTCTGCGTTCATGAATGCACAACTCAATAATTTAGAAAAGTTGGTTCTAAACACTCAGCAGTCTTGCCACAGGCGGTACATGTAATTATTTATTAATATTGAAACAATTTAATAAAAACGGATTAAAAATTATACTACTTTTTAACCGACTTCCAAATAGAAGGAGGTTATCAATTCGACGACATCTTTTTTATATATGTATCTATCACTCAAAATTGGTTTTATTAATTTTGATAATTTAAACTACCTTGCATTAAGGAATATTACGAAAAAGTACCATATAATTTACTATAATGTGAGATTTATAGTTTTCCAGAAAATCGACAAAAAAAGTTATTAAGACACCGCACTTTAATGAATCTTCACTAATTTCTTTAAAACTGCTGAATCTGAATATTTTAAATTGTATTCTATTAAGATATATTCCGAGGAGATTCGCTATATCTTCTCACAAAGTAAAAAAAAATATATGTGGAAAAAACGATAAACGTCAAAGAAAAGTCAAATAAATTTTCTACAGAAATCTCAAACTCTAAATGTCAAGATATGTCATAAAATAATACTGATCGTACAGGGTGTTTGTAATAGGTTTAATTTTGATTCACTTATAATTTCATTAATATATTTAGGTGGATTCAGAGATGTTTCCATACATTTTTCTAGAAGTGAAACATACTATTTTTCACCGAATCGGAAAAATAAAGGCAAAAGTCCGTAAACGTCAAAGTAAATGTCATAGTTAAAAAAAAATTATTCATATTATTTTTTTAATACACGAAAATACCTACCATTAATAGAACAATTTTAAATTTTTAGTGCTAATAGCTTAATCAAATTTAATAGGCAGATTCATTACATATTTTTAAATAATTTGTACAAATTTATTTGTAAGAAAATGTGATTCATTTAAATTGTCTTACCATATTTTAAAATTAATTATAATTCGTTTGAACTAAAGTTATTTACTTATTACTCTGCGTTCATGAATGCACAACTCAATAATTTAGAAAAGTTGGTTCTAAACACTCAGCAGTCTTGCCACAGGCCGTACATGTAATTATTTATTAATATTGAAACAATTTAATAAAAACGGATTAAAAATTATACTACTTTTTAACCGACTTCCAAATAGAAGGAGGTTATCAATTCGACGACATCTTTTTTATATATGTATCTATCACTCAAAATTGGTTTTATTAATTTTGATAATTTAAACTACCTTGCATTAAGGAATATTACGAAAAAGTACCATATAATTTACTATAATGTGAGATTTATAGTTTTCCAGAAAATCGACAAAAAAAGTTATTAAGACACCGCACTTTAATGAATCTTCACTAATTTCTTTAAAACTGCTGAATCTGAATATTTTAAATTGTATTCTATTAAGATATATTCCGAGGAGATTCGCTATATCTTCTCACAAAGTAAAAAAAAATATATGTGGAAAAAACGATAAACGTCAAAGAAAAGTCAAATAAATTTTCTACAGAAATCTCAAACTCTAAATGTCAAGATATGTCATAAAATAATACTGATCGTACAGGGTGTTTGTAATAGGTTTAATTTTGATTCACTTATAATTTCATTAATATATTTAGGTGGATTCAGAGATGTTTCCATACATTTTTCTAGAAGTGAAACATACTATTTTTCACCGAATCGGAAAAATAAAGGCAAAAGTCCGTAAACGTCAAAGTAAATGTCATACAAATTTGCTGTTTTCATTTTGATTCATTTGAAGTCACATTAACTTAATTATATTAACAATGGGAATACGGATAATTACAGTAATTACAAAATTTGTTCCAAATGTTCCCCAAATATAAGTTTATTCTCCTTTGAGAGCCACTATATTGCATTTTGCAGCTCTTGTAATGTATGGAGACGTTTGAATAAACTTCGTTATTTTAAAACCCAAACATAAAGTAATTAAGTAGGGTTAAGTCTGATAATCGAGAAGGTCATGTGTAACTACTTATTAATCTGTCTCCGAAGCACTGTCGGAGATGATTTAATGCTGTTCTTGTAGTATGGGCTCTGGCCCCGTCCTCTTCTTGAAAAGAACGCCATTGTAACCCATCGTGTTATTCGCCGAAAATCATAGATGTTGAGCATTACATTTTGCGACATCGTAACTCAACATCATGAAGTTCCTATATGACTGAATTTAAAATTAAAATTGTATTTTGATATGTAATCGCATTAATCTTCACATCGCTCCAGACTACACAACGATCTTTTGATGATAAAATGGGGTTTGTTTTCAAGGGACCATACGGTTCTCATAAGAGAATTTAGATAGCCACTGAGATGGAACAACGCTTTATCAGTGAATCTCAACATATAATTGTTATTTAAAAATTCATTAAATCATTGGCAATACTACATCCGAAGGAAAAAATCAAGAGGTAGCAACTCGTGATGCATAGTTACTTTACATGGATGTAAATGGGTAATATTCTTGTAAGCCTTTTGGTATGTATCAAGTGATGCATTTCTTCGGACTTGCATGCATTCTTTGGCGAATATTTGCATTAATTTCCTCACTTAGAATATTAGGCTGGCCAGTGAAATTTTCTTTAGAACCTGTTTCTCGAATTCACTGAATGGTACAATGCATATGTTGCACAAAACAATATGTGAATATCACTTCGGAAACTGTTCTTGAAATTGTTGGTGACAATTCTCACAAGAATAATTCCATACTTCTTGTCTCTGCGCATCCCTGACCAAAAATATGCATCGACAATAAATTTAGTGTTCAGGTACCAAATGAAGTCAATACATCACATGAACTCTAACAACATGTGATATGAATTCATCATCTATCATGATCGGTGCCAATACCAGCTTTAGAAGGTGAAAATTACTAAATCGCCACCCCCTCAAATCATCTATAAACGCACTGTATAATTAACCATATAAGATATATATTTTTTTATTTTCACCTAGACGGTTGTTTTAGTAATTTGTCGATCTAAACATATAAAACATTCAAGTGTTAATAGTATAAGAAAAAAATCCATTTTCTGGAGAATAGTCAATGATTAACTTTAGGGTGATTCTTCAAATGTTTATTTAAGTATAGACAAAGTAAAAACTTGACATGAACAATTTAAAAAAATTAGAACACTTAAGTCATATTCTATAAAACATAACATCTCAAAAAATCCAAAAATTATAGTTATTTGTTTATAAAATTTGTTTAAACAAATAGTACCAAAAATGAAAATTATCTATTAGTTTGTCGTAGCTTCCAATATTTCACTCAAGAAATGGCGATAACATTTTTGATATTAAAAAAAATGGTTATATTTAATTTTATGCTGTTATTTGAAGGGAGCAATAACAATAGCTACTTTTTTTTAAATGCAGTTTTGGCCATCTCCATTAGAGTAAATTTCGGTACTCGAGAAAAATTCAGAGTAAATTTAAAGTCATTTTGCGACCAAATTTAACAGCAATTCGTCAATAATCATTTATAGAGAATAATTGAGAGGATTTTAAGAGCAAATTATTTAAATAATAAAAACTCGCACAAATATAGAGTTCTTTTGGGTTTTAGTTACATATTTAATGAAGGGATCGTAATATCGTCAATGGAAGAGTTGTAGAGTCCGAAAAATTGATACGAGTGGATTTTTCCAAAAATTCAGATTTCTCTGGTAAATAACACTGTAATATTTAAACATTAAAATTCGTTTATGGTTGATGATGTTAAGTTTATATGGGTCCAAAATGGATACTTTCGAATCAGTAGTTTTTGAAGAATTGTAATTTAAATAATTTACAGAGATATTTTGTAAAGCGGCACTGTATTAACTAGGTTTGTCGATCTGGGTATACTAAAGATATTTTGAAACATCATAAAATACACAAATATTATTCTATCTTGAATTTTCGTTAAAATTCCGGAAAACTGGTTTAAAATAGTAGTAAATACTGCATTAAAAGACCGAATATGTGACAGATAACCAGCGAAGCACTGATTTTTATTACGTGGAAGCACAAAGTGAAAATCATCACCTGTGCTTATTGGTATTTTATTGCGCTAATGGTTACCAGTCAATTGTTATTAAAAAAAATACTTTCTTCTACTGACCGGATCCGAACTATAAGGCAAATTAATGTTCTTCAAAATATTTCTATAAATTATTTCAATTGCAATTCTGCAAGATCTAGTTAACGGGAAATATCGAGCTTGAGCCCCATAAAAATATATGTAGCCAAAATTATGTTTTAATATTATTTCTTTTAAAATTTTATTTAATGACACCTCAGAGCGCGTGACGTCATCTGTGGCGTAAACAATTTGCAATTTGTAAGTTTTTGTGAAGTTTAGTAGATGAGGAAAGAAAAAAATAAAGATGATATGCAGTACCTCAATTTAGGAATAGGTCTAACTAATCCCAAGTAAAATTCATTGATGTACCCCGAAATGCAGATATTCGAAAAAAAAGACGAACCTGGCAAGAAGGACCACGGTGCATCTCATATTTCTAATTTTTGTAACGTTTGTTAGAAAGTACGTGTTTTATGTAGTTGTTACAAAAGAAAAAAATGTAAATTATCTATTATTTTTCAAGAAATTAAAAACGGAATAGTGAAATTTACTAAAAAATATATATAAATAACTTTTAACGAAGCGATTTTGCAATGTTGTTAGTTTGTTGTTTATTATGAACAAGAAAGTTTAAAGTACTTATAATATCTGAGTGGAATAAAACGGATGTTGTAGCATCTATTCAATTGTCATTTTTTAAACAAACAATCATTACATCATTTATATTCTTCATTTTAAAATCGACTTATAAAGTAGATAGTGAAAAACAACTGATATTACTGTAATAATTGGGCATTCCAATTACCTTGCTTTGTTGTTAATTTTTATCTATGATTCGTCTCTTCTGTTTAATACTTGCAATAGCAATTCATGTAATACCAAAAAATTTATCACGAAACATGCGCGAATAATCCCCAGAAAATTTCTGATAACTAGTGATGTAGAATGTAATAGTAAATTTCAGGAAAAACACCACATAATGTAATTTTTAATAAGGACGATATGAAAAAAAAATTAAAAGAAAAACGTGCATTTTAGGTAAGTTTATCAAGATTTCCGCATCTTATTTAAATTATTATGGTGCAAAAGTATTGTGAAAAAGTAAGCAAAAATAAAAAGAGACATTTTAGTGCAACAAACTCTTAAATGTAATTAACCGCATATGTATCGATCACGGTATATAGTTTACAGTTTGCAGATTATTGTATTATCATGTTTTAAAAATATAAATCATTGTTTCTCAAAAATATTCGTTGAATAACCGTTAAATTCTAACATTCTAGCTAAGTAAATTTCACATTTTTTTGTATTTTCCGATCCCATATTAACAAAACGGAATTCACATTTAATTAATTATTAATAAATTTAAAGGTTTACTTACATTTGTCGAAGATAACGTATTTCCCTTGGGCTGGATGCTCTCAGCAATAGCAGCAGCATCATTAAGATAATCGTCCTTCTTATCCATGCTTTCACTACCGCCTTTTTTAATAGTATCATCTAATAGCATTTTCAGTCCTTCATCTTCGCCTGTTTTCTCGTCACCTTTCACAGTGTCATCTTCCTCATCTGACGATTGTTCTTTTTCCTCGTCTTCTTTAATAGATTCCGATTCTTCGGAAGACTTGCTCTTTTTGTCGTGTTCCGTTGTTTCCTCGTCTTCGTCATCGGAGTCTTCAGAACCGCTCAATCTAATTGTGTCCCTATTCAGTAGGTAATCTCGCAGGAAATTATCGTTTAACAGATCGTCGAGTTCCATCTGAGATTCCTTTTGTAAAGCTTCGACCTCTTCTGCGTGACCGTCGTCATTGCCGACGGCAGCTTCTTCCTGGTCGATGGTTTCCTCGTCGTCCTCCTCGCTTTGCATATCAGGATCGAATTCGTCATCGGACACTGGTCTAGAAACGCTTTGCGTTTGATCTGCAGTCTTGTTCATTCCTTCGGCGAGTAACTGGGAATACTTTTCAGTTTGATCAACTATAAACGACAATTGTTGATCGAGCGCTTTCTTTCGCTTCTCTTCTAAAATCATATTCTGTTTGTACTCGACGAGTTTTTCCACGCTGTTCCAGAAATTTTTAATTTCCTTGGCGCAGAATGCCGCTATTCTTCGAATGTTTTGCTCCTGCGCTTTTTCAGCTTTCTGTACGGTGAGGGCTTTATCTTGGAAATACTTTTGTACCATTCGAGCGCATTTTTTCGCCGCCGCCTTCTTCCACTTGCGTTCCTGCGCAAAGTCAGCCGCCAGCCATACCATTTCTTCGAGCAAGAAATCCCAATGGGCTTTCGTCCTGCTCATTTCTTGCACCTTCGGGAGTCGTTTCTCCGACCAGAGCCCCTCTTTTTGCAAGTCGGCTATTCGTTGGACGACGTAAGCTTCTTGCTTGGCTTTTTCGACGATCATCTCTTGATTGGTGGTCGCTTGAGTTGCGGTCTTGACTTTAGGTGTTGATTTCGGGGTTACGACATGATTGCTGTCAGATACAGGCGGGGTACTGTTCGTTTGGGCGTTGTGACTGCTTGAAATGCCAGGAAGTGAATTTAGAGGTGTAGCGCTCGGAGTACTCGGCGTGGTTTGCGGTACCACAACAGTCGGTGTTTCATCTTGAAAGTCATTTGGATCGATGGCGTGCTCGTTCAGGTACGCCAAGTAAGCTTGAGTTTTTGGTCTTTTGGCGAACTGATACAAATCCAAAATGTTACTTTCGTTTTCTAGATAGAAGGTCTCCAAGAGGTGTTCGTTATATTTCTCCTTCACCAGTTTAGAACGTACTATCCTGTGGTTTATGACGCGTTGTAATTTGGCTGCGTAGGCGTCCTTTTTCTCCGTAGAGGTTGCCGAGAGTGGTCTCTTGACCGGCCTCGATGACGATGAGACTTGCGCACTGGACGAATTACCATCGTTAGGTGATGTAAAAAGCTGCAAGCGTATATTAGAATTAGTACGAGGTTTCGTTAGAATGTTTACAATAGATTGATTAGCTAAACTCGGCCTTAGAGGTGAAGTTTGGCCGCTTCGAGATGGACTTATACTGATGATACGCGTTACGCTTCTTTGAGACAAACTGGTATTACCTGCGGCGGAGCCGGGCATTACCTGAAAACAAAACAACTGTTATTAGTAAAATCCTGAATTAGTAGGTATATAAAAATTCAGGAAGAGTGGGGTGTAAAATTTTACTTTCATATACCATTTACATGAAAAATTGAATAATGGCTTGCAAGGTAGAGGGAAACGGTACGGAGGTTGTGAGTATCAAATAACGAGACTAACACTGCTACAGAAGAAGTACGTATGCGTCAAAATTATAAACATGGTTTCAAATATATCACGTATCAGTTTCTTTGTTAACCAAACTACTGTATTCGAGTAACTAGAAGCGAAAGCAGAAGGCTACGAGAATTATGCGAACCGACCTGAAGAGGGCAGATGTGACTCTGCCGAAACGTCGTCGTTTTACCATCGATCCCGGCAGGGATCAGTTATGAATGAATTCCCGGAAACCACCTAAAACATTTATTGCCCGCGAAAACTTAAAAACAAACAAATATATATATATATATATATATATATATATATATATATATTTATGTACTATGCTAGGTTCCGGGTGAGAACCGCGTCTGAATTTATTAAATACTGGACGTTTCGACTCCTGCTTTGGAGCCATTATCAAGAGACACAGGTGTCATATTACACGTAAACGAGCTGAAGTTGATAGTTGGCCTCACTTTTTTGATTTTAACAATGTTTAATTTTTAAATTTATGAATATGTACATTATTTATTTTAAATAAAAAATACTACTAATTTAAACGTTGTCGAGCAAGAGCAAGCCGATGTAATTTTATATTTCGTTAATGCTTATAATCGATCTGAGACTCCGTACAAAGTTTATTTTAGATTTTCTTGGGAATAATACCACATCAGAGTTCAAACTTGTGTATATTTTAAAACCAAACGTTTCAACATCCTGTCGGATTTCGTTTTCAATGGATATAAATTTATAAAGTAAAATTGAAATATATGACAATTATTTTGACAAATATGTTTACGTTATATATAAAATAATTGTCATATATTTCAATTTTACTTTATAAATTTATATCCATTGAAAACGAAATCCGACAGGATTTTGAAACGTTTGGTTTTAAAATATACACAAGTTTGAACTCTGATGTGGTATTATTCCCAAGAAAATCTAAAATAAACTAGAAGATGCCACAAATAACATTCAGAAAACAATCCGTACAAAGTGTTATAAAGTGTTATTGGGATCGTGTCAGCACCCTTGACACATGTGAAGGTGTTGACACCTCACAGTGTTACACATCACTACAGTATTGTATTGTTCAACAGTTGAAACCACAATTTATATAATTTATAATATACTTTTCTGAAGTAATTTACTACCTTCATAAAAGGATATCTTTGGTTTATCATGTATGCATTTTCGAAACGCTCATCATCTTTGATGTTCGTACGATAACAGCGATAATAGAAAGGAAACTTGATACGAGAAAAATTCCTTGCTTGTTACTATTTATACTAAGATAGTAAAATATTTGCTGGTTATTACTCACCTGTTTTAATGTCATCCCGGGTGACTGCGGATTGAAAACATACTGCCCACCGACCACTTGGCACATCTTCAAGGTAGAACCAGCAGGGCGCTCTCCCACCGGAGCCCGAAGGCTCTGGTCGTCTTTCGGGGGTAGAGCACCCTGCCCTACCCCCGAAGTTTCCTTACTCATTGCGGAAGATTCTGTAACAAAAGAAACCTAAAATAATAGCTAGATAGGAATCAGACATAATTTACTAATACGATCAAGAAGGTTTCGTAATGCAAAGTAATGGAATTGAGCATTTTTCACTTAACTATTTGTACGCAAATTTGTTATTATTAGAAAAGTAGCAACGCGTAATGAAAGATAAGGAAATGACAAAAATTTGGTAAACATAAAATAATATAAGTTTTAAATCGAATAATGAAAGAATTGTTTTAGTTAATAAGTGACTAAAATCATCTCTAATTGAAAGCCAATAGCATGCATATTGTAACATAACTCTATTTCTGTGTTTTCACAGAATGGACGTATTTGGCATTTGGAAAAAAATTACAGACACGCGATTGTTTCATTTACAAAAATTCAATATATGTTATTCAAAGTATTATGATGAGCTGAACAAAAATCTGAAACTCATTGTGTTAAAAAACGTCTCAATATATTTATGGGATTGGTGAATCCGAATCTGAGGTACACTGAACTTCTGCAGGTCAGAAAGATCAAACTGTGTTATTCATTGGATAATTGTTAAGTACATTTCAAATAATAACATGTAAAACCAAAATATGCTGCTGCAAATTGAATTTCGGTATGTAAATGAATAAGGAATGTTTTCTGTTTAGTAGTGAAGCTTGTCCAAACTTGAGTATGAAATATAAATCCTTTTGTACGAATTGAGGCCTGGGCAATGGTATACCGCAAATCTCTGAAATGTTGGTAATGCCCAGAGTGCTTAAAATATCTTGTATAGAACATATGTTCTTGATATTGTCCAAAACGGAATTGTCTAGAGGGGGAAAACAAACCAGCTGAGACACATTTACGTCAGATGTAGAAAATATGACTTCGACTAATACTGGAAGAGAAGACAGGGTAATAGAGGACCCAGCACGAGACAATACCATTGACGGAGGAATGTGAGAAATTGGGCAGGTATATGATTGGTAACTCTGACCACAAGTCAACAGATCAACTCATGTTGAAAACAAAAAACTTTTTCCTACGACAGCTTTTAAACCGCAGTTAAAACACTCTCCGCACGTCCTATGCTTCCCAATTTGCATTTCAGTAACGATCATGTCATAAGAGCGGAAGGGCGCATACTTGCTCTCTTGACTTCTGACCCCATGCGAGTAATTACGTCACTTTTTGGGAGTAGGTGAGTTGCTTACTTTATGATTTTTTGCGTCTTATTATTTCGATTTACATTATTGTGAATGTCATAAAAATATTTCTTATAGTATCATAAAACTAATAATTCCAGAAACTATTTGTTACCATTAGTTATGGTGATAAGAGAAGAGGTTGGCAGAAGCTTCTGAGGAAGAACAGTAAGATTTTCAAACGTCTTATGGATGGAAAACCGCGTTGTACCATCAATAGCAAAGCGTGGGCGTTGCTAAACCGCCAGAGTCGAATAGAGGCTTCTAAAAGCAAAAAATGTCTTAAAATTTATAAGAAAATATCTATCTGAAACATACTGTCATCAGTGTGATGATGGCGATTGCCAGATAATCGAAAAAATTAATAATTTTTAACTTTGATGTGACCATATACACAAAATGTTAATATTTGCTAATAATTTAAGTAATGTTTTTTTAAAAATAAATATTAATTCATTTTACTTCTTACAGCATTAATAATATAAAGCACTATTAAAATAAAATATTTTTACATGATGATTAATAAATTTTAAAAATAATCCCTAAATTTGCGAAGATAAAAAACTGTCACTTGGGTTAGTCAATTTTTTTTCCGTACATCCGATGATAAAATGGAAACCTTATAGGATCTTTTATTTCTGTCCTTTAGGCAACCAGATAAAGGGCGAATACCATGAATTAACGAATTCTGATTTGGAGATTAATTTTAAAGGTAAATTTGAAAATTCTTAAAACAATCAAGAGCACATGACTTATCAAACGAAAAGATTCGTAATGAGAAATACAAATATACATATTTTTAAGTGCATGTGTTTATGATCATGGTGTATAAAAAGCTAATCGTCTTAAAGCAATGCTTAAAACAATCGTCTCATTGTAGATTGCCGGTTCAAACTAGTACCGTAAATTTTCACGAATTATATCATTATAGTCTTTGATTAAACGGTTATCGTCCGTATGCTTCTCTTTAGTATTTCCTAATATAAATGTTTTATTAATTCATATTTCGATATTAATTAGCATTAACTTTATCAAATGTTGGAAATTATTAATTATTTACGCTTTTCAATTTTAGTTTGGCCAATGTCGGAAATTTTCATATAAACTTATACACCAGCCAATAGGGCTAAACTGAAAAAAATTGGTATATAATTTAACGGCAATTCCCATATTTTAACAGTAAAAGGCTAAGGCCACACTGGCGAGATTTCACGCAGCGTTTTCTACGTTTTTTTTTTTAGTTCCCACATAGTAGGCCACAACAGCCAGTTTTTCAAGCGCCTGAAATACAGCTCTACCCTGGCCACACACGCTGGTTACAGTCATGCGAGTGCCGTCTATGTGGAAACAGCTATCCAGAAATCCCTCTTCCGCCCCCGTTTTTATAATTTATATCCCTAATGTCATAAAAGAACGGACATTTCTGCACCTCTGTTACAATCATTTCACTCTCGAGCTCCATGACGAAATAGAAGACTAGAAATTAATGCCGCGTTTTTTTTCGCCAGTGTGGCCACTCAAGACTGCGTGAAATAAAGAAGAAAACAGAAAAATGAAACCCATCTTGTCCTTCGGCGGTTAACCTTGAAAACGCGCCAGACATCGACCCTTTGGGCAGGAATTCCCACAGCGTCTGGCCTATCCGATTTGCAAAGTAAAGTTAATTTTTTGTGTTATTTCCTGCCGAAAGGCGGCGTGAAATCCCGCACATGTGGCTCTAGCCTAAACTCGTATGAGTAAAATACAACATCGCAAAAAAAAAATTCTGATATGAAATGTGAGATAGCGTATTATCCCCATTGAAAAAAATAGAAAATCAGTAAACCTCCAAAACGAAAAAGCACGAAAAAAAACATAAAACTTGATTTTTTTAAAAATTCATAACTGTGTTGTAACAAAAACCTTTGTCAACATGATGAAATTGTAATTTAAATAATTAAGACAGATATTTTGGGATATGCCCAAGATAATTTGAAACGTCATTTATTGCACTTTAATTTGCCACTCTTGGATTTTCGTCGTCTTAAGAGCCAACGGCTGGCAACCTTTATATATGACTAGCGGACCCGACAGACGTTGTCCTGTCCCACGTCTCAAATGTAAACTTTTAAAAATTAGCTGTAACAATATAATCAGAACGCCATCTATCAGACCTAACTGAAACTAAAGCAATCTCTTGAATATTTGACACAGCGACTACAGCGCAATCTGCCGGATCCTATGTAAGTTGTGCTAACATCAACAATTTTTAAATAAATAATTTAACTAAAAAAACAATATCTAGTTGACCGTATTGTGAATCTAAACCATCCTCAAACCCCCTGGAATACACACAAAAAATTTCATCAAAATCGGTACAGCCGTTTAGGAGGAGTTCAATGACTAACACATGTACAGAAGATTTATATATATAAAGATACCCGCTGAACATGAAGTAGATTCTCATTAAGCCCTTCCTACAAATCTGCTGAGGTATGAAAGTGTTAAAATTTGACAGAGTTGGGCACAATTAAAAGGTATTTTACATTATTATCAAGTATAGCAATATTAAGATTAAATTAATTAAATTAATGGTAGAAAACGTTTAATAAATAAAGAAATTAAAAAAATGATTACAAATACATGAAAATATTAGAAAAACTTTTGACAGTTGTTTTATTGTGCAGATTAAAATAAACCCAAGTATTTGGCATGACTATTAAGGTACAATTTTAGATAAGCGACCGAGACAAGCGACAGCGACATCCAGTGAACTCAAAAATGACACCAAAGCAAGTCAAAATATTTTTTGAAGTATTTGTGACACAAATCCATTGTACCAGATGATGCAGAACATTTTTATACACTATTAATTAGTAACCACTTATCATTTACGCTTAAATGTTTATATGATGCAGTATGATGATCTATATCTTCGATTAAATTAATCATAAAATTGTCTTCTTCACAAGAAAATTTTAAAATCATTTTTTAAGCTCTGGATCAGACGCGACACTACTGTTTCGGAAACAGTCGCATGAAAGCTGTGACTGTCGCCCGTTGCGTGTTTCTTTCTCGCGCTTCAAATGTTCTTCATATAATTGGACACGTGTCATGTGTCGCAACCTCCTGTCTCATCAGTCACATTTCGAGTTATCGAAAATCGGTCTTTAAAAGCCATAAGTCTTAGACGTCGATCTTGAACGTCATTTGTGCCCTTTCGACATCTGGTGCCTACTCTTCTACGATTTTGGGTATTATCAATCCACGCTTGACAACATCTCATAACAGTAGTTGGATTTCTGTTCGTGCGGTAGCGATTTCTCGAAATGAAAAACCCGTCTCCCGTAAACCAATAATTCGACCCCACAAATTCAAATAGCTGGAGATACATTCGGAAGTACGGTACTTTTTTTTCAGGGGAGGTGAAATTCGCTAACCGAACGTGCAGCCGCACGAGTTTCCTGTCGCGTACTGTAGTGTGTCGACCCACTAAAACACCTCCATCGCTCTCTAGGTACCTGGAACCCATCGTAGATATATCTTCAGGTACCCCGGCGTAGTAACTATTCACCCATTAATTCACTCACAGTCAAGTACATTCGTTCCTCCCGTTCTTTACTTGTTATGATGTTTAACACATAGTCACTAAATTTCTTCCACCCTATGCGGTCGGCGGTTATAATCTCCACTGTATTTTGTGGCGTGATTACTCCCCTCCCTAGCTCTGCTGTCATCACCCCTCTCACGGCACCCCACCTTTCACACTTCATCACCGTATGCTGCGGGGTGTCGACCAATCCGCAATATATACACACATCATCCTCCACCCTTCTCATTCTCAACAAATAGCATCTAAACGCCCGATGTCCAGTTAGAAAGTGGGTCAGTTCATAGTTCAATTCCCTAAACCTAAAACTCATCCATTCATTTATCCTTTATTATCAGTACTTTGGTCCCCTGAGCTTTTTACTCATTTGCATCCCATCTACTCTGCCATAAATCTATGATTCTTTCTCTCTCTCTCTCACATACCCTTCCCTCTCTATCTGCACCGTAGATTCTCGCTCTCTTCAACCAAAAATTCAATGGGTACCTCCCAATGACTACTAATATAAATGGATGTTATGGAGCCTAACCGCTATCAATCCGAAATAAAAATCTTCATAACCGAATCTATTGTTTCGAAGAATTTCGGATAAAGTCACTAAGACACAAGACTAAATCGAACCCGACAAACGATACAAACCATTCTGGAAGTGAGCATTACCATTTACAATAAAGTTGTGTCCGGTTGTTCATGTTATTTATCATTGAAAACAAACTTTATTTATGCTTGGTTTTGGTCCAGCCGACGCTGCTGAACGGCGATACTTTGTATTCCAGCAGACAACAGTGTAGCTCAGTTTTGACTATTTTAAATTTAAAAAATTTACAAAACTTGACCTCGTAAATATTATAAAAGCAAATATGCTTATTTACATTCCAATTGTGTCTACTATTGAGGTTCTTAAATACAGATTTAGGATGCTTTGTTAATTTATTTCGTTATTTTTTTTTGTCTTCTTAAAGAGATGAGGAACTTTGGGATGAATCTTGCCTTTGAAATCAAAATAAACCAATATCCGTGAAACTTCCGATTCGGATTGATAATTTCAATCCGAGTAACTGAAAACCGTAATCCAATCCGAAAGGACCTGTTACACTAAAAATGTTCGTTTGCCGGAAAATAGTGTGCCAAAATTGCCAAACTATTCATGCAACTAAGGAAAACGGCATATTCGTTAGCCGAATTATCTTATTTACATTTTGAATTGAGGTTAACTTTATAATTTATATTTTTTAAAGTGAATTTGGGTTGAATCTTGTTTGAAATCAGTGATTATTTTGATTAAGAGTAAAAAACAATAATAAAGTCAGATCAGGAAAACGGCATAAACGTGTTCAAATCATAAACGTGTTAACAGGTTTAACAACAGGGCATTTAAGCAGTAAATAAAACTACATCTTAAGTGAATAAATAAATGTTAATAATTACAGTTACATATTAGTAATTAAGCCACTTATTGTTTTTGCTATTGTGCACCTCTTTTAATGGATTTTAATATATTTATATTTGCGGAGAAGGACGTAGTTGTATTATTTTCAATCTGAATAACATGACCTTTAATTTAATGCAGTTGGACGCTACTGTTTGTGCCGGAATATTTGTAAATAAATATTTCTGTGTCTCTTTCTATTCTTGTCTCATGTTTCAACCCAATTTTCGTTTAGTCGTATATGAAAGTGCCGGGTCCATTTATATTAGTAGTCATTGGTACCTCCCCAGTAACCACATACAACCGTCGCCACCGTCCTATATCCACATGTCACTTTTAGGAGAATCGTTGTAACCCTTTTTTCCATAAGTTTGCGATATGTCTTCAACCTCATCACTCTGTGCCATATAGGGGCCCCATACAACAAAATAGACTTCACCACCCCATACAACAATCTCCTTTTCTCTCCTTTTCGCCGTTTGAGGCCCGTTCACATTCGGAAGTAGCCTAGCCAGAGCTGCACCCATTTAGCGACCTTCGCTATGACAAACATGATGGTTAAATTTCAGCTTGTCATCTAAGATAACTCCCAGGTACTTGACCGTTTGGCCTGGCACAATCACCCTTTTATAATTACCGCCACCATCTTTTCCTCCGCTACTTCCAGGCGATTACTCCCCATCCAACCGAGTATCTAACGAATCGCCTCATCACCCTTCTCCATCAACTCCTACTTGCTGCCTGCTCTCACTACCACTGACAAGTCATCTGCGTAGGTCTGCGTCTGACACGCCTCCGCGTAGGCCAGCGTCTGACACCCCTCCGGCAACGTTAAGGGTGGTACCGGATCATACATTATGTTCCACAGAGTCGGCCCTAGAGCTGATCCCTGTGGTACACCCTGTGTCAACTCCCTCTCCCGCTCTCCTACCTTGATTTTTCTCTGAAAAAAATATTCTGTCAAGATATTTCGGAGATATTGGCTAACCCCTATATCAAGTAGTCTTCTAATTATGATGTTCCACCCTGCAGTGTTAAAGGCGTTCTTAATGTCCAGATTTATTACGACCACCCATTTATACTCCCTTTCACCCACCAGTCGCATTATCTCGTGCAGGGCATCTATAGCGTTGATCTCCCTGGGGTAAAGACATACTGCTGTTGCGATATTCCTTCCTTTTCCTCGATCTCCTTAAATAACCTCCCTCTTATCAGATGTTCATAAACCTTGCCAGTGGTTTTAGCAAGGTGAGATGAGGGCCTGTATTTTATCACTCCCTGTACATTTGGCCCTCCCTTTGGGATAAGTACACGTACTTTAGGTATTTTAACATTACTAAACATCGATTTTGGATCCCATTTTGGTAAATTTAAAAAAACAATATTAATTGATAAAAAAAGTTTACATGAAAAAACATTCACCAAACTTTAACAAATTTTAATCATTTACTCCTTACTATAGCATCTATGTTTTACCAAATCAATATTAAATTTAAACATCTCCTTGTAGGTGTTGCGATTTCTTTGACAGTGAGTATAAATCTCTAGAATTTCTCCAATTCTCGTTGGTATTACTGTTTAACTATACTTCATCTGTTCTACATAAACTTTCACATGGTTGCATTTCTTTATTTCAGCGTATCGTAATGATACCTTTAAGCTTGTTATATTGATAAGTAAATAATTATGATTTTCAATATATTATATGCTAGGATGCCGCACATCCGTTGAACGGAAACATATAGAATCACTCTTGTGTAGTTTCTCTGCCAAACCCTATTTTTTCCGAAACTACTGAACGAAAATAGTTCAAATTTGATATCAGTGCATAGTTTGGTCAACCCATCAGGAGCACATAGCGTAAATAAACAAAAACTGATTTTTGGAGTACTTCTAGGCGGAAGTTTTACAAACATCGACAACTCCGTCCCATTAACTCCGAGAAACTATTGGGCATTAAACTATTGGAAACATTGCGATTTAGGGCTTCACCCATAATTTAAAAGAACAATAAAGCAAAACTGTTTAAATTAACTTCACAGAAAGAATTCAATTTTGTCTTTGATTAGCTTAATATGCTAACCTATTACTGATTAGCTTAATATGCTAACCTATTACCCAAGAATAACTTTATTTATGTTCAAAGATCAAAAAAATTCTACATTTTAATAGAACGTATACAAATTCATTAAAACCACTTCCCAAGTAAATAAAACTGTTAAAGGGGTATGAGTAGACTTTCTGTATGTAGCCGATTCCGAGAATTCCGTGAACACCATACGTAGTATAAACAGTTCTCAGAATTGTTTACGTACTCCTTTGTTCAGTTCTCGGCACAATAATCACATTTTCTCTGTCTCATTTGTAAGGGTGAGTATAAAAGATTCGTGAAAGCTTTAGACTGGTTGACAATCAGGAAAAAAACATATCTCTATTTTCTTAACGTTATTTGTGACATCTTCTGTTCATTTTTTTGAAGAAAATAACATCCTCTTGGATAAAATAAACTGCATATTAAAACGTTAGTTTTTTTAAATAAGCAGTTTTGATTTCCACAAGCGGTGTTATTTTCACCACATAAAGAATGAAAATAATCGTGTCAATCTAAAAAATAATAAATGGTAATAAGTAAATCAATAACACAACAAATATTGGTGGAAGGAAATCAAAAACCACATATAAGTGGAGAAAGGATGTGGGTCAACAACAAAGTTCAATTTGATAGGGGACAACTCAAAAACACTGGCGGAAGATAGACAAGGAAAATACCTTGAATCATTCATTACCCATTTCTCTTTATCTTTACCCCTTCAAGTTGACTATAACGACAGGGGCACATAACTAAAGATATCCGAAGTTTTTATAAATATACACATTGTACATGTGCAAATAAATATGCATTTATAGAATTTAATTTATCATCATCACGGAGTAAACCAAACTCCTTGATGATGACAACTTACGAGTTGTTGAAACGACGTTTGAGTGTTTAAAATAAAGGTTTGGTGTTAGGGTGCAAAACTGTGTTTTTACATTTGTGACACACCAATGGTTCCACAGCATTTCCATTAATTGACCTCAAGGTCAAGAGGGTCAACGGTATTAGGTCATAAGCACAGAAGACGTAATTATCCTGTGCCACAAGCTCAAACATTTACTCACTCACAGTATTTATAATTTTGAAGAAAGCGGTTTGTGCCTTTTCTGTTGATCTGTTACATGGTGCGCTTGGTGTCTTTTTAAAATGTTCATTTAACTTCTAATTTCCCTCCCTAAATTGAGATATTGAGTTTCGCTTTATTTAGTTTCGGTGACAAAGGAATTAATGGATCGATTTTTGTGTATTTTCCTTAATAACTCTCTTAAATTATTTAAAAAATATGAAAAAATATATTTGTATTCCTCAATGAGCCATTTCTTTTAATTCTATAATTGTCCCTTAAAATTAATACTATGATTTCTACTTTATTTATGTACTCATAATCGGGCCACCACACAGTGTACCTAGTGCTACTAAATGTCAAACTGTTCCCTAAAATTACAATGTTCCCTTATTTTACCTGTAGTGTTTTAGGGCGGGCCATTTTCCAAAACATTACGCTTAGCAGTTTTGAAGATAGAGGGGTGTTAATATCTTTTAACTAATTATTTTAAAAATATTTAAACAATATATTTGTATTTATTTGGCTTTATATTTCCTGTAAATTTTGGGGAAGACCCTCTTTTTATAAATTTTCGGCTGAAAGTTTCGGAGATGGTCGATTTTTGTAGAATTTCCCTCCCGAAGTACTGTTCAAATTCAGAATTATTTCATTTTTGGTATGCACTTTTGATAGGGTCACTGTGTACTAATACCAAATTTCAACTTTTTCCATCCAGTAGTTTCAGACAAAATATGCTGAGATAGACGGATATAACAGTTACAAAGTGATTCTAGAATGGTTTTAGGCTCATTGAAAGTACGGAATCTGTATATTCAACGCTGATATTCTGCAGACAAATAACTGATGATCGAGAGATTGTGACGACCATGGAACAAACATGTAGATTTGTCAAAAGACAAAATATTTTTGATAAACACTTCAAATGTGTTTTACAATTTTCTACATCTTGGAGTCATTGAAGCTGTGGAATTTTGCATTTTTTAAAGGTACTAAGACAGTAGATTGTCTCAAATCAATCTCTTTAGCAAGCAATAGAGGAGATAATGTGTCTTCACTAACTAAGTGTTAAAACTGTTCAGTTAGCCTCATCACTCTGTGGTTTAGATACATTTAAAATCATTGCAAACACACAACTTTTACTCAAAGGTTTGAATTTCATTTGCCACAGAAATAGTGTTTAGTTCTGTATAAAACTACAAAACAAATGTCTATGCTACGCAAGGCCAGTGTAAAACCGTTTTACAATTTCAATTCAACATGATCTGTAAACATAAAATGTAAACGTCCTTAAGGCACCACGTTATAACGTCCATGAATTGAATTCCATTCGTTTCTTTATCATTCGGTTTCTCACAATAAAGGGATGCGCACACCGAAACTTCACTGGACCTGACCGGAGTACCGGAGCACCGGACCGAACTTGAATCGTAGCGCACACTGGCACCAGACCGAACCAGAGAATTGCCCATCGGTACTTATTTTATGGAATTAGGTGTTATAATGAATTCCATTTATGTAAATAAAGGTGACCCTCATTGCAGCTAAAGAAACGAATTGAGAACGGCAAATTTTACACATTTTTTATGAAATTAACAAATAAGCATTTTGAGTACTGTTTTAGAATGATGAGATATTTTTTTACATCCACGATATTATTTGCGAAAATAGTGACACTAACTTCTGGAGAACCAATGGTTCTCTGGGTAAACTGAACATATGATTGAAATGCGTAAACGAAACCTGTTTTATTAAAAACATCTCAAAGATATATATATATTTTTTTAGTTAGGTATTTACAATTGCCACTGCTGTAAAATAGCTGAAATGGAAGCAGAAACTCGCAAGAGTGAGGTGGCGATTCAACCAAAACGGATCGCCACTAAAGTAAGGAAAGAGACTACTCCATTCAAATTTCGGTGTGCGCATCCCTTAAGACAGACGAGTGGGAAAGTCCTAGTTTTATGCGAAATAATCGCCGGCATACTAGAGATAGGTAGGTCCGCCCATAATTCGGAGTTGGATCCGGATATGCATCCAGTTCCAAAGATGTACATCCAAGACCCGTGTCCGTCGGACTCAAATGGTTCCGGTTGTCTAACTGTGGTTACCGGAGTCGGACTGCAAGCGGATTGTTGGATTGTAATACTGCTAGCAAGACATTATGGCCCTGAATTGTTGTTTTTTACCCTTTATATAATAAAATTACGAGAAAACGATAATGATTTATCAAAAATAATAAATACAAATAAAAATATCCATATTTGACAACTAAAATGATAAAAATATTTAACAATAAACCAACAATACTTCTATATGATCAAAATATAGGTAATACCGTTCCCCCTCACTCCGATCCGCAGTTCCCAGTCCGCTATCATTGATTCAGTACCGTTCATGGCATGTTTCGATGCCTTTCCCGCGTATAATATCAACAAGTGGCTCCGCCGATCGGTAATGATGTACATCCTTTATTCACACAGGTCCGAGGATTCGTGTCCTTCCGAACCTACACATCTCTAAAACTATATTCAGTACCGCTCATTGCATGCGTTTCTTCTACTACATCCATCACTACCACTAGGGATGCAGGTCCGGACATGCGTGTCCATCCGGACCTGCCCATCTCTACGGCATACATGCTACAATTCACAGGAGAGGTCTCCATGTGCAGCAGGTGTACCTGCGCAGTTACAGGTCCCATACACCTGCAAACAAATTCTGCAAACTCAGTGTGTTGTACGATTGTTGCGCAACCAAGGTCGCCCATACACCATGTAAGCTCCAGTTGCTCGTCGTGTACCGTCGCAACATGCCATCTGAAGATGCAGCCTGTTTCTCTTCAAAGGTTTCAGTTCAAAAACGAAAAAAAAAAGACCTCTTTTTAGCTATGCAAATCTTCTCAAAGAACTTCAGTTAAAAATTATTGCGCATGGATCCCACTAATTTTAACCCAATAACACCACGTATACAAAAAGATGACACAATAATGAGAGACGCAATATCACCTAGACAAAGGTTGTTTGCTACTTTAAGATACCTTTCATCTGCACTTACCTCTGAGGGTTTGAAATACGAAACAGCATTGCAGCATAAACGTGTCGCTGAAGCCCATAGATTATGCAATAGTTGCGCAACGCCACTTCTTTGTGTAATTAAGTTCAAACAATTTTGAATTCCTACAACTATTTGCACAACAGTCTCCGTTGAGAGTAGAGCTTGTGTTGGGAGACCTGTGTAGTCCTGTGCAGGCGACTGGCACAAGATCGAAAATCAGTAAAGTAACACCCTACAGATAATCTTCGCGTGTGTGCATGTCGTCCGATCGTGTATTAACAAACTAGCGTCACCGAATTCTATGAAAATCATCTAAGATTTCCTTGAAATATATAGATCTCATCCATGTCTTTGGAAAACAAAGTGTAAAGAAAACCACGATTGAGACAAAAAAATACTGCTTACTAATTACACATAGAAACATGAAAGAAATTGAAGCAGACGCCGACAAAGGAGCAGGAATACTAATTCTTGTAACTGTATCTTTTCTAACCAACTTATAAGTTACCGTGCTATCCATTCCGGAGATAGTTGTAAACTGCAGGTTCGAATTTTAATTCTTTTATTAAATTTACGGTGACTATAACTTGTCCTTTTTTTAATAACTCAATTTTTACCCGACTTTGTTTGCTTTTTTACATTTACAACGTTTTTAAAGAATACCACAAGTACGTCCTCATCTTCAATGGTTGCCATAGCGAAACGACCTGAAAAGCTCTCCGGCATACCGCAACCGCATAGTCCCATACACGCAGTTGAGCTCTGGGGCCCGATTCTTGAACCATTCGACAGCTCTACTATACGACTTTCGACGTAAGTCGCATGAAAAGTTGAGGTAAATGAAGTTTAACCCATATATTAAACTTCATTTGTCAGATTTCATACGACATACGTCCCAAGTCGATTGGTTTCAAGAATCAGGCCCCTGCTCGTCTCCGATAAACCGTAGAGTGTAAGGCCGGGCACAGTGGTGGGTATTTCCTACAGTTATTAAAACTATGTTTCTAATAACCTAAAACTATGTTTGGTTTCTGAAACTTTATTCATAGAAATACTATTGCCAACAACACAATATTGCTCCGTGAACTGTGGACAACGAAAACTACCTTACATTTTACCGATATAGACAGGTCATCGCCACACACTTATTGCCATCGGTCGATGGGGTTCTTTCTTTAAAAGATTTGTGACCCTCAGTCGCAATTGTTTAAACCAAATTATTTTTCAAAATAATTTTCAGATTCGCTTATAGTATTTCATCTTTGTCTTAGACACTTTTCATCATAAAGAATATATCATATTTCTCCAAAACTTTTCGTAATAAAAATTGAAAAATAGTGTACAACCTACTTTTAGTCTAAAAATTTTTCTGGTAAAATCAATCTGCCGGTTTGCGCCGGTTTTCTTTACGTTTATCAGTTTTTATTGCTTTTAACCGGGCTGCACCTGTGTCTATTTGCAATAACGATATATGGATTTACTATTTGTTTTAATAATAAATTAATAATAAAATAGTGAAATAATTACACGAAAATAATTTATATTAGAAATTTGAATGATTAAAATCCATGCCGCTTTCTTACATGTTTGTCGACAACTGTGAGAACGAAACCGTAAGGTCTTACCGCATACCAGGGATAACGTTATAAAAAATAAATAGTTTCAAAACTGGCCCAAAAAGGTTGCTACCGTTCTGATAAGAACAGAAGAGAACGGATCATCGCGTTCTTGATTTGCCCTCAGTTTATCTAGCGCTTGTCGTAGACACATCGAATGTAATAGTGGTAAAATCGGTAACCGGGCTGTGTGTGCACGAATCCATGCCGCTTTCTTACCGGTGAGAACGTTCTTATACCGGGCGTTTGCCGTTCCGGATTGCATTATACTTTGCATTGCATTCTAGCCTTCCGTTACAATTCTTTTCTGTTCTGTTCTTATAAGAACAGAACAGAAACGGTAGGTCTGTGCCCGGCCTAAGGCCGACAAAAACCCGCGTTTAATGACCAATGAATATAACGCAATAAACAGAGTACACCGGTCTTGTAAATACCTGCTCACTATCCCCTTAAAAATACCAATCTTCTAGTTACAGGTTTCGGGGACGATTTTTTTTTAGGCGTGTTCCTACCCGACGTAAAACCGATAAGCAACCGGTAATTGTATTACGCATAACAACATTGTAAACGGTAACTCGTCACCGAGCACGAAGAGTACCGGTTGTGTATCGGTAGTTCGGTCTGTTGGAACGAACCTTTTGTAAATACTTCTAGTTTGTTTTTGAGGGAAATAACACCACACTTTGAACAAAATGCTGTATATTTAAAAAATCCAGACGTTTTAAGGTTCCAATCTGACCTCGTTGTAAATGGTACTATAAAAAATTATTAAACTATAAATTTGACATTGAAAGTCAACCTTTTTTGAGCAATATATTTTTGTTTATCTGCTTTATTATTCCGATACTACGATATTGCTGAAAGACAGGATAATTAAAAAAAGGCTACTACGACAAAGACATTTTTGTTTATTGCTATGTTGGCAAGTATGTTTTGCTACGGTACCTTGGTAATTAGCTGGATATGATTTTAATTTAACATTAAGTTTTGTGGAAAAAGTCACATTACAATTGTTATCCAAACGTTTCTATGAAAAATTATGAATAAAAGTGGACACATTATTTTTTTTAATCATCCCCCTCCCTATGAACGAAAAAAAAAAAAGATTCTACCGTCTACAAATACTTCAATATAACTTATTTAAAAAAACAAGCATATTAATTTAAAATATGATTCGAAAATCAATTTGATTGAACTAACAAAGATGTCGAAAAATTTTACAAGGTTTGCCGATGCAGATCTGATGGAAATTAGCATTTTTCAATAGACTGAATAATTATATTAATGAAAACGCCAATACATAGGCTAAGTCCTCCATATTTTCACAGTTTTGTATTTCAAATATAGATAAAACCGCTCAAGTTACGAATTCTTTTGTTTTCACTGGATGAATTACCTAAATTCAAATTAAATTTAAAAAAAAACTATTTACAAAACATTTGAAATTATTATCGGATCATTTCTGTAATGAACTTAACATTGTTTTTGTCTGTCTATTTGATGTGGTTTTTAATTTTGAATTAAAACCACTAATGACAAAAATAATAATTAATGATATTTTTCATGTAGGTATTCTGAATCCATGGTACACTGGTTGCTCCATTTGAAAATTGAAATGAAAACGGCTGTAGGTGTACAAATGGTCCACTAATTTAATGAGAACGAATAAATTATTGGTGTATGTTGTATATTTACCAAAAAAATTGAGCAGACATCAAGAAATTTTGTTAAGTATGAAAACTCGCATTTAGAAGATTTAAAAATAATTAAGAACAAAAATAATTTGTCTTAACAAAGTGAATATGCCAATTGAAATAAAATGTAACATAATACTTTAACCAAACCGAAAATGCACAATAACACAAATATTGGCATGCAAGTAGTATACAATACATAAAAAAAATAGCCAAATGTTGAATTATTCTAGTTTACATAATGTTAAAACATATGGATTGCGTATGTAACTCAAGTAATCTGGTTTAATGGATGCACAAATGTGAAATTGCCCGATTAACTAAGAATAAGAACATGTTCTAGCTAGTTATTGACGAGAACTTGCGTTAGCTATCCTTACACTACAATACTAAAAGCATACGGTACAAATTGTGTAAAGAAACAACCATTCAATAATTTTGCAAGTCAAATTATTACCGTTTTAACTTGTTCGCTTTTTCATATTGCATCCACCCACAGAAGAAAAACAAGTGTTTTGAGTGATTTTAGGAAAAATTAAAAATCGCAAAATTTTATTCCAACCCAAACGCTTATAGAAGCATCAACAGAGTTTCGTATATCCCTGTATACTACACGTCTGTATGGGCAAACAAAAATGTTGCGGCGGATGAAATGATTTTCTTGCGCGCGTATTCCCTTAACACGCCCTACGAGTTTCAAAAATTCAATGGAATCTAAATCCACTATTACACACCTCTCTACTAACCAGGAAATTAATATTTGTAACTAAAATGTTTGTAAAGTATTTAAGCAATTTCCCTTTCGAAAAAAAATTGCTAGGCTCGTTGGCGGGTTCAAAATGAAAAGTTGCGCAAACAAATGTAACTCTCGCTTTCCGGAAGAAATTAAATAGAAATTATCTAACAAGTTGATGCAAATAACATCTTTGGGGTGTACAAAAATATATATGAAGTATTTGAGTATAAAAATTGTAATGAAATCGCTACTCAAGATTTTGAATTATATATACCTAATCAAAAGTAGAAATGATATTTTTAAAATTCGATTTAAATCACCATAGCACCCATACAATTTGAATAAAAATGGTTATTTTTGAATAAAACTTATCGGTGACATTAGACGTTAAAAGTGATAGAAATCAATAAAAGAATCCGGGGTCCCGTTCCCAGTTCCTAGTATTCCCACTCTTGCCAGTACGTAACTGTTAAAGGCTGACATCTAATGATTGAGACGGGACATTAGAGGCAAAATAATTAGAAAAATATTCAAATTTGGATAACTAAAAATGTTATATCTTCAAATAAAATGGATATTTGCCTAATAGTAGCTCAAAACTCGATTTGTGTGAAACAAAGGAAATTTTTCGACGGTTTAGCTACAACTTACCATCATGTAATCACAAATTATTCACGTTAAACCTGCCCATCCACAAATAAAAACAACACCAATGTTCAAATCAAATTCCGGTGATCAATTCGTTATTTCACGTAACATAGAAAATACAACATATATAAATATATTTGTCCGACATTATAGGCGTTCACATAGACGATGATCTCACTTCCAACATGGCGTCAACTTTATTCGTCGTTTACCATTTTGCTTTTCCGTTTGTCAGACTTTACCACGGTACACAAAACACATCACTTCTGCTCAAGCCACTTTGCAACTCTGCACATGCTCACTTTGCAGAATTTTTCCACTGACGCACGCAGTGCATTGAAAACTTGTCGCGGCGCATGGAAAGATTTCAATAATGCCACTTTCCTGTCATCTATTGTACAAAATAATAACTTTGGAATTTTTTTACGCCGAGTAGCGGGCAACTACATTATCAGTGAGGTGTATTGTAAGTTGCTTGTAATAATATACATCCTTTATACAATACATATTATCGAAAAAATGCATTTTAACTAAATGTTGGTAAATGTCAAATTTTCATCATAAATATCTAGTTTAAATGTCAAGATATGCCTTGAAAGTATATCGTACAGGGTGTTTCTAATGGTTTTCATTTTTATTCATTTGAAGTCAGTTTCTTTTGGAGACAAAGTTAAGTTAAGGGGCTTATATCGCTTGAAATGGCAGAAAATGTTCCATTAGTTTATTGAAACAAAAATTTGTTATGCCGGCTATCTCTTCTGTATGGTAGACCTACGATTGTAGGTGTGTGTGGATCTTATATTAGGTGGTACATAATCAGTTGTATAGAAGTTGAAATATAAGTTGGAATTTAATTAGTTATACAGGGTTGTTAAAAAATATTGTAATGGATGGCACATAAGTAATTGCTTATACAAGGTGGTTGAAAGTTGAAATAACAGTGGAGCAAAACTATAGTCAGACACAGTGGACGGAGTATAATTACAGTTATACGGAAAGCTTCAAAAAATGTTAGAAGTAGTTGAATACACAGGATGATTGAAATATAAGGTGGAGTAGAACTACAGTTATATAGCGCGATTAAAAAAGTTATATAGGGTGAAACATAAGTTGTTGCTTATACAATGTGTTTGAAGGAAGGATAATGTAAAATTATTTTGTTATTCAGGGTGTATCAAAAATTTGTTATATAAGCATAATCAGTTAGGATATTTGAATTATAGGACGGTGTATAATTTAATTATAGACATAATAATAATAATAATAAAGGACTTTATGAATTTATAATGCGCACGTTTTACAGAATTACGAACCTTGGCCAGGACAAGACTGGATATCGCCAAATACTCTATCAAGAGTTCTGTCGTGAGTACCCAGAGCTTCAAGTTACTGAACAGAGAGTCGCAGATCAATATCGTGTCATCTTGAGAAATGGCCTTATTTCGCCTGAACAACTGGACACAATAAAGTGCGAAATGGAGCGCGAACTATTTGGTCGAAATACAATCGATCCAGACCCTGAAACACCGTTGGCACAAAGAGCGGACGAGACTCAAGAACTACAGCAAGAACAGCCAACCAACGCTGACCTGCTTGAGAAGATCCAAGCAGAAATGGAAGGAGCTCTTAGAGAGTATAGTGGAACAGATCCACTGACTAGACCAGCTCTTCCCAAACTAAGATCATCTAAGAAACTGGGTATCGTCTTGCAGGCTATGAACAAATTTATCTTGCCAACCTATGTTTTAGGTGCTAATACGTTAGAGTCGCTACACACAATCATCTACTGTGCTGCAACTTCCATCTGCAGAATAATTGGGGTCGCAGTAAGACCAAAGCAAGACCCTCCCCAATTTAAACAAACCCCTCGAATACCACCTTGGCAAAGAAGACTTGAAGGGAAAATCAATTCTCTTCGGAAAGACGTTGGAAGACTGACCGAGTACCAACGAGGAGTCAGGAACAACAGAATAGAAAGGCTTGTCAAGACTATCATGGACAATAACCGAATACACTCCCAGTGGGATAGAGAAAACATCACATCTCAGCAGTGTCTGGACAGTCTACGACAAAAGCTCTCCGTCTACACAAGTCGATTGAGAAGGTACAAAACCAGTAACCAACGGAAACTAGACAACACTCTCTTCCGACAATCAGAAAAAGGGTTTTATAGAAAACTTAACAACAACAATAATAATGAAGCCCCTAGTTACCCCAGTAAAACAGACATCGAGGAATTCTGGAAAACACAGCTTTCCACAACAATCTCCTATAACTCCAGAGCCAGCTGGATTAATGAGGAGGAGGCTGCATCTCAGAACTGTGAGGCCATGCAACACCAACCATTTACAACGGAAGATACATCCAACATAATGAAGAACCTCCATAACTGGAAAGCACCAGGACCAGATGGTGTGCAAAATTACTGGATAAAGAAACTGTACGCAACCCACGAAACACTAACAGCCCTTATAAATGACGTAATTGCCCACCCACACAAGATGCCTAGTTTCCTTACGCATGGTGCTACATACCTCTTACCAAAGGACAACCTATGTGCACAGGACCCAGCAAAGTACCGACCAATCATTTGCCTTCCAACCTTATACAAACTCATAACATCGTGCATTAATCATCGCATTTTCAAACATTGTGAACTGAACAACATAATTACTCAACAACAAAAGGAATGCGCGAAAAATTCGATGGGTTGCAAAGAACAACTGATAATTGATTCCGTTGTCTGCAATCAAGCCCACGCCAAACGACGAAATCTCTACATGGCATATGTGGCTACAAAAAGGCCTTTGATTCAGTTCCACATGATTGGCTCATTAAGGTCCTGAAACTCTATAAAGTGAATAATTGTATTATTAACTTTTTAGAACATGCCATGGCCACCTGGCAAACCAAAATCTCACTGAATGAAGCCAACTGTTCGATACAAACTGACCCTATTCCAATCAGAAGGGGTATATTCCAGGGAGACTCTCTTAGCCCGCTGTGGTTCTGCCTTGCCATGAACCCTCTCTCAAACAAACTGAACTCAACTAATTTTGGATTCAGTCTCAAACACAACAACGTACAAGCATTAAAGATAAACCATTTGTTATACATGGACGACTTAAAGTTGATGGCAGCTACAAAACAACAGCTGCATGATATGCTTAAAATAGTAGAAGGGTTCTCTAGTGACATCCATATGAAATTTGGCCTAGACAAATGACGAATTATTAATATAGTTAAAGGCAAAATACAGCAGGGGCACTTCGAAATGGGAGATGGCACCTCAATTGAATCTATGGGGGAAGGTCATACTTATAAATACCTTGGAATAAAGCAGGCTCAACGTATTGATCACATGACTATGAAAAAGGACCTAACAGCAGAGTTTTATAGAAGGGTAAGGCGACTGTTGAAAACGAAACTAAACAGTAAAAATCTGTTTCAGGCTATTAACACCTATGCGTGTTCAGTGCTCAGTTACTCTTTCGGTATAGTTAATTGGTGCAAGACTGACCTTGAACAATTATAACGAAAAGTTCGAGTTTTACTAACAAAAGCTCAAAATCACCATCCAAAGAGCTCTGTCGAAGGTACAACTTTGCCACGGTATGAAGGAGGAAGAGGATTGACAGATCTAAGTAAACTATTAGATCAACAAATTTCTATTTTGCGTAGTCATTTCCAGAAACTCGCAGAATTTTCTGATCTACATAGAGTCATGTGCCAGGTTGATGACTCAACACCACTGCGACTGACACAACAACATGTCCAATTACACCACCAGACCACAGATCAGAAACTGCTGAAATGGAAAGAGAAGCCCCTTCATGGAAGACATATAAATGACATCAACCAAGATTATGTCGACAATGCAGCGTAGAACTACTGGTTGATCTCTGGTCATATGTTCCCTGAAACGGAAGGCTTTATATTGGCAATCCAAGATCAAGTAATTCCAACTAAGAACTACCTAAAGTACATCGTTAAAGACCCTTCCATTAACAACGATAGATGCAGGTACAGTTGCCAAACATCTGAATCTATCCAGCATATCACAGGAGGTTGTCAGGCGTTCGCTGCAACTGAATACAGAGAGCGACACGATGCTGTGGCAAAAATACTTCACCAGGAACTAGCACTGAAACATGAATTATCACAGTCGGTAAGATTACCATACTATAAATATAAACCAGAATCTGTTCTAGAAAATAACAACTACAACCTGTACTGGGACCGCACGATACTGACCGATCGGTCTGTTGCTCACAATAGACCAGACATAGTTTTGGTAGATAAAGTCTCTCGGAAAACAACTTTAATTGACATTGCAATTCCCAACAACAATAATATAAATATCAAGCAGGCTGAGAAAATAACCAAATATAGAGATTTGGAATTTCAAATAAAGACTCAGTGGAACATGAACAACACACGAACTGTACCAATTGTTATGTCAACAACAGGACTAGTCCCAAAACATCTATTAAACAATTTAAAATATCTCGGTCTGGACGAACATCTTTACAAACAAATGCAAAAAGCCGTCCTGTTAGAGACAGCCCGGACGGTCAGGAAATCCATGGGAAACTGCCGTCACGACTCCAACCACGGGCCTGAAAACCTGGCAAGGGCTCCCACAGAGCTAAACCCTTTTGATATCTAGGATATCTGGGGTTTAGTGAATTTTCCCCTAAAGGCACTCATAGAGTTATTAATAATATAATATATAATTATAATTATAATTATAATACAAGAATTGGGCGAGTTTCAGCCGCAGGTTACCCTGCTAGCTGTTCTTACAACTAACCCTACATGGGTTCAAAAAAATTTAGAAGCAGTTGCATATATCAAGTGGTTGAAATAAATGGTAGAGTAAAATTATAGTCGTAGAATGTGGTTCAGAAATGTGGATTTTGTTTTATAGGGTAAACCATGAGTAGTTGCATAAATGGAATACTAGACATATATGGAGCGAGATAAAATCATAGGTATACAGGAATGATTTAAACAAGAGAAAAATAGAAAGAGGCAATAGTGTCGAGAGGATTTATACTTATCCAGGGCGGTTTTAAAGATATTAGGACCGTTACAATATTGATAATAAAGAGATAAATATAAATAAGTTATATAGTGGTGACCAATACACATACCTATATACAGTGTGGATTGAATAGTGTGGGAATTAGAGTTACACTTATAGAAAGTGGTCCAAATAATAAAAATTAAAAAATATTTGAAAAATATTGAAAAAGAATACAAATTAGAGACGGATATATATATATATATATATATATATATATATATATGTCGGAGATAACGAAATAGTTATTCTCTCGAGTGGCGAGGGTCTGAGGAATATATAGTTTATATTATCAGAAACAGGATATTTATGTTTCTTTCGCACTTTTGTTTACGATTGTTGCGTTTGTTATATTCTATTACAAATTTGACAGCTAGGGATCGTGGGTGATTCATAATCAGAATCACCCGGCGAGCTGTTGATTACATTATAGTCTATGAGTCAAGTGTTATGCATGATGTTTTTCATGAGAATTGAAAAGAATCATACCGAGAGGAACGAAAGCAGTTCTGTTCGAACTTCGAGCGCGGTAAGTTCGTAGAAGGCTATCGCGTAATCGGGACCTCGTCGCGGTTCCGAGTAGACTACTTTGTGTACCAATTTAGATTAATAATATCATATCGCTACACCGATCGAACTTATTTTAGGTGGCACCCCAGATAAATTGATCATAAACATTATTTATTGTTCGTATAGTGAAACTCCAGTGGTAAATCATTATGGTGCCTTCGGTCAATTTAGTGTGATTATTATGTGTCAAATAAATGTTTAGCCCACATCCGCGTAGTTGATAACTGATCCCTGCTGGGATCGATGGTAAAATGACGACGTTTCGGCCATAGACAAGAAGAGTTTCGGCAGAGTCACATCTGCCCTCTTCAGGTCGGTTCGCATAATTCTCGTAGCCTTCTGCTTTCGCTTCTAGTGAGTATTCGAGTGACTAGAAGCGAGTTCTATTAGCATAGGATAATCTAATCTTTATTTCCCCAAAAAATGTAAATAAGCTTGCAACAAACTTGCAGAAATTCCAAATCCATACAAGCTGGATGTTTATATGTTAAATTAAGTTGTAGATTCGGAATCACTATACTGTGACGCGAATTCGTGGAAGCGGCATTCATCCGATATTTCGGCAAACCCGAAATGTTGTTCGTCTGGCGCATCGAGGTCGGCGGCTTGCTTTGATGAAGTTCTCGAAGCAGTCTACTCCATGAAGGAAATCTCTCGGCTGCTCTTTGACGTTCTGGAGAATTCCGAGAAGAAATATATAAATACGGGGAGCCGACGGAAGCATTCATTCAGTAGTCGATGGCCGTATAGCAAAAATCAGGTGTTCAAAATAATTTGTAAATAGTTCTGTCAATGTAAATTAAAGTAGTGGAAATAAAATATCGTGAGTGTGTTTTTAAGTACATCCAAGAACTCAAGTGAATCCGAGTGTGAAAATAAAAACATCACAGTACATAAGATTTGGAGTCTATCTATTTTTTATGGTTTTGGACATTAGTGGTTGTGACCAGTGAGTAAATACATCACTGATTGTGACATGAAAACACTTATGATGTTCTGTGTTTTGTTTTCATTTCCAGTCATGCATGACGTCAGTGTCAGTTTTGTTTTGACGTCTTGGAATGTGGGATGGGAAATTGAAACGCAAATAATTTTAATTAATTCCACAGAAAAATGGCTAATTTCTAATGAATTCAAGGAGATGATGACATTCTATTTTGGATTTATGTATAACTTAACTGAAAATGAGTGAATCGGATAGTGATACTGATTTGGATCCTCGCATACAAATTGAATTAGAAAAATTAAATAATACAACTGATGAAATTAACAAGCTGGAAATTGAATATGACGTCTGTGAAACTTTCCTTTATTTATCTTTCACGAAAATTATCAAATTCAATTTTAGGAAGCGAATACAACATTTCAAATGCTTTTAAATGAATCAACTCGTAGATTAAAGTTATTGTCAGATAAACTTGGTAGCTGTATTGAAAAAGCAAGGCCATATTATGAATTACTTGAAGAGGCAAAGAAATGCCAACAAGACTGTCAGGAGATAACAGCTATGTACAAAAAAGCCAATGGTATAATAGCTAAATAGTAGAAAGTTCATTTGTGTTACTGTTTCACTTTCTAGGTGTTCATTTGGCAGCTAAGGAAACTGTAGCTTTAGCTGAACAGAGGTTTTTAACTCATAAGAATGAATGGCAGTTTGATAATGCATGGCAGGAAATGCTAAACCATGCTACCATAAAGGTAAATGTATTTTGATTTATATCCATTTATAAAGAGTGTTATTTTCAATACAACCTTAAGTGTGGGCACCCTAGATGATCTTCAGTGATTTATATTTAACTTACAATTTTCTGTTAATATTTTTTAAGAGTGAGCTCTAATATATATTTTAAAATACATGTTTTACTGTCACAAGAAATACAGAATTTTTTCTAACTGTAACATATTTGAAAATAAACAGACATGAAATGCTGATTGAGGTGCTAAATAATCAACCTTGACAGTTAGATACTCTTCTCTATATATAAATATGCAAAGACAAAATGGTTCAGTACCATTTTCTCCTCTGTCCCTCAACTGATTTTCTTTGTTTTTGTTTTGAGTAACTATCCAGTGCTGCTTATCCCTGGTGTCCAGTGGTTGCTTAGTCTCCCTAATTTAAAGATCGACACATTCACAGGGCATGCTGTATATACAGTTTTTTTGGTAATGCAGGATTACCTGCCTTTGTTTTTGTGATCAGGCTCCTCAAGGTGTTGTTGCTCTTAAAAACCATTTTGATTCCATATGCATGTCCAATAAGTCTAAGCCTTTAGTGTATGGTAGTAATAGGTTGCTAGTGTGGTTTCCTCTTCCTGCCTAGGTGTTTTATCCATTGTTCTGGTTATCTATTCATCAAGAGGTCTTCTTTAAGTTTCATTTGTTCTTTGTTGAGGACCTCTGGTTTATTGCAAATATTTTTGGCTCTATGGACTACAGTTTTGATTATATCAGTTTTCCTTGGTCCTTCGACACTTCTCATCAAGGTATGGTGATTGATGGTTGTGATTGGATTAGATGCTCCAGAAATGCCTGCAGTTTTCTGTCTCTGTGTTGCCAAATAATGAGGGTGTCATCGACATATCTTAACTGGAATTTTGGTTGGTTCTCGTTCCTCTTCAGTGTATTATCTCTGAACCATTCCATGTAGATGTTAGTGATGGTGATAATGGTGAGGTCATGGGCAATACATCTTGCATGAAGAACCTGTCTTTCTCCTGAAAGTAGCAGTTCTTGAGGCAATATTGTAGTAAGTCAATGATTGAATCTATTGGCAGGTCCATCCTTTCCATCCAGGTTTCATTCTCAGTAAGTTTCTTGCTCATCATGTTGAGAGATTAGTCTTATGGTACATTTGTGAAGAGGTTTTGAATGTCAAAACTTACTAAGGGATGTTCTGGCCCTTGACATGGGATGATGTTTTGCTCTTCAAAGGTTGGATGATTGCTAGAAGAAATTTTGATATTTCTGCTGTTGGTGAGTTACGTGAGCTTGTAATCGGTCTGAGAGGTAGTCCAGCCTTCTAACCATGTGTATCTTGGGTAGTCCATAAAGATGTTCTCCTTGTCTTGGGTGGAATGTATTCAGCATGATCACTGAGACTGTATTTCCTCTTCGAGAGGCCGTCGTCGATTTTCCTGTTGTATTCCATTCTGTCCATAACTATGGTGACGTTTCCTTTGTCAGCTGGATTCATTGATGTTTTGGTTGATATGTCGTGTTTTCTCAACTGCAGTTCTGACTTTCCATTGAAATTCCTCTAGTTGCAGTGTCTCTTTGCTGCTTGTTGCTGACTCAACTGTACTGATGATGTCAAGTACTTGCACCTTTTTGGGAGCTACAGTGTAGTTTAGACCCTTAGTGTATAAACCCATAGAGCCAAAAATATTTGCAGCACACCACAGGCCTTCAACAAAGAACAAATGAAACTTAAAGACCTTTTGGCGAATGGATATCTGGAAATTATCATTAACAAGGCATTTGAACAACTGGATAACCCACCTATAGGCAGGAAGAGGAAACCACGATAGCAACGATATTACTACCATACACTAAAGGCTTATCGGAAAAACTTAGACTTAGACGTATTGGACACGCATATGGAATCAAAATGGTTTTCTAGAGCAACAACACCTTGAGGAGCGTGACTACAAAAACAAACCCGAATAATCCTGCAGAACCGAAAAACTATATACAGCATAACCTGTGAATGTGGCAATCTCTACAATGGGGAGACTAAGCGACTACTTGACACCATGGTTAAGGAGCACATTATAGCTATTCATCATCAACTGGGACCAGGTAAGGGAAGAGCTTTGGTATAATGAGAATATTATCAGCGAGCCCAGCGTTCAAATTAAAAACGTTTGGAGACCTCTTCTTGAGTCAATGCCGCTACGCATCACCGACAACCAATCGCCAGGTACGGCGACGCTGATTGGAGGAGACAGGGGATCAAGCGACCCAATTAGCATGACCGGTTAAGGGTATAAATAAGACGGATAATCTGAATTTCCCATCATTCACCTGATGACGGTAGTAGATCCAAACTATTGAAGCGTTGGGAGATCAATCATTTCAAGACGACGAAAGTCCAAGGAAACTTTGAGGGAGAAGTGATAATATCTTATGTTCACATCAAGGCTCCAGCAAATATATTAAAGGGTTTTAATTCTATACCTTATTTAAACATGCCTTTTATATTTCGGGATTGGACAACCCTAGTGTTGCAATCTGACAACTGACAGCTCTATCGTAAAGTTTAACATTTTTGACGTTATACGTACTCAGAACGTTTTGACATACGAGCGCTGTGTGTTGTTTACAGTAACTTAAAGGATTCATCTCGGCCAAAAAATTATTTTTTACAACTTTCGACGTGCATTAAGTCAGCATGGATGAATTAATTTAATTTTTGGCGATGAAACTCCATCAAGGACCACTGTTTATCGATGGTATGCTGAATTCAATCGAGGTCGTAGTTCACTCCAAGACGAATTTCGTGAAGGTCGTCCAAAAACAGTTGTTGTTCCGGAAATCATTGAAGCTGTGCGCGAACTGATATTGCAAGATCGTCATGTGACCTATCGTGAGATTGAGTCAACCTTACACATTAGTGGGACCAGCATACATTCAATATTGCATAAACATTTGAATGTCAAAAAAATTTGTTCGCGTTGGATCCCACACAATTTGTCAATCCATCAAAAAAAGGCTCGTGTCAATTGGTGGTCGAAAGAAAAGCTCAAAAAATACGATCGCGGTACTTCAAAACACGTTTGTGACATAGTGACAGGTGATGAATCGTGGATTTACGCGTATGAGCCCGAAAGTAAACAGCAGTCGACTGTATGAATGTTTCAAGATGAGCCGAATCCAACAAAAGTTGTTCGCACACGAAGCACTTCCAAGCAAATGATCGCCTGTTTTTTTGGAAAAACTGGACATGTCGCAACCGTACCACTAGAACAACGCAGAACACTCAATTCTGAGTGGTACACAACCATTTGTTTGCCAGTTGTCTTCCAAGAAAACCAACCGCCGAAGACGGATCACTCTTCACCACGACAATGCGAGCTCTCACCCATCGGCTCAAACAACTGCATTTTTGACCACTCAAAACATCGATTTGATGAGTCATCCGCCGTATAGTCCTGACTTGTCACCAAATGACTTCTTTTTATTCCCGTACGTAAAAAACAAACTGAGAGGTCAACGTTTTTCGACACCTGAAGAAGCGGTTGCTGCATTCAGAGTGCATGTTTTGGAGATACCTCAATCAGAGTGGAAAAAGTGCTTCGACAATTGGTTCAAATGCATGCAAAAGTGTATAGGTCTTCATGGGGAATATTTTGAAAAACAATAAAGCGATTTTCGATGATTAATATTTGTTTTTGTTCTCTAATCCCGAAATATAAAAGCCAGCCCTCGTATGTAAGTAATGTTTCCATATAATAACCTAGGCAAATATCAAAATTTCACACAATCTTTTTTTACATTTTTTTTTTTGTCATAAGATGTCTGTTAGCTCTAATTTTTGTGTTTGAAGTAAATTAAATTATTTCATTCTCAGCTTTGCATAGAAAATTAGTGACTTGTTTTTTGTACAATTCAGTTGTATCTTTATCAGTATATGAAAACTGTTGTAAATCTGACTGTCATCATCAAAGCATTGAATCTTACCTTTAATAAGTACATTTGGTAGATCTCTTTTGCGAATTAGAAAGAAAAGAGTACCCGGAATGGTGTCTTAGTAGTTGTTTCCTTTCATTCAAATAGGTTTCTAAACAGAAAAAGTGCCAAATCTAACAAATTTACATTTGGTATTTAAGAAATCGTTGTTATCATAGCAGTTGGTTAAAAAAGGAGAATAATAAGTATGTGATGTACCTACATAAAACCGCCGATATAAATTTGAAAATTTTCCGATATCGGTAACACCTTCTCGAGTAAAATAATATCACTGACTATGCATTATTTGACAACTGGATGCTATTTTTATGCCTAAGGCTTACAAACATCATAGAGTTAGCTCTTGTTCATTTGGATTCCATCACCTTAACTCTTTTCTGAAGATGAGCATAAAAAAATAAAAATAAAATTTTCGACTTCCTCGACATTCGTATAATTATTGTTATTTAATTCTTTATTTTGGTAAAATAATCTGATCCCTTATATTGGGATCCAAATTCCAACGTTGCGGCTCACAGTGGGTTGAAATACAGACACAAGGATTTGTATGTAGATTTTTGAGTTATACCTCTTTAAATGTCGTATTAAAAACATAATAATTTAGTTTGATATGTAAAGCTTAGTATTATAAATGTATTACAAAATATATAATGTTTAAGTACTTCTTGGGAAATAACACCACAGTTAAGAAATTTGCCGTATATTCCAAACGTTTCGGGGTTAAGAAACTATGGATAAAAAGGCACAATTCTAAGATGTAAAATTAAAATATTTGACAATGTGTATTATTTGATTTCAATCGAACTCGGGTTTTTAGGTTATGGAAGCAGAAAATCAAAAGACTGAATATGGTCGAGAACACCAGAGAAGGGCCTTAATTTGTAAACAAATCGAAGAAAATCTAAAACACCAAGAAGAAAAATTACAAAAGTTTATAAACAAATCTCGTTCCTATTTTGAAGAGAAAGCTTTGTGCCATGAACAACTAAACACCCAGAAACAACGGATTGAAAGTCTTAAAAAAGAAATTATAAAGTCTAAGAATTTCTATGCCCAAACATTGAAAAACTTAGAGCAGATTTCCAATGAAATTCATATGAGAAGGGGTACGAAACCAGATGATGATATTTTGAAACACCCTAGAGAACCTGGAGTGGGGGCACCTGAATTAGGTAAGTGTTTGATTTCTACTGATATTAATCTTTCTAATTTATATTTGTATTTTTATAGAAACATTCACTGAGGAGGTTAATACAAAGAAAGATAACTGGAAAGAGGAAATATCAGATGCTCAAACCAGTTTTGATAAAGTGTCCATAAGATCTGAGGAAGAACATAATGATTTACAAAAGGAAGTGGAAATCACAGATGAAATACTTGTCGTAAAGGAAGTTGTAGAAGGTGAAGAAATGCAAACCAAGTGCTAATAGTAACTAAATATGGTTATATTTCTTAATATTACTAGGCAACTAACAAGTTCATAAGGTTTGTGATATTCCGTAAATAGTATTCTTGTTTTTATTAGTTTATAGAACAATTTATGAAATGGAAAATATATATATTTTTTTCTAGACAAATCTTTGTTTTTTATTTCTGTGATGCATCAGTTTCATTTTATGCAGGGGGCATAGTTACTCCTATTATATGAATTCTTTAATTCTGTTGTACAGTTTCTCCATATTGGTAATGTGTGGGATAAATGACATGGAAAAATAGAAATCATTCCCATGTTTTAAATTACGTGTTCATTTAGAGATGGAAGCATGGGCTGATAACTTTTTTAACCAGTTTAATTAAATTGATATCCAAGTGTGGAGAGTTACACGGCCGGTTTTAATGGATAAACTAAGCCGATTCTGCCCGCATGGATTTGGTAATCGACACAGCTAAGTCTACTCGTATTCCATTGTGTTGATGAATCCTACTAACTGCGCCAATTTTATATCTTGTCAATATTCAAAGTTCAAAAATACAAAATTTAAATATGAATAAAACAAAAAATTAAATTAATGAAATAAATGGTACAATTATAGGAGTGATAATGATGATTGGCTGAACCGCTAGTAGGTGTATTTAACAATTTTTATTTTAAAATTAAGTTCTCTAGAGATCAGTCATATACGTCCAGTAGGTAATTCGGAACAAATTTGTGAATCATTTGCAAGCTAATCATACATCTTGGTAATAAATTTTGATTATTTGAGACATTATTTTGTCATTAATATTGCCGAGATCAAAGATAATTGTGTTCTGAATGATAATTGTGGCATATCTAGTTGTTAGGAATAACACCACACCTACGGAAGTGTTCCAAACGTTTTAGGATATAAATTGTTTTAAATTAAATGAACCATTTACATAGTAAAATTTAAATATTCGTAGCCATTTTCCCGCTGCTACAATATTAAAAGTGTTAACCAAATATTTCACCAAGTAAAATATTTTTATAGAAAATAGTGAACTATTAACTTTTTCATCTAACAACACAAATCCATATATCATGACTTATTAATAAATTTGTTCGGTAGATGCCAGTTGCCAATAATTCCAACGGTTTGATAAAGTATTCGCGAATTATTCGCAATTGGCTGTGCCAACACTCGATTCGTGGATATTTTTTCTAACCATGGGAGGATTAATGGCAACTGGAATCTATAAATAAATCATTGTATGTTAAAATTCTCAATGGCAGTAAAATAACATAATGAAATTAAAAAGTTCCTAATGGCAATTATATACTCACTAATAAAAAATCACAACACCAGCAGATGTCCGTGGGGGCTGGTGTAAATTTCGGAGCTTTTTACCTATCATATCCAAAATATGTTCTATGGGCTAAAGATCGGGGGTTCTGGGCGGCCATGGCAACAGATTCACATGGGTCTCTTGGAAAATGTTTAAATTAACTCGAGCAACATGGGCCGAGCATTATCTTGTTGAACCATGGGATCCATGAGCCGATTAAGATAAGGGAGTACATATTGCTCCACTACTTTCTGAAGATAACGTTGCGCTGTCATGTTGCCTCGAACAAAGATTTCCATGTGCAATAGCACCCTATACCATAACGCCTCCTGGTCGGTGTACATGTCGCTCAACATCAAATTGAGGTTGACGTCGTCTAGCCGTCATGTCCACACAAGCAGAATGGAAATTCATCAGAGAAGACGACCGGACGCCATTTCACGATTCAATGTTGTCATTCTCTGCACCACTGCAGGCGTTGCGGTCAGAGTAGCACAAGATGGGGTCGATAATGCTGCAGTCCAAAAGACCTTATACTGCGGTAAGCCGTTCTGACACTACAATATGGCCTTGTTCTTCTAACCATTCATCAACCAAATTTCGAGTTGTCGAAAATCGGTCTCTAAAGGTCATAAGTCCTAGACGTCGATCTTGAACTTCATTTATGCCCCTTCAACGTCCGGTGCCTACAATTCTCCGATTTTGGGTATTATCATACAACGCTTGACAACATCTCATAACAGTAGTTGGATTTCTGTTCGTGCGGAAGCGATTTCTGTAAATGAAAAACTCGCCTCCCGTAAACCAATAATTCGAGCTCTCAAATTCACTTAGATGGAGATACATTCGACGTACTCTAGGTATTTTAACATTACTAAACATCGATTTGGGATCCCATCAAACAGTTTGTTTTTTGGTAAATTTGACAAAATACAAAAAACGACTACAATATCAATTGATAAAAAAAATTACATGAAAAAGTAAGTATATAAATAGTTTCTAAATGATTGAGGAACACTAGTTACCTTCTTATAGAAAAAACTCTCTCGCAGGATTAACTACGAATTTGTCAACTAGTATTCCTGTATATGTTGGGATGTATTTTGTGTTGTACTTATCTGTTTTATGTGATGTTTCGATTCCTTATCAGGAATCGTTGTCGAACAATGTTTGTTTGAAATGATTTGCACTATTTTCGTCGCTTGACTTTTTGGCAATGTCAGTTGATTGATTAATCAAGAGTTTCCTCTAAGTGAATAAGGCATATTCGAGGAGAACGACTTAATAAATGATAATAAGGAAAGCAATTTCCACTACCACAAACGTGGAGTTTTTAATTTCTTGCAGTATGGTTTACCGATTCCACAGTTCAGAACACGACATTTTTATTTTCGAGTGATAAACGAAATGAAGCACCATTTCGTTTATCTTTCGAAAAACAAGTATTTTCCAAAAATAAAGTTTTCTCAATCAATGTTAATTATATTGAATTCTCTGTTTCTTCCATGTGATTAAGAAATATAATTCGCGGAATTAAAAAAAACTTCTACGATTTATTATACTTTATTGAATACTTATATACACATGATATAATTCTTAATATTTACAAACCACCCATCACAAATTAAAAGTTATAATTTTATGAAAACTATTTGAAACTTTTTATTTATAAATGCTCAGTTTACAACTGTAATTAACATTTTGAGTTTCTTATTTTGTTTAAGACACATATATTACCAAATAATATACTACAGACCGAATATTTTGTATATATACCGATATGTGATAACTTATGCCATTAAAAGCCATGTAAGAAATATGATGGCTAACCATAAGAATATTTTTGATAAAAATTGTTCCTCCATGTGTTGTTGTGTCCCACGAGGAGAGGCGTTGGTCCTCGGGTCGCCAAAATTTAATGTCGAAGTAAAAAATCCAAACGGAAATGCTCCTATGCCAAATGACATTTGAAAGCTGTTATCACCAAAACCAAAACCTTGAAAAATAAAACAAACACGTTTAAATATTGACAAAATTAGATCTATGTTTTGGACTGTGTCATCCATTTTGTTACCTATTATATTATTTAATTGTGTTAATGTAGCAATAATAAATATGGATAGAGTAGGAACTTTCATTCCAACAGTGACTGATTGTTATTGACCATCACGATGGGAAATGGTATAAGCACTATTTACTTTATTTACTCTAATTTGAATATGGAAAAAATCTATATGTGAACAAAGCATAGTATTCCTAAGTGTCAACGATTCAATTAGTCATGAACGAAAATATAAAAAAAACCCTTAATTAACTATTTCAATATAATCTTAAATAACAAATTCGTTAAAATTCATTCTTAATAAAGAGTTCGTTATAAGAGTAAAAATCTGTTTCAGCCTATTAACAACTACCCATGTTCAGTGGTAAGTTACTCTTTTGGTATAGTTAATTGGTGCAGGACTTACATTGAACAATACTATGGAAATCACCATCTAAAGAGTTCTGTGGAATGTACAATTTTGCCACGGTATGAAGGAGGAAGAAGATGCCAAGCTGATGCGGCCACACCACTGCAACTGAAAGAACAACAAGTCCAATTGCACCACCAGTCAACTAATCAGAAACTACTCAAAGGGAAAGAAAAGCCTTCATGGAAGACATAAATGTTGCTAACAATAGACCAAATATAGTTTTTCTAGATAAAGTCTCTAGAAAAACCACCTTAATTGACATACCTATCCCTAACAACAATAATAAAAATATTAAGCAGGCTGAAAAAATAGCCAAATACAAATTTCTAATAAAGACACAGTAGGACATGACTAACACACAAACTGTACTAACTGTTATGTCAACAACAGGAGTAGTCCGAAAATATCTAATAATTTAAAATACCTCGGTCTAGAAGAACATTTTTACCAACTAATGCAAAAAGCCGTCCTGTTAGGAACAGCCCGGACGGTCAGAAAATCCATGGGAAATTGCAGCCACGAGGTCTACCATGGGCCTGGTAGCCTGGTAAGGGCGCCCACACGGGTAAATCCATTTGATATGTAGTATATCTGTGGTTTAGTGAATTTTCCCCTAGAGAGAGTGTGCATGCCATACATTGTATGTTCAAGTCAGTGATAATAACAGTTAGTTAAAACATGTATTGGCAATCAAAGCCCCCAACAGCATCATGACCTAAAGATCAGTAAAGAGATGATTAAAACATAAAATACAACGTATTATTATATTGTACCGGAGTTTTAATTATAAAATTATAAAATAGTTAAAATTTAAATTTTTAGTTTTTTGGATATATCATCGAAAGTATTGAATATACAAAAATTGCGAATGACTTTTGTATAAATTATTAAAATGTGCTAAAAATTTAATTTGAGCTCTACATAAATTGTATGATTTGTATTTTTGTACACAGGTTAAATACAATTTATTTCTTACAATACTAAATCAATATTAAAGTTTTAACACAATGATGGATTTTTAAAATTTGTGTGTGCTGGTCACTCCCTTTTTAGGGTTCCGTATATACAATATACGGATACCCTTATAATATCAGTACGGATTTCACATCACAGCAATTTTCTCCTAAACTACTGGACAGAAAACGTTGAAATTTGGTATGAGTGTATAGTTTGGTGCCCCGATCAGGAGTACATATCGTAAATGAAGTAATTTTGAGTTTAGGGATACTTCTGGGGGGAAAACTAAAGAAATCGACCGTCCCCCCCACCCTTATCTTCGAAACTATAAGACGTAAAAATTTGAAAAAAAAATCAGAGATATCTGAATTTTACCGGAAAAATAAGGAGAAACCTCTACTATTAATTTTGGGGGACAAATTACAGAATTAAATGGAAAATATAAAATTAAAATTGTTTCTAACGCATCATGTAATATATCAAATGAAAGGGCACATTATGACGAAAACAAATATATATTTTTCATATTTTTAAAAGATATTAATAAAAAAATTTAAAAATTTTACCCATTCACCTTACTTTATCTCCGAAACCATAATACGTAAAATTTTGAAAAAACTTAGATATATAGGGCATCAAATGGAGGAATATAAATCTATATTTTTCGTTTTTTTTAAATTAATTGTTTACATGATATTAACAAAAAAATATAAAAAAATTCTCATTTCCTGCTTTATTTCCGAAACCATACTACCCCAAATTTTGAAAATAATTAGGGGTACTGAGTCTCACTTGAAATGTATAAGAAAAATTAGTAGAATACCTCAATATTACATTTGGGGACATATTATAGAATTAAATGGAATATAAAAATAAAATTTCAAACACATCATATGAAATAAAAGGCTCATTATGAGAATTACAAATATATTTTCTCATACTTTTGAATCATTTGTGTAAAAGATACTAACAAAAATATTAAACATCGACTTATTCTACCTTCAGAAACTGCATTATCTAAAATATATTATATTTGTATTTTTAAATAATTTGTCTAAAAGATTTAATAATTTATTATTTAAAACTAAAATTCAGACAGTATTTTTATGTTTTCTTGGGAATCAAAGTCAATTCTGACTTTGTTGTCAATTGCTTTATATGTATTGAAAATGTAAATTGCAAAATGAAAGTTTGATTTATGAAAGTTGACATAAAAATAATCAAGAATATGCCACAAATAACATTTAGAAGACACATTCAGACAGTAGATTACAAAAAGCTTCCCTGAAAGTTTATTAGTAAAATAAAACTCTAATGTTAATTTTGGGGGCTAAATTAGAAAATTAAATACATATTTATATAAAAATCCAGCGAATCAGGTGCAGATGAAATAAAAGTCTATGTGTGGAAAATAAAAGTGTATATTTTTTATAAATTTAAAACGCTTCCTTGAAAAGATTCATTCCCTGCTTGTCTGAAACTGGAATATCAGAAAAAGATATACTTTGATTCACCTACATTGTATCAAATTTTGAAGGTGGTACAGAACCCTTAGTATGTGAGTCCAACTCACACTTGACCAAATTATTTGTATTTACGATTACAACAAATAAAGAGAAATTAAAGTGACAACAGATACAGAATTTTATAATGCAATATTACTTTATAAAATCCATTGAAATAATTTTGTACTTAACATTTTTATATGGTTTATTTCTAATGACATTAAAGTCTGTAGGGCCAGTGTAGCTAATGTTTCTGAGTTAGAGTGCTTGACACATGCTACTGCTAAAATGTGATTGGAAACATTGTGAGTGTTACAATTAGCAGGTAATTAAATTCTATAACAATACTGGTTCTTTAACATGAATCTTATTATAGATTTAATAAATAGTTGATCCAGTGTGAGTAATTTACTTTCCAAGAAGGGTTGCTCAGTTGGAATTTTTTTATTTTTAAATGTAATTTTTATTATTTTTTTTGGGCAATATATAATTTAGACAATGTAGTTTTTTCAATGTTCAAAGATAACAAGTTGTGGTCCAGCTGTTTTATTTTGGAGATAGCAATTTCAGGTTTTTCATTTTGCAACAGAAATTGAAAGTACATAAAATCAAGTCTTTGAATTTGAAGGAGATGTTAATAACATCCTATGTCATCTGGCACTACAGTATGAAAACTTTTAACTATTTATTTTTGCACACTAAGAACGGCGCTTCCATGGCACTGTTCTCAATATTTCTGGTAATTTATAATTGCAAAATGATAACGTACTGACAAATGAGCAACCTTCCACCACCAATCCACCCATGAGGAAATTGTTCAAAATATTGATGTCCTTGTAGAGACGAAAGTGGTAGCTCTCCATCATGCATGAAGCTCAATTTAAATTGATTTGCAGTTCAAAAAGACCAGATATTACCCCACAGTCCTACACAAAATGTTAACCTTAAATGCATGCTGAAAATGTCTTCTTCTTTCTTTCTTTCTTCTTTTCAATGTTGCCTCATCGGTAAAAATTGTATTAAGAAAGTTTTGGTTAACATTTTATTTTTAAAAAATTAAATTATACTATCTCAGACACCTGCAATGTATAAGTTATATTGGGCTAACTAAATCATCATATTTTGGGGTCTAGAATTTAGTTTAGAGACTGGACATTCTTAATGAATCATCCTGTATAGTATGACACAAAAATTTCTGTGTGAAAGTCAAAGGTGTTCCCACCACCCCCTGGGTGTATTATTTTATTTAATAAACTAAAGAGGAATATATGTATAAAATATATTTTATTAAAAAATCAATGTCAAATTGTGATTATGATATTGGTCATTGCAAATTCTTTTAATTTCTTGTTCATTTTGTGTTAATACCATTGAAAACGGGGTCTGATTTAGATCTTGAAACGTTTGGACTTTTGAAATATACAGACTTCCAAGTTTATGTAGTGTTATTCCCAAAGAACTGAGAAAAAATATTTTTAATGCTTCAGAATATACTGAAATAATAATCATCGATAAACAAATAAATGATACTGCAATATACTTCGTGGGTTCAGTTAAAAATTATAACAACTAATATCCACTTTCACTATTCTAGAACTTTATTTACATTCAAACAGCTGATTAAAATATGACAATAACAATCCCATATAAGCTAGTCGTCGCGGTATCACTCCCCGGCGATCGTGACGTGCTTCTTTTATAATCCCCGTCGAATTCTCCAGTAGAAAGCATCATCGCTCCTTCCGCTGCCGAGTCTTTTCGAGAATCGTATTTTTTATCGTAAAGTGTTTGTTGTCGTGCTGAAAGGACACAGGGTCGGCTTTGGGTAAATTTCGTAACACTGCCCCCCCTTTAATTCTGATCGTCCCGATCAGAAACATCCCCTCCATGGTAGGGAGCGAGTCGATCTAAGTGAACCACCTTCAATTTAGCCTTGGGGTTTCGACGGATCCGGTAGACGACGTCATTCAGCCTCTTGACCACTTCGTATGGACCATCCCAGGCGGGTGTAAGCTTTGGGGATTTACCCTTGCTCCGTTGGGGGTTGTACAGCCAGACTTTGTCCCTCTCCTGGAACACGACTGAATTGGCCTTGAGGTCGTATCGCGTCTTCATCCGGTCGCTGGTGGCCAACATCTGCGTTCGGGCTAATTCGTGTATTGCCAGCATGTTATGTCGGAGCTGGTCGGCATAATCGTCGATGTCTTGGGGAGGTTCTTCGGGGGAGCCAAATGCCAAGTCGCATGGTAGTCGCAGCTCCTTTCCGAATAAGACCCTGGCTGGGGTCAGGCCTGTACTATTATGTACAGCAGAGCGATATGACAACAGGAATAGGGGAATATGCACCTCCCAATCACGCTGGTTATTGCTGACGACCTTGGATAGGTGTTGTTCCAAGGTCCTGTTGAATCTTTCCACCATTCCGTCTGACTGTGGGTGTAATGGTGTTGTTCTCGTTTTCCTGATCCCCAACATCGTGCAGACCTTCTGGAATACATTCGATTCGAAGTTACGCCCCTGGTCTGAATGTAATTCCATCGGGACGCCAAACCTGCTGAATAGTTGTTCTACTAGCACCGTCGCTACCGTGGTTGCCTCTTGGTTGGGTATCGCATATGCCTCAGGCCATTTGCTGAAGTAATCCATTGCGACCAGAATGTATTTGTTCCCCCTCTCAGACTCGGGAAACGGACCGGCGACATCGATGGCAATTCTCTCAAATGGGACGCCCACATTGTACTGCTGCATTCTGCCCTTGGTTCGGGTTTTCGGGCCCTTACTGGCGGCACATGTTGCACATTTGCGGCACCAGGCTCTGACGTCTTCGAAGTAATTCACCCAGTAGTACCGCTGGCGAACTTTGTCTAGGTTTTTATTCATGCCCAGGTGGCCTCCGGTAATTCCATCATGTACTTCGGTCAGGATGGCTGGTACCTTTTTCTTCGGAACTACCAGTTGGGACTTGGTTTCTCGTCCATCAGCGCTTTCCCAAACTCGCTTGAGCATTCCATTGTCTACTCTTAGAGAGTCCCACTGAGCCCATAACGATTTCAGCACCCCGGAGTATCTAGCTACCTCGTCCCATCGTGGCCTGGGTGCCCCTCTCCTTTTGAGTGACAAGATTGGTTCGATGTCTGGATCAGCCATTTGGTCCTGGATGCACTGTTCCGTTGTCCAGTCTTGGCCTGTACTCGGATCTGCCTGATGGAGATACCCTCTAGCTGTTGCGTCTTCAGACAATGCTTGCATTCCGCCCTACAGGGTCTTCTGGATAGGGCATCGGCATTATTGTGCAACCGGCCGGCACGGTGTTCCACCTTGAAGTCGTATTGCTGTAATTTCTCCATCCATCTGGCCAGTTGTCCTTCCGGTGTCTTCATGTCCAGCAGCCATTTGAGTGCGGCATGATCTGTTCGGATTAAGAAATGGCGACCATACAGGTATTTGTGGAAATGGTCCACAGCCCTTATTATTGCAAGAAGTTCTTTTCTGGTGACGCAATAATTTCTTTCTGGCTTCGAGAATCCACGGCTGTAGTACTCGATCACCCTCTCTTCACCATCTTGCACCTGGGATAGGACGGCTCCCAAACCTGCGTTGCTGGCGTCGGTGTCTAAGATGAACTTGCCGGACTGTGTAGGAAAGGCTAGGATTGGGCTGGAGCATAGTGCTGCCTGAATGATGTTTCGCAATCCTGATTCCAATGGAAGGTCTCTTTATCAGTGGTCTGCCGATGTAGAGGGGCGGCGATGGTGGCAAATCCCTCAACAAAACGACGGTAGTATGAACAGAGGCCCAAGAAGCTTCGGAGTTCATGTTTGTCTCTTGGAACTGGCCAATCACGGATGGCTTCTATCTTGTATTCGTTGGTGCGGATTCCTGACTCGGACACTACGTGGCCCAAAAACTCTACTTCTTTTTGAAACAAGGAACACTTCTTCGGATTGAGTCTCAGGTTGGCGTTATTAATTCTGGAGAATACTTCGCCCAGGTTCTTCAGATGGTCGTCGAATGTCTGGCCCATGACTAGAATGTCGTCGAGGTACACTAAGCACGTCCTCCATGTTAAACCGCTCAGTACATACTCCATTAGCCTCTCAAATGTAGCGGGTGCATTACATAACCCAAAGGGCATGAACGTGAACTGAAACAGCCCTTTACTGGTGGAGAACGCTGTCTTCTCTCTGTCGTTTGCGTGCAGACCAACCTGCCAATATCCACTTTTTAGGTCTAGTGTGGAGAACCAACGGGAGCCTGCTAATGTGGTCAAAGTGTCATCGATTCGGGGTAGTGGATAGCTGTCTTTCTTCGTGACATCATTCAGCTTTCTGTAATCCACGCAAAATCGGGTGGTTCCATCTTTCTTTTTAACTAGCACGACGGGAGCAGACCATGGACTGATGGATGGCTCAATAACTCCATTTTGTAACATGGACTCGATGTTTTCCTCGACTGCCTGTTGTTGCCCCAATGGTAGTCGTCTAGGTGGTATTCTGATGGGTTGAGCCATTCCGGTATCTATTCGATGCTGGATGATGTTGGTGCGACCGGTGATTCCATTTTTACTGTTAAAAATTTGCCAGTGTTTTGTGATAAATTGCTTGGCTTTCTTCTGGTTCTCTGGTGTCAAGTGTGTCAAGTGGTCAGCAAACTGTTGTAGGAACTCTTTATCGGGCCCTGTCTCCTTTACCGACGTCTGGTACTCTTCTTCGCAATTGATGATGGTCTCTACTGGCTCGAAACAAGCTATCTCTTGACCATTGGTAATTCTGATGTCGTTGTTGGACAAATTCAGGACTCTGATTGGTATATCTCGTCCGGTTTTAACTATAGCCCGTCCAACCAAGTAGTCATGAGCTGAGTGTACGGGCTCCACCATTCCAACGCAGCTCCCAGGAGTGCTGTCTAGCTGCCCATGAATAATCTGTTCCGTTCGACCGGGAATTCTAGCTGAAGACTTTGCCACAATTTTTATGGGCGTGACTGATGTGTTGACGGGCCGTGTCAATACAAATTCCTCATTCAGGAACCGAAGAACATCATATCTCGGGTCAAACATAAATCCATGCTGGCTAATTAGGTCCATTCCCAGTATAAAATCGTCCTCAATATTCGCTACCAGGACCCTATGCCGGATCATGTTGTCTCCTATCTGTAGCACGACATCTGCCTCACCCTGTATTGACATGAACTCGCCGGTGACTGTTCTGAGCTGGATGTTATTGGTAACTGGCCGAATTTCTGATGCTCTCAAAACCCTGGACTTGGCAATGGACACAGCGGCGCCGGTATCGATGGTGATGGTAACTGCTCGCCCGTTGATGGTGCCTCTGATGACTAGGCTGCCGCTATCTCGGCAAAATCCCCGGATGGATAACGTTTTGGGGGCTGGTGGAGGGACAGTCAGCATTCGCCCCCCTATGCTGACTGACTGATGGTCCCTGGACATGTGGCTGTTCTGTTGGTTACCCCTGGTCGGTGATCGTTCAGGTGGCCTCACTCGACAATTACGTTGGAAGTGTCCTGTCCGTCCGCAGCCGTAACATGCCCCTCTGGTGCCAGTTCTTGGTGACCGGTCTAATATTTTGTTCAGACCAGCCAGCAGAGCTTGAAATGGTGACTCTGACTCTTCCTGGTTGAAGGAAACTGCTCGGACCCTCGGCCTGGACATGTTCATGACGGCCTCTACTTCCAAAGCCCGAAGTAGAGCTTCATTACTTTTCTTGAAGCCACTTAGTCTTAGATTTCTTTGTACTTCCACATCTCTGATGCTGTTTATGAAACTCTGCGTGGCCAACTGGTCTTTCGTTTCCTCTGGCAGGTCTGGGTAGGACAAGTGTACTAACCGTCTAATCTCTGCTTCGAATTCTTGAAGGCTTTCACCGGATTTTTGCGTTTTTCCACTGAGTTGGACTTGGTATACCTGGCTCAAGGATTGATTGTCGTAGCGTTTGTCTAGGATGGCGATGATCTTGTCGAAATTGCCTTGTTCATCGACTGGAATGCTTTGGAGGAGTTCTAGGGCCGGACCTGTTAGCGAAATTACCAGAGAAGTAGACTTTTCTTGATTATCCCATCCATTAGCTGTAGCCACGGCCTCAAATTGTCGTTTATACATGGGCCAAGATGAACTGCCATCGAATGTGGGTGGTTACTAAAGGAACCTTTGGTACTCACGGTGTGCTGGTATTTTCCTCTCTGCAAATCTTGTTGCAATTTTTTAATTGCTGTTTCCACTTAATCTTGTACTTCACTGTGTACTACGTCTTTAATTGAACTGATTTCAGCTTTTACTTGGTTTTGGATAGAACTTATTTCAAATTTCACCTGGTTCTGGACGGAATCGATGTCATCTACTTTGATTTCAAGAGTCTCCACATTACTTTTTAGGATCTTAATGTCGTCGTTTATTTATTTTATGTCTGATTCAACTATTTGCATTCTTTCATTAACTGTTTCATTAACTTGCGATACTATTTGCATTAATTGTTCAAATTGCAATTGTCTTTTTTCTTCCGTTTTGCTTTGTTTTTCTTCTGATATTTTAAAATCAATTTGTCTCTGTTCATTCAATTTCGAGAATAATCCCTCAATTAAATTATGTTGCTCACTTTTCATCGTGGAAACAAGATTTTGTTGTTCACTTTTCATCGTGGAAACAAGATTTTCTAATTCTATTTTACGTTTTTCATCGATATTAGTGACAAGATTTCCTAATTCAACTTTAAGTTTATCATCAAAAGATTTCACTAACCTTTTTTGAATTTCTTCTTGATGTTGTTTTTCCTTCTTGTCACGTTTTTCTAGAATCTGTGCAATTTTTTCGTCCAGTCCCTCTGTAACCTGCTTGACTATTTTTTTGGTAGTTTCGTCCATACTATGAGTTTCCATAAATCAAATTAGGATGTTAACTGCACTTAATCCTTCACTTCTAACACCAAATTGCAATATACTTCGTGGGTTCAGTTAAAAATTATAACAACTAATATCCACTTTCACTATTCTAGAACTTTATTTACATTCAAACAGCTGATTAAAATATGACAATAACAATCCCATATAAGCTAGTCGTCGCGGTATCACTCCCCGGCGATCGTGACGTGCTTCTTTTATAATCCCCGTCGAATTCTCCAGTAGAAAGCATCATCGCTCCTTCCGCTGCCGAGTCTTTTCGAGAATCGTATTTTTTTATCGTAAAGTGTTTGTTGTCGTGCTGAAAGGACACAGGGTCGGCTTTGGGTAAATTTCATAACAATACTATTGGAGGCTTACATAAAATAATTAGTCATACAATTAGAACATTATATGAATTTATTGCAAGCTGTAAGCATATATATTAATGTATCAATAATTCTATCTGACCAGAAGAAGGTGGAGGATCTCATCAAATTACAAGCCTATATCGCTAGTTTCCAATGCTGCCAATTTTTTGGAGAAAATAAAATACTTTAGAATATTAAACTGTATTGAGAAATGCAATATCTCATAAAAAAGGCAACAAGGATTCTAAAAAAAAATCTGCACCAAAGCATGATTAATGAATACACTTGATGTATAGAAAACTATGTCATAATCTTTCTTGTTTCGTTCAGTTAATGGAAAAGTGTAATAAGTATATTGTCAGAATGAATGAATTATAGATTACCAAACCAATAAAGAAACTATACCTGGAAAACTTGCACCTTGTTCAGGCTCTGTTCTTTGCCCTACTGGCCTAGGTGGAACCTTTTCTCTTGGATCTTCTTGTTTAGTATTTCCTCGACCATACAAGGGGACAACCTTTTCTTTGCTGACTGCAGCTTTACAAACTGGGCATACTTGCCTATTTGGTCTTGTTTCTAACCACTGATGTAAGCATGGCCAACTAAGATAATAAATAATATCAAAAACAATGAAATCTGGAAAGGCAAAAGGATTTTCCAAATTACAAAACCCTAATAAATCAAACTTGAACTTATACATAAGTAAAGTTTAAAGTTAATTGTGTCAATTATAATTAGTTGTTTATATGTATATTGATCTAGCTTATTTTACTTATAAAACCATACCAGAACAAATGGCCACACATTGTAACCACAGCATCTCTAGCTACATCTAGACAAATATTACACTCAAACATTGATTCATCTTTTTTATCATTTTCAGAATTTGGTACATTACTTCCACTTCCGGTGGCCTCTTTGGCATTTTCTGAGGTACCTGAAAACATTTCAAATTCACCTTGAATTACTATGCTTAAATACACGTCAAAGATTAAGAATTAATTATAATCAATACATACTTGACATAGTTTGATTTGATTTTTTATTTAATTAATTCAAGTTTAATAATGTTGACATAGTGTCTTTTACAAATACATATTAATTCACTTTGGATTTACCACTAAAAAATTAAAATATATTGGACTTCTCCGAGATTTTATATTATTTGATTGACGATTACAATAAGTTTTCACTGTTTAACATTTCAAAGCTGTCACTGTCATCTCCGTCACCTGACTTAAATGTCTCTTTCTGTGAATTTCAAATTTAGACATAGAGACAAATAGATAGATTATTAAATAATTTAAAATACATCCTTCTGTATTCTATTATATGATTTTAATAAAAACCACGATAGACTGCATTACGTCACGTTGGAGTCAAAACATTATTAGTTTTATTAATATCACTAAGAAAAATGCCGAGTTGTGCTATAGCAACATGTAAAAATACAAACCGGAATACTAAAGGTACGAATAATAAATATTTTGGATTTCCAAAAAATGAGGATTTAGCGAAACAATGAATAAATGCTTGTTGTCGAAAGCATAAAATCAATTTAAAAAATGGTAAGTAAAGAGTTCACTGTTACTGTTTTAATACAAATGCTAACCTTATAGTTTTTTTATTGTGGCTGTTTTTTAAAATTTTAGCCCGTATATGTTCTTTAATTAATTTTTACTACAACGTGACGTCATACCAGATGCGCATCGGCATACCGTTATAAGTGTATCGTGATAAAAACGAAATTTTTTGGTTTCAGAAATATTTTTTCTGGATCTTCAGCAGGCGTATGCTCTAAGGGTTGAATTTTTGGTAAATTACTTCAAGTTACTATCTTTGCTTATTAATCTATGTAATTTCTATATTTTGTTTTGTGGTCAAACAGGTTATGGAGTTACTTGGGGTTTACAAAAGCTAATATACGTCAAATCGTCAAAATAATTTTACTTATTGTTCATAAAGAAATTTATTACGTTTGTCCTTTCGATAAGGTAAGCTCTTATTTACACGTATTAGACACGAACATTTTGTAAAATTACACCTCAATAGATTTCACTCTGTATATCAATTTGATTAAATACTTAATAGTGCAAAGAAATATTTTCTAATGGTATTCATTTTGTTTGGTACCTAAAATGAACAAACCATGGAATTTTTAAGATAAACACATTTGTCTTAGTCATCGTTGCTAAATAAAAACTAGTTTAAAATTTAGAAGATATCAGTTGCCAAATTATTCACTAAAACAATTGTATTTGAATATTTAAAATGAGTTAATAAGATGAAACGTTCTAAAGTAGGATGTAGGAACAATGTTAATAGAACCTTATCTAAATACACTGATAAGAATAACAAAAAAAGATATTGTTATATATTTTTCATTTAATTGAATATCTAGTTCTTACAGGTACAGAATTAAAATCAAAATGAGTGGAGTGAGCCCTGAATTCAAAATTTATCCTCCAACTGGTCCTGGTCCTCTAATTTCCTTTGATTCAGATGAAGAATCATTTGTTGTTTTGGGAAAGTCCCTTGGTAGTGAAGTTGAATACAAGTCTGCTGAACCAGAGGCCCAAATTGGTGGCAAGAATATTGAAGAAGCCAAAAAGGTCATTGAAGAAGAAATAAATAATTTAACTATAAGTGTTGGTGAGAAAACAAAATCAAATGTGACAAATCCATTTGAAGATCTGGGTCAGTTTTCTCAGGCATCTGGGTTTTCCCAAACTGACTCTGGGTCAAGAAACCCAATTAATCCTTCATTGCCGGTGCCAAGTATTCCAAAAGAGGTCAATATTTCAAATCAATCAAACAGCTTTGTTGAGAAAATGTCCTCAACAGATTTATCAAATACACCATTACTGAACAGTACAGGCAATATAAAAGCTTCTGTTTTAAAAGGAGAAAGTAATTCAGTCTCAGGATCTGGTAAATCTTTGGTTAGTGAACTCATTAATATTACTTGATGGTGAGATAGAATAGAATTTATTTCCAGAATATCTATATTTATATTTTATTGCTGCAAATGAAGAATATGTTATAAATATTTTTTATTTTGTCAGATAAAATTTATGAGGCTGAAGTTAGATTCCTAAGTAAGCTGAAAGAGTAAACAATCATTAAATGAAATTCTAGGATGTGGAATTTCAACAATAGAAAAAATAATGAGTCATCCATTACAATATTAAAAAGTTTAGAATCTTCGTGCTTAGTTTAAAGAACAGCACAAACATTATTCAAGGTTGGGAAGAGCATTTGTTGAAATCATTTAGTAACAAATTGAGTCAAAGAAGTGTCAATCCAACTTTATATAATACTATAAAATTAAATTTTATCATAACAGCTGTTTGGAATATTTCTATTGAGTTTAGATACAAAAATTATTAAAAAGGCAGGGTGCACATTTGTTTAAATAATATAACAACAAATATATGCAAGCATCTGTTATATTCAGTCCAGGAAGATTATCCAAACTCAGAGAGAGCAGCAAGTAGTCAAGAGAGTGAAAACTCTTGATAAAGAATATCAGGATGTCAAATTTTATCATTGTACCTGTGTAGAATCTTCCTGTTGAATCTAGGGAATGTAAAGACATGGTGAGTTTTTGTTTACATTATTTAGCAACAAATACAACCAAGAGATTAGAAAATCATAAAATGAAATACTAGGACATCAATGGAAAGTCCTAGTAATTATTTGGTGATTTTCCACTCTCTTGACTATTTGTTGCTAAATTATTTAAGCAAATGCTCTCTCTGATGTTGAATAATTTTTGTGTTGTTTGCTAAACTCAATAGAAACCAGTGCAATGGTCCAATTTGACATCATAATACTTTATTTAGTATAACTTTTTCCTAGTTTCTTGTACAACAATGTACTTAAGATAGTTCTTAGTTGGAATTACTTGATCTTGGATTGCCAATAAAAAGCCTTCCGTTTCAGGAAACATATGACCAGAGATCAACCAGTAGTTCGACGCTGAACTGTCGACATAATCTTGGTTGACGTCATTTATATGTCTTCCATGAAGGAGCTTTTCTTTCCATTTGAGCAGTTTCTGATCAGTGTCTGGTGGTGTAATTGGACGTGTTGTTGTGTTAGTCAGAAAATTTTGTGAGTTTCTGGAAATGACTATGCAAAATAGAAACTTGTTGATCTAATAGTTTGCATAGATCTGTCAATCCTCTTCCTCCTTCATACCGTGGCAAAGTTGTATGTTCGACAGAGCTCTTTGGATGGTGATTTTGAGCTTTTGTTAGTAAAATTCGAACTTTTCGTTGTAATTGTTCAATGTCAGTCTTGCACCAATTAACTGTACTGAAAGAGTAACTGAGCATTGAACATATATAGGTGTTAATACCCTGAAACCGATTTTTACTGTTCAGTTTGGTTTTCAACAGTCGTCTTACCCTTCTATAAAACTCTGCTGTTAGGTCCTTTTTCATGGTCAAGTGATCAAGGTATTTTTAAATATGACCTTCCCCTATAGTTTCAATTGAGGTGCCATCTCCCATTTCGAAGTGCGCCTGCTGTATATTCTGTTTAACTATATATTAATAATTTGGCATTTGTCTAGGCCAAATTTCATATGGATGTCACTAGAGAACCCTTCTACTATTTTAAGCATATCATGCAGCTGTTGTTTCATAGCTGCCATCAAGTCTTCCATGTATAACAAATGGTTTATCTTTAATGCTTGTACGTTGTTGTGTTTGAGACTGAACCCAAAATTAGTTGAGTTCAGTTTGCTTGAGAGAGGGTTCATGGCAAGGCAGAACCACAGCGGGCTAAGAGAGTCTCCCTGGAATATACCCCTTCTGATTGGAATGGGGTCAGTTTGTATTGAACAGTTGGCTTCATTCAGTGAGATTTTGGTTTGCCAGATGGACATGGCATATTCTAAAAAGTTAATAATACAATTATTTACTTTATAGAGTTTCAGTGCCTTAATGAGCCAATCATGTGGAACTGAATCAAAGGCTTTTTTGTAGTCCACATATGCTATGCATATTCATTGCAGGCAACGGAATCAATTATCAGTTGATCTTTGCAGCCCATCGAATTTTTCGCGCATCCCTTATGTTGTTCAGTAATTATGTTCAGCTCACAATGTTTGAAAATCGATGATTAATGCACGATGTTATGAGTTTGTATAAGGTTGGAAGGCAAGTGATTGGTCGGTACTTTGCTGGGTCCTGTGTACATAGGTTGTCCTTTGGTAAGAGGTATGTAGCACCATGCGTAAGGAAACTAGGCATCTTGTGTGGGTGAGTAATTACGTCATTTATAACGGCTGTAAGTGTTTCGTGGGTTGCGTACAGTTTTTTTATCCAGTAATTTTGTCCACCATCTGGTCCTGGTGCTTTCCAGTTATAGAGGTACTTCATTATGTGTCACAGTTAGGAAATGCAGCCTCCTCCTCATTAATCCAGCTGGCTCTGGAGTTATAGGAGATTGTTGTGGAAAGCTGTGTTTTCCAGAATTCCTCGATGTCTGTTTTACTGGGGTAACTAGGGGCTTCATTATTATTGATGTTGTTAATTATTCTATAAAACCCATTTTCTGATTGTCGGAAAAGTGTGTTGTCTAGTTTCCGTTGGTTAATGGTTTGTACCTTCTCAATCGACTTGTGTAGACGTAGACAAGTCTTTCTATTCAGTTGTTCCTGACCCCTCGTTGGTACTCGGTCAGTCTTCCAACATCTTTCCGAAGAGAATTGATTTTCCCTTCAGGCCTTCTTTGCCAAGGTGGTATTTGAGATGTTTGTCTAAATTGGGGAGGGTCTTGCTTTGGTCTTATTGCGACCCCAATTGTTTTGCAGATGGAAGTTGCAGCACAGTAGATGATTGTGTGTAGCGACTCTAACGTATTAGCACCTAAAACATAGTTTGGCAAGATAAATTTGTTCATAGCCTGCAAGACGATACCCAGTTTCTTAGAAGATCTTAATTTGGGAAGAGCTGGTCTAGTCTGTTCCACTATACTCTATAAGAGCTTCTTCCATTTCTGCTTGGATCTTCTCAAGCAGGTCAGCATTGGTTGGCTGTTCTTGTTGTAGTTCTTGAGTCTCGTCCGCTCTTTGTGCCAAAGTTGTTTCAGGCTCTGGATCGATTGTATTTCGACCAAATAGTTCCCGCTCCACTTCGCTCTTTATTCTGTCCAGTTGTTCAGGCGAAATAAGGTCATTTCTCAAGATGACACGATATTGATCTGCGACTCTCTGTTCAGTAACTTGAAGCTCTGGGTACTCACGACAGAACTCTTGATGGAGTATTTGGCGATATCCAGTCTTGTCCTGGCCAAGGTTCGTAATTCTGTAAAACGTGCGCATTATAAATTCATTCATGGCGCCAGTCCATTTAATACGTTGTCTTTTCAGTCCCGCTTGAATGAGCGCTGGTTGTTGATCCTGCGCAACACTTTCTGCGGATGGAGTTCTCGTTTGACTCCGTTGGTGATGGTCACGGTGTTGTTGTGACTGTATTGGTGAGTGTTGCTGTGGTTCTTCTGGTTCTTCGAGTTCTTGATTCAACAATTATTATTATAGTGATGATTGTCAGACCATAGATGATATTGACAAAAACTGAATATGTGACAATTCAAACAACATATTTAACCCAACTGCATGTAAGAGGACTTGTTGTGTATGTTCCAATGTTGATTGTATAAATGCGTAACAAAGAATATAAATATGTTTACATATATTATATCAAAGATTGTTTCCTATAATTTTTTCCTAGATGAAAGTGAAAAATAATTAGACAATTTTAAAAAATACCATGGTTAATAATATTATTCATAAAAATTGTATTATCAGCTCAGTATAAAGCTAACATATCATTTTGTTTTAAAGGACATATCCTCATTGTCTGTTGAAGATTTACAGAAAAGTATATCTGATATGGTGGTTGAAAATATACAATTAAGGAGTAAGTATTCTAATGGCAAATAATTCGGTTTCTAAATTTCCTATTTTGTTTCAGATACTTTGGAACAAGATAATGTTAAAATGAGAGATCAATGTAGAAGGATTGTTGAATGGCAAAATGAAGTGAAGAAAGTACATGATGCCTATAAAATGAAACTCTTTGAAGCAAGTGAAATTATTGACAAGGTTTGTAAAAAAATAAATTTTTGTTTTGAGTAATCAGTATTTGAAAAGAGAAATTTGTTTGTTACACCTAACTGTCATGCTATCTCTGGTTTGAAATTTTTATGCAGAGAAATTTTTAAGACTATTTTTTTATGTTGGTGTTGTATTGTTTGGTTTTGATATAATTGATTTTATTAGATTTCTTGTTTTAAATGTGGGTTTAAGTTTGAAACACCCAGTATGCCTCGAAGTTTCCTTGAACTTCTATCTTCTTGAAATGAGGTCAATCATTTCAAGAGGATGAGTTACATTGTCTAGTATTAATTGCTTTTGCTATTGATCTTTAATGATAGTTTTGTGTTCAATTTTATTTGACTCTGGTTATCCATTAAGTTAAAGTCATTGTTAGCCAAAAATGCATTTCCTATCGATGTTTTTTTCTGTATTGAATTTATTATCTGAATAGTTAGTTTTCACTGCCATATAAAGATTTAATAACACTTACCTGGTATTCCTGTATTGGGTAAATAGAGTCATACTATTAGTATTACTGGATTTTCTGTGTTATGTTATTAAAATGTTTAAGAAAAGTTTGATATTTTCATCAGTTCTAATGTGTATTAATTGGTTTTGTGTTAATTAATTACATCATTTTCAAAATCATGTAAGCATCGAAAATTGTGTTCCCAAATAAAGAATATGCCATCAAAATGAAATTAAGGTAAAGGTTAATTCTTTTGAATAAATTATTATTCTTCACAATCTCTGAAAATGTTGATTAATGCATAAATAAGGTCCATTGCCAGTACAAAAATCTTCTCATTGTAAAATTAAACATTTCCATAGATAATAGGATGTGATGTAGACCTTGAAACATATGGTAGTTTGGAGATACCCAAACTTTAAACTCAAATGTAGAACAAACTGGAAATTAAACTAAGAAAGTTCAACTATCCTTCAGATATATTGACCCAATCAAAAGTTTTGCTAGATCTAGTATCTGTTAAACAAGATCTATTTTATATTTGAGTGTTCAGTTAAGTTATTCGAAAAATTAAACTAGTTATTTATTTGTTCTAATAGCTTACCAAGGAAAAGAATGATGTCAAAAACGAACTCACAGCTCTCCAAGAGGAACTGAACAATTCTAGAACAAAATTAACGGAAATTCAGGTCGTCCAAACTGATGTCATGCAGAGTAGATCAGCTGCCTATGTTAGAGTGAATGAATTGAATACTGAAAATGAAATGCTCAAGAAAACTATAGAACAACTACAAGCTGAAGTAAAGAACAACGACGAAATATTTGCTTTGCAAACACAGGTAGGATTATTGTCTTAATCGTATTCATTCAAATAGATAATTTTGCTTTCAAAATGTTTGTGAAGCTTCATATGTAAATTCTAACCAGTTTATATCACTTCACTAATCATGTGAACAGTGAGAAATCATTTTTAAAATTGTTCAATTTCAATTATAATACCAAAATTTGATCAACAAGATATTGCAACATCATGTGTATGCTTGTTTACAATGTTTGTCGTTAGTTATGTTAAATGATCTTTTATGTACTAAATTGGATAAAGCAGTGTAATTTGGGGCAGCTTTTGTGTTGAGAATCCTGGGGTGCATTTTTCTGCCATGATAACTATTCTGTAATTTATTTATTTGGTAAGTACAAGTATCCAATATAAATATTATATGAATTAATTAGTGAGTTTTGAAATGTAAAAACACAGTTTCAGGAGTAAACCCAAACTGTTTGGGTTTACTTCTGAAGATGACAACTTAGAGTTGTTGAAACGTGCGTTGAGTGTTGAAAATAAAGGTTTGGTGTTAGGGTGCAAAACTGTGTTTTTACATTTGTGACACACCAAAGGTTCCACAGCTTTTCAATTAGTGAGTTTTGAAATATGAAATTTAAAATAGGTACTCAAAGGATCCTTTGAAGTTTTTTTTTGTTTTGTCTTTTGCTAAATCATATGCAAAAGGCTTTTTATTTTGTAGTTCTTGAACTTATTCTTCTATAGGCAGAGTTGTTGCAAGATATCAGGAAATGGGAAGTGTCTCAAGTGTCTAAGATTTGCCTAAATGTGGTCGAGCTAAAATGAACGATGACACCAAATTAAACGCTTTATTCACTTAACAAGTAAACTCTCACATAACAGCGTAAATTGCCCGACCAGAAAATGTAAGCCAATGGTTTATTGAAAATGAGGATAACCAATTTTTAAATCACATTGTGTTTACCGATGAGGCTATTTTTTGTTTAAATTATACAGTAAATCGCCACAATTGTCGATACTGGCTCCGGAAAATCCCCACTGGGATAGTGTATACACCCAGAATCGTTCCCAGTTCCCAGCATTGCGCAACTATGAAAGATCTACGCTATAAGAAAATATACACTTAACTAATTTATATAAATGTAATTCGATCCAATCATATTTTTTTCATTAATAGCTTATAAACTATTACCAGAATAATGATTGTACATGTATGATGAATTAATAAATAATCCATTTTCTACATAACCACACAACGAAACCTGGTTTGCATAATGACGAGATAATATGCTAGATAGTATAGTCCAGGCCTCATCATAAAACTGAAGGTCAATCAACAAATAAATTAAAAAATAAATAAAATTGATAATAACAAATTTAAACTGTCATTTACATTACATTATATGTATAGACTTTACACTACATTAGTAACACCATTATTATACAACACGAATTGATAAAATTGTGTCTGCCAAAGAAAATTCTTGAACGCCCAATACACTGAATTTGCCCTACCAAGGGGCGAAGGTGTAGATTTGTGTTTTCTATACAAAATAAAAAGGCAAAATTGATTTCTTGAGTTGAGTTGGACCCTGCCAAGAAATCAACAAGAATTGTTCGTTGCTGATAGCGAACAAAAAAACTATATTCTGGGGAGCTCTAGAGATCTTTAAATTAGCAAATTCAAGAAAGAAATTATTATATATCAGTGAAATGAACGTTTACATATCAACGACATCTATCGTTTTATCGCGAAATGAATTCCGACATCCAGGAGTTTCAGGGAAATCTCGCTCACAGAGACTCCACATCGGGAGACGTACTGTGTGTAACGCCGTTTCCCTGTGATTCCTAGGATAGAAATGTCACGAAAAAATTCGTAGGTTTACTAAAACCTGTCACAGAAATTACGATACTATTCTTTTCTAGATTTTTCAAACCATTGAACGCAAGACAATATATTGTTTCTAGTCGAGAACCTTCATCAGTTGCTCTCCCCTCAACTGATTGAATTCTAGAATAATTATTTATGTATATAGTACATATAACTGAATTTAAAATTTTATCGCGAAATGAATTCCGACATCTAGGATTTTTAGGAAAATCTAGCTCACATAGACTCCAAATCGGAAACAATATATTGCCTTGGGTTGAATGGATTGAAAAATCTCGAAAAGAATAGTATGACATCTATCGTCTTTATGAGTATATGATCTGAGAGGTTCTGGGCTTATTGCTGAACTAGTTTACGGGTGGGAACCGCGTTTAAATATTTCTCGACGTTTCAGCTCCTTCTTTGGACTCATCGCCAAGAATCAGAACGAAGAATTACTATAAAAGTGAATTATTTACATAGTTTGCCCACTGCCCAAATTTTACTAAACCACTGATTTAAAAGGTTTTAGATTGAACAGGGAGGGGGGCTGAATCTGAATACCCCCATGTCTCAAAAGAATATTATATTGTTACGGATTGTTATAATTTTCCGTGTCAATATTTAATGTTAAATATCGATGGCATAAACACATAAATGTGTCATGACCGGTTGTACCTGTATTTGTGCATTATTGTGACATGGTTAGACTATATTAGTGATGAGCTTACCAGGGATTTTTAGGTCACCGGTATGCCGGTACTGGTGACTTGTAAATCACCGTTTTTTAAAAGAGTGTCTGAGGTCACTCTTTGAGTGTGTGTCGGTGTGAAGTGTTCAAGTTAATCAAAATTCAAGTAGGATGAATGTATGTTGTAAGAGCGTTGTTGAAATTTTAACATTGAACCGTGGCTCATCTTGCACCCTGGCAGCGCTGCAAATAATTATCATCGATAACTTAAATAGTGTTTAATATCTCAAACGAATTAAAATCACATGCCTAACGCACGACTAGACAGACAGATAGACACACTCGTCGCACATCCACAACCGACGAAAAATAACGGTACGACTATACGAGGATTATGACTAATAGGAGGTACAGGTACGTTGTGCATACTGTTACCTAAATCACTGCTTTTCTTAGAATTGGAACGCCGTCGCCGGCTGTGGTTGCTGGTGGGACAGGTTTTTATCTCAGGACGATACGATTTTGGCTCTACAAAGATTACGATGTACCGTGCGGAGTGCAGGTAGCGACTCAATTCACTGCTCTGCGGAGAATTAGGTCACCGATATTAACAGTGAGCATCTCAGGCGCCTGTTAAAGCCACCGGTTTAAGTCCCCGGTATAGAAATATCGCAGATCGCTATACTATATTAGTGAGCTAGTATTCAAAAATATCCAGGGTATTAGAAAAGTTCCAGGCCTCTCAATAACTTGAATAATAAGGCTCATAGAAAAAGTGTTATAAACAAAAGTTGTAAGACATTTTCCTGGGATCAAACGGTCTGCATCGATATGTTATGTGCAAGGTCAAGGTCATTTTTTAAATGGAAACAGGCGAGGATATTACGTCCAAAAGTAGTCTTGGCCATGACCTTGAAGAAACTTTCAAGGTCAAGCGCCAAGTGTTCTGGCCATCCAGGGGCTGGTTTTCAATTTTTGTGTATACCGATTCAAATGCCTTTGGAGATCATGACCAAGGTCATCGTCAAAGTCAAGACCATGTTTGGACTTACAATTTTCCGCAATTTCCAATCCCAATTTCATAAATAGAGGTGTCCATTTAAAAAACCTTGAAATGACCTTCAAGGTCATGGCCAAGGTTAAATCTATGCTGACCATATGATACCCAGGGAAAAGTCCTACAACTTTTGTTTGTAGGATTTTTAAAAGTTATTTAAGGATCCCGGAACTTTTCTAGTAAGCTTTATATTGCTTTGATTTGATTTAAATATTGTGCTGACATATAGTATTAGTTGTATACTATTTTCGTACTTCAGTTTCTATTGTCTTTTCCTTACAAATAAACAGTATTTCTTGTGCATTTTGGCAGCACATAACGTAACCTTAGTTATAGAGATCTCATCAGCATCGCAGTATACTTTCTCATCTAGTGTTGTAAATGTTGGAAACACAATTTCAATAATTTCATTATCGATTAAGTTTATTGTAGTGATATTTTTTCCAATGCGCAATAATGTAGATATCTCTGGCAATGAGTAAATTAAGGGAAGAAGACGTATTTTTTTCAATATTATTTATCATTTTTGTACTAGCTTGTTTCGGAAATACCTTTTTAAATTTAAATTTGTGGTCATGGAAAAACTCCAGTTTTGTGTTTGTCAATTTTTTGTATTTAGGATAAGCTGTGCAATTGTCAGTACATAAAGTTATCGCTTTTGTCAGTTGCTTAGCTTTTTTTTCGTTTCGTGATAACTTGGGAAATGAAATTTTTTAAACACCTTGAATATTTTCTACTGACCTAAAACTAGTAATTTTCGTATTCTCCTGTCATACCTGAAGCAACTCAAAGCAGTCCAAGAGGAACTGAACGATTCTAGAACGAAATTGGCGGAAATGCAAGTCATACAAACAGACGTCATCCAATCTAGAGCAGCCGCCTATGTTAGAGTGAATGAATTGAATACTGAAAATCAAATGCTGAAGAAAACTATAGCTGAAGTAAAGAACAACGACGAAATATACGCTTTGCAGACACAGGTAGGATTATTGTCTTAATCGTATTCATTCAAACATAATTTGCTTTCAAAATGTTTCTGAAGCTTCATATCTAAATTGTAACCGATTTATATGAGTTTACTAATCATGCTGACAGTGAGAAACCATTTTTACAATTGTTCAAATTCAGTTATAACGACGAAAATTTGATCGACAAGATATTGCAGAATCACGTGTACGCTTGTTTACAATGTTTCTCGTTAGTTAACTTTGTGTGTTTATATTTAATGATATTTTATGTACAAAATTGGAGAACGCAGTGTAGTTTGGTGCAGCTTTTGTGTTGAAAATAATGTTGTTCCTTTCGAATATCTGCCATAATAACTACTCTGTAATTTATTGACCCTGTAACTACATGTATCCAACGTAAATAATTATATGAATCATCTAATGAATTTCGAAATATGTAATTAAAAATCGAAACTCAAAAAATCCCTGGAAGTTTTTTTTGTCGAGCTATTTCTAAATCATATGTAAAAAGCATTTTATTTTGAAGTTATTTAGCTTATTCTTCTGTAAGTAGATTTGTCGCAGGATACCAGGAAATGAGAGGTGTCTAAGATTTACTTAGGTGTGGTCGACCTAAAATGAACGATGACACCAAATTAAACGCTTTATTAACGTAATAAGTAAACCCTCACACAATAGCCCGACAAGAAAATGTAAACCAAGAAGTTTATTGAAAAATATTTAAAGAGAGTCAAATTTCATCCTTACAAGGTGCACCTCATTCATGAACAGATAGAATTCCTGATCTTGATTACAATTTAGTGAATGTTTTATGCGGCTGTGTGAAGAGGATCACCAATTTTTAAATCACGTAGTGTTTACCGATGCGGCTATTTTTTGTTTAAATGATACAGTAAATCGTCACAATTGTCGATACTCATCACAGGGTAATTCCCACAAGGAACAAACGGATCATACTCAGAATCAACAGATTGATACTTTTTCTGTAGCCATTTGACAGCTGAGTGATATTTACATCTGCCTTAATTCAATCGGTCCCAGATCCCAGATTTCAACATTGTGCAACACTGACCTGCTCGATTATTTCTTCAGGAAGGGATACCTCCACATTATGTGTACAAATAAGAAGATTACTAGACGTGGATCAATTGTGTAGCCACCAAGATATCCAGATTTAACCTCAATGGATTTTTTTTGTGGGGCAATTTAAAGAAACGAGGATTTGGTCGAACGCATTCAGTTAATGCAGTGTATCATTACATTACAATTTTGTAAAATAATACATGAACCAATTATTTGATTATTAGTTTCTATCAAAAGGTATTATGTAACCCTCTGATTCAAGTACATTGTCATTTGCAGGAAAATGTCATATATCTAATGTGCAAAGGAAATTATAGTATAGCTTACTATTTCAAAAGAAATTCGAAGACATCATCACTTTCACAAATATACGTTTTCCTTTTTTTTGACATATGTTATAACAAGCAAGCGTATAAATTAAATCTAATTATGAAAGCACAGAAACAACTCATCTCAACTGACCTGAATTCTTTTGTGTTCTTATTTATGAACGATTTTATCGTATGACACACATAAATTCATGCAGATCTGGTCGACTTTACACCACAGAATTTTACACTTATCTTCTTTCTAGCAATCCATTCTCTTCTTACGGTTTTTTCATTTCTTTCTTCACAATAGTACGACTGTATATCTTGCTCAACATACTGTGGGCTGGACATATCTGCTTCTGATTTTGCCATTTCAGTAAATGACTGTTCTGATGAATTCTGGATAGTGATACCATTTTCTTGTTTTATTTGTAGTCTCGTTTTAGTCTGGTTTAGGAATTTAACGCTTGTGATCGTAAGAGATTAGTTATTGTGTCGGTGACAAATTTTTCGACTTGTTCAGAACTTGGGTTGGGCAATTTTCGCAAAATAAATTGAGAGAATAACAACTGGTCGCATCAAATCCATTGACTAAGATCCTTTTTACGGCGTTAGTATTTTCTTAGTCTTTCTTGCATAGAGCATTTTATATTTTCTGAAATTCCCTCTTATGCTTAGGCTGCCATCGTCAACCGGTATTAGTGCTGTTCAACTTTATCGTCATCAAAGTTGCGATAATGAGTTGCCCCTAATTTTTGGTTGTGAGTTCAAAGCATCTGTTAAGACACAAATAATTGTATGAATCAATGATACCTCGAAGCAAAAATTCTAAGCTATGTAAATGAAATTCGACCCAATCATATATTTTTTTCGTTTCTACAAACTAATACCATAATAATGATTGTACATATATGATGAATTAATAAATAATCTTATCCATTTTCTACATAACCACACAACTAAACCTGGTTTGCGTAATGACGGGATAAGATGCTAGATAGTATAGTCATCCTGGCCTCATCATAAAACTGAAGGTCAATCAAGAAATAAATACTAGACAGCAACATTTTCTGGAAATTTCATCTTTGATCAATGAATGACATCCTTTATGTGCAAAATCACCTCAGGTTTACGGTAAATAAAAACAAAACAAAAATTTAACTCAAGATTTTGACGTTTTCTGATTGAACCGGACAACATTATAGCGAACAGTGGTGGTTGTACTTTCAGCAATGAAGGAAATGTTGAAAGTACAACTGTCAACAAAGGGCAGAACTAAAGTTATAACGGATAGATCGCAGAAAATTCTATATGGTATTTACAAGAGGTCGACTTTGATTTATACCAACGTATCAGATAAAAGAATTCAAACTAAAAGAAAAGCAAGAAGTGAAATACTTGCGTCTCCTCATTGAGAACTGATCAAATTTTAACAGCCATTTAAATGTGATAATGAATAAAATGAAAGTCCAGGATACCTGATGGGAATATGTAATAACATTATATAGGCTCTACATTACGTTAGTAACACCATTATTATACAACACGGATTGATATAATTTCAAAGAAAATTCTTAAATTATCCAAGGGACTTGGTCATCCAATATTCAAAATAACCTTGGAGATCATGGATAAGGTCATCGTCAAGGTGAAGACCATGTTTGGACGTACAATTCTCCGCAATTTCCAATATCAATTTCCAAAATTGAGGTTTCTATTAAAAAAACCTGAATCTTTTCTATTAAGCTGTATATTGCTTTGATTTGATTTACATATTGTGCGTGACATATAGTATTAGTTGTATACTAGTTTCATACTTCAGTTTGTCTTTCCCTTACAAATAAACAGTATCTTTTGTGCTTTTTGGCAGCACATAACGCAATCTTAGTTATAGACTTCTCATCAGCATCGCATTATTCTTTCTCATCTAGTGTTGGAAATGATAGAAATACAGTTACAATAATTTCATTATCCGTTAAGTTAGTAGTATTATTCGTATAATTTTTCCAATATTCAATATTGTAGACATCTGTGACCTATGAGTCATGTGTCACTCGTGCCTATACTGTTATCGTTTCAGTGGTATCCATCCAGAAGATTAACGGAAGAAGAAAACGTATTTTTTCAATACTATTCATCATTTTTGTACTAGCTGTTCTCGGTAATACCTTTTAAAATGTTCTAGTTTTTGATCAGTAGGTGGAATCACCGATGTCTACTTGAAAAAAATGTCAATTTTTTGTTTTTAAGATAAGCCGTGCAATTGTCAGTAAATAAAATTGTCGCCTTTTTGTCAGTTGCTTAGCTTTTTTGTTCGTTTTGTTATAACTTGGGTAATTTTGAAACTTTTGAAACATCTTGGATATTTTCTTCTGTCTATAACCAGTAATTTTCGTTTTCTCCTGTCATACTTGAAGGAACTCACAGCCGCCCAAGAGGAACTGAACAATTCTAGAACGAAAATGGCGGAAATGGAAGTTTTAAAAAATGACGTCATCCAAAGTCGATCAGCTGCCTACGTTAGAGTAAATGATTTGATTACTGAAAATCAAATGCTGAAGAAAAATATAGAACAACTACAAGCTGAAGTAAAGAACAGCGATGAAGTATACGCTCTGCAAACACAGGTAGGATTGTTGTCTTTGTCATATTGTTTAAATAGTGATTTGACTTATAACATACAGTTGTGCCAATTAGATCTTCTGAACAGTCAAATATGAAGTATGAAATGTTTAATATATCAATGTTTGGATACTTCATGCAGAAGCTTAACGCAGAACTATTTAACATGATATCATGAGACACTAGCAATGGAGCTGAGACATATGTGTACGTGAAAACTGCCAAACTGCTACTGAAATGGCAGACGGTGCCTGCGGCGTATGGGTTTATATCGCTGAAGTGACATTAGAGAAGTCCACGTATATGCGAATGTTCTTTGTTGGATAAAGTGAAGAATAATTGATTAGATTTACCATATGAATGATATACTATTGGAAAGGGCACGAATCTAAGTGTTTTATATTAGTTGCATACTTAAAAAAATATATTTTTGGTGGCAGCGCACACTAGGCAACTGTTTTGCAGCTACGATTGCAAAACAATTTTTGCAACCTTGCCAATGTATACCGGTGGGGAATACACGAGCGATTGTAATGAGACTGGTTTGCAATCAGTTTAAAATCGGTTGCACGCCATTGCAGTTGCCTCAGTTTTGAGTTGCACTTCTTTATTTGACATAATATTAGGTTAGGTTATCATTATTTAATATACGAGGGCTGCCTTTTATATTTCGGGATTGGACAACCCTAGTGTTGCAATCTGACAACTGACAGCTCTATCGTAAAGTTTAACATTTTTGAGGTTATACGTACTCAGAACGTTTTGAGATATGAGCGCTATGTGTTGTTTATAGTAACTTAAAGGATTCATCTCGGCTAAAAAATGGAATTAAATCGTGAACATTTTCGTGCGATAATTTTTTACAACTTTCGAGGTGGATTAAGTCAGTAAGAGTGCATGGATGAACTTAATTTAATTTTTGGCGATGAAACTCCATCAAGTACCACCGTTTATCGATGGTATGGTGAATTCAATCGAGGTCGTAGTTCACTCCAAGACGAATTTCGTGAAGGTCGTCCAAAATTGTTCGCGTTGGATCCCACACAATTTGTCAATCGTTCAAAAAACGGCTCGTGTCGATTGGTCGAAAGAAAAGCTCAAAAAATACGATCACGGTGCTTTAAAACACGTTTATGACATAGTGACAGGTGATGAATCGTGGATTTACGCGTATGAGCCCGAAAGTAAACAGCAGTCGACTGTATTGGTGTTTCAAGATGAGCCGAATCCAACAAAAGTTGTTCGTGCACGAAGCACTTCCAAGCAAATGATCGCCTGTTTTTTCGGAAAAACTGGACATGTCGCAACCGTACCACTAGTACAACGCAGAACAGTCAATTCTGAGTGGTACACAACTATTTGTTTGCCAGTTGTCTTCCCAGAAATGAGGAAAACCAACCGCCGAAGACGGATCACTCTTCACCACGACAGTGCGAGCTCTCACACATCGGCTCAAACAACTGCATTTTTGACCACTCAAAACATCGATTTGATGAGTCATCCGCCGTATAGTCCTGACTTGTCACCAAATGACTTCTTTTTATTCCCGTATGTAAAAAACAAACTGAGAGGTCAACGTTTTTCGACACCTGAAGAAGCGGTTGCTGCGTTCAGAATGCATGTTTTGGAGATACCTCAATCAGAGTGGAAAAAGTGCTTCGACAATTGGTTCAAACGCATGCGAAAGTGTATAGATCTTCATGGGGAATATTTTGAAAAACAGTAAAGCGATTTTCGATGATTCATATTTGGCAGCCCTCGTATTAGGTAGATTTCTATATTATTTTCTATGTTTCGGTTTTTGTTTTGGTTTCATTCAATTTATTTCCTTATTATTATTTCAAAATTTTAGGTATGTTTTAACAAAGTTATTAAATTCTAAACTTTAAATCCCCTAGAGATTGAAGAAGAATGAAGAGCTATATAGTTACTTGCTGATTATTCTGCAAAATTGTGTATTCTGTATGAAATCATAGACTTTTCTAACTGTTTTTATTTCCTCCTTTGCATAGTGTTCAGTTTTAATATAGAATCTTTCTCATCTGAATTTGAATCTGATATAGCAACATAACCAGGGGCGGATCCAGGATTGTCATTGGGAGCGCTTGATCTCTTGGGGGTAGGGGTAACCTTGACGTCACTGAAGGTTGATTTTAGCACAATAAACTCTAAAAGAACATACCACTCAGATGATTTAGCCCCCCTGGATCCGCCAGTGAACATAACTTTACTAGTTGAATAGAAGATATTGATGTTAATCAATTACACAATAAAAGTTTCCTTGTAATAACAGATTTATTGATTACCTCTGACATCATTAAATCAACTAACTAGTGTTTTCACAATTTTACCTTTCATTGCCTAACGTACAAAATTTCATTAACATAATTTTACACTTTCACTGTTTTTAAATTTTATAACTATTTAACATTTCTATTCAAATTAAATTAAAATTCCACAAAAATAATTTAACACTTCCAATGATTTTTTTTACGTTCGCATTATGAAACGAATTAAATAGTTCATAATATATAAACTAGATAACTTAAACTTTATGATAATCAGGGCACATGTTGATTCATAGGTCCCTCAACTGTCCTTTGGGTAATGTTTTAGTAAAAAGGTCTTCTTCAATTTCTCCTTTTGTGCTGATAGGATATATCGTGAAATTGTAGATCTATATGTTTGGTTTTCTTGTAATATGTAGATGGATTTTTAATTAAGTCAATTGCAGTTAAATTGTCTATCCAAACTGAAATTCTTTTTTATGTTATATAAATGTCACTAGTTTATCCAGATGAGTTCTATAGTGGTTTGACATGCACCGGCATTGGATGGTATAGTATTATTATATCCATATCTAAAAAGGATCCAATATTCACTTACTTCACACTCCTTTTTTAAAGATAAGACTATTTATTCTGCAATGGATTCATCTTGAGCAAGCAAGAATCCATCTTCTATGAAAAACACAACAAAGATCCTTTTATACTTGTTAACACTTGTGAAAATACATGGGGCTGCATTATTTGTAATCAGTCGTATGTTATTGCAAAAATTTAGCAAACCCATCTGAAATTTGCATGTGATATATTTTGCTGATTCAATACTTTTGGACCACATATAAAGTTGAAAAACATGGAAAATAGCAGTTGGATGTCCGGCGTGTATAAATGAATAAATCGGCTGTGAATTTGTAAAATGTACGCAATTCTGATTTTCAGAAATGAAGTTTTGTCGACGTATCTGTAAATACACATAAATTATTTAAAGATTCAAAATGCATAGAAATAAGTCTTCGAATCAAAATTACAATGAAAATGAAAACCATGCTTTTTAATATTTCAACTGTTTAACCGATAATTCTACACACGTTTCGCCTTGTTAGAAATTCTTCAAGAGTACTAATTTACATTTATGGTTAACAGAATATGGCGAAACATTAAAAAATAATTAGTTTTTAATTTTCAATGTAATTTTTGATTTGTTAAATGTTTCATAACTAATCACTGCTTAATTGTAGAAAATTAAATTCAACTTAATAGGCATTCATTTTATCTGCCTAGATTTTATAACAATCGGTTGGTTTAAAAAGAAAAGAAAAAACAACTGGAAGTAATTTCTATGCATATGAACATTTTCAGTGGCCTGCCATATATTGTTTTCTTATAATGAAAACCAGTTTTAATATTTTTATTGTGTACTCAAAAATAATTCTAGTCTACCCAAGGCTTTCCTTAACGCCGTAACTTCAAGATTCTACATTGAGTGAGACGGAGTATTTATTTCACGAAGTGTGAGCGAGATATGGTGACGCTAAATTGACAAAGATGGACAGAGTCATTTTTTCTTTGAGAAAATTTTATGGTCAAATTAGTCGATATTTAAAAAGATCCATGAACCTGGATAACTTACATGAATGGCATGTAGAAAATCCAAATTTGATGAGAGATGAGATAGATCATACAATCGTATTAAAATACATATGTGGATTGGAATTTTAAATGGGAAAATAATCTGACATGCCAAAAATCTTGAATGGTGAAGTCTATTCTATGTGATTCCAGTAAAATGGTTGCCCAAAGCACTATGCTCGTTCAGTTAGAGAATATCTCCATGAGGGTAGATGGATAGGGCGGTCTGGTGCAATCTCGTGGCCAGCCTGTATGCTTAATTTAAATCCGCTAGATATTTTTACTGGGGAGCGGTAAAAGAAAGAGTTTAACCTAAAGTCAATTGAAAATTTAGTTCAGCTACGGCAAAGATTAAAGGAAGCAGCTGAATTGAATTTGTCAATAACGAAAGATCTTTTTTAAGATGATTTAAATTAAATTAAAAAATTAAAATGGATTTTCAAATGTTTCAGTGTTAATTATGTGACGTACCATAAATGTTGACAAAATTAGTGGCAATAGTTTTGGTGTTGTGTTGATGTACACAGTTGTTGATGACGATATTTTGTTAAAAAAGGACGCATGTGGGTCCGAAACGTTCAGTTAAAATAAAATTCAAACATATTGACCATAAAACAGGAATTTGATTTTAAATTAAATTATATATCACTGGTCTTTGGAAATAAATAATTTATATATATATATATATATATATATATGAATGTTTCTAATTCTTTAATATTCGTGGGATTTTTGAGATCATATTCTTTTTCTGATATTATTTTTGTTTTACAGTTGGAAGTTTATAAAAACGATTTCGAAGCAGAACGCCAAGCCAAGGAGACTATCAGAGATGAAAAAGAGAAACTTATCGAAGACCTTCAAAATTTGCAACGACGTAATCAACAATTGCAGGAGAGATTGGAAGCCATATCTGATAAAGATTTTGTAATGTACCCGCCTGTGAAAGATAGAGAAAGAATTCATAGGGGAGCTGGTCAATCGTCAGAGGTAAGATTTGAATTCTTACATATTTTTATGCGGTTTATTTTTTGTTTATTCATTTTTATTTATTTTATTAAATGTACTCGATAACCCTATTTTACAGTCAATTATGTGCAGAATGTAATATAATTCGTTAAAAAATTAAAGTATTTACAATAATTTTAATTTAAGGAAGCATATAGGATAGTTAACGAATAGGTGAGAAGTTGAGAACTATCTATTAATCCATTAAAGATCTTGTAAGAAATCATAAGTCAAACCTCCAACGCTTCTTTTCTTAGTTTCCAGCATATCTGTCCTATTTTCAGTTTTATCAATGAATATAGGTGCTTATAGAAGCACACCGCTTAATAACAATACGTCCTTTGTTTACATTCACTTTGTTATGTAAAAAAAAAGGTTTGATACCCAGTTACTAGGCATACATTATATGACAACGTTTATACAATCTGCCATTAAACATATATGTTCGCTAGATCGAGGCCCACTATTTTCATTTATTTAAAAACAGTCCAACTCACTATATTTTGTTTCCACTATTTTAACACAATTTACATTCACAGAACTATGTACAATTTATCTTTACTATACGGCAATCGAATACTGAATGAATCCTATCACCAGCTGTCCGTATTTATATATTTCTTCTCCAAATTCTCCAGAAGGTCAAGGAGCCGTGGGGATATTTCCTTCATGTGTTCTCAAAGATTCGAGGAAATGCGACAAATTTGTATTAGCGTCAGTCTCCGGCCTCGTGTCGACAGACCAATATTTCGAATTCCCCGAAATATCAGATGACTGCCGATTCCAGGAATTATCAGATGAATTCCCGTCACACTACATGTGTGCCATTTTCAGCACATATAAAATGAATAAAACGCGTTTTAATATCATAGACAATAAGAACACACAAATGTTTGATTTATATAAATGTTATATTCATCTGGCACTAAGCCATTTCTTAAAGTATACAATTTTTAAAGCGCCTAAGTTGTTATGTATGCCATTTTATTACAATTAAGTGATACTATTTATTGTATTTATTTAAAAATATATTCTTAAAATTAATTATTTTGTAGAACCATAAATTTTTGTCAACAAAACAGTTATGTTAAGTTTCAAAGAGAAAAATATCTGCTTTAACTTGCACATATAATTAATGCATCAACGCCTCTGGTGACTGGGTGTCCATCTGTAGCAAAGCGAGTTTATACAAAGGACATTCTCTATATAAGACGTGTGCTTCTATAAGCTTCTATATTCCTAGGTTTTATCTGTATGCTCATTATATTGAGTACTTTTATACTTTGCAAAATAAAAAACTATGTAAAAATATCTATTTCATTTTAAGTCTTTACAGCATAATAAGTATAGCATTTTTAAATTTCTTTGATAGCCTTTGAATTCCAATCAACACAGTCAATTTCGTTAGATATTAATTTCGGGTATATAAATTAGTGTATAACCTATAACTCTTGAGTGCCTAGATTTAAAATATATTTTCTAGTTTATACTTCTCTAAGTATTATTCAGTTGCCTATCCACCTTATAGATGTTAGCGGTCACATTTTCGTACACGTTCGCGTCTGTCGGGGAATGTGCAAGAGCCCCATTTTTTCTCAAACCCGTCCAATCGCTCAAATTTCGAACATCTGTCGCATTCCTACACTACGTTTGCTCTCTATTTTTTCCTTGGAAATTAGCTGAAGAAGTTGGTATTATGGATTTTCCATTATTTGTTCATAATAAACCGTTTTTTTTTTCGCTTTTTTTATTTAAGAATATTTCTCTATTTTTTCCCCTTTCTTGAGTTTCCTCATTTCTATCTGTCCATGGTACCTTAACATTCGTCGATCAGTCCACAGTTCACAGGCTTCCAATCTGTTTATTGACATTGTTTTGAGTGTCAATGTTCCATACTTGACTACAGAAGATAACATTGAGACACGCGATGTTACGTTTAGACTCTCTGGTGGTAAATATGTTGTTAGAACATTTAATGTTACATTGTTAAAAAAGGTATCATTCTCGATATTAATCATCGTAGCAAAAACCAATTTTCGACTAAACAAACCCCGACAAAAAGTAGTTCCTATACACACGAATGCTGATAAAAATTGTTACTGATAACTCTATCCTGTTTGAGAAAATAAGAAATTCTACTCGTTAGAAAGATGTGTCGAGAGAGACTGAGATAGTACATATTTAAAGGACGACATACAACAGAGTGTAGTTCAGTAGATAGCGACGTAGTGGTACAGTTAATATTCAAGTGTGATGTAGTATAAGAAACGTATAAAATAGGAAATAGGACAATCAATCACAGAGTCAAGTATACCAGGGCCCCGATTCTTGAAACCATTCGATGGCTCTACCCCTCGACTTCAGACGTATGTCGTATGAAATCTGACATAAATGAAGTTTAATACAGGGGTTAAACTTCATTTACCTCAACTTTTCATGCGACTCACGTTGAAAGTTGTATAGTAGAGCTGTCGAATGGTTCGAGAATCGGGCCCCAGGTGCAACTGAGTGAAAAAAGTGAAAAAATACAAAAATCTGCTGAAGTGTCTCCAAGAACCCGGAACACGAAACCAGGGTCGTATATTATCGTTGTAAACGTACAGGACGTTTCCAACGTGACCAAGGCGGTAGCCACGAATTTTTTTCTGGTGGGTTTTGGGGGTGGGTTGATCAAGACTGCAAAATGTATATTTTTGTTCATGTATGACCAGGATTTATAAAATTGTATGAATATAAAATTTATTCTTATGAAAAACATCATTAATTGGTTAAAATTGAATCTTGAAACCAAAAATTGTTTGGAACGTGACTGCAATCTGAGGCTACTAGTCAAAATTGACCATCTCACCCAAACTACCACAAGGAATAGTCAGTCAATCAGTAAAATGGGGTGACCGCCGACTAACCAGTCCCCAGAACAGTACCCAACCGTCAGTTCATGTGCAGGTGAACGAAGATTGGACCAACAAAACAATGTATACAGGACCAGATATTGAACTCAAGAAGAGAGGGGCACCCAGGACATGATCGGACTAGGTGCCAATGTTTCTTCCACAATTGTGACTGGAAGTGTTACAGTCTTTATCTTTCTATGGTTTTTAGTAGCTCTTATTTGTTTGTCTCCATAAGAATTGATTTCATTATTACCAATATCTTGAGGCAGTAATCTCATAACTATGATTAAAATCTTTTTAACTTCTAATACCAGGCCGACATTTTTTTAAAAGATATAATTTATTTTATATTTGAAAGACATACTGTACATTAGAACTCACTCTTATATCACAAAAGCAGCACATAATGTAATATGTTTTAAATTTTATGATAGTTTTATTATTTCAGTAAGGTTTATGAGAACTTTTTTTTCTAGTGTCCGTGTCCTTTGAAATGTTTGAGCCGTTATTTTTGCCCTTATTTTTATATAGTGTCTGACGGACTAATTGACTATGTCGACTAGACTAAAAAAAACTTGTTAGAACATTGACAATATTGTAATTGTAATACTCATAACTTTGTAGTTTTGAAAAATAAAACTAATGTTTTAAATTTGTTGTTTGTGGTTTTATTTGAGGCTCTAGACATGATTATTTACTCTACAAAGTTGCAACCACAATAGTAATATACAGTGCTATTAAGAAAATAAAAAGAAATTAAGAATTAAAATGCAAATTGAGGAAAATAAAATGTTCTTCTCTTTTATATTATGCCAGCGACTAATTTCTGTAACCTATAAAGGGGGAACAATTTTATCATACATTATTTTGTTATATCTCAACGGGATTAGGCAGCGTTTTCGATGCAAACTCCCAGTCGGCTGGATTTTTTTCGACATCTTATTATTTTTATTAATTACACATAAACCTTCCTCTTTAATCACTCCGTCTATTAGTGGAAAATATGAAAATTCATTCCGTAATTTTTGAGTTTATCATGTTCAGGCAGGCAGACGCAGCGAGAATTTTGTTTTATAATATGAAGGATTTTTTTACTCGAAAAATTATTATCAAATTTTGGTTACATCAATTAGTACGCTATGGCTCGGTTGTATAAACAGTTTGAACGCTAGTTCAGTGTTGAACTGCAGATCTAGAGTAAATTTTGTTTTGAACGTCAATCAATCGGTAGTTTAAGATGAACGTTGCATTTTGGCGGATCAACGATTTGAACCGAGTTTTGTTTTGAAGTTTGACAGATATAAAGCTACTTAACTCGACGCGGATTTTTCGTTATGCGCTTATACCCATTATTGATAGCTTACTATAAGTTAAATAATTTGGTCAACTGCGAGTTGGACTTGCATTGTAAGGGTTCCGTACCACCTTCAAGATTCACTGTATTTAGTTTTCCAATTTGGCCCCCAAAAATTAAAATTAGAGTTTTATTTTACTAATAAACTTTCAGGGAAGCCTTTTATAATCTATTGTCTAATTTTGAGGCTCTGTAATTGGAAGATAAAGGGCAAAATAGGTCAAGTTTTAAATTATAAATTATTAAATCTGTTATTCAAATTATTTAAAAATACAAATAAAATATATTTTTCAAAATTTAAATAGTATAGTTTCTAAAATTAAGTCATGTTTAATATCCGTAATATCTTTTAAACAAATGATTTAAAAATATGGTATACATTGAATTTTTTGAATAATTTTTCTTATAAATTTCAAGGACCTTAATTATTTTCAAAATTTTAGGTAGTATGGTTTCGGAAATAAAGCTGAGAATTTTTTATATCTTATGTACTTGTAAACAATTAATTTTAAAAATATGAAAAATATATAATTGGAGCCCCTTCATTTGATATATTGCATGAAGTTAAAAAAATATTTTTTATTTTCCGTTTAATAAATTGTCCCCCCCCATTATTAATATTAAAGATTTCTTCGTATTATCTTTTCATTAATATATTTCATGATACGTTACAAGTTTATTTTTTATTTTCCATTTAATTCTTAATTTGCTCCCGAAAATGAATATTAGGGGTTTCTTTTTAGTAAAGTTCAGGTTTAAAAATATGAAAAATATATTTGTTTTCGTCATAATGAGCCCTTTCATTTGATATATAACATGATGGGTTAGAAACAATTTTAATTTTATATTTTCCATTTAATTCTATAATTTGCCCCCAAAATAAATATTAGGGGTTTCTCCTTAATTTTCCAGCAGTTGAGGGGCTATAGTTCTTTTTTTTTCAAAATTTTCCAGCTTATGGTTTCGGAGATAAGGGGGGGGGGTAATTTTTTTTATTTTTGTTAATATCTTTTAATTTATTTATTTTAAAAATATGAGAAAATTTGTTTGTTTTCGTCGTACTATCACTATGGGTTAGAAACAATAAACTTTAATTCTGGCCCCCCAAAATGAAAAGTAGAGGTTTTTCCTTATTTTTCTTTAGGTCAGATCCTATAAAACTATTTTTTTCAAAACTTCTTTTATAGTTTCGGATAAGGGGGGGGGGATGGGTAAATTTTGGTATATTTTCTTCTTTTTGTTAATTTTTTTTGTGTTCCTCAGAATGAGACCTTTCATTTGATATATTACATAATGAGTTTGAATTTTTTTTATTTTTAAATTTTTATTTAATTCTATAATTTGCCCTCCAAAATTAATATTAATGGTTTCTCCTTATTTTTCCTGTAAAGTTCAGGTTTCGTTCTATATTTTCTATTTTTTTCAAAATTTTAGGTTCAGTAGTTTCGGAGATCAGGGGGGGAACGGTCGTTTTCCCACAAAATGCGATTCTCCGGATCAGGTCACCAAACTTCTGTCCAGTAGTTTAGCCTTGATGTGACAGAGGCAGAAATAATATTATAAGGGTATGTCCCCTAAAATGACCAATTTTAATGAGGTTTTAAACCAGGTTTTCTGGGTCTGGTTTATGAAGTGTTTTCCAGATTAAAATTCATTGCGATATTTGGGACGAAACTACAAAGATTTTGTCTCTAAGATGTTATATGACATATTATTAATACAAAAATCTAATGTTTTTTCAGCTGCGTTTTCTGCATGCAGTTTCAATTCTGCTCAATCATTTTCTCTTTGTTGTGATTAGCAATTTCTAGATCCTGCTCATACCGTCTAATTCGAATTTTTTGAATGGACTCATTTTTTACTTTCTGATGCTCTCATTTCTATTACTTATTTCGTTATCAACCACTGTAAATGGACGCATCGGTTGACCAGTTGATCTTCTTGGGGTTCTTCTACCTTCTTATATCCACACAAAACACACACGCATTACCGTTTGGTGATAGGGCAACTCAACATCTCGATAGGCAACAATTTGTGATAAGGCTGATGTCTTCGGAATCGAGACATTTTATTACTTATCATAACTAGACTTAGACGTAATAACTAAAAACATCTCTACTATTTCTTCACAAAACACTAAGAATTTGTGTTGTCAAAAGACAAAGGTAAAACAATGACATTGGTCAGTGAGTCCTTGACTTAATTTTATTCATTCTGAAGGATAAAAAAATTGTCAGATAATTTTCTCGCTTACAATCGTGTGTTAATTGAATCTACAGTTTTGAAGAAGAGTTGGATTAGCAAAGTACGTTTACAAGGGTGACATTTGGAGATTTTTCGAGATACTTTAAGAAAACTCTCTGATAGGTCAGTTCACTGTTACCATTGTTATTGAGAGTATAGAAGAGATGGACATATATTAATGCTTACGCGAGAAAAAATAAGTTAATAAAAATTATGACTATAATAAGAAAGCAGCATTACTTTTAAAGAAAGTAAAGCAATTCGTAGGATACACTTTTATCAATGCAATTAGTTTAGAACTGGAACATCTCAGTTGACGTCTTTACTGAAACGATTTACTGTCTAATATCGTCGAACTGTTTCAAATGGCAACGTCGATATTCGGGCTCTCACGTCTGAGTTGTTCAGAGTCAGCTGCCAAAGAAAATGGTGTACAAATGAAGTATGATCCAATTTTCACCGGAATGATCCGAATATACCGAGACAATAATATGTATGATACGACAACGAATCTCAACTCGCCTGTCACTCGTGGTGTTCAATTATGAACTTGAAATGCTATTCAGTAACAAATTATTTGAGCAATTATTAAATATTTCGGTTGAATATCGTTTCAACTGACAATAAAAGAAATGCCTTGCATACTCACATTCCCAAGTTAACTTGTTAAAGGGGTGAATGAAATTTGAACAGTATTGGCGGTGTATGTATAAGATAAATTGGTATAAACCCCATACAAAAAGTGCAACAAGTCACAAAGATTCATTTATAGGTATAATCATAAATATTTATCATAATTTATGTTTACAACCACAGATGGTCCAACAATTGTGGCGATATTTAAAATTGTCAGATACTGTTAAATTATAATATAAAAGTACAAGACTGTATTTTACCTTCTAACTTGTATAATGTATCTAATATACCTTTTAAATTGTATAGTGTATTCTGTGTAAATACCTGAAGTATTCTCTATAAAATCTTTTTTTTTTAAACGCCGGCTATATCTCTGTGTGTATTATACCTAAGTAATTTCGAAAAGATTGTTGAGGAGGTGTGGAATTATTTTGGCTCTACATTAAGGTTTACCCTCCTGTTTTTTCCTGCAACAGATAAGTATTTGAAAATTATAAATGCAGATCAAAGTGTAGTAAGGCAATTTCGTAAAATTGCCCGGATTACTGGTTGTCCCTACAAAAATTCTTCCCCACAGTAATTCTGAGAGAAAGAGATGTCTACAACATGATCAACCAGTACTCCTGCATACAGTGTGAGTTTGATGATCAGTATGGGGATCTCGGAAACTAGCGGAGATAGAGCAATGGTTAAATTGGGAAAGATTTGCAGTTTTACTGGCCCAATTTAACTTTCGGATTTTTGTAAAAAGTCATGGCTTACTAGATTTTTGAAAAAACTAAATTCTGTCGATTTAGTCAAATCCCTCTAGCTCCTTTGTTTTTGTTTTTATAGAAAAAGTAAGTATCAAAATTGAAGGGAATTGTATGTTTGTCATGTCCTCGTTTGAGTGACAGCTCTAGTTTTCGAGATATGACACAAACTTAACTTTTTTTGAATGGAAACCATAGTTGGCTATGACCTCAAAAAAAATCGGACATTTTTAGAGCTTTTCAACGATATAATACTCGATATAGTTATTCATAAAAATAATGGAGCTATGGATGCTTTTCTCCCTTATTTTCACTTTTAATGTAGGTAGCCATGAAAAAGATTGTTTTCACTTTGACGTTTCCTCATTTGAGAGTAATTCCATTAGTAGTGCTGAACTGACAATCGATGTTGACAAGTTTTCGTGATAAAATGGAATATTCTAACGAAGAAAAACTGAATATGGTGGAATGTTATATCATATATTCAGTTCGTGCAGCTGAGGAATACTTTCATAGATATTTTAATCGTCGTCAACCTGCTCTATATACATTTAAGAGGCTTTACGATAGTTTACGCAGATATGGATCTTTTACTAAACCACCAAAGGAACGTAATCAAATTAACGAAGCAGTACAAATAAATGTTTTGGCAATGGTAAAACAAAATCCATCTACATCAACTCGTGAGATTGCGGCAGAAGCTGGCACATCTCAACGAACTGTAGTTAAGGTACTGAAAGCGCACAAGTTCCACCCGTACAAACTTTCAGTTTCTCAAACTTTGCATGCTGATGACGAACATTGATGTATTTTGTTTTGTACATGGTTTTGAGACATGTGCCTTAACAATCCACAGTTTCCATTAAAGGTGTTATGGTCAGATGAAACTAGATTTACTAACTGCGGTATGTTCAGTAGACACAATGAGCATATCTGCGCTAAAGAAAACCCTTTCCATGTAGAACAAAGACGACCCCAGATAGAATTTGGTTTTAATGTTTGGTGTGGTATCATAAGGTCTGCTATTCTGGGGCCTTTTATCTATGTCGAATCACTTACTGGGGAGCGCTACTTGCATTTCTTGCAATACACTTTTCAAGACATTTTGCATAATTTGAATTTGAGAACTCGGTTAGAAATTGAGTGGTTCCAACATGATGAAGCACCTGCGCATAACTCGTTATTAGTAAGACAACACTTAGATAATATCTATCCAAACTCTTGGATAGGAAGAAATGACCCACGCGAATGGCCACCCCGGTCTTACCCAATTTGGCAGTTATAGACTTCTATTTATGGGGTGCGCTAAAAAACAAAGTATACAAAAGAAAGTATGAGACAGTTGGTGACCTAAGGGAGGCGGTATTACAAGCAATTGAAGAAATTGATAGGCGGTCTGTGAGGAAAGCGGTAATGTCAATCTTAAAAAGATGCAATTTTTGTCTAAATAACAATGGTGGACTTTTCGGAACATAAATTGTAACCATTATTATGTACTTTAATTTCTTAAATTTTAGTAAGTACCTTCTTATTTAGTTTTTTCGTTATATCTGATATACCTAATAAAAAAAATCGTTCAATGTTTTTTGGAATAGTTATTAATAAATCAATCTATTTCATGGCTAACTACGTTAAAAGTGAAAATAAGAGAGAAAAATTCATAAAAATAAAGGAGTTATTTTTATGAATAACTATATCAAGTATTATATCGTTGAAAAGCTCTAAAAATGTCCGATTTTTTGAGTTCATAGCCAACTATGGTTTCCATTCAGAAAAAGAAAAAGTTTGTGTCATATCTCGAAAACGAGAGCTGTCACGCAAACGAGGACATGACAATCATATTCGGGATACAATTCCCTCCAATTTTGATATTTACACTTTTTTTATAAAATCAAAAACAAAGGAGCTAGAGGGATTTGACTAAATCGACAGAATTTCGTTTTTTTCAAAATATCTAGTAAGCCATGACTTTACAAAAATCCGAAAGTGTCATTAAATTGGGCCAGTAAAACTGCAAATCTTTCCCAATTTAACTATTCCTCTATCTCCACTAGTTTCCGAGATCCCCATACTGATAATCAAAAAAAACTCACCCTGTATAAATAGTGTTTTGTATATTGTGTAATACTTATCTGTGTATCTGTTGTCAAGCCTTTGTATTGTATTTAGAGTTTTTTTCTAATCAAACATTTTTTAGAAACAAAAAATCGAAATACAATATAAAACAATTGACAACGACTCCAGCGTTGGAAGGGAGTCGCTAATATAGAGATCAACTCGTATGTTTACAAAAAAAATTATCAAAAATGTGTTTTTTTTTTTGTAGTAACTACATCAATAACACAATTTTTAAAATAATGCTTATATTTTTATTTTCAATCTTTTTACAGAACAGACTGCCTTGCCCAAAGTGTCGTAGCTGTTTTGCAACAATTGACCAACTGCAATATCACTGTAATACTTGTATTGATTAATTACATCATCAGGTTCGATCAGAATTGTGTTAGATTTACCATTATTGTAATAAAGTAACATATTTTATACATAAGACTTGATATTGATTATTGATTGTGTTGTTAACATTTATGGGCGATATCTACTAATATGCAATACTTTTATTTTAGTTTCAAGTTTATTAGGTTTAGTTATAAAAATAATTCGAGTTTAGTTGTATTTGATACAGGTATTATAAACAGGATTGTTGACCATTTATCTAAATATATTTTTTCTATAGTTCAATATTGTTTATTTTATCCCCAATACAATAAAAGGAATGCTGTGAAATCTTTGGTGTGTGGCAGTTCGGTTGGGAAGTCAAGGATATTAAACACACAAGAGAACTAACCGATGAAAATTGCTACGGTCTTTTGAATGCCAAAAAGACACTTCCGCTTTCACACAGGAAATGGGTGATTCAGACCGGAAGTCGTTTTTTAAATAAGGAGTGTCTATGGATTTAAAGTTATTGATGTATAACTTTTATTTGAATTTTTGTCGATAAAATGCCATTTAAACCCTCTAAATAAGCTTGATATTCAGAAGTGAGTATTTTACCAAATAGGGTCCTCGTTCGACGGTAAGATCAATTTGATTAACGTATTTTTTTACCTTGGGAACTAGCGGGAAGTGATACTTAAACCGAAAGTGTTATTTTTTAATGCAGGGATAATACATTTGCTCTTAAATTTCTGGTACACTTCAAAAACATGTAAACAATCCCTGGTGTAATTAACTAGCTCATATATATCTATAGGAGGGCCCCACCCAAGTCACAATTAAGGTTGCTGAACGGATTTACACTTTTGTTCATGGATTTCTATGTGAAAACACACTACTAGTTTGAATAATTTACTTCTTGTGGGCATCTAGGAATTGCTGAAAGAGATCTTTTCTGAAGATTAAATGTTCTTGAAATTGAGAAGCTGTTAACTCAGTTGTGAGAACTTACCTTCAATATCTTTATGGAATATTTTTCGTTATTCTACTTCAATCTGGAGAAGTGAAAAATTGAGCATGACGGCGTTTTTCCCGAAAGTTGATTTAACTTGATGTTTTAAATTTACTCAGTTTAACTAGCTAACCTAATTGATATTTTCAAACTCCAATAGAAATCGGATATGTGTTGCGTTATTGATGCCCAATCAAATTGTCATGGAAATAACGTTGTCGTCATGGTGGTTGGATCCAGTTTGCAAATTAGTGAAGTAATGATCAAGATATTTGGCTTTTAACATTTTGCAAGTAAGCTGTCATTGTCATAATGTGAGTTGTATAGCAGTAATTTAAATTACAAATTTGTTTGTTTATTCATGATACTGGGTGAATCTGGAAGTATATTTGCTGAAGCTGTAAGATTATGGGATAAACAGTATGCGCTTCGTACTGCTTATTCAAGAGATGCTTTCCCGATTGACTAAGGGAATAATAAACCACGGTATCATTCAGCCACATCATAATAAAGGGGGAAGAATTACTCGACGATTCAAGCACATTATTGCATCCACACAAGTGTCTCCGCATGATACTTTAAATAGTAGAGCAATTAATTTAGGTATTGGTAAAGCTGCAATTTATATAATTTTGCGAGAAAACAACTTACACCAGTTTATAATGAGCCTTCAAGGTAGAATGCAATCTTGCAATTGGATCGAACAACAACTACCGAAACAATTTAATTTCCGATGAATGCACATTAAAAAGTGATGCAGAGGTAAACACTTGGAATTTTTGTTACTGGTTCCAAGCTAATCCTCATTGGTTGAGAGAACTAGACCATCAACATGCATCGAAAGTTAATAATTGGTGCTGTATTTACCAATGAGATATTGTGGGTCCAGTGTTTCCAGTAAGATGGATGCGCTGCACACACATCTGTCTCTGTTCGACGAATGTTAAATAATATGTTTCCAGGTAGATGGATTGGTATTCATGGTCCTGTCGAATAAACGCCTCGATCATCTGACATTACCGTTCTCGATTATTATTTGTGGGGTTGAATTAAGGCATTGGTATATAGTGAAAGACTCAGTTCAAAGGATAATATGAGATTGATTGAAGCCATTCATTTGCTCGTTGGCGAAGTTCCTGGAGCACTTGATTCCTTTCCTCGAAGAGTAGAACGGTAGTCAGTTTGAGCACTTAATATACAGACGGGTCCAAAAAAAAGGTATCCACTGTTTAAAAGTCCATAACTTGCAAACTAATTGACGGAGTTGTCTCATTTTTGGTAGTGTAATAGTTTGTAGTTCCGGCAATCGCCATACAAGCGTTGTATTGAGATGTTTTGTTTTGTCAGATGACAGTCGCCAGATAGTTAGTGTTTTGTTGTTAGTTGTACCTAGTTACTCGAGTAAACATGACTGGTGCAGGGTTACATTCGATGAAAGCAGATGGTGCCCAGCCCATTACCAAAATTGTGTTAGGACTTAACTCGACGAAAATCTACCAGGAATATGGATAGGCCATAGAGGTGCTGTAGAGTATCCACCACGTTCCCCAGACTTGACTCCACTGGACTTTTACCTGTGGGGAACATTAAAGGACGTCGTTTATCGACAAAAGTCACGCACATTGGATGAACTTCGAGAATTCATCGTACATTTATGTGCAAATATCCAACTGAACACGTAGCAGTCATTAGTTCGTTCTGCAGTTCGGCGGCATCGTTTGTGTGTGGATGTTAATGGTGACCGTTTCGAACACCTACAGTGATATCTTTAAGTTGGACTTTAAGCTACACTTTCACCAAAAATGAGGCAACTTCGTCAATTAGTTTGCAAGTTATGGACTGTTAAACCTTTGCTGTACGTGTTTATTCTTCACTTTTGTTAAAAAAGTGATTGTTATTTTAGTAAAAGATAGTGATTATAATTAACGAATAATCTAAATTAAGTAGTTATCTTAGACCCAGTAGGCACTACTATAATACATAGTGAAAATCACATATCCTAATAAATGTTAGAATTTCATAAAAAATGCAATTGCGTTAAGAAGCGCAATTCTGGTTTTGGTAGTTCATTCCGGGTTGACACATAGAGTTGACAAAGTAATTACACCAGGATTGCTTACGTATTTTTAAAGTCTAATCGAAATTTAGACAAATGTGTAATTCCTGACTTAAAAATGTCACTTCCGGTATGAGTATCAGGTGGAAAATTACGTTAATCAAACAAATTGATCTTACACTTGCATTTGAACATACTGTTAAACGTCGAATTTGTAAAATAACCGCTTCCGAATTTCAAGGTTTCAATTTCATCCGAGACAAAAGTTTTGAACTTTCGCCAATCTGGCAACCCTGCATTCACATTTCAACAGAAATCTCATCAACACAATAAATCCATTAGGTTACTTACTAATAAAATTCCAGGAAAAAATACCATCACAACCATAAAGCAAACCAAAATAATCTCTTTAAGTACCTTCTACCCTTCTTTTATTTGGAATTTCAGGGGGTCAATTATTAGTTCATTATTTTATAGATCTAAAGTGTTAGTCATTTACAATTTGTGCTTCAGTGTGGTAAGTTTAACATAGTGAAGTTTCAAAGTGTGTTTGTGAGAAAAAGATGGAAACGAATCTGTTGAAAAAGCCCCTTATAAGTATGGGCGAAACGTCGGATAACTTTGTTTATATCCCGGTTTAGGTATATAAATAAGCTAATTCGAAAAAATGACGCGGTCCACATCCAGAATAAGCAGAATCAGCTATGACTTTGGCCGCGAATATCTACGTTCTCATACAATTTACCATAATTTTCATCTCGTGCCCCTCACCTGAAGAAAATTCTAGATCCGTCTATGTGCCTTGACAGCTATTGTAGCAGTGCACCGCTGGCTAGCTGTCGCATGTTCGTACATTTAATGCAATGTTTACTATTATGTTAAACCAACGTCTTGGAATTATAGCGAAAAACCAAGATAGACAAATTGAAGTGGAATTTATGAACTTTCAAAATATCTTTAGTATATCCTGGTCGGACTATTCTCGTTAATACGGTGGGATGTGCAAAACACCTCTCTAAATTATTTAAATTAGAAACTACTTATCCAATAGTATCGATCGTGAGCCTATATATAAATTTAATATCATAAACTGTCGTTTTAGTTACCAGAAAGTTATAAATTTTTGAAAAAAAAAAAACACTTGACTGGATTTTCTGTGTTTACTCGGTAAAAAATGATCCAATCAGGATGTATAAACATTAAGAAGGATTTCTAGTTCTCTACAACTTTCCTGTAGACGGTATTACGATTCCTCTATTACTTTTCATTACATAAGCAAAAACAAAAGAAATTCGTATTTTTGCGGGTTTTTATTATTTAAATCGTTTACTTCAACGAGTTTGCTATTAAAATCTTAGCAATAATTATCTATAAACTGTGATTGACGTGATGGTATAAGCGAATTGCTGTTGAATTTTATGTCCGAAAATGGGTTAAATTTTACTCTATAAACTGGTATAATAGCTAAATTGTGTCATTCAGACAACACGCAATATGAATTTGGAAAAAGATTCCAGGAAAAATTTGCTACATTATCTGTGAATGATCCTAACATGGACGTACCTATAGCTTTCTCCAGGGGTTCCTGTGGACAATATAACAGGACGCTTGTTATTGTAGTAAAGAACTGATAATCTCACTGGACAACGGTTTCTAGTGCGGTTGAGTGTTTTTCCGCCACTATTCGCTTGGAAATGTATTGGATTCAGTTTCTCTTAAAAATATTATAGAATTTTTTTCCGCCCTTTGCATTTAACCCTTTTTTTGTAAAGAATAATAAGTTTTATAACAAACATTGAATTATTGTCACAAGATTTCAGATCCCGGGATCAAGTCTACGAATCTAAAGCAGTCTAAGCTACTTCTGAATGGTGTTTATTTGTGCCTGTAAATGAGGTGTAGCTATTGCTTGCAGCTCTAGACAGACACGTTCACTCGGTTTCCTTTCTCTATCATCCAGCGTTACGATTCCACTTGTACAGGCGCCCATATCTTGCGGCCTCTATCTTAAAGTAGTATTACCTCTATTTAGGGTATAGAATCGAAGATATACTGGAGCAAGATCGGTACACTCTGGGATTGCTTGATAATAGTTTCAGACAAAAATGTTACGAACAGCGAAAATACACCAAAAACAAAACTAAACAGTACTAACTTCCTCTTCTTACTCCTTTTCTGTAACAGACAAGTATTTAAAACTTGTAATAGAGACAGACAAAGTTTAGTAGAGCAATTGCGAAAATTGTCCGAATAATTGTTTTAAAAGTCAGAAATCTCTTCCTATTAGTTATGCACCTACTATTACAATACAATTTTTGGCATATGCGGTAGCAAAAACCAAGACTACTGATAAAATAGCTATTATTAAGAATATGATATTTAAAATTTCAGCCCTCTACACCGGTTAGTTTCTAGACGTCGAAACCCCTAAACTTAAATTTCATTAAAATCACCAGCGCCATTTTCGAGAACAAGATTACATGCTATCATCTTTTAATAATATTAGATAACATTTATTTGATAATACATTTTTTGAAAATAAATTAGTGCATTAATATTTTTCTGGAAAGTAAACTCTCCTACATATTTTTGATGTAATGGATATCTATATTTACACAATGCCCTGTAAAAATGTACTGAAGTAGGAGAACATAAAAAATGTTAATATTATAAAATTATCTATAAAAAAGATAATTTAATACTTATCGACATAACAAACAATATAATCTTACAAGTATAGTAGTAGAAATCAGTTCATTATCTATTAAGTAATGAATTGAACACAACCATTATGAATTTTACACATTTTTTATATATTGTTGTTGGTGTTATTTTTATAACTCATGTGGATAGTTTTAAAATTCTACAAATAACTTCAGTGCCTTCAAAGAGTCACTATTTTTTGGCTAGTGCCTTGGCCAACGGTTTAGGTGAAGCCGGACACGATGTGACACTTGTAACCGCTTTTGAGGCCAAAGAATCGAAGGAGGATAAGTTTAAGTTGATTACATTGAATGGGCTGCTCAAAAGTCTACATTATGGTGAGTGGTGTGAGACTGATCATTTTTGCTGTGAGTGATAATTATCGGTAAATAATTTTGATGCGAGTTTATGTTTAATGCATTTTTAATGGGAGTTTGAGCAATTTGTTTCGTTCAAATAGACGGAAAGTACTTTAAATATGTGAAAATAACTTTTTTTACAGAACTTATCCAACCTGATGGTGCTCTACTTTAGCAGAATGTTTGAAATGATTATCATATCGAAAAGTAAAGTCTGCAAATTTAGCAGAACACTGATTTGCCGATTGAATAAACTTGTTTTAGATAAGCATTTTTACTAGCCCGTATCAATGTCGGCATCCCAAAGCAATTTTTATTACATAATCTAAAAACATTTTTAAATAACTTATTCGTAGCTGAATGCGAAACTACTACAAAATAGAATTAGGACTGTCAATAATCCAAAAATGTCCCTACCTGCGAAAAATGTTGCCAATAAGCAGATGTTTCTTGTACATATAAACTTCGTTAACTTGATTATTTCTACCATTCAAACGTTTATACAATATTCTCTAAATGAGGTGGTATGTTGGAAATTTTAAGGAAACTAAACATAGAGATTTGAAAATTTAGATTTGGGAGTCATCAAGAATATTAGTATTAACTAAAATATTTGCAACTGTCGGTCATTTACGGTATAGGATTAATTAATATAAAACTTAAATTGAATGTAAGATTCATAAATATTTTGTATATGTACAACTAGTAGTATCTGAGATAATTTAATTTATAATAAAAATTTTCAAGTCACAAAAATTATAAAATCTTAAAACAAAAAATAAATATAGACTCATTCATACTATACTAAAATTTAACTTTTTAATTTATACAGAAAGTTCCGGAAAAACATTCAAAGTTCAAAAACTTTTAACATGATTCTTGTTGTTTCTAATGGCACCTGCCATATTTTTTTACTATTAGAGTTCTCGTTTTATCCTCTTTCGATCAGTCTGAATCTTTTTTTTACTAAATAAGAAAAATGTAGCGTTATTTAGACTTATTAAATATGCCATGAATAATGAACAGCACCAGAAATTGGAAAAAATCAAAGAGCGATTAATTTAATTTTATTGAATTAATTTATTTGCTAATTTAGAGAATGCAACAGAGTTGTTTTATAGAACTTTCAGTAGGATTAATCAACTATCATAAATAAAATAACTATTACCTTGCAATAAACAAAAATATTGAATCTAAAACTCTTCTATATACCCACATTCCTTTAAAGCATGACGAATATCATTTACCAAACGTTGGGGGAAAATCCTATAGAAACAAATAACTAATGTCTATGGGAGCTTAATGTGTTTTTGGCGCTGTCAATCCACATATATATCCATTTTCAATATAGGCAGCTTTTACAAGTAGAACACATAAAACTTAGTGAATATGTGAAAAACATTAAAATGTTATTAGGAAATTTGCGTAAGCTCCATACTTCTAAACGGGCTTCAATAAAAATCAGTGGCGGATCCACAGACAAGCTTCGGGGGGGGGGGGATGAAATCCAATATATCAGCGGGCGATGTCGTACGAATTTTATCTAAGGGGTATGGCTTCAGATGCATTGTATTTCTCGGGCTACTGTATTCAGCGGCGGCCTTACCCATTGCGAGGCTCCGGGCGGCAGGTCTTTGCGAGGCCCTTTGTCTTACGGAAAAGTACCTATGTGATGCGAAAGTAGGTCTGGTTGTTTGGTAAGAATTCGTCATGTTTGACGATAAATGTTAAAGTTATACAAATAAATAAAATTTGAGTTTTAAAATATTTTACTTACATTGAAAGATTTACGAAATTAAGATAATAAATATTAAAATTGATGTTTGCGGCTTTTACTAAGACTAAAATCTTTAATTAAAGCTCAATAATCTAACGAATGAGCTACGTCATTTTCGATTGAAAGAATAGCAAGGGCTGAAAGACGATCCTGTGTCATCGAATTCCTTAATATGTTTTAATACTTTTAAGCCTCGAAAAACTCCTTTCAGCAGACACAACCGTAACAGGTGTGGTGGCAATATTATAATGATATTCACTGAATCGCCGGCCATTATGATTTACGGGAAATAACTCAACTTTAATCCGGATTGGACCTCTTAATACAATCTCAGTTCGGTCTACATCAGTAATTGTTCTGGGCCACAAACCGGGGTCATTTTGAGGATTCAGATTTTCCATTCCAGCACTCATGGATGTAGACGTGGACTCCGGCTCTGATTCGTGTTCTTGACAGGATATCGTTGACGGTGGCACTGGTGACTTAAGAGACAATGATGTAGTTAATTCATCATCAAGCTCGCTGTTTTTACTTCATGACGGCGGCGGCACCCATGATGATGTGGAAGGACTGTTTTGAGCTGAATCAGGATTAAAGTCACTTTTAGTCAATAAACGTTTCGTATAGGTTTCTTGATCATCACTATTTATATATTTATATAAAGATCTACGTAGATTTTCTTGTAACTGCTTTCTTTTGATAGCTCGTTTCCGTTTTGAACTACCTGACTCAAATTTTCTACCGGCATCACGATAACGCGAACTCATTTCGTAAATCTTGTTTTGTTTCGCACAAACAGACAGAAATAATTTTTAAGTAGGTGTCATAGAGTTTTTTTACACTTAGTCAGATTACTCAATACTTAAAATACTATAATTTACACTTTTCCAGCTCACTTAATACTTGAAACACTATAAGAACGTAATAATATTAAATATATTTCAAAGATATGTACGCTACAGCAACGATTTTGTAACTCATACTGCAAGCAAAATAATTCCAAGGAGACAAAAGTTGACGAACGGAATGAAACAAGGGAATTCCTCTAGCGACGGGGATTCCCCGAGCAATAGACGAGCAGAACATTATGTCCCGACTCCATAGTGTAAGATGAGAAGGTGGACCTTCTTCCTATTGCGACAATACCATAAACGCGTTCCCTTAAAGTAGATTTAAACCTTTAGTCATTCAAGGTTACCATTACCAGTCTGCTGGTACGTTTTTCATCATTAAACTACATTGTCAGACATAATTGTGGCAAATACTATATACAAAAAAATTCCTTATTTTGTTTTTCTCTATAGCAGTTTGAGTTTTTCGAAAACAAGAACAACATATATGGTCTGCCTTTGTGATTTTTCATTGTTGTGTTGAGGTCAAGTTACCTTTCTTGTTCTCTTTATCTTTTAACAACCGCTCCTCGCTAGATGGCGGGAGGTATTAGAGTTATATTTTAAAAATTGTGCAAATTTAAAGCACTATTTACCATTTTAGTAATATTTGTGTCTCTAAGAAACTAACCCAGATCATTAATTTCTCAGCTTTGGATGCGAGTCGGTCCGCCTTGCTATCTTAATCGAGTCACAGACTTTATAATACTAAACTAGTCCCGAGTGCTATGCGTTTAAAATACCGATCTTCAAGTGTTTCGAGGCGCGATATTCAAATAATGCAAAATGAATTTATCAATTATGATTTGAATGAATGAATTAGTTAACTAACTTTATTTTAATTTACCGTTATGTTATAAGCTGAGGAAATAATTAAGAATCAAAATCAAAAGTTTTAAATAAAAAAATATATAGTTAAAAAAATCTGTATTTTGTTTTAATTTGCTTGACGCGAGGCCCCTGCAAGAGCCAGGCCCCGGGCGATTGCCCTGTTCGCCACCCCCTAAGGCCGCCGCTGACTGTATTTAAAAATATTGAATTTCGGTTTAATCCAATAGAATTTATTTTATTTTAAGCTCTGGATCCGTCCCTCATAGAAACAGATACAATCACACAGGTTAGGTTTAATTCCACTAGAGAAAACTCGCTTTATTGTACTAGCAGATCGATTCCAATAGGTTCAACAATGGTTGTTATCTGGCAAATTTTCTTTGTAGATAGACCCATACAAACTAATACAGTTTGTGTAGTTCTGTACGCGATGTAACTTATGTATATATTTATATTTTGATTTGTCGAACGTCTGTTGAATTACGAAAATAAATTCTACAAGTTACAAAACTACAAGTTAGAAGTTGATTAAGAAACAGGCACAAGCCGACTTGGATATACGTATACGGGGTGTAAATATACACGATAAATCATTTATAACACTACATATTCGAAAGTATACAAAGTATTAGTATACAAGGTGTACAGTAATTGCACTCCCTTAACCAAGTGTACCTATCCAATATAAACGATTGATGAAACTAATCTTAAATTTGTGACTATTATACGAATTCAACATATTATTCCGTTTCAAATAACAAAGCTAGAGTTAACTTCCCTTAAAATTAGAGAAGACAATTGTTCAAATTCTTTTAGTCAAAAAGATTATTTTTGACAACTTCCATATCGAAATTATTAAATCTTGCATTTTTTTATTCGTTACGAAGTTTTATATAAATATTTAAAAATCTCTACGGAGCCAATCTCCCCTACAGACGGCCAAAATAGTTTCCAAAGGAAAATATGTATAGACTTTTTTAAGCCATCTTGCCGAATATGAAGCTCATATGTATTTAATCCCATCATGGTCTTGTTATTTTTTTTTTTTCAGAACTTCCTGGTTCAATCATCAGCCTTGGAAACAAGAATGCTTTCTGGAAACTTTGGTTTACCTGTTTTCTAGGAAACCTAGTAACTAGAAAAGTGTTGGAACATCCCAAATGTCAGGAAATTCTGCAATCAAACGAGACATACGACGCCATTATTTTGGAACAATTCTCAAATGATGCTTTGAAAATTGTTGGACATAAACTCAACGCTCCCTTGATAATGTTCCACAGCGTTGGAGCCACGAGCGCCGTCAACCCTCTCGTTGGAAACCCATCACCAAGTTCCTACGTTTCAGATATTCTGTTGAGCTATCCAAGTAGAATGACTTTCTGGCAGCGACTGGAGAATTTCGTCGTAAAAATGTTTGCACACGCTTATAGACATTTCTATTTTTTCTGTAAGCAAAATGAATTGTTAAAGGAATTTTATCCTGATGCACCGGACTTAAGCCTATTGTATCATAACGTCTCATTAGTTTTTCTCATGTCTCACGAATCAACGCATCAAGCTGTTCCTCTTGTGCCCAACATGATTAATATTGGAGGGTTTCACTTGAAACCCGCTGAGGAATTACGTGAACATTTAAAGAAGTTCCTCGATACTGCCACTGAGGGTGTGGTGTACTTCGGTATGGGTACTAACGTCAAACTGTCTACGGTGAAGAATAATACAAAATCGGTTCTTTTAAAATGTTTGGGAAAATTGAAACAAAAAGTTTTGATGCAGTGGGACGAGGAGATACCCAAAAATCTTCCAAGCAACATCAGGATGTCGAAATGGTTCCCACAACAAGCGATATTAGGTATGTATTTTATAATAATAGTTTAAGTATTTTGTGGTATATTCTTGATTACTTTTATGTTTTTTTGGGCAATAACACCACAATAGAAATAAAACGACGTATATTGTAGGAATACCAAACGTTTCAAAGTCTATTCTGACTTCGTTGAATAGACTTTGAAACGTTTGGTATTCCTACAATATACGTCGTTTTAGTTCTATTGTGGTGTTATTGCCCAAAAAAACATAAAAGTAATAGTTTAAGTAATTTCGAAATGATTGTTGAAGAGGTACTTGGTTATTCTGCCCATTCTTTGGGATTTAAAATTTGGAATACAAAGTGTAGTAGGACAATCTATCTCTACAATACGATCAATCAGCCTTTCTGTGTACAAAAGTCTACAGTTGTCACAGTCACTATTCGTATTATTTCTTTTTAAATTTTTTGAATTTTCTACATGTTTTGGACGTTATTTTATTGTTTTTCCTGCTACAGTTCTCGAACTCTCACTTGAATATGACCTCAAACACAAGATTCCTTGTAAATACATTTTTTTCGAACTTTGGGCTATGTTAAACCATTATATATGGGTGATAATGGATTATAACTTATTATTTGTTTTAAAAAACATTTTTTCTCCTATTTATTTCCTAGCTATCGACTCTGGTTTAAAAATAAGCATTTATTTAATTAAAAAGAATGAATAAAAAGTAAAAAAATAGAACAACATAGAAGGAAAAAATTAACAGTAATTCGCTTATACTACCACGTCAGTAACAGTGTATGGGAAATAATTGAGAAGATTTTAGCGTTAAATGGGCGTAAATTATTTAAATAAAAAACCCTTATGTTATGAAAAGTGATGTAAGAGTTGTAATGTCGTCAATTGAAAACTTGTAAAGAATCATAAATCATTCTTAATGAGCGCCTAAAGTTCTGATTGAAGCTTTTTCTACCGAGAAGAGTCGGAAAAACTGGTGAAAATGATTTTTTTTTCAAAAACTTATAACTAAAACTGGAACATTAATCTTCGTCAAAGCTAGAGTTTATATGGGCTGAAGATGAATACTCTCAGTCAAGTAGTTTTTAAATGTTTTGTAATTTAAATAATATAGAGAGATATTTTGCAAAGCGCACCGGATTGACGAGGGTAGTTCAAACGAGATATTTTCAAAATTCTTATAATGCTTTACAATCGATTTAAAGTACTAGTAAATAATGCTTTGTAACGGCAAATATGTGACAGGCAGTCAGCGGAGCAGAGCCAGTAGGTCATGCCACAGGAGCGGAATTTCTTGATGTTTTTTTTTCACAGTTCATTAGGATTTTTAATCTATCTATGATCTGTGCATATTGGTGTATTTTTTCATTGGTTTGTTTGATTAATGATTACCTATCTACTGCTTACCGTTATTAATAAATTTTCCATTGACTGGATCCGCCATTCTCATAAGACATCTGAGGTAAAGTAAGGATCCATCATTGAGCCAATATTCACAAGCATTATTAATGCATTTCACGGCACTGTAAAGAAAACACAAGATAAACAAAGTGAAGTACATTTTATGTACTATATAATCATTTGAACATTAACAACCCCAAAAAACATGGATTTTTACTTCTACAGGTTTGCTGTTATAATTATTTCAGTTACGGCTTATAAACTATTATCTACTCAAGTAATGATATAAACGGTTTGATGTTGAATTTTGTGTCTCTTAAATATCTCTATTGATAAACTAGCTATTTATTGTATTTTATCTTAACTTGGTTGACTTCAGAAATAAAACCGTATGGCGGAAATTATATAGTTGATTCTATTAATTTTTGACTTTGAAGCTTAATTGATTTTTTTTTTCGTTTTCTAGCTCATCCAAACACAAAGCTCTTCGTTTCTCATGCTGGTCTTCTCAGTTACACTGAAACCGTACAATATGGTGTTCCTATATTAGCAATGCCTGTGTTTGCAGATCAAAAACTTAATGGCAACTTTGCAGAAGAAGAAGGTTTTGGAATTCAACTATCGCTACTTAGTTTAACAGAAGAAAATTTCGGTCATGCTTTGAATGAACTTCTTAATAATCCCAAGTAGGTATTTGTTCAGACTGCTTTTGAGGACATTCTGTATTTAAATACCTAAATCACTTAATTTTCAAAATTCTTTCGCATTTCAGGTACAGGCAGAATGCTAAAAAACAATCAGCTTTAACACTAGACAGACCCATGACACCATTACAGACTGCAGTATACTGGGTGGAATTCGTCTGTAAACATAAGGGAGCCCCACATTTACGAGTTGCCGGGGTGGATTTGCCGTTTTACCGATATTACATGATAGATGTAATTTTAGTATTGTCAGCTGGTTTAAGCTCAGTTTTGTTAGTACTACTTGCAATATTTTGTGGAGTTCGCAAATTGATATGTCCTGCAAAGAAACAATCAAAGAAAGAGAAAAAACAGAAAACAAATTAGATTAAATTAAATGTATTGTTAGTTTAATTTTATTAATTGTATATTTTTTAATGAAACACCAATAAACAAGTTGATAGTTAACAATTTTTTTTTACTTGAAGTAAATCCCCAGTGAAGTCGACAATAAAAGAACGGGAACACTGAAAATTTTTAACACAGTTTCTGAGGAATTTTATAGGCAAATATTGCCCCAATAGGTAGAGTTCTTTCTTCAAATTCAAACGAGACTTGCCTGGAAATATTGCGTATTAAAAAAAAAGAATATTTAAAATCGGTTTACAATCAAGGAAGATATCTCACATAGACAAAAAGTCAGTTACATTGAAAACCTCCTTCTTTACAGAAGTTAATAAATCCACTGTCTCCAAATGTTATATTTGCTTCTATGCTGGGTGTTCTAAAAATATCTAACCTCACTGTCTCAGAAAATAGTCATCGGAGAAAACAGTGATAAGGAGAAAATTTCTAGGATTTCGCGCGCCCAATCCCTTGTAGACCTAAGATTTGACTTTGAACTTGGAAGGTCAAGAAATACGACTTTGTTCATGACCGCAAGCCCTCTACAAGCAAAGCACCGAGCTTTGAAGGAAGAAAATTTTGTCGGAAGAAGTTTAGAAAATTTCGTGGGCTATCAGAAGGTGGCTTTGGGTCAGAACTTGAATTTTTTAGTTTGAAATCTATTTATACTGAATTGATTCGGTCGATACTTGGTGGAAATTCATTAAAATATTATAACTGATAACACTATAATCGCAATTTCCACAATTTACGTTTTTTAAAAAAAAACTGTCCGACGCGTTTCGTTTAATGTCTTTTTCAAGGAACTATACTAACTGGGTATTTCTTGAAGATGTTGTATTTATATTCGACGAGTGGTATAATTACCAAGTACTTACTTGATTTTTAAAATAATTTAAATTGAATTTTGAAAGGGTCTATGTAAATGAGAGTTTATTATAGGTGAAAGGATACCTCTTTAGATTAACTAAATAGGTTTATTAAAAATGTAAAAACACAGTTTTGCACCCTAACACCAAATCTTTATTTTAAACACTCAACGCCGTTTCAACAACTCTAAGTTGTCATCTTCAAGGAGTAAACCTAGACTAAATCGAAATTACAATTTTCTCTAATTTATACCTACCACTAAATTATTACTTAAGTAATTAGTACAATAAATAAATCTTAAGTACCTGAATTCTAAATAACAGATTTCAAAGATAGGGCAGATTTTATATAATGCAAATATGTAAATTAGAATAATCCTTAATTACCTACCTACTTTTACACTACATTATTATGACATTTTTAATACTTATTTTATGGATTCTTAGAAAGTAAACTATACAATGGACTGTATGGAATAGGGCCCTTATCTGAATTCATTAGTTTACTATTTTTATAAATCATTATGCTTTCGTAAGAGTCCAATTCCCTATAATTATTTACTTGTTTAATTAATTTTAAAGAAGATAAATCTACAGAGTGGTTGTGTTCTAAAACATGATGTGCAACACTAGATTTATCCGCTCTTCCGTATTTCAAATGGGCAATGTGCTCTTTGAAACGGGTACCGATAGATCTGCGTGTCTGTCCATAATACTTTAAATCAGAATCATTACATTTGATTTCATAAATACCGGACTTCTCGAAATCAGTAAGTTTATCTTTAGGATTGCATAACAATTTCTGTAGTGTTGTAGTTGTTCTATACACCGCCTTCATACCAAGCTCTTTAAAAACTTTCTTAAAGGCCCTAGTATAACGAGTGTACGGAACCGCGACAAACTTTTGTTCTTGTGACTCATTTCGAAAAGTTGACACTTCTTTCATTCGTAACCGAAGCCATTTCTTCCTAATTAATTTATCTATAATATCTGTGGGATAACCATTACATGGAGCTATTTCTCTAATAGTTTTCTTTTCATTTTCAAACCTCTCTTTATTGAGAGGGAATGTCAACAAGCGATGTACAAGGAAATTAATCCCCGCCATTTTATGTTGTTGACAGTGAAAAGACGTATTAGGTAAATATCTATATGTGCTAGTATCCTTCCTATATACATCAAATTCTAACTTATCACTATCATTTCTTAAAACTAATACATCTAAAAATTGTACCCTTTTGTTCCTGTTCATATGTAAATTTAATAGAAGCAAACCTATTGTTAAGATACATAACAAAATCATTAACATTGAGCTCATTAGTATTAAATATAGCAAATATGTCATCCACGTACCGTATCCATACCCTAGGAAAATACTGGGAGTCATTTTTTGCTTCAACTTTGAACCTGCCCATGAACAAGTTTGCAAGGAACAGCGACAAGGGGTTTCCCATTGCAGTTCCTTCCTTCTGCTCATAAAAGCAACCTCCAAACTGAAAACAATTTTGGCTCATACATAATTTTGTGAGGGAAATTAATTCATTAATTTCTGCCTCACAAAAAGTGTTTTCACGCAGTAAGTCCTCCAGTACTTCAGAGTTTGTGGAATGGGTACACTTGGAAATAAAGAACTAACATCAAACGATACCAAAATTTCTCCAGGTTGCAGCGAAACGTTTTGTATAGATTGAATAAACTCTAAGGAATTCTTTACGCTAAAGTGTTGCTGCGGACAAGGTAAATTTTCGAATCGTTTTGTTAACCACTTTGCTAACTTATAAGATGGGGCGTCAATCGCTGAAACAATTGAACGTACTGTTTTTCCCGGTGTGTGAAAAATAAAGGTTTGGTGTTAGGGTGCAAAACTGTGTTTTTACATTTGTGACACACCAAAGGTTCCACAGCTTTTCCATTAGGTTTATTAAAGAAGAATTATTTATTTCTGTCTGGTCATTTAACAAATTACCGGTATTTTTAAGTTTATTAATCTCCAATTATTCTAAAAGGTTAATTTATTGCCTTTATTTTCTGAATGTAATAACTTTTCGTGGAAAAGATGATTTTCTGTTACTAAATGTTCGGCATATTTGGAATCTGTTTTTTGATTAATGAAAGAATTATGGTGCTCATAGATACGTTTTTTACACGTTCTGCCGCTTTGAATGGTTACAAAATATCTGAAAAATGGTTATTAAGCATAGTTACACGGGATGGTTAAAAAACTGACCAGTAAGTTTTAATGGGTGACTAATTGGAAGCAATATATACAAGATAGTTATAGCTACAGAAGGCAGTTCTTAAAAATAATGAATAAAATTGTTATGTAGGTTGGCCATCCATAGTTGCGGTTTGAGTAAAGGCAATATCGAAAAAGTTAATTAGATTTGAAACCTGGATCCAATTAAGCCATTGCATCACTAAAAATTGTTAAATAAATAAATTTAAAAAAAACAAAAACCGACTTCAAAAGAAAATTATCTAAAAAGCATGAAACAATTTATGCTACAACGATTAAATACTTTTTATGAAGTCGGTGCCAATTTGAACAGCGAAGTTGCGAAGTACAACTCATCGATGTACTTACCAAAATATTTGCACTTTTGATTGGCACCGACTTCATAAAAAGTATTTAATTGTTGTAGCATAAATTATTTCATGGTTTTTAGTTAATTTTCTTTTGAAGTCGGTTTTCGTTTTCTTCAAAAAATTATTTATCTTAAAAAGGATGCTATTTTTAAAGTTGGTTTGCCAAAATAGGTTATATTATTATATTGGAGATTAATAAACTTAAAAATACAGGTTATTTCTTAAACGACCAGACAGAAATAAATAATTCTCCTTTAATAAACGTATTTAGTAAATCTAAAGAGGTATTCTTTCACCTATAATTAACTCTCATTAACATAGACCCTTTCAAAATTTAAATAATCCTTTTAAAAATTAAGTACTTGGTAATTATACCACTCTTCAAATATAAATGCAACTTCTTTAAGAAATACCCAGTTAGTATAGTTCCTTGACAAAAACATTAGTCGAAATGCGTTTGACAGTTTTTTTAAAAATATAAATTGTGGAAATTGCGATTATAGTGTTATCAGTTAATTATTAAATCTATTTATGACCACGGAAATCGAATGACTGAAACCGTTTAAGTTAAAATATGAGCATGAACCAAAAGTCGTCGCCTCGAGGTCTCTCGTGTGTACCCCTAGAATATAACTGATAAACACTGTGAATGTGACTAGTCCAAGGTCACTATTGAATGGCTGGGCAAATTTCCTAAATTTCTTTTGCCAAAGTTTTTCTTTATCGCTTAAAGTTTTGCTTTAATTCAATCTTCCGGCGTCTTTGAGGCCATACTCAATGTCGTGGTAAAGTCATATTGTGACTTTCAAGATCAACGTCCAAGCTAAATACAATACAATACAGATTGGATGCGCAAAATCGTACAATTTTTGTTCTTGTGATGAGCACTTTCTAAAATAGAGAAGGGGTCGGATATTTTCTGAACACTCTGAATATCAGCCCGTCATCTTTATAGAAAATTATAAGGACATGCCATATTCCTAGAAAACTGAACTTACTGGATTGTTAGTTCGTATACATTCGATTAGGTAAAGAGCGATATCTAATCCTGGAGCTTTTAACGGGAATTTCCTTCGCTATTTGCCGTAGCAATAATATCTTAAGTACTATAGTTAATGGTACAATAGCATAGTTTGTCGTTTTGGATGATACCATGCTTCCGTTTTGAAGCCGTTTAAATTTAAAAAAAATGTTTATGCCATTTTAGAGGCACACAAATTGTTTTATATTAGCTACTATTTATTCTATAATAAACTCATTTAAACTTAATTATCTATAATATTATCTTTTATAACAAACGGTTTAAGATTATTATAGAAAAACGAGTTTTATTTTGACCCGGTTCGGTATTTTACAAATGCGCATTCGTATTTCCATCGATTTTCGCAGTCGTTTCCAGCTGATTCATGTCTAATGTTGTTCTACTCAAAATGCTCGGTTCCTTGAAAATCTATCAACTTCACATTTTAGTTTTATTCTACATCATTAAAGAAAAGTCTTTACACGTGTTTGCTCATCAAAAACGTTCTGATATCGATTTACAAGTTTGCCTGGAAAATTTTAACATAAAACTCGACGAAATAATTAGGACACAAGACTCTCAACAACTGGGGGCGAAATATCTAAACGAGGTGGATTTAGGGTCCAGAGAGGAGTGTTTACGGTTGTGTTGTGAAACAGAAGAGTGTGATGTATTCGTTTTTGAGGAAAAAGTAAGCACGCATTGGTTAATTTGAATGTTTATGTTTATCTTAATATGTCACTTCCAATTTAAATCGATTGTAGTTTTCTATTTATCTATAAGTAAATCTAAATAAGAAACGACGTACTTACAATTTATCAAGTTTCTGGAAATAATCAGAACCACTTTCAGAGAAACCGACCTATTTGTAGAAACAAACAAATTTCGGTCCCCTTTTGAATGTTCATGAACTTTTAAATTATATATATATATATATATATATATATATATATATATATATATGGTTGATGATTTATTCAGGTGTACATCCGTTCGTCTGTTGTATTCGGTTGGGAAATTACTTGACGTTTCACCAAAATCATATTTGGGTTTCTCAAAAAATACTAAGTAACTGAAGAATTTCTTATTCTTGATCGCAATTTATACCTGCCCTGAGAGCCCTCATTAGTATTTAATCTCTCTCTGAGAGAGATTAAATTAGTAAATTAAATTTTTGAGAAAGCTAAATATGATTTTGGCGAAGTGATTTTTCAACCGAATACAACAGACGAACGAATCTACTTTGGGATTGTCGGTGGGGGCGATCTGATGATTTTCAGCTTTAAAAATGCCAAATGACATTTTGGCGAACGTCAGGTAAAATGTTCTTTTCAGAGCACAAACCAAGAAATGGATGTACACAGTATACAACAAAGAAAATCACATTGTCCCAACCGTGAAGGTGTATCGCGTCTGAATTTTTTATATACTCGACGTTTCGACCCCTGCTTTGGAGCCATTATCAAGAGACAAAAGTGAAGAAAAAGAGTTTCAGAGTCTAGATCGAACTCGGGGCCTCAATCTGCCTACTCTCCAAGAATCACTAGGTAACTGAACTGAATTCGTGTCTGCTCTGCTTCTTTTATTTATAGTCAGCGGTGGGTTAGAAGGGGATGTCACGTGATGAAGGGGCGGTGTTGTGATTGGTTGGGTGTTAGTGGGCGTGTCTGCTTTGACATTTCGCCAAAATCATATTTGGTTTTCTTAAAAGATACTAAATAACTGAAGAATTTCTTATTCTTGATCTCAATTTATACCTGCCCTGAGAGCCCTCATTAGTATTTAATCTCTCTCTGAGAGAGATTAAAGTAGTAAATTAAATTTTTAAGAAAGCTAAATATGATGACCGAATACAACAGACGAACGAATGTACACCGGAATAAATCATCAACCAGACATTTCTATCCGTGAAACAATATAAACAAACATTTATATATATGTATTAGATGGGTTCCGGGAATTCATCCGCGTAGTTGATAACTGATCCCTGCCGGGATCGATGGTAAAATGACGACGTTTCGGCAGAGTCACATCTGCCCTCTTCAGGTCGGTTCGCATAATTCTCGCAGCCTTCTGCTTTCGCTTCTAGTTACTCGAATACTAATATTTTCAGAAATTCTCGCGCTGTTATATAGTCGCGGCTCGGCGCCTATTGGTTGGCACCGTGAACGGCTGCGTGTGATTGGCCCTGGGCGCTCAGTGGGAGCGCCTCCCGCCTGCTGATTTGTTATTGGACGGGTCCGGGCCGGTACGGTGTTTAATAGAATTTTCCAACAATTCGATAAGTTCTGGATTTCATTGCGTACGTTTAGGTGTTTAGGGTGTTCTATATTTGCCAGTACTCTGGTGTTCTCAAAGTCTATTCGGTGTGACGTCGTAGTGGCGTGTTCAGCAATGGATGTTGTTTTTTCCTGCTTTCTTATAGCATTCTGGTGTTCATCACGTCTAGCTTGAATTCTTTTGTTAGTTTGCCCCACATAGGTTTTATGACAGTCTGCACATGGAATCTGGTACACTCCCTGTTGTTCTAAAGGGATCCTCGTCTTCGTACTCCTCAACACCGTGCTTATTTTTCTGTCTGTATTGAAAATAGTATCGATATTGTGTCTCCTTAGAATTCTTGCAATACTGTCCGTGGTATCCTTGACATAAGGTAAATAAGCCTTGGTTATTGGTGTCTCATGCTCCTCGTCTGTTCATCTCGGTTTTGACTTTAGGGCTCTTTGAATGTTTCGGTCTGTAAATCCATTTTGTCTCAGAGCTGTTTTTAAACTGTCCATTTCCTGTTTGATGTTGTCCTGGTCAGCTAGTCTTTGTGATCTGGTTACTAAAGTTTTGACGACGGCTTGTAGTTGGGCTGGGTGGTGATGAGAATTAGCATGAAGGTATCTGTTGGTGTGAGTTGCTTTCCTATATACTCTATGGTCAAGGGTTCCATCTTCCTTCCTATTAATGAGAACATCAAGGAATGGCAGTTGATAATTGGCTTCAATCTCCATGGTGAATTTTATTTTGTGATGGATGCCATTAAGGTGGTCTAAAAATGTGTTGAGGTGTTCCCTCCCATGAAGCCAAATCATAAAAGTATCATCCACATATCGCAACCATAAACTGGGTTTAAGAGTTGCTGTTCTTAGTGCCAGCTCCTCAAAGTTCTCCATAAAAAGGTTCGCTATAACTGGTTGGTTCTCGCAAACAAAATAGGTGTTCATCAGGCAGTGCCTTGTTAGGTCTACAAGGTGTTGAGGTGGTTTGTATTTTTCTATTATGATATCCAAGGCTTCGTCGATAGGGATGTTGGTGAAAAGGGACACTACGTCAAAACTGACCAGAAGACACTCAGGTTGTAAAACCGGAGTTATTCCGAAAAACATGACGATAAAGTTCTGGAAGAACAACAGAAAAACACAGAATATCTTATGGAAAGCTAGTTGTGCCCTACTTAGGGAAGCCATACGTGATGTCAGAAGAGATTTGGATGTTCTTAATACTAAACTCTTAGATATCCACCTACAGGTAAGCAATACACCCATTCGATAATATGGGATAAATTCGATGAAATTAGAGAATTTAGGGCCGAAACTAATGCAGAGTTGACAACATTGCAACAACAGACAAAATTTAACAAATTGAAGCTCCAACAGAAGCCCAAAAACGAATTTTTCTCGGAAAATAACAGTCACAGTCTAACCTCAAGGCAATTGGAAACGAATAGAACCGTTTATAACTTATCTTCGGTCCAATTGAACTCTACCTCGATTGGCGTGTTGGCTAAGGGATTCAATTACGCTATTGCTCCCTCTCACATACCAACAGAGAGCATAATATGTGGTGTGGAAACAGCAGTTTCAAAATTAGATGCGAACACCGCTGAAATAATTAGACAAGATGTGTCACATGTTCTAAGAAAGTCTAAACCACCCAAAAAGAACCTATCTATAGAAGAAAATGAGGCCTTGAAACAACTTCGCCTCAACAAGGACATTGTCATTCTACCTGCGGATAAAGGAAATGCGACTGTAATTTTAGATACAGTGGATTATTCAAACAAAATTCAAACATTGCTACAAGATCCAGTATATAAACAAATTACTACCGACCCAACAACTTATCTGGAGAAAACAACTAAGGCAAAAATGCAAGCAAGTAGGATCGACAAAAATCTTCAACTGCAACTCATTCCGCGTGAAAACTCATCGAGATGTCCGAAATTCTATGGGTTGCCAAAAGTACATAAAGAAGGTGCACCTTTGAGGCCAATAGTAAGTTCAATTGGATCCCCAACACAACAGCTAGCCAAATACCTAGCCCAACAACTTCAACCGTTTGCAGAGAGGGCAGACTCCATATGTCAAAAATTCGACACATTTCATCGAAATACTTAGAAAAACGGTTTTACAACCTGAGTGTCTTCTGGTCAGTTTTGATGTAGTGTCCCTTTTCACCAACATCCCTATCGACGAAGCCTTGGATATCATAATAGAAAAATACAAACCATCTCAACACCTTGTAGACCTAACAAGGCATTGCCTGATGAACACCTATTTTGTTTACGAGAACCAACGATACAAACAAGTGGAAGGAGCTCCAATGGGATCGCCACTCTCACCAGTTATAGCGAACCTTTTAATGGAGAACTTTGAAAAGAACAGCATCTCTTAAACCCAGTTTATGGTTGTGATATGTGGATGATACTTTTGTGATTTGGCCTCATGGGAGGGAACACCTCGACACATTTTTAGACCACCTTAATGGCATCCATCACAAAATAAAATTCACCATGGAGATTGAAGCCAATAATCAACTGCCATTCCTTGATGTTCTCATAAATAGGAAGGAAGATGGAACCCTTGGCCATACAGTATATAGGAAAGCAACTCACACCAACAGATACCTTCATGCTAATTCTCATCACCACCCAGCCCAACTACAAGCCGTCGTCAAAACTTTAGTAACCAGATCACAAAGACTAGCTGACCAGGACAACATCAAACAGGAAATGGACAGTTTAAAAACAGCTCTGAGACAAAACAGATTTACAGACCGAAATATTCAAAGAGCCCTAAAGTCAAAACCGAGACGAACAGACGAGGAGCATGAGACACCAATAACCAAGGCTTATTTATCGTATGTCAAGGGTACCACGGACAGTATTGCAAGAATTCTAAGGAGACACAATATCGATACTATTTTCAATACAGACAGAAAAATAAGCACGGTGTTGAGGAGTCCGAAGACGAGGATCCCTTTAGAACAACAGGGAGTGTACGAGATTCCATGTGCAGACTGTCATAAAACCTATGTGGGGCAAACTAACAAAAGAATTCAAGCTAGACGTGATGAACACCAGAATGCTATAAGAAAGCAGGAAAAAACAACATCCATTGCTGAACACGCCACCACGACGTCACACCGAATAGACTTTGAGAACACCAGAGTACTGGTAAATATAGAACACCCGAAATCAAGACTCGTAAGAGAGGCAATTGAAATAGCGAAGAGGCCTCACAGTCTAAACGCACGCAATGAAATCCAGAACTTATTGAATTGTTGGAAAATTCTATTAAACACCGTACCAGCCCGGACCCGTCCAATAACAAATCAGCAGGCGGGAGGCGCTCCCACTGAGCGCCCAGAGCCAATCACACGCAGCCGTTCACGGTGCCAACCAATAGGCGCCGAGCCGCGACTATATAACACCGTGCGCCAGTGTTGCCAGACGTACGATAATTATCGTATTTGTACGATATTTTTAGATTTTGTACGATGTACGATAGTACATGTACGATAATGCGATAATTTCGTCAGGTGAAAGGTAATACAGTTATAGGTCCAATTTTTCAACTCTATAACATATTTTGGGAAAATAATAACACAAGAAAACCCCAATAAATTTCCATTGTAAGATTTGTTACCTATTTAATATGATAAATCCTTAGGGCTTGGTCAAAATTGAAAACACCTGCAAGTATGCAACCATTATAACGTTAGTTCAGTAAAATACCTCTAGATTACATATTAATTTCGGGATTCACATGAAAATTGTTTTCGTGTCGGTAATTTACATACATTTCACATAATTTTATGTTTGTTCTGCGGTAACTATCTCTTGCTCTCTGCAGAGCTGGTTTTTTTTATATTATATTTATATTATTGTTAACATTGGTTAGTTTTATATCCGTTATAAACATTAAAAAGACAATGTCCAGTTCAGGAAGTGAAAGTGAAGGACAGCGGTGCTCTACATCTAAAATAAAAAAAAAAGGAAGAGAGGTGAAAGTACCAAAGTTTTAAAACATCGTTCACAAAAATATAGACAAGAATGGGAGTCTGATGTCCAATTTAATCAATGGTTAAAAAGAGCTAAAGGTAACAATAAATGTTTATAATACTTATTTATGATAAAAGAGTGTGAAATAGTGCGTTTACACACAAGTCGTAATTTAAGGTACGAGCCACAGGAGACAGTGTCTCAAAATACGCCACGTTAATGTTTTCGCATGTATGTATGTATGTATATATATATGATATGATTTTAAAAATAATCGTATAGATAAATGTCTTTTTTTTGTTCATGGCTTGTATTTATTTTCAGATAACCATAAAGCTCGTTGTAGGGTCTGTGAAATGGAGTTTAAAGCTGAATTAACAGTTATTAAAAATCATGCCAAATCGGGCAAACATATTTTAAAAATGAAAAACGTTCCGAATCCAAAAGCAGTGATAACAAGTTTCTTTAAAACACTTGAAACTTCTTTAGAAACTCAGAGGAAATCAGCTGAAATTAAGCTAGTTGGATTTTTAGCAGAGCACAACATATCGTTTAAATCTGCGGATCATCTGACAAAACTTATTAAAGACATCTTTCCTGATTCAAAAATTGCCAAAGAATTATCTCTTGGTCGAACAAAAGCAACTAAAATTATCGAAAATGTTATTGGTACCGCTTCAGAGAGTAAAATAACTCACTACTAAGAACTCAGAAATTTAGTATGATCATTGATGAGTGTACTGATATTGCATCAGTTAAAACTTTATGTATTTGTGTTCGATTTTTCCATCCAGATGTTGGAAATATAATAACTTTATTTTGGAAACTGTTGCAAATTTTACAGGTGATGATCCCAAACAAGCCAATGAGGGAGCAACAGCTAACAGATTATACCTTGAAATAAAAAACGCTTTAATTTCTAATGTCATTCCTTCAGAAAATTTAATTGGATTTGCCTCTGATGGATGCAATACAATGTTTGGGGGAAATAATTAAGTCGTTAGCAGGCTTAAAAACGAATTTCCGGATATTATGGTACAAAAGTGCATATGTCATTCCCTTCATTTATGCGCAAGCCAAGCTTGCAAGCATTTACCGCGGAGGTGCGAAGATTTGGCACGTAATATTTATAATTTTTTTAAACAGAGCTCAAAAAGACAAGCCATGTTTAGGGAGTTCCAAGTGTTTTGTAATACTGAACCTCACAATATTTTTCGGCCTTCACAAACCAGATGGTTATCACTACTTTCAGTAGTACAACGAATTTTAGAACAATGGGAAGCCCTTACATTGTTCTTCACTTCAAATTATATGGAACATCGATTGCTGTCAAGTGAAGAAATTTATAATGCACTGAATGATCCGGCAAGCAAACTATTTTACATTTTTTTGGAGTGGGTATTGCCCAAATTCGTACTTTTAAATAAGTACTTCCAAAGTGAAGAAGTAATTATCATTGAATTGGACGACAAAATGAAGGAAATGTATAAAGATTTATTACTGTCTTACATGGAACATTGAGGAAATAAATCCAGCTGAAACAACAAAATTCCTGAATATTGAAAGTATGTACCTGGGGATAGGTGTAATGCAAAACATAACTTCTTTAACCGATGCAAGCATTAGAAACGATTTTTATGAAAGATGCAGACGGTTTTTGATTACATCGTGTCAGGAGATTAAGAAAAGGTATAATTTTACGGATCCTATATTAATTAATCTAAATATTCTAAGTAAACAAAATATTCAAAAATCTGAAACATTATTACCATTAATGAAAAACGTCCCTCGAATCAGCAAATTAGAAGACGTACATATACTACAAAAAATAGATGATCAATGGAGGGCTTTAAGATTGTGCCAGAATTTACCGACTACAGATAAAATTGACAAATTCTACTGTGAACTGGGTAAAATTTCGGCAGATAATGGGGAGTTCTTATTTCCAGATTTAAGCACATTTGCTTTATCTGTGCTATCACTACCCCATTCAAGCGCCTCCTGTGAACGAGTTTTTTCCAAAGTAAACCTTATAAAAACTAAATCTCGCAACAGGTTGCATACAAGTGTTTTAAATGCCCTCTTGTTATCATCACAGCACATAAATATGGAAAATGGTTGCGTTAATTTTGCACCAACCAAAAAAATGCTAGACCGTATGTCGTCATCAAATTTATACAACCCCAGAAAAACGGAGACATCTACATTTACTCTAACTGCCGACGCCACTGATGAAGATGAACCTGATTTTATTTTTGAACAAATTGTAGAAGAAATATTATAGGTTTTTCCACTTTATGTATTCCGCAATAAAAACTTATATACTTCATTTTTTACTTATTATATGTACGATAAAAAATATTTTTGTACGATCAGGTGTACGATAATGTACGATAAATTTCATATCATTGTACGATATTTCACATCTTCCCGTCTGGCAACGCTGCCGTGCGCGCTCCTGAAAATATCAGTATTCGAGTAACTAGAAGCGAAAGCAGAAGGCTACGAGAAATATGCGAACCGACCTGAAGAGGGCAGATGTGACTCTGCCGAAACGTCGTCATTTTACCATCGATCCCGGCAGGGATCAGTTATCAACTACGCGGATGAATTCCCGGAAACCATCCAATACATTTAGTGCCCGCGAAAACTTAAAAACAAATATATATATATATATATATCATCATCATCATCATCATATGCAGCTAATTTCGACCATTATTTTATGGTGTAGCCTCTCTTACATATTCGTTTCGCAAATCTCTCCATGTTGTTCTGTTGTACGCTTTTTGGGACCAGGTTATGCCTGCTATTTTCTTGATGTCATAGTCCCATCTTACATTGGGGCGTTTCCTTGGTCTTTTAACACCCCTAGGATACCATTGTGTGATTTTTGTTGACCACCTATTATCTTGTCTTCTTGCCAAATGCCCTGCCCATTGCCACTTCAGAGATTTCACTCTGTCGATAACATCTATTACCTGGGTTTTGTTCCTAATCCACTCTATTCTCTTCCGATCTCTTCTCGTTATTCCGATCATGCATCTTTCCATAGACCTTTGTGCTACTTGTAGTTTTCTTGTAAGTTCGGTTTTCAGAATCCAGGTTTCACAACCGTATGTCAGTACTGGTAGAACACATTGATCAAATACTTTCTTCTTAAGGCGGAATGCCATTCGTGACTTGAAGATTATGGAGTTTCTTCCAAACGTCATCCATGCAAGTTTGATCCTTCTGTTTATTTCTGGTAGTAGCGAACCTGATATGTGTATTAATTGACCTAGGTATATATATTGTTCTACTATTTCCAGAACTGTGTTATCTATTGTGATGTCTTGTGAGTCTATTAGTTCGTTGTACATTATCTTTGTTTTTCCGATATTTATTTTTAGGCCTATTTCCTTGCTTACTCTGCTAAGTTCATTGATTTGATTTTGTAGTTCTCCTGCGTTATTGGCAATTAGGACAATGTCGTCGGCGAATCTCAGATGGTTTAGATATTCTCCATCTAGGTTCAGTCCTTTGTGGTCCCAGTCTAATCGTCGAAAGATACTCTCTAAAGCCGCTGTGAATAGCTTCGGTGATATTGAGTCACCTTGTCTCACTCCTCTGTTAGTAGGAAATTCAGGGCTGCCTTCGTATATTCTGATTTTGGCTTTGGCTTCCTTGTATATATTAGCCAACGTTTCTATGTATGGCTTATCTACACCTTGTTCACTCAGGGCGTTGATTACCGCCTTCGGATATATAGTGTCGAACGCTTTTTCGAAGTCAATGAAGGCCAAGGCAAGTGGTATTTGATATTCTCTAGTTCGACTGATAACTTCCCTTATAGTGTGTATGTGATCGATTGTGCTGAAGCCACTACGAAATCCGACTTGTTCTCGGGGTTGAGCGGAATCTAGTGTACTCTGTATTCTGTTTTGTATGATTTTAGTGAATATTTTGTACACTACCGGCAGGAGACTTATCGGTCTGTAGTTCCGAATGTCTTCTTTATTGCCTTTCTTATGGATTAATACTATGAGGGCGCTATTCCATTTTTCTGGGATGTGTCTGGTTCTTAGGCAATTCGTATATATTTTGGCTAGGCGTTTCCATGCTTCTCTACCAGCGTATTTTAGTAGTTCAGCCGTTACTGCGTCGTTACCTGCTGTCTTGCCATTTTTCATTTTGTTGACCGCTGATTCCACTTCCTCCACAAGTATTTCAGGTATTTCTTCTTTCGTCAGCTGTATTTCCAGGGATTCGGGGGCTTTGTATAGATCCGTGTAGAATTTCGTGACATGCTCCATTATTTTGTGTCTATCCGTTATTCTGATATTTTCTTCTGTCAATGCGATTACTTGTCTTTTCCCAATTATCAATGCTTTCTTAGTGTTTTTATAACTTTTCCGATTTTCAATTGCAGTTTCTACCAATTTTTCGTTGTATTTTTTGATGTCCTCTGCAATTTTCTTTCTTATTGTCTTGCATAGTTCACTGTATTCTATGCGTTGGATGTCTGTTGTCCTTTTGAGTTCTCTTCTTTTCTGAAGCAACGCCTTTGTTTCCGAACTAAGCTTCTTGTGTTCGTTTCGTTGTTGGCTTCCGCCTATTTCTTTAGCACAGGTCAGTATTCATTAGTTGTGTGTTGTCTTGTTGTTTCCGGAGCTTCTCTTCTATCAGCGTCTGATATTTTTCAGAATTTTCTTTCAGGTTGTTAATGTCTATGCTAGTAGCGGGCGTCTTCCTAGTAAGTTTAAATCTCTCCAGTTTCGTATTAAGGACAATCCTTGCTCTGACAAGTCTGTGATCGCTTCCTGTCCTGAATTTATTTAGCGTGCTTACATCTTTGATGGTATTAATCTTGTTTGTCAGGACAAAGTCAATTTCATTTTTGACTGACGCATTTGGAGCTTCCCAAGTCCATTTCCTATTAGAATTTTTCTTGAAGAAGGAGTTTGATATGTACATGTTCTGATAGTGTGCGAACTGTACTAATCTCTCTCCTCTTTCATTTCGTTCACCGAACCCGAAGTTCCCCACTGATAATTCTCGGTCTTGTTTTTTCCCAATTTTCGCGTTGAAGTCGCCGATAATGTATTTGAAATGGCTGTTGTTGGTATCTAAGGCCTCTTTGATTTCGCTGTATAGTTGTTCGATTTCTTCGTCAGAATGACTAATTGTTGGGGCGTAAACTTGTATTATTTGAATAGAGTATCTTTTCGAAAGCGACAATGTTAGACTTGCGACTCTGTCTGATGTTCCGGACACGCCTATAATTTTATCGGTCCATCTCTTATGGATGAGGAATCCAACACCACTAGTTCTTCCTGTTGGTGTTCCTCGGTGGTATAGGAGGTTGCCTGATTCAAGTGTTATTAGCTCTTCGTTTTTCCTCCTAACTTCACTTATGCCAATGATATCCCACTTGGCTTCTTGTTCTAATTCTACAATTCTAGCTTGGTTCGAGAGTGTTCGGCAGTTATATGTTGCTAGATGTAGTGTAGTCGAATGTTTGCAGAATCCTTGAGGCAGACCGGTTTGGTGTGGGATTGCTTACCCACTGGGGTACAATTCCGTGAGTTTTGTAATTCGACATGTTTGAGGTTCTGAGGCATACCTTACCACGCTGCCTCAATGCGGGTTGGTAAGGAGCAATGGTTCTCTTTCTCATGGATTTTGCCAGTTACCAGAGACGACCGTACCCCCGAGATGACGTCACGTCTTTTTTATTAATTAAAAGCCGTGGCATGGCTGGGATTCGAACCCGGGTACGAGACTCGGTTCAGCCTCCGAGTTAGTGGAATTTTGGAGGTTCGAGCACATTTCCTCTGCGCTACCGGGGGTCTTATATATATATATATATATATATATATATCTGAAGTTTCGCCAAAATGTCATTTGGCATTTTCAAAGCTGAAAATCATCAGATCGCCCCCACCGACAATCCCAAAGTTTAAATTTAATATATAAAATCGCCCACCGGAAGCACGTGTCTGGATCCACCCCTGCGGTGCTCCCACCGTGTTTATACCGTGGGCGCAAATGTATAATTTAGTGATTTGTTATCACTGTTATGATGCCTATAAGCCCAAGCATCAATTTCTCAACTTCAAATATATTTTAAATGAATTCCTGTAAAAAGTTTTGTCTAATTTTTTAATTTTTGTTCTAGAAATCAGGCAGCTGTTACTTATTCCACTGCGGCCCACCAGAAAAGTTCAAATGTAAATTTACCCATCACGCCAATTACTCAAGTGCTATGTTATCAATTAATAGGCATATAACCGATTTAGAAAGCCAAATGAGACATGAACAGGATTTGACAAATCTTCGGTAAGTTTACTTTTTAACGTTTCTTTTTAAATAAGTTTTTATATTAAAATATACATACCGTTATGAATCTATTGCTAATATGATAATAATTGTGTTTACTTTCTTCTCGAGTTGACATAGTATAGTAGAATTTAGAATAGAAGTCAAATTAAGTTTTGTCTTTGATTTTACGAGTAGTATTAGTCAAATTTAGATCCATGAGATAAACATACAATATTTGAATTAAAATAATTACAATGTACAAAATTTTAACAGGATTTTTTATATACACAATGCAGACAGAACAATACAAGTTTTTTAGATGTTTAATTATAAAGCCATTGACAACGAAGTCAGAATCGACTTTGAAACGTTTGGTTTTTTTCTTTCAACATACAGCTTTTTGTTTCAATTGTGGTTTTATTCCCAAGAAAATATAAAATTAATGAATAGGTAATATGCCACAAATAATATTTAGAAGACGGAAGTTTTTCATATAATAGATATGTTTCTCTTCCAGTTGTCTGTTTTCCATTACCTCATCAACTTTTTGCTTTTTCCAAATTAGCCGTCTATGCTCTGACATTCCATACCAGATTAGCATTTTTGTTTTGTTGTCTCCCATATTCATACCATGTTTAAGGCGGCTATTATATTTCTTTTATAGCACATACTTGTCAAAGATATACAGGGTGTTCCTAAATTGGAGGTACAAACGAAAAGGGGAGATTCCTTGAATAGTTTTAGGAAGAAAAAGTCACATAAACATGGGTCCGCAAACGTTTCGTTTTCAAGATACAGAGTGTTAAAGTTTCAATTTTTTTCATGTTTTTTTCTCATAGTATCTGCACTTCACAAGATATTCAAATGAAATTTGGCATAGATATTACAATTAAGAGTTTACACGGCGTTGTCCATAAGGCATAAATATATTTTGGGCTTATTAAGTCAACGCGTACTAGTACATTTTTGTTCGCAAACATTTACCTGTCAATTTAAATGAAAATGTGTAATGTTGAGGCTTTCGATGTATCCTGGTCCTGTCTATTAAGGTTATACATACAAAATAAAAAATAAAGAACGAGTTCAAAAAAACAAAAAAGTCGAAAATAAAACATTTAAAAATATATAACCGACTTCCACCTATAACTAAGAAGCTGAAAATAATTATAACAAAATACAACTCTAGCAAATAAATAAAACATTCAATGTTGTTAGGTACATACCCAGAAAGTAAAAAATATTTACATTAAAAGATGCTCATTCTGTACAAATTAATTACCTACCAATCTAGTATATTTTTGAAGTCGGTGCCAAGCAAATCTAAAAACCTGCATTGCTTACTTTTCTAATACTTCATCAAACTAGATTGGTAGGTAATTAATTTGTACAGAATGAGCACCTTTTAATGTTTACATTTTTTACTTATGTAGGTACCTAACAACATTGAATGTGTTATTTATTTACTAGAGTTGTATTTTGTTATAATTATCTTCAGCGTTTTTAGTTATAGGTGGAAGTCGGTTATATTTTTTTATGTTTTATTACTATTTATTTTATTTCATTTCTTTCTGTACCTATAATTAAAAACTGACAACTATTGAAAACATATTTCTTTCTTCATAAATTAGTAACAGTATATATATATATATATATATATATATATATATATATATATATATACCTAAACCATTTAGTGCCCGCGAAAATTTAAAAACATATATATATATATATATATATATATATATATATATATATATATATATATATATATCTAAGTTACATATATATATATATATATATATATATATATATATATATATATGTTTTAGGTGGTTTCCGGGAATTCATCCGCGTAGTTTATAACCGATACCTGCCGGGATCGATGATAAATTGACGACGTTTCGGCAGAGTCACATCTGCCCTCTTCAGGTCGGTTCGCATAATTCTCGCAGCCTTCTGCTTTCGCTTCTAGTTACTCGAATACTAAGATTTTCAGAAATTCTCGCGCTGTTATATAGTCGCGGCTCGGCGCCTATTGGTTGGCACCGTGAACGGTTGCTTGTGATTGGCCCTGGACGCACAGTGGGCACGCTTCCCGCCTGCTGATTTGTTATTTCCGGTTGAGTTGTTATTGAGGGGTCCGGGCCGGTACGGTGTTTAATTCCATAAGTTCTGAATTTCATTGCGGGCGCTTAGACTGTGAGGCCTCTTCGCTATTTAAATTGCCTCTCTTACGAGTCTTGATTTTGGGTGTTCTATATTTGCCAGTACTCTGGTGTTCTCAAAGTCTATTCGGTGTGACATCGTGGTGGCGTGTTCCGCAATGGATGTTGTTTTTTCTTGCTTTCTTACAGCGTTCTGGTGTTCATAACGTCTACCTTGAATTCTTCTATTAGTTTGCCCCACATAGGTTTTATGACAGTCCGCACATGAAATCTCGTACAGTCCCTGTTGTTCTAAAGGGATCCTCGTCTTCGGAGTCCTCAACACCGTGCTTATTTTTCTGCCTGTATTGAAAATAGTATCCCGGCAGGGATCAGTTATCAACTACGCGGATGCATTCCCGAAAACCACTTAAAACATAACTATATATATATATATATATATATATATATATATATATATATATATATCTTACAAAACACTTCCATTAGTTCCATTAGAAATCGATTTTTTTAAATTAACTGACACACAAAGTAACTGCAAGGAATACTCCCATATTATCAGTGATACAGGAATCTGCACTCACAGTAATAAATACAAATTCATTACCTCCTACCCATATTAGGAATATGCTGTAAAGTCGGTGCCAAGTTGTCAGGTTTTTGGATTGATAGTATATAGTTGAATATACTACTGTTGTTTTCTGAATGATAATTGTGGCATCTCTGGTTTTTATTTTTTCTGTGTTCTTTGGTAATAACACCACATAAACTTGAAAGTCTGTATATTTCAAAAGTCCAAACGTTTCACTTTGACATTGTGATTACGATATTTGTCATTGCGAATCTTCTTAATTTTTTAATTTCTTATTCAATTTGTATTAATACACTTGAAAATGAGGCCTGATTTAGACTTTGAAACGTTTGGACTTTTGAAATATACAGACTTTCAAGTTTATGTGGTGTTATTCCCAAAGAAAAAATAATAATATGTACTGTTTTTAGCTATTTTTTTCTAGTTTTGTGTACAAGCCACATAATTTATGAAACTAATTTCAATGCTAGGAACCAAAAATCTGCGTTATTAAATAATTAACGTTATATAATTTTTTACAGAAAACAAGAGAAGGAAACTATTCTGTTCAAACCAATTGCGATGCAACCCCAAAAACTGCAGGCGACTACTACTACTGTGAAACCAATACCTTTAGTATACCCAAAACTAAACGGTAAACGTGATAATACACTCGTGGACAAAATTATTTGTTTTGAAATATTGTGTCATTTAATTAATTTTAATGGTGTATACTTTCTATAGCTCTGTTTGATAATTAAAAATTTCTTACATAAATCAAGAATTATAGTGAATTAAGTTATTTGTAGTGAATTTAAATTGGTTAGTGTCCTTTATTGGTTGTTGTCTCTATTTAAAATAAATATATCACCAGTAAGACATTACAGGGAAGCTGAAACAGCACAAATTGTAACTTTATATGCGGAACGAAATAGACAAAAAGAAATCCCTCGGCGTCTTAGACGAGATCAATCTACAGTCTCGAATATTTAAAAAATATATATCAAGAGACTGGAGATTTTGTACGAATATGCGGCCAAGGAGGCACAAGGTGTACACCAGCAATTGATGACCGTTTTGTGGTATTTAATTATACTAGAAATTGCACATTTACATCCACATAGCTGAAAAATGAGTTACTAAATGTAAAACAAGTTAATGTTAGCTGGAATACAATTAGAAGAAAGGAAGTGAGTGTAACGCCAAGACGACCCGCCAAAAACGTCTTCACCAATATCACAAAACTCGACGATTACAATTTGCCAGAAAACATACTCAGTGGAATATCGAGGAGTGGAAAAAAGTTCTGTACAGTGATGTGAGTAGAATACAATTATGGAAGCCAGATGGGCGAAATCATGTCTATAGAAAAGTTGGGGAACAATACAGCAGCTGCAACCTCACACAGACTGTTAGTTTTGGAGATGGCGATATAATGCTTTGGGAAGGTATTAATTGAGAGAGGCGCAACGAACTCTTGGAAGTTATTGGAGGAATGACTAGTGATTGATATATTGAAAATATCTTCCAAGATCATGTTTTTCCATATGTAGGTCACATTGGATACGGCAGGTTCATAGTTATGCACGATAACGCTTGACCACACGCAGCTGACACAGTGACTAATTATCTTGATGAAATCCAGATTCAGAGATTAGATTGGCCACTATATAAGCCCAGACTTAAATGCCATTGAGCATTTATAGAATGAGCTAAAACGTCGTATACGGCAAAGAAATACTGTTCCAGAGGCACTAGAAGAGCTTCGATTTGCGATACAACACGAATGGAATGCAATTCCTCAAGAATATATTCAAACTCTAGCTAGTAGCATGCCAAAAAGGATGCAAGCATACTCCTTATTAACTATGCCCTTGTATTCCACTCAAAAGGTTTTACTAACTCTAGCATTTAAGTTGCAACTAATTATCCTTCATTTTTATAACATTTAGCATTATATTTTTTCGATTTTCTGTTCATAATAATTTAATATTCCTTGTTTAAAGTGTGTAAAACGGTTCTTGTTTGTTTGTTGTATATTAATCGTTTTTATACACCTAAAAAAAAGAAAAATAAAATATTCGGTAATTTTGTCCATGAGTGTAATTTATCTGATATCAATATTAGTAAAATTAACTTAAATTATTATAGAGGGTGTTAGATAAATAAGGTTTATTATATTACTTTTAAACACAACTGTTTTAAAATGTATTTATACAGGGTGAGTTTTTTTTGATTATCAGTATGGGGATCTCGGATACTAGCGGAGATAGAGCAATGGTTAAATTGGGAACGATTTGCAGTTTTACTGGCCCAATTTAATACCACTTTCGGATTTTTGTAAAAAGTCATGGCTTACTAGATGTTTTGAAAAAACGAAATTCTGTCGTTGACTAAATCGACAGAATTTTTTTCGTTTTCCCTCTAGCTCCTTTGTTTTTGATTTTATAAAAAAAGTGTGAGTATCAAAATTGAAGGAAATTGTATCCCCAATATAATTGTCATGTCCTCGTTTGCGTGACAGCTCTCGTTTTCGAGAGATGACACAAACTTATATTTTTTTGAATGAAAACCATAGTTGGCTATGACCTCAAAAAATCAGACATTTTTAGAGCTTTTCAATGATATAATACTCGATATAGTCATTATAAAAATAACGGAGTTATGGATGCTTTTCTCTCTTATTTTCACTTTTAAAGTAGGTAGCCATGAAAAAGATTGTTTTCACTTTGACGTTTCCTCATTTGAGAGTAATTCCATTAGTAGTGCTGAACTGACAGTCGATATTGACAAGTTTTCGTGATAAAATGGAATATTCTAACAAACTGAATATGGTGGAATGTTATGTCATATGCCATACAAATTCAGTTCGTGCAGTTGAGGAATACTTTCATAGATATTTTAATCGTCGTCAACCTGCTCTATGTACATTTAAGAGGCCTTACGATAGTTTACGCAGATATGGATCTTTTACTAAACCACCAAAGGAACGTAATCAAATTAACGAAGCAGCACAAATAAATGTTTTGGCAATGGTAAATCAAAATCCATCTACATCAACTCGTGAGATTGCGGCAGTAGCTGGCACCTCTCAATGAACTGTAGTTAAGGTACTGAAAGCGCACAAGTTAAATATAATAAAATAAAAAATATGATTTCAACAAGATGGAGCTACACTACATTATGCAGCAGCAGTACTCAAAAGTTGTTCCGCTTCAATGAATGCGCAGACTTGGCCAAATTGTCCACCTTGTTGTTGCGATCCACTGCATTATTTTTCGTAGAGCTAGTTAAAAACAAAAATCTATAAGACTAAACCAACTAATATTGATGATTTAAAACACCCAATAAGCCAAGAACTTAATCAAATCAGCACAGTGAAGCTGAAAAAAAATAAATTCAACACCGTCTATTTTTTGTTAATGCTTTATTCTTTTACAAATTTACAATTGAAAATTGATTTGTTAACGTACCTCTCTTTATTTATTTTTTCATATTTATATTTTAAGTTATAGTTTCTTGTATAAAAATTGACCTGTTTTGAAATTTTTCATTTACATTCAAAATTACACTGAAAATGAATTTATCACTTACTTTAGGACCTCACTGTGTATTACTTTTATTTTATGATAAAATTAAATAAATAATAAAATTAATTTCAGTTCGAAAATGTAGTCGCTTTCAATTCGAGTGTCGATCAACATCCGAATGCATAGCTATCTACAATGCATGCGACGGTATACCTCAGTGTGCTGATGGTAGTGATGAAGCGCCAGAACTTGGATGTCCAAGTAACGTCGTCACATCGGCTCCACTGTTGCCTACGTCAATGAACAATCCCCCAGAATTTGTCAAATACGATAATAAGGTAAGAAATAATTTGTGCTAAAAGATGAAAGTGCAAAAATCATAAACAGAATGTTTTTATACACCGTTTCATTTTATGACTCTATTGCGCTATGGATGGATCCAGAAACGAGCTTAGATGAGATGATCTAGTAGTTCAGAGAGGTCGATCTCGTATTTTAGAGATTCTAGTTCTTTCGGAGGGATATCTTACTACCTGACTGAAACTGAAACTTTGAATTTTCTGAGCCATTTCATTAAAAATAATAAATCTGTAGTTTATACCTACAGAAGTTACTTTTTCCAAGCACGTTTCCTCGTTTTAATTTTAAACTCACCAACTTTGAGGCTCTTAGGAATGGAGGTAAACGCTCTTGTATTCCGCTGCAGTCAATGATCTGCATATAGGGATTGAGTATGTTGATCTCCGATTTATTCGAGAGGCGGCAATAAAGGGGCGGTCTCTCCTTTAGCGTTTGATATCAATGACGAAAACTAGCGACACAAATATACTGGGTGAGATTATTTCATTGAATTATTTACTATCTCGTTGGAGGATGTAGTTTCCCAAATGTGACATATTACTGTTACGTTTTTAGAACAGAAGATTTTGTCAGTGTTTGTTATAACCATTACTAATGATAACATAAGGAAATAGAAACAGAGACAGGAGATAACAAGAGACGAGAAGTATAATTCGTAAGAAGCTTTCGCTTCCATCGTTCAGTCTCAAATGACTGCCGTTCTTTTTTTTTCAAAAAGGAACCAACCAAATTTATTCTTTTTATAGTTTTACCCACATTTTTCAAATAAGGCTACATTAAATTTGCATAACTTAGAAGCATTCAATAGAGATTGTGATTACCTTTAAACTAAGGTATTACTCAAATCTTATCCCTTTTTAAGATTTTGGGGTTGGAGACAAGGCCGTAGCCAGGAATTCTTTTCGGAGTGGGTTTTCGGGGGGGGGGGGGGAAACTTTGGTGATGGGCTGATTGGGACTGCAAAATGTATATTTTTGTTCATATATTTCCAGGATATATATATATATATATATATATATATATATATATATATAATTGTATAAATATTAAATTTATTCTTATGAAAAACATGATTAATTGGTTAAAATTAAATCTTGAAACCAAAAATTCCAAAATTTCGGGAGGGGGGTTTAAACCTCCAGGCCCCTCCCCGCTGGCTACGGGCTTAGTTGGAGAAGTTTCTCGGGAAGTTGAAGTCAAAATGCTGATGCTATGTTTAAAATCCCGGTATATAAAAATCAACGCGTCTGAGAGTTTTTTTTTTCAAACGAACGATATTTGACATATCGGGCTTAATTTGATTTGATTGCTTAGTTAGTAAATTGGAAACACAGGCACTTTGGATGAAGTAGTTAATATAAATTTTCAAATGAGTTATTGCATGATCCTAGTAAAAATAATTAATACCTACACGATGGCTACTATCACCATTTTTAAATTTGACTGAATTAGATAATTCTGGTAAATATTTTTGTTACGTTCATCATAATACTCCTTTATCGATTATTATTTCAGGTTCCGCTCGGTTTCATTCCGCATAAGAACATAATAGAAAAACCAATATACCAGCCTCAATTAGAAAGAGAACTTCCGAACATACCTCAGTTACCACCTAAAACAGACCCAAATTTTATACGTCCTAATGAAGAAGCGAATATGAATTATAGAATTCGATATAATATGGAATTACCACCCCAATATCCACCGATTCAGGGTGCAATTGATTGGATACCTCAACAAGCGCAGCCTAATCAAGTGGTTCCACAGGTTCATCTTCAGAATGTGGGTTAGTACAAACGTCTAATGTCAAAATTTCGGGCCAATCTGTAAAATATTTTCTTTGGTTGCAAAAATTAAAGTTCATATAATTCATGAGCAGAAACGGCCACTGCCATTAGTTTAATTCTTGGTGAAATAGTTAAACAGTTAATTATAACCAAATAACTTTAAATGTCATTCAGCTTATTATGATAAATACATTAAAAAAATTAATTAAAAAGCATGAAATATTTTTGTCACAATAATTCAGAACTTTTTGTGAAGTCGGTGCCAAGCTAAAATGAAACTATTTTAGGAAGTATATTTATAAGTTGTTTGCCACTTCGCTGTTCAAACTGGCACCGACTTCAGATATTTTAGAATGGGTAGGTGTCCTGATTATGTGTATTTAGAAGGTATATGGGAATCTACCTGGCGCCCTTATTTTCTCTCTTTATTTATATCCAAATAACGAATTTGGCATATACGTTCAAATAAAGCGACCCCCCCACAACTAAGGGACCAGGCATCTTTCTTATGGAAAAATGGACTTCCGTCAAATTGTTTGAAATTTTGGTATGTTGTAGAAGTTGATGTTCTGACAAAAAGAGTCCTTGGGCTCAAACAGATTCTATGACTAGGTTTCGAGATACAGTATGTTAAAAATCGAAAATGCCTCATATTTTATATCAGATTTCTGGTCAACCTGCTCATGATAGACGTTCTTTATTTCCGGTTAGTGGAGAAATTGTGATTTGTACATTATTGTTTTTGCACAATTAGCACCTCATTAAAGTAATAATTTCTTGGATTTGTTTCATATAATATACAGTGCGAGCCATAAATATAGCTAGAGAAGTCATATATTTGTCTTCTAAACGTTGTTTGTGGCATATTCTTGATTACTTTTATGTTTTTGCAATCTACATCAATAAATATAAAGCCATTGACAACGAAGTCAGAATAACGTTTGGTATTCCTGCAATATACGTAGTTTTATTTTTATTGTGGTGTTATTCCCCAAAAAAACATAAAAGTAATTAAGGCATATATTGTTTTTTCCTATTAATCAGTCACCCTGTACGACCCATTCATACCGCAATTTTAATAAGACAATAAACAGATATATGATCCGTCTCTTGATACTCAACAGGATGTTAAACTCATTGCAAAAACTATACATATTGAAAAAAGTAGTTTTTTACTACCCTGTAGTTTTAAACTCTCTCCGTCAACTTTGAATGTTATAATATTGTTACCTTAACACATGTTCAGTGTTTAACTGAGCAGAATATTGTTAAAATTTTATCACTAGTTTTCGAGATATAGGGTGTTAAACATCGGAAATGTCTCCTTTTTCTTATCAGATTTCTCATAACAGACATATATTATTTCCGTATATTGCAGGAAAGATATTTTCGCATTATTTGACAAAAATATTGAATAAAACAATTACCATTACTTATCTTTGATTACTGTATGTTTCCAATATATGTAACATGTTTTTTCAGAAAACTCATTTTTTATTACAACGATGAATACATAAGATGTAATCGCACAATTAATAAGAAATGCGTTCTTGGACTATATTATACAGTGTAAGTCTTAAATATAGCTATAGTGGTCATATACCATTGAGTAACCCTGTATAAACTACAATACTTTAATTTGTACAATTTTTGCAAACCTGTAGAATTTAGTGTGATAAGTCATAAATTTGTATATTTTAATATAAAAATTCCAGGGAGCATAGTTTATACAGAGTTACTTATCAATGGAAAAAATATTAGATGGCCACCTTAGCAATATTTACAACTCACACTGTATAATGTATGAACACGTCCAAAAATTAATTTCTTTAACATTATATTAACTGAGCAATTAGATCTTCTTATGTATTCAACGCTATAATAAAAAAATGAGTTTTCTAAAATGTTTTCAATATTGTAATAAAAAAAAAGAAAGATTTTTTCCAAAATCACATGTTACGTATTTTTTAAATACCTTGTAATCCACCAAAACTTATGGCAATTGTTTTATGAAACATTTATGTCCAATAATGTACAAACCACAATTTTTCCAATAATCGGAAATGAAATTCATCTGTCATTGAAAATCTGATATTAAAAATGCGGCATTTTCGATGTTTAACACTCTGTATCTCGAAAACTAGTCATAGAATCTATTTGAGCCATGGACTTTTTTTGTCAAAACGTCAACTTCTACAACATACCACGAAGTATCTATACTTCGTGAACATACCAAAATTTCTAACAATCTGAAGGAAGCCCATTTTTCCATAAGAAAGGTGCTTGGTCCTTTGGTAATTGTTGTAGCAAAAAATTATTTAATGCTTTTTAATTAATTTTTTTATGAAGTCGGTTTTTGTTTTTTTAATGTATTTATTTTACAATTTTTAGTTATGCAATGACTTAATTGGATGCAGTTTTCAAATCTAATTAACTTTTTCGATATTGTCTATAATAAGGTATTTTACTTTTAATTATCATTTATTAGTTTGACCAACCTTGTTTACTGTTGAATAGAATAAATTGTTTTCTAAATAAGTATATGTATTAAGAAAATTTTGTATATGATTCGAACTGTGGCATAATTAGATGCATTTTATAATTCTTATTACTTCAGTTTGATAAGAATTTTATATATTATGAAAACTAGAGGTATTTCAGTTTTAAGCAAAATTCATATTTACTGACAAACCTCGTATAAAGTTGAAAAACTGACATGTAATGATTACAGTATATGTTTCCGAACAGGCAAATATTTTTCATTTTTCTCTAAGTAATATTCATAAGAACATTTTTCGTTTGAATTCCACTTATGAAGACACACTGTATATAGAAACCAACTGAGAACCTCCAACTTGAAGTTGATTAACTGGTGTTTATTTCGATTTATTTCCAATCAACTTTCAGTTTATTACAATTTTTAATAATACAGCACAACTGGATGCAGTTTTCAGTTCTAATAAACTTTGCTTGATTACAATTTGAGATATAATAAAAAAAATTTTAAACAAAATTGATAAATTTTTTGAAACCTAGTACATAGTGGGAAAAGTTGCAGAAATACTTATTAAACAATTTTTAGTGCAATGGCATAAGTAGATGCAGATTTTAATTCTAATTACTTCTATTTGATAACGATTTTAGATCTTAACAAAAATGAAGTCTAAAGTTAAAAAAGTGACATGGAATGATTACTGTTTACGTTTTAGACCATGCAAATCTGTTTATAAAACTAACTTTTTCTCTTAAAATTATTAATAATAAGAAATCGTTTGATTTATGAATACACACTGTATATATATATATATATATATATATATATATATATATATATATATATATATATATATATATGTTTTAGGTGGTTTCCGGGAATTCATCCGGGTAGTTGATAACTGATCCCTGCCGGGATCGATGGTAAAATGACGACGTTTCGGCAGAGTCCCATCTGCCCTCTTCACGTCGGTTCGCATAATTCTCGTAGCCTTTTGCTTTCGCTTCTAGTTACTCGAACCGACCTGAAGAGGGCAGATGTGACTCTGCCGAAACGTCGTCATTTTACTATCGATCCCGGCAGGGATCAGTTATCAACTATGCGGATGAATTCCCGGAAACCACCTAAAACATTTAGTGCCCGCGAAAACTTAAAACAAATATATATATATATATATATATATATATATATATATAATATATATATGTATATATATATATATATATATATATATATATATATATATATATATATATATATATATATATATATGTTATATGAGAAGTGCACTAACTTACAATTTATACGTTAAAGTTACCATAGGTGTTTGAACCGTAATTGACTTCACACAAGTATCATATTACAACTTCCTAGAATTCTTAAAAATCACGTAGACGCTTTGTTCACATGAAAACTGATGACATAGCGTCAGCATTTTTACGTTATAAATGTAACCGAAAACAATTCTCAGTGTTCATTATCTTCATTTAACTTTTGTAATAAATATTTTTTTAAAAAAAGTGAATTTTTGTAATAAATATTTTTTTTAAAAAGAATTTAGTGAAACCAAATCTAAAAAATATACCACTTCGGGATATCCTGGATATATATATATATATATATATACCAAAGCATCGTGTATAAGAAAATATTAACTGACATTCCCCATTTTCTAAGAAACGGTACAAGCTATTTCAGTGGGACCATCGGGATATTTGCAATTTATTAATACCCCACCGAACAGTTAAAAAATATAAATCAACTCCATCAACGATACGAGTACAAACTATGTTACTGAAAAACAATATGGGACCATTTCGGAATCCCACGGAACTAATCCAATTCTTTTTAATTCATAATACCCTATATGATCCGAACAGAATTTTTTTCCATATTTTTAATAGCAGCGACTCTACCAAAGTTTACTGTGTAAGAAAGTCGGTAAAAAAGTTTTCCCCGATTTTCTAAGAAATGGTACAAGCTATGTTATTGAAAAAAATATGGGACCACTTCGGGATATCCTGGAACTAATTTTTATTAATACTGGCGACTCCACCAAAGCATCGTGTATAAGAAAATAGGTAAAAAAGTTTTTCCCCATTTTCTAAGAAACGGTACAAGCTATGTTAAGTGTGAACGATCGCAATTCCTTGAGCCGTTTGCGAGTAATCGCTGAACAAACATAAAACATAAACATAAAACAAAAAATATAGATACAGACGAATTTAGAACCTCCTTCTTTTTGAAGTCGATTATTTAAAACGATTTTGTTTTGAGACTGGACTCATATATGTAATTCATTAGCAGTCGTGGGTTTGAACTAAGCTTCTTTGCCAAACATTTTTAATTATGACCCGTCTATTTGCGAGAGAGATACTACATTTTCTTAATGCTGATCAAATGTATGCTTAAGCAATAATCTCAAATATTTGTTTGGCTATGTTCCAAGGTACTCCACAACACTGCTTTTCCGATCTGTCAGAAACGCATAGTTTCGATTGACTATATAAAAGGAAACAACTCAGACGTGTTTTGAATTGAAGAAACAAATTGTCCATATTTACAAGTAAAAGGTGCTGTACCTTAACGTTTCTGCTCTCTATGATTTGCCTGCTATTGCAACATCAAACCTGAATCTTGTTGGGATTACTTACTTACAAGTTTATTTAAATTTCACAGCACAACCTCCGCATATTGAGGCAAAAGCGGAAGTAGAGCCACCGAAGCATGTGGAGCAAATCATCCATATAAAACATAAGTCTGAAAGTCATCATGCTTATCATGACGATTATCCAAATGTGGCTTATTATCATTCTACCAATGATTTGCAAGATGGAATCTCCAAAACACCAACAGGAGCTATTCTTAGTGTTGCTGTCGGTAAGTTTTTTTTGTTTATAAGTATATACAAGATTTTTAATTCTTCCAATGTTTTTACATGGAGAAACTTAATGATTATTAACGTAGAAACACATTTCTAGTTAATGTTCGATAAATATATATCAGCAGCTTATAGTTAAAAAGTAGACAGATATATTTTTTAATGTGTATGTAATTTAAAATACTATATGATCAATGACGTTATTCGTCTCATCTGCCTTTGAAACTGCGCTCTTGTAAATGCACAGAGAGTCATTTTGGCGCCTCTATAGTTACGCACTATCTATGATCTAACGTATTTATCAATCAATATCAAAATAATTTCACAGGGGCTATATTCGTATGGTCCAAGACCGGATCACTCAATGAATGATTCAGGAGCTAGGGGAACAATGTTTACACCTTCGATTAGTTTGTTCTCTTCTGTTTCCCTAACAATTCTCAATGATTAGACAAAGGAAATCCGAAAATATAAATTATAGTTATTCTCACAGATGTAGGCTCTCAGGACCGGTGTCAATATGTTTTTCGGATTGTTCTGTCGTAGTCTAGTGAAATTTCTACAGAACGTTTCATCTCTAAATGATTGTTGAATGCTCTAGGCGAATAGAACTGTCGAGTGGTGTAGTGCTGAAATTTATGCCAACCGGTGGGAGCGTATTATGCCCCTGATTGGCCAGAGGGAAGCGAGTGGGCTGGGACTATGAGTCTAGTAGAGAGTTTCGGTATTGCACGTCAGAGTTTTAAGCATTCTTCTTAGCTTTCGAAATTTTTATGGTGTTTGTATATTTCGATGGGTTTTCGGTGGAGATGAAAATGATGATAGTGGGATGTGACAGAATTACGGTGTGTTGGTATTGTATAATGTGCCATGCAACAGCAGATTTATCAGGTTGCAATATATGGTAATTTCGTTTGGGTTCGGCAACACGAGTGTTGGCACTGTACTAAATGGGAATAAATGGTCACTGGGATCTTTCGGAAAACGGAGTATGTGGCATAGTTGTTGGGTAAGTTTGTAAAATAATTTGACATTGTGTTTCCTGAGTAGTATGCCAATGCGATCTGTGGTATTTTTTTGTGGGGTAGTTATGGTGACCCCAAGTTCTGGGATGGCGATTGCTTGTCTATGCGGCTGGATTTACGTCTTGAATTAATTCTTATACCATGCCCCGAGTAACCATTCACCTGGTATACATGGACTGAATAGACTAGTTCGTCTTTTAGATGACGTGGTACACAGAGTTTCAATTACAGCTCTTTTTGACTGAGATAATGATTAGAGCTACGATGATAGCAGTCTGTATATGACGGTTTTCTATATGGTCGATAGTCCAATCGAGCATACAACAAGGTATCAACTATGCCCGCGTCGCTGAAGATATCTGCCGCAGTTACATATAAAACGTTCGGAAAAAATCCACTAGACGATCCAAAACAGCCCGCAAAATACTCCAGTGAATTCTATAGTTATTACGCCATTCTATTGGTTACACATGTTCTTCCTTATCAGTGTCGCACATATTTCTTTCATATATGTACATTTTGGGCCCCGCTAACTAGTTAAAATTTCATTGTTTCCTATCTATATTAGTTTTACAGAGGGTATATACATTTCGTGGAAGGGTCGATTTACATTTGACGAATGCTCATTCTATCCCCACTCTATCAAATTCTTTTAGTGTAAACAGACGTAGAGCATTTTTTCGTTGTTCTGTCTAGGTTCGCAAAGATTCTATGGAGAATTCTAAGAATGCTCGCTCGCTCGATGCAAACGACGCTGGAGCATGCGAACAGTTGCTTAGAGGTTCTTACGTGTTCAGTCGTGTTCGCTTCCCCGAGCGGTCTCTTCAAAGCGTTCTTTTGTTCTAGCGTTTTGATTACATAGTTATCAGAGTCAGACATTGCGAAGCACTACCAACCACAGAAAGAATGCTCTTATTCTAGTTCTAGCTCTTTATTCGTTTGATGTAAATCGACCTTAATATTAACATTTAAGAATTTCAGTAAAATTTAAGGGTATAAATTTTGTACCTGATAGGTCTCAAAAATTGGTGCTGTTCATATACTTAAAAAAATAGTATGAATTTACTAAAACTAATAAGCTTAAAATGGGAAAGTTGTTTAGTAAAAAAGAAATACCACAAGAAATAATCAGTAATCGGGACTGAAAAGTAAAATGGATGTGGATAGATTGGGAAACCAACTTAATAACGCGCATTCAGAAAAAGGAGAGCAAGTAGAGGATGCACAATGAAGAGTAATATGCGTGGTCTATCTAAACTTGCTTCAAGCTTTGCCCTAGAGTACCACAGGACCGGACTGAGCCACTATGTGAACAGAAACTGAAAGAAGAACAAGCATTATGGAGACCGCATAGACAATCAATAAGTGATAGTTGTGAAAATAAATTTGGGCCATATTAGAAGAAATAACAGTACTAAATACGCATTCGAGTTTTTAAAATTTTGAAGACAAAGTGAAATAAACTGCGCAAACATGAATACATAATACAACACTTGAAAATCTATTAGGGAGTATAAGAATAACTGAATTTAAGTTCAAATTTTTACATGAAAAATATTTCATAGGCACAAAAAATTGGTAATTCCCCCAACTTCCCCTTTTGAATCGTTCATATAGGACCGTGACTTGTATTTTACCTCCTTTATAGTGGTCACTTTAAATTTCTTCATTGTTGAATGCATTATTAACGCAATTGATTTGTTATAAAGCATTTAAAATATAGAGTCTTAAGTTATGATTGCACATACTACTTCTCGTAGGTAATTGTAATTCGTTGTCATTGTTGTGGGATCCACATATTTATTACTTTGTACTAAGACTGTGATAAGATAACCTGATAATTATAAATCTATGAAAATATTACTTAACGGTTTTTCTTGCAGGAATGATTATAACGGCTATTATGGCTGTTATTTTTGGATGCAGACTGAAAATGGTTAGACGTCGGATCAGAAAAGATGGTAAAGGTTACACACATGATGCTGATTTCCTTGTTAATGGGATGTATTTGTAATTTTTTATTTTGCAATAAAAGTTTATAGTTACGTTGCATTTTTGTTCAGAAATTAGCTAATCTTAGTAAAATTAGTAAAAATTATATAGAATTTCATTTTATATATAACCCTAAGCAGCTAATGCTGAAATAAATTTTGAAATTGTAGGGGTTAGCTGTAGACATGGGTAACATGTTTTATTATTCATTTCGGTATAAAAAAAAAACAAATAAAAAATATATACTCAAAAGAGAAAGAAGAGGTGATTACTTGTATTGAACCAAGTTGTATCACAGTTCGTTGAGCTTCAGAGTGCGTATTAGGCGCTACTATAGAAAACGCAGAGCGCAAAGTAGGGATGTCGGAAAAATATTGATATATCGATATTTTTTGTTTTATATATCGATACTTTTACACGATATAATTTTATTCGATATATCGATATAAAAACCAAGTATCGAAAACTTATCAAAAACGATATTTTTCCGTATGTTTGTTACGTGTTATATAAAATAAATACTAGCTGTTTTCCAATTACAGGAGCACAAAGTGTTTTTTGGGCGGTAATTGGAACATACTTCATGCTTTATGATAAAGTTTTATGTTTACTTAGTACTTACATAAAACATCCCAAAGGCACAGTTATTTCTTGTGCCCATTTGTGCGAGCCAGTGCTGTAATTGGAACACTTAGTGCTCAGCACTGTACCGCACTGTGCGCAATTGTGCGGTAATTGGAAAAGAGCTAATATAGTGTCAAACAAGTTGAGATACATGATCTTTGTACACAAAGATAAGCAGAATTGTTTCAAGTATAATTAATTTATTATATTTATGCTATATGTTGCCTAAGTGCTTGAAGTTAAAATAAATTTTAAATATGTTTCTGATAATGCATGAGGTAGAGGGGAGTTATATATGAGAGTGTATAAATGATCATTAGAACGACCTCTAAATTTTCAGAAAATATGAGAAGTAGTAGAATATAGTTAATTTAACAATATATTACTACCTTAAGCTGTGAAAAAGTCTCAAAACCAAATATTTTTAAATTTTGTAATCCAGTCTACCTACCACCTATCTATAAATTGTTTGCATATAACTTTATCAGATACACTAGTTAAACAAATGACTAAGTATATATATATAGACTACTGTTCTAAAATAGTACCGATATATCGATATTTTTTTCTCGATATATCAATATCGATATTGATACTTTTAAAAAATATCGATACAATATATATCGATACTTTTTGACAGTTCCGACATCCCTAGGTCCCTAGCGCAGAGATGAAGATTAAATAAATATAGCTTCGACTGTGTTTGATCTGTGGCTTCGACGACAAAGAAGATTCAGCAGTGCCGATTATAGAAAATTCTGAGCATTTAAAGAATACCTGGATTTTTAATAAATAACAACTTATTTGACAGTTATTAAGTATACATGATTATTAATATATTTATTACTAAATTAATAATATCAAAATTTCTGGGGGAAAGTGTATAGCACCGTGACGAACGGGATCTCAAAATGCAAAATAGAGATATATATTTTATGAACAGCACCTAGGAAGTTAGTTAAGTTATAATGGAATCTACTTAACATCAATATTAGATAAATGAAACACAAAGATTTTAAGTGTGCGCTCAAAACACAATGGACCAAGTGATTATCTCATCTTTAGAAAGAAACTGTCAGTTCCGAGTTCGAATCTCGGCACCGCCTTTTTTATTACTGGCATACCTACATCGTTTATAATGTACAAAGGGAACAAATACACGCTACTCCATCAATTTACCCTGTGGAACAGTATGTTTAAAGCAGTAAGAGTTGTTAATCTAAACATAAAAATACATTCTTCTCATTTACTGACTGTTCTTTTGGTACTGTTAAAATATTTCGTGATCATTCATAAATATCACATACCAATTTCTATTTTGTATGTAACTCATGTCTACAAATGTTGATTCATATTCCAAAAGCAAGAATGAATAATGCATACATATTTGTTTGGAAACGGTAGTAAAATGCCACGCGTCTATTAAAGTGAGTTATTTCAGTATTGCTATCAAAGAAGTAAAATACAAATAGCCACGTTTTATGTATTTATTATAAATGCTTTGGACATTAATAATAACTTCTTATATTTTATTTATTTAATATTGCAGTAACCCAGATAGCAAAATGATGTTCTAAGTCAGTCCAGTTTGAGCTCAGGTTTATGATTTGGACTTCAGATCAGGTCTGAATGAGTTTTTAAGACCTCCTCATGAAGTTGAATGCGCCACATAATGTAGACTTTAAGATCTCATCAAAAAGAGAAGTTTTTTTAAAGACTGGGAAGTAGTATTAAATCATTGTTTACATTTTTTGCATTACATCTTTCCTGATACATTTAATATTATATATTACAGAAATGTATAATCAATAGTGCTTTATAAAAACCGTTTAATAACGTATTTAACGATTTTAATCAACCATTGTTATAAATATATAACTAAGAATATTTATTAAGTTATAAAAAATCTTCCCGAAAATGACACTTTAATCACATGGGCTTTTTCTTCAAATCCTTCCTATCAGCATATATTCTTTTTTGATATTTGTGTATTAATAAATTAAAACATATTCTTGTCAAATTCAACAAATACGCCGGCTCTCGATGTTATCTCGCATGAAATTTGTTTCCTTGGCTTTTCTTCGTGTTTTTACCATTTTCCAGCAGTGCACATTTTGACAATTGTAAAACACAGTTTTGCACCCTAACACCAAACCTTTATTTTAAACACTCAACGCCGTTTCAACAACTCTAAGTTGTCATCATCAAGGAGTAAACCAAACTTGATGATGACAACTTAGAGTTGTTAAGTGTTTAAAATAAAGGTTTGGTGTTAGGGTGCAAAACTGCAATCGTGACACACCAAAGGTTTCACATCATTTCCATTATTTTACAATTGTTTTTCAATTTACCTTTATATCTGCTTAATTTACTCATTTTATTAGTTTATGCATTAATTCCAGGTGTTTCGCGGCTATTAGAAAGAGAAATAACTCAGCGACATTGCCAGATTGCACTCTCATGTTTTAGTACAGTAGTTTTTGTGAATTGGGTTGTCAGTTTTCCAGATTGATGCTGATTTTAAAATCTCATGTTGAATATAGCGTGTGACAGTGGTTGTCGACTTTTCGAAAGCGCTTTCAAATATCCTTAAATGCTCTTCAAAGTAGTTTATAATTGGAAATGTAAGGAGTTTAGGTACGGAGGCACAAACACAAATAAAAATCAATTGTTGAATCTATGTTTAATTATTAACTGAGTACAGTGTATAGGTTTGTGTGTGCTTCTCAGAACAAAATATTAATATTTACAATGTAAATAACATAAAACTTTACTGAATATTTCAAGTATAATTTGAAACTTTTCAGTCCTACAGAAAAACGCAATCAGAATTTTAACAAAATTATTGCATACACAATTAAAAACAATAACAATTATAAAACCAAAATTATCAATATTGGTGTGTATATTCATTAAAAGTACTTAGCTAGAATTTCGATTTTATACAGCTCTTATGTATTGGATCAAACTGTTTAAGACTTGTAACTTCCATTTGAATTGTAAAAAAAAAAATTAAAAACAAACACAAGAAATCGCCCAACAGTCATACTGTTTCAAACAGTTCGAAGCTAATAATGCATTCTACATATTCACAAATATACATCCATCACCACTGATATAATACTAAAATTTTCACACAAATCAGTTTGCTCGTAAGACTCAAGAGTATTTACACCAGATAAATTTCTTAAAAACAAATTGATTCCATACATATAACCTTCTAAAATTCAGTTAAATCTATTTTTATAAAAGCTATTTTATTTAATTAAATTCCAAAATTTGAGTCAGTGTTTATTGTCAATCAAACCACTAATTCATTTGAAACTGATCATTTTTCTTTGTAAACGTTGATTATAGCCCAGTTCGCTTACAGAGAACAAGATCTGTGGTGAGAAATTTAATAGTAAAACAAAATCAACATTGAGGATAAAAAATGACTATCTAATTGGCATAAAATTCAACATTTGGTACCGATGTGTTAGTGTTTTTTAACACAATATCCTCAAAAAATCACTGACAATTGTTTTTTGTATTTCACACAAAACCTTCGAGTCTGTACTATTTCGGAAAATGTTGTAGAGAATTGAAAAACCTACGAAATGAGCTATTGTAAATTCAAATTTGACAATTTGTTGTATAGATAGTGTTAAATTTAAAAAGAGTGAATGTTTAAATCTAGATATTTTTATTATAAAGCTTTCTCATTAATTGATAAGGTAGATCTTTTTATTCTACCAGATAACATGTAAACCATAGGAGGCATTAAAGGGCTATAATACCTCAGCAAATTCATTATGTATTAAGCATCATAGTAAGAAGAGTTCTCCAAGATACTAATGTCGGTTTTTCAAAATTTTGAGTAAAAAATATAAATGCATACAGGTATTGAAAACATATGAGCATCCAACAGCGGCAGTAGCAGATAAAATAACTCCACTTGAGAATTTTTTATGTCTGTAATATTATTGTAGATAATAATTTTAGGCACACAGGTGTACATCATTATATTTTATTGAATATAAATTCTTTCCTAGGTTTTTCAATTCACTACAAGATTGCAAACATGGTTTCACAGGTAGATCTCATGTAAAAAGCAAAAAAACTCTTAGCCATTTTTTGAGCGAAGGGAAAAATACCAATTAGTAGTTTTATCATTAGAACATCTTGCAAGTGATTACTAATTTTTCATATTTTAAGATTTCATAATGACACAAGGCGAAGTTTGTTTGTTACATTATCCACGACAATTTTGGAAAAATGTTTGTTAGACACTTGAAAGGTGGATGCTAAAAACATCACACTTCTTCATCATTATATCTTTATCACTTCAATTTTCTCTAATATAAGTAACAGAAATCTATGAAATACAATATAGATCTTGACATTTGCAGTTCACTATTGTAGGTATATGTGTTATTAACCTTTGACCTGAATTATAGAAGGATTATGTAACTATAATTGTTCAAAAAAATTACAATTTTGCACAGAAACAACAAAAAAAAAGTTTACAATGGTGTAAGTACAGATGAGTCACTAAGAATGATATAACAACGAGTTTAACTATTCATTTATATACACTGACAAAAAGCGTAACGTTTGATTGGTCAATGTTATAAAAAATAATATTAACGACTATGTTCTAATAGTCTTGGAACTGTACACAGATGTAGCAGTGACAGGCAAAAATCAATTTTTGTCTCTGGAGGAATATTTTCTGTGTATCGTTTGCATTTTTTCAGAAAAAATGATGTTAGGAATATGCGAAAAATAATAGACAAAAAAATTTTGCTTATCACTATGTACAATAAAAAATGATTCATGTATATTGTAAAATAAAAACAATTGATTCATTTTAAATTTTTACATGGAATATTTAAATAACTTGGTTGTTCAATGAGTGGATGGATAAAGTGGAAAAAATAATTTAGATGATAAAAATGAAAAACACGATGTTATTGAAAAGCACAACATATTCACTAAATTGTTTGATTCATTTTCAGTAAAATCGCGTTCTAAACAATTGTTGGATAAAATTAAAATTGTCGAGTATTAGAGATTGATTAGTTCTTCTGTCATTAGAAGACACTTCCAAAACTTCTTTTTGGGATCCCGGTATCAGAATGTCGTCGAATTTACACACGGATTTCTTTTCATTAGTTCTTAGTTGAATCTACAACAATCAAATGGAAATTGCGATTTTTTTTGCCAATCAATATAATTCTCGATTCGTTCTATGAACACCTATTACGAAATCAAACAGAACATTCTTTTAATATTTATTTCTGAACATATCTAACTACAGATCTTCACTGAGGGCATGCATATATATAGCATGTTTTAACAAATGTCATGATGAGGGAGGCCAAAAAAGTTTTATTTACTTAGTTACTTATATTTATAATATTGGAAGATTCATTCGGCTAAGATTCCGGAACACATCACAGTAAGCATAATTATTAGCATTAAAATAATTAATAATAAAGTAATAACAAATAAATGCTAATAATGTAGAACGAGTAATACTGAACTATTCTTTGAATAATAACCCCGCTATATACATATTCGAACCCTAAAAATGATGTCTTTTTTTACTTAGTCGGGCACACACGGTTGACAATCAAGTTTTATCATTGCTATAATTGTTATCATGTAGTTTTTTTTTGAAAATGGCACAGGCAGTATAACATCAATATAAATGACACTTGAAATAGAAATTATTAACTTTGTTCATAAAAACATTAAAATACTAAGTCTAGTTACTAGAGAATTAGAATGAATAAACATATGTTGACCACAAAATAAAAAGTGTTCTCCTCTTATATCTTGTTTTCTATAACACTAAATGTTACCTGTATGAACGTCTTAGATGGATAACGAGACAGAAAAAGCAAAATTCCCCAAAAAACACTGTTTATGTTGAATATATTCAGCAAATTCCAAAGCATGGAAAGAAGGTTTTCTAAATAAAACCTTTATTTTAGAAACCCTAATGTTGCACCCGAAAAGAAGCATAATCTATTTATGGTGTGCGGAATATCATGTTTTGCCGTTTTTATACGTTTTACAACTTAACTAATCCGGTCTGTGTTGTTTTCTAATACAACTACTTTAGCATCTAACAAAGTCAATCTATCAAAATGTCCGACGTATATACAAGATGTGAACCCTCTACTAACTAGAGGGCTTTGACCTCAGTACTTTGAAGAATGTTGCACAAAATAAATATTTGACATTTGAAGCAAAAAAATTACAAATACTTAGAATGAAGGCTTGCATATGTAATATTATAATAGTGATACAATGCACATGGAGCATCTGTAAAGTATAAAGATTTAGTTTTGGACCTGATGGACAACATAAACATAAATGAAATTTATGTCTACCAGAGAAAAGTTGAGTAAAAGTGACAAGACCAAATAATGAAAGGGCACAGTTACCTATATGACATTCAACATGCTATTTTGTAAGTTGTTATCTGAACAAATTTTATATGCTGAAGTAGTGTCACAGCTCCAATTTGAGATCTTTAAATGATCCCACAGATGTACTCAATTGCTATTGAATCTGGGGAAAATGGATAGAATTCAAATTTGGGGAAATTTTCCAAAGAGATAAACATTTAAATTTAATAGTCTGGATTTCAGTTCACATTTCCAACAAAAATCGGTCATATATGTTTATACATTGAAATGTTTATTCATGATTATTTAAGTTGTGAACATTTACACCATTTCTACACACTTACTATACATCTAGGGTACAATACATACTAAATTTTTAGCACACTGAGTATTTCTAGACATGACTCACTATTAATATCCCTTTGTAAAGTTTAGAAACAAATGGTGTATGTATAGACTATTGTCTTTAGCCTCACTGAAGGCATGTAAACTTCTTAAAAAAAATCTTTCAATTTTGGATGATTCATGTTGCCAAACTTGTTTACTAAAAAATCATTTTTAATCAAGTTTGAATAGTTTTGTAATGTGAGTTTGTTAAAGTCATTATAAGCCCTGAGCTTTGATATGCAGGTATAGACATTAAAGTTTTCTAAAGACTACAATAACTGATGTCCTAAAGTCGGAAAATTCGTGAATGTCGTCTAAAATGAGTTATGCCAGAAAAAATGAATGTTGGGTAAAAAATGAAAATGCAAGATCTTCGGGTGAGCTTGAGTCTGTCTTAGATTTGTTCTAGTCGGATCCCACGTATTTGATACATTTCCAAACGTTGCTAATGTCGATTGAAGCAAACAAATGCTCAAGAAATACAGTCAATTTTCTAACAGGTCATGGATCTATGCATGTGAGGCAGAAACTCAAAGAAAAGTTGTTCGCGGTTTAAGCAGTTAGAAAGAAATAGTCGCCTGGTTATTTTTCGGAAAAACTGGTCATGACAACAAAACCGTTAGATGAACGCTAATAACTCAATTCTCGGAAGTTTTGGATGAAATCAAGAAAACAAACAGGCGTTGTCCGATAATTTCTCCTTACAATTGCCTATTTTTTTTTTGTACATGCCTGATTCATTATTGAATAGCATTTGATCATATGTTATTTCTGCAGTTGGTGTTGGTATTTTTCGACCTTTAATGATAGAATGTGCTAGTTTTGGTTTGTAATGAACTAGAGACTTCATTTAAATCACAACTATAAATAATTATTCAACATTTCAATTCTATGAAGGCAGTGCAACTAATGGTAGTATCCAGAAAGAATATTGTGTCTTACATTTAATCACATGAAAACTTGAAATTTGTATCAATGATGTTTATACACAATTTGAAAACCGTGCATGCCCGAATAAGACATTAATTCGCTAAATTTTGATATTCCGGCAAAAGTAACACAAACTATGATTGTCATGTTTAACAAGAATGATAAAATGAACTTTGATCTATTCAAAATTTATCATTCAATTGGTGTGATATTACCTGTTTGTCTTGTAAGAAAGATTCTCAAATAATATAATAATTACTAAAAAAATGCATTTACCTCTCTTAATTTTTTTTGTCCTACCTCAAGGAGTCTATAAATGTACAATTGTATATTATATATTTATATTCTGATAGGATTACAATATTACTTTTGTATTGTATATCTAAGATATTGAAATAATATTGCATCTAATATTTTCTTTTAATGCAATCTCACTTGCTATATTATCGATAATATTTACAAAAATCTTAATTCTATCCATTTTTTTTTCATTATTACACATTTTCTTTCACCACTGATCTACTAAAAATCAAAAATATAAACTTCCTTCTTGCTGGTATTGCTATCAATTTTATGTGATAATATCTGGCATCCTGTTGTTCCTAATGAATAATACATTTTATTTTACTGTTGAAAAATTCTGTGTCTGATTTTTGTTGCTTGATACCCAGTTGGTGAATACATCCCTGGAACAAAATTAAACCTTGTTACCTTTATAGTAATACATAACGTCAAATCAACAGTAAGAGTATACACAATATCATAAAGTGTCCACAACAAATCTCCTATATACTGCAGAAAATATGTTTCCGTCTTAAATTCTTCCAAAAAACAACATGCAATAAAATCTATGAAATGTGTTAGAAAAGAAAATAAATCAAATTTTTTAGTAGACATGAATGCTTTGCCAACACTGAACCAGAATAAGTATGAACAACAATAGTCTATCAGAGTTAGTGTGTAATTTGCCGAAACCGCTACAAAGGGCTTATCAAAGACACAAGTGCCAAGCTTACAATCCAAGCTAAAGTACTAGAATATACTCATAAAGATCTTTAACCACAAGAATTGATCACAATTTGGAAAAAGGGAAGTGTATTGTGAAAGAGTTAGATGGTGTGGCATTCCTTGAATAACCAAGAAAAAGCTGAAACGTGCGCGCATGTCACTTTGAGGCTTCATTATAACACATCATGTCACACTGTAATTTAATCAATACAGAAAAAATCGTTCTGGAGTTTTTCAAGACCCTATTCGCAAGTGACCTGCCTTATATTCACCCGGAAGGAACCCTCTTTGTTATTTATACAAAATAGCCTGCTAGTCACTCTAGTAGAAGCCTTCCAGAACAGCCACAAATTGGCAATACGTCTCCGTGACTAACTACCCTGTGGACAATATTTAATTGACTAACTTGAATTTACAGCAATTTTAGTGTTTAACATTTCGGAAAATTGAGATCTGATACTTAAAGACAATATGTTTTCATTTAATACTGGAGTGTGCTACAAGACAATATTAATGATTATAATTTTGCAAGCATTTGGACAAGTTCTTAGTCAAAATGATTTGCAGAGTATCACAATTCACACAACACAAGGCCTTAGTTTGTAGGAAAATTTGTATGCAAGTTGCAGGTATTTATTAAACAAATACAAAGGTGTGTTGGTTCAGTTTGGTGTGGCGTATGGACAAATAGTATCATTGAACCAGTTTTTGTTTTAATATTGTAGGCAATTCAGTACTTCCAACAGTTGTGAGCTATCAAAATATGCTACAGAACTTTTTGTCAACAAATAGATAGATAAAATGTTAAACAAATAGTTGGATCTCAAAAATATGTGGTTTCAGCAAGAGAGGACAACCAGTTACCTAGCAATGTCCTCTGGTTCCCATGTGCTAATTTTAATAGCTTTGGACTCTGCTTTAGGTATATATTAAAGATATATGTAGGACAACAAATTTGAGAGAATTGAACAGTTGAAGCACATTTGTAAAGTTATTGTAAATGTATGAGTGGAAACTTGTCAACAAGTGATGAAAGTTGTCTTAAGTTTGTACATAACGCAGGTACCAAATTTTAATGTTTATACTTAAAATAAATTTTAATTCATTTAGGTTTGGAAATATTCAAAGATAAAATCATTCAGTTATATATTGCACATCCTGTAGTTAGAGGGGGACCATCTTTGTTGATTGAAGAATGGAAATTTGTTTTTTTCACAGGTGAATATTAGTATGCTCAATTTATAGATAATACATGAATTTGAGTGTTTTCAAGAATACATTGCATATCCAAATATTATTACCTCTATCCTAACATTTAAATTACATAGAACAACCTTGGCATATGCTAGCTATATAATTCTTTACAGACACACAGAGACCTTAGACACCTCTTACCATTATTGTTAAATTCTCCTGGAACATTCTATGTCATACATTTAACCAACTTATTAAAGAAAAAACAGTTTTAAATTTATTGCTGTCCTACATACAGAAAACATTTATAAAATATGATCTTGCATAACTTTTACTGGAAAAACTGTGTACAATGTATTGTACCCTAATTCTTGGAGTGTTAATTAATTGGCCATGAGTTATCATGGCCCCCTAATAAACAAATGGTCCTAACGAATCAAACGATTCTCAAAGACCATCACATAATATTAAATAAATTACGTTTTTATATGCACTTTGGTTAATACAAGAATCTATTACATAAGTTAATCATAACTTTTCAGTTTATCTTTAAATTCTATTTCAAAACTTTTAAGGTACACTTTGAGCTACGCGACCGAGACAAGCGACGGCGACAAGAGACAGGAGGTTGCGACACGCGACACGTCTGCTTTCTATGCAATTATATGAGGCACATTTGAAGCGCGAGACAGAGACGGGCGACCGCGACAGGAGACAAGAGACAACTTTGATGCGACTGCTTCCGAAGCAGTAGTGTCGCTTGTCGCGTGAGGTTTGGAGGTTAAAATGACGGATTTAAATTTCTCTTTTGATGAAGACAATCTTCTTATTAATTCAATAGAAGAAAATAAATCATTAAATAATCCTCAGAGTGCAACATATAAAGATGTAAGCGTTCGGGATAATATCTGGAGGGAGATTGCAATGAATATAAAAAAAAACAGCATGTTGTTTATATTTTATTTTTTGTATGAATGAAATTAATGTCACATAATTTTGTTTATCTGTTTATGTGTTAATTGTTTATTTGTTATAACACAAACTTTTTGGGGAGTGCGATTTGTTATTCTTATATGATGTTCTCCGAAGAATCTAATATATAATATTTTTAATTAAAACTGTAACAAATAAATATATACCGTAATGTGATTGAGAATGTTTCTCGAGGTGTTATACCTCCACCTCTGTTTTGAATATCTTCTTCAATTAAACTTAATACATAATTAAATTGATTTAATCTGAAATATTGTAAAAAAATTTCTACTTTGAGTGATAAGTGATTATTAATAGACAATAAAAGCCCTCTGTGTTTCTACTCTGGTACAATGGATTCATTTCACATCGTCTTTTTCTGCATAAATAATACAATAATAAATCATCATCTCCTTCTTCTTCAAGAAGTATTTGGAGTTGTTTTGATGCCATTTTTAATTCACGAATACACGTATTTATGAGGGCAGAACATCTAGCCAACTGCTTGTCGCTTAATGTCAGTCGTGTTTCCCAAATAAATACGAGCAACGTTGTCTCTTGTCGCTTGTCTCAGTCGCGTAGCTAAAAAAGAGGTAAAGCGACAAGCGACGTTGTCGCGGTCTCGTGTCTCCTGTCTCTTGTCGCTCGTCTCGGTCGCGTAGCTCAAAGTGTACCTTTAAAGTACTGTTTGTGGAACATTTTTTTTACACCCAAACTTACATCAAACGTTTTGATGAATGCACAGTGAAGCTTCAATAATGGGGATGTTATTACTGATTTTTAAATAAGAATAAAATGCAGCCTTCTTAATAAAAAAAATCCAGTATCTATTTATAAAATTGCTAATTTTGTAGAACTTTAATGAACTGACATTAATATTTTGCAAATTTTCATAATCCTGAAATGATTCTGGGCAGTTCCACGTTATTTTCTTCACCAGGCGCCTGCTTCATAATCATCACACTAATATTATTAGTAAAAAAATAAAAGTTACAAAATACTTGCACTTACTGCACTTGTAGTTTCTGTTGCATAGTGAAAACTTTTTACAAGTAGTAGTAGTAGAGAAATTAGATTGGGAAGGCCTAAATGTTAATATTATTATATATTCGACCGGTTAGGCGATGGGTGGCACCAAGTAACGGTTGGTTTAGGAATTAATTTTGTCCGACATATATTTTTTGGTAGTTGTATTGAGAATCAAATTAATAAGTATATATGTGTTATAATATTTCTAAATTGATTTCTTATTATATTTTTATCAACCTTGGGTTGACATTACTTCCTTGAATTGTCAGGACAAATTTGACATATTCGCCAATAATTGCGCATGTTAGGTGGCGCTACTCTCTCTTATTTGCATGATCTGTGCTTTGTGCTACTCTCCTGCATATTTCAAATACCAATATTTTGAATTTTACAATTTGTCACTTGTAGAATAATTTTGATGTTGCTAATTGTACAAGCTACAATACTACAAGTTACAAGTTGATTATGAAACAGGCCCCAGTAGTAAGTTTTTTTCGCAGAAGTAGTTTTCTTATTTGACAAAAAACTTGGCATGACTTCAAAAACTGTTAGGATTAATTCAGCCAAAATCTTTTATTTCATTATTCACTCACCCTTATGTTGTTGCACTTTTGTTCAAAATGTTGCATTTTTTATAAACCCAATTCTGTAGGCAAACAAAAAATACTTACATGTTTTACACCCTTTTCTGATTTATTATTATTTGAATTACAGCCCAAGATGCTGCACTTATAAGGTATACTTTATCAAAATATACAGCTTTTCTTAATTTAAAAGTAACATTTGAAAACGTAAAATCTAAAAAAGAAAGATATGTTACACTTTTTTGATTAGGTACAAAACATACATCTGCCTGCTTTGTCAATTGGTACATCCAGTTCCAAGAAAATTTGTTTATTAGTGTATTAGTGAGGTGTGGAGGTAACCAAAATAGGTGCTGATGGCAACTATTTTCCCCTAAATATAGATTTAACCAATCCACTTACAACAATTTATTTTCAGATGATAGCCAAAGCTGACAAAATCAGTAATATGGAACCAGTAATATTATCTTCTGTATAGTTTCCATACTGGCGTTTAATATATTTTTTCTTCAATCTTTAACATTAAAAAACTATTCTTATGCAAATTCACCAACTCACCGACAATGGCTGACGACACATTCGTTACTGCAATACTCATCTTCCCATTCGGGATTTGTGACGGCTGGGTTTGGGCATCCGTGGCGTATACATGGATTGTGGGGTCGAATTTGTCCTTGACCGGCGAGATTCTGTTGAGCCGCTGACTGCATCGGAGGAGGCGGTAGACCCACATCGGGCGGGGAACTAGATACCATAGGTGGTGGGCTCATGTGCTGTTGCATGTGAGAATGAGATGAAACTGGTATGTGTTGTTGTTGAGGCGACATGGCAACATGTTGCTGATGAAAAATAAAAAATTTCATCAACAATTGAACTTACATGTATTTTGGAGAAAATAAAAAAAAACGAGATATTTCTGAATAGGAGACCAAATGAACATTTTTTAAGATTTGAGTTAATCAGATGTTTTTCTCTAAACTCGGTTTCAAATTAAAAATGAGACTTGAATAGGTCAATTTTTTATTTCAATTTCCAGTTCAATAGTATAACAAGTAAACTAAAATCATATTTGACTTATACTTTAGAAATTAGAAGTTTTCATTTAATATAATTCTTAAGAGAAAGACTAAAGGCAGCTATGAGTTACATAATAATGCTCAGGTGTTTTTTTATAACATAAATTCATAGGCAATATGTTAAATACCATAGGCGTTAAACAGGTATAAAAATATGTGTGTTTATAAATGACTATTATTAATTTAGGAAGCAAAATACAAGTGTACCAATTTTTACAATGTATTAGAATGTTAAATCACTATAAGATTCTGTCAAAATACTGACGATACTTTCAATCTTTGGAGTGATTATTTTCCTGGAGAATATATTCATATTTAGTCTTTATGTGTATTCAGTATTATAAAATTAAAATGAAATGACACATGTTTTTAGTGGCCAGAAACATATGTTCCTGTCCAGTGGGCAATAAAAGAAAAAGGGTGAAAAAAGGGGGCATTTCCATATACATTTTCGCGTTCTTTCATTTATCGCTAATATGGAGAACTTGGTGTTGTGCCATGAGAAGGCCATTATGAAGGTTTACACTACCAAAATTAGATTGCAGCCATGGCAATTGATTCTTTTGAAAAATAAGGAAAAAATTATTGTTATAAAGCAACTGTTCATTTTATTTTTTTCTTAAATTGTGCTTAAAAATAAAAACTTATGAAAAGTTCAATAGTTTAATAATTTTTTTTTTGAAATTTGTGACTGTTATGAAAGGTACTTAATAAATACACTTGTCAATAAAATATGAATTACAAACACCTTACATAAATTTGTATTTATAAATGTTTAACACAAAGTGTCATGCTAAAATAATTGAATCCTAAATATTTCATTAGAAAAAAATTATGACTATTGATGTGATTTATATAACTTATGACTGTACAACATTAAAATGAAACAAAACATTACTGAATGTAAGGAAAATAATCAGCCAAATTAGAAACCTTCACTCCAACAAAAACATTAATTAAACCTAATGCAAGAAATTCAAAGCTCTAGATTTAACAAATCTAAGGTTCGTTCCTTCAGTCGATTACCAACCGATCGGCAATTGGTTAATGCATCGGTACATGAACCGTTTATTGCGCAACTCGATCAATGTACCAGTTGTCAACCAAACCATCTCATTGATGCGCATGGCCGCACCACCGATTCTTTCCTTATGCCGGTCATCATAATTACCGTACATTAACTGGTTGCTAATCAATTAGCGTGTCACTCCGAACACGAAACTGACCCATTCACTAAACGGATATTGTTTTGATGGAACGCTATTTTGCTTGTGCGCAGGTACGCAACCGTTGTGTATTTATTATCTAGGTTGAAGGAACGAAGCTATAAGTATACTGATGAATTTTGAAGTATATGTTATAGTACTAAAATTTAACAAAACCGAGCTCAGTCACCATGAATAAGTGTTGTGTGGTTACTGTTGCTGCATATATTGTAATTACACAAGATTGCAAACATAAAAGCAGTATCTGGAATTTTTTGAAACCACTGGAATCAAAAAAAGACAAAGAAGCTTATGATAGATTACCTAATGATTTGTGTCAAGTAAGTCCTAATCCTTACAATAACTCTTGTTGAAGAATTCGGAATATTTATTAGAAAAAAATAAGTCTGTAATAAAATAAGGGAGATAGTCAATCACTCCTGGCGAATGATATGCAGAACGTTTTGGTACTGAATTTACCAGGATCTTCTAATATAGTAACTGAGTACCATCAAGTAATTCATATGATACATCCAAAGAGTCCAAAAAAATATACCCCTATTGTTCGAGAAAACAAGACTGATCTAAGCAAAATCAAAAAGTTATCCAAACTTTCAATAATTACAATTAAAAATAACTACTTTTATGTTTTTTTGGACAATAACACCACAATCGAAATAAAACGACGTATATTGAAGGAAAACCAAACGTTTCAAAGTCTATTCTGACTTTGTTGTCAATGGCTTTATATTTATTGATGTAATTGCAAAACAAAAATTATTATGACATTTAAATTGACTTTGAAATGTTTGGTTTTCCTTCAATATACGTCGTTTTATTTCTATTGTGGTGTAATTGCCCAAAAAAACATAAAAGTAATCAAGAATATGTCACAAACAACATTTAGAAGACAACTATCCATATAAAGTCTCTATGATTATGGGGTACATTGAAATACCATTTATTTCAAGGTTAGGCTTTTTATCTGGTGACTTCCGTTTTAGATGAGACTGCATACTAAACATTAGTTTCTGCAGTTATGTATTGGATGTTTTCAACAGGATAATAACTGTACTGTAGGCACACTCAACAAAGTACATTTAAGTTATACTATCATCTTATATTTTGTTTTGATTCAATAGACTTATAATGAAAACATTAATGATTTTAATACAGTTTTCACTGAATACAAAATGATATGTTTTCAAAGGTTAAAAATATAAAAAAATAAGTAGGTGATTTTGTAAACTGTTAATGAGTTCATGTTTATTTATTGATTAGTAGTGCACATTAAAAACAATCATTAACAATTTACAAAAACACCTAATTTATCTCATACCTGCTGCATATAACTATTGTGTTGTTGTTGTTGCATGTGCTGTTGCATGTTCATATGGTTTGGCACTGGTCCTAAATTTGATTGCATTATATTTTGATGTTGTTGTGGTGGTGACGTTATGCTGCCCATCATAGGTGAGGTTTTCTTACCAATGGGTGATTGGCTAGGAGGTGGTGGAGCTGAAGCCATTGGTGGTGATGGAACATTCCCTTGAGGTTGATATGCTGGGTATTGAGGAGTGCCACCTTGGTAATTGTTGTAGTTGCCGTACATACCTTCACCTTCTCCAGCACCTTTTGACACTAAACTTGCTCTATATGCAGCTAAAGCTTTTAAGTATTCCTTCTTTGCTGCCTCAGTTTTCTTTTTGTATACCTAATTTTAAATATCGAACATGTAATTTATCGCAAATACAAAATGTTAAATATTACTTACGTTTTTGTGTTCAGAGTCAAGGGCATCCCACATAGAAGCTACAATCTTAGAAACCTCCCCAAAGCTGGCATTTGGGTTTTGACCTTTGATTGCCGCCTGCGTGTCCCGAAAAAATAGGGCGTAAGCCGATACCGGTCTAAAACAAAGTTAATTATTAATTACAATAACTACGAAATTATTCATATTCTAAGTGGAACAAAGGACATTGGCTTTTTTAGTAGCGATCACTTTGTGAAACGATGCTTACTTCTCTGGAGGACGTTCAGATGTATTACTGTCCATTGTTACTTAAATTATTCATTATAGCTTGTCTATTATAAACTTTAAACAAACAAATAATAAATAGTCTAATCACTAAAACTCCGACATAACCTACCGTTTTTGTAAACATCAATGCACAGAACAAGATATTCAACTTTTAACAACGGAATAGCAAATTAAAGATATTGATTGTGCTCTGTTGACGTTAGTTCTATGCGTCCTCCTCTTCTCATAATTGGATTTCATACAAAGTTGGGGCGTGGCACGCGCATGGCATGTTAAAGAAATGGGCAACGTCTTTATATTACGAATATGAATTTATCGTTTTATTTTACGTTTAAATTGGTAGCGTTTACGATTACAATAGAGCTGATATGTGGAAATGTATTCGAAAATATAAATTGAATCTATTTTTTGTATTTATTACTTACTTTTGTGGCTCATTGGGGTCTCGCTTTTTTTTCTTCTTTTGCACTTTCGGTTTCTTTTGAGCCTTCGTTAATGTTTGATCGGCTGGTTCTGGTGACGGCCTCTTTATGGCTGGCATCTGTTAAAAATATAATATACATGTACACATTAGACTAATATTCTTATTTTTCTTATTTATATTAAATTTATTTCTAATGGAAATTATTTTCTTCAGTCAAATAAAAAATAAATCTAGAAAGTAAATTTACCATAGCAGGATGTGGAGTACTATCGTCACTATCCTCACTGGTAGTATGTTCTTGACCTGGAGCTGGGGGACTATTGCCTCTGCCCTGCGGATGTTGCGGGGACGTTCCATACTGGCCCATATTTCCAGGAGGAGGTTGTCCATGGCTCATCATCATTTGCTGATGTTGTTGGTGATGTTGCTGTTGTTGTTGAATCATCAATAGTTGATTGTTATGTTGTTGTTGCTGAGGGGGACTCATATTGTAATTTGAACCATGGTAACCGGGGTTCGCCATATTGTGATCTGGAGGACCTGACATGTACATTTGCTGTTGGTGTTGATAATTGCTTGGAGGCTGATTGTGTATGCCCATAGCTTCTTGTTGTTGGCTAAGCTGCTGGTTCATTTGCTGCATGCCCTGAAGCAATACAAAAAATAGGTTTAATAGGTAATATTGAATGAAATCATCATTTGAAAAATGGGTTACAGATTGTAGTCTTGGAGGTTGGATTATCGTGGTAAAAGTAGCTAGATAATTCGTTTTGAAAAATTTATTCTGATGTATTTTTTTTGCCCTGAATTGTTGTACTCAAAAGCGTTCTTATGAAAATAACACCATGTTTGCATTCCTGTGAGATCGTTTCTAATCTTAAAGCATCTGCTTCCTAGAGATAGCCTGCAGTTCATAAATATCGTGTCGAGTAAAATAGCTTCTTGCTCTCTCTATTGCCCTCTCTTTCCACCTTTGGCACGAGATTTGTGCATTGCAGGCTAACTCTAGAAGGTGTATGTTCTAACTATCAAACACATAAAGAGCATTCATGGTGCCCCTACTGACAAATAAATTCGTGCGATTGTAGCGATTTGGTACTGTAGCACTGCTTAGTTGGTTTGTTTTCGACAGCAGTTTAATGTCACATGTACCTAGGCAACGCACCGCCACACTGGGCAAATTGCGTCTACTTTGGACATTAACTTACGTTGGACACAGCCTAAAGTGTTCAAAAACTACTGAAGTGATAACAACATTAATAACCGTTTTTGACCTTTAGTTCTTGCCATAAAATTTACCTTATATGGTGAAAATCTGTGGTGGTTTTAGAATCCAGGTTTGTGGGATAAAAGACCCCTTAAACTTCTGATTGAGAGTGGCTTTCTGTAATTTTTACTGGTATATGATACCTATTTTTGAACTAGTGGCTCAAAAATTGAAATGAGCATGACGTTTGAAATCTTCGAAGTCTTGCAAGTCGATCTACGGACTTCAAAGTTTAATTTTCGACTTTTTTGAACTTCCTAACAAGAATTCAACTTAGGGGATATATCTCAACTTAAAATTGCATTTTAAATGCTCTAACCGATTTGTTTGAAACATTAAAGCAACGTGTCCTATAACGTCCTGTATTCCTCATAAGGAGCACTATCATTTTATTTATTACATGAATTTTATTAAAAAAAAGATATTTTAGGTTAATGGTCAATTTTTGTAAAATTTCTCTGCAGAATTGCTTCATATACGCTACGTACTCCTGATCGGGTCATCAAATTGTGTACTATTACCAACCTTTTCCGTTCAGTAGTTTCGAGAAATATAATTGTAGTCCAATCGCTACGCGATTAACAGTTTTCGTGTGGAGCTGAAGTTGTTGAAAATTAGTTTTCAGATAATATTTCGTTACCTGTATGCTAAACATCCAGAGCTCGTTTAAATAGGTTTGGTTGACATTTGGTTGAAACTCATTTTGAAAAATAAGGAATAGATATTTCCACATTAATTTGCGAAAGAATTATTTTGTAGTAAACACTAGAGAATCAGATGGATAACATTCTAACAAGCAAGCAACAGCGAATCAAAAATAAATGAACAACATTTTAAGTACATAACGTTTGGCTTCGTTTATAAAAACCCGTTTGAGAAGCAAAATCTACCTACAACTCATAACACAGATATAACATTATAGATATTTAAAAACAGGAAATTACGTCACGCAGTATGAAGAGAGTCGAAACATATGTTGCAACATTTTTACATATTTTCCACTATGAAGACATGTTGAGTTTCTGGTGTTTTTCAAACACAATCTCTTCAACCGTTATGAGCATAAGTTTTTATTGAGTGAGCCAACGCTTCTTGTAAAATTCCTACAAGAAAAAAAATACCAGCTTCTACTGAAAGTCGTTCTGAACGACTTCGAGTTGTCTTCACAGAATTTATAACAACAAAATTGCAATAATATATCTCATCGGATCAATCGACTCGGTTCTTGTTTTCTAACAAAATCTCCACCATAAACTGTATCGGTAGGAACCTGAACATACATCAAATCAGAAATACATTCCCAGGCTATTGTTTAACAAAGTAGATCGTAAACATTTCAAGTGATGACTTCTTGGAAATGTAATAACGCAAATTTATCACTATTACTTTGTTTTGTGTGGGGTATTTTAGATGAAATAAGTTTGCAGCAGACGGCTAGGGATGCACAGATAGAAAATTTTAATCTCATTGAAAGATTGATGGATGCTTAGGTACATATACTTCTCATGATTGTATCGGTCTTTATTTCATGAAAATTCATTTTAATTTTATTAAAACACACACACACTTTGGTGAATTATTTATAAAGATAAACTTATAGCATTGGGAGGAGCCTTTTGTAACAATCTAGACTAGCAGAGTATAAAATAAAATACTGAAAATTGCAAATAAAATAATATTGTCATGCAAGGCAATCCAAGCAATTTAGTCAAACAATTTGCATTTGACACCTTGAGTTTTTATTACGAAGTTCTGAAAAGTAAATATATAACCCCAAGAAGTATGTAGGTATAACCGAGAAAAAAAGTATACATCCACCTAAAATATATAAGAGTGTCAGTTGTAAAAATAATGCAACTAGAACCATAATACTTTTCATAGTTTACCAAACGTTTCAAAGTCTATTCTGACTAATGGCTTTACAGTTTTATTAGAACCATAATACTTTTCATAGTTTACCAAATACTCTTAAAAAGTTATGTAAAGAAAGAGCAGGGAAGACGAAACGAAGAATGGTTTGTAGCTAAATGTATAAGTAGTGAACGAAAAAATTTGTAATGAATATAACTATCTTCTGTGCAATGTAAATAATTAACATAATATACAAGGGGCTAACTTATTACTCGAAGTTTCCTTGAAATGGTTGATCTCACAACGTTTCAATAGTTTTGAATCTGCTATCGTCATCAGATACAATATCATTCACCTGATAGCAGATTCAAAGCTATTGTAAGACAATGGAAGTCCAGGGAAACTTCCAGGAACGAGTTACATTTTTATCTGTTTCAGTCTAACAATATTACCATGAGCGTACTGAGGGGGGGTTTAGTTAGCTATACAGAGCTATACCAGTTCTATATACGGACATACAGGTTGCCTCTGTAGAAACTTTACATGTAGAGGAACCTTGTCTGTTAAGTTACAGTAACAATTTCATGGGCTCAAATTCGGACAAATTTGTTCCGTTAATAAGGATTTTGTTGCTTAAGTCGTTTTCGAGAAATGATGACTACTGCAGCTTAAGTCTCAAGCTACATTAGCCAGGTGGGAGTTTTGAGAAATAAAAACAGTTAACAAAATGCAACATTTTGTTGCTAGAAGGTACCACAATATTCCAAAGCATCTCCCACTGGTCAAAGCTACCCCGGTGCAACCTCAAAATGGCTGATTTTGTTGCTCAAGTTCGTTTTTGAGAAACGGCGGCTACTGAAGCTGAAATCTTAAGCTACATTGGCCAGGTCGGTTTTTAAAAACTGAAAATAACTGTCGAAATGAAAGAAACGCCTGATTTTGTTGCTAATTTCTTTTTAATGGCATAAAATAATATTACCAAAAGCATTCAAGCATTCCTTACTGGTCAACTGCCCCTTGTACCCCTAAATAAATAAATCGTACCTATATGTAAAAACACCTTTATAAAGGTTTGGTGTTAGGGTGCAAAACTGTGTTTTTACATTTGTGACACAGCAAAGGTCCGACAGCATTTCCCTTAAATCATATATGTTTATGTTAAAAAAACTAAAAACACTTCAGAGATTTTTGGTTACACCCAAAAAATTCCTTCTTCATTGGGAGGAAAAATTTTTATGGAAAGTTGGTACTTCCTATAATTTCCTTTTTGGAACCAGTTTAAGGTTTGTACTTGAGCCAAACAAATAACAAGTTAAATTTGATACGTCTTATCTTCAGAATATCTACACCACTTCTATTATACGAAAATAATTATTTTATAAATGATAGAAAATGTACTGATTCAAAACTAAAAATTCTTTTTATTATTTACAATGGGCTCACACCTATTCGAATATTCGGAATGAATTATTTTTGCGCATGCGACAAATTAGCAGCAATATCGGCCGCATGTTTCTTTTTTAAAACATTTTCATTTCTTAAAATTTAGCTGCAGTATCCCTCGTTTCTTAGAAATGGCTTGCAACTAGCAACAAATTTGCTAAAATATAGCCTGTAAATGTGTTTTAGGTACAATATATTTGGTCTAACGATTTTAGCAATTTAGGGGTGCACCGTGATGGGGTTGGAAAGTAGGGGAAGCTTTAGGGAATATTTGGAAAATAGAGTTAGACGTTTGTTTTATTTTATTTATTTTCATTTCTTAAATACCCTATTCTCTAATGTAAGAGACTTAAACTGCAGTAAAGCCATCATTTCTGGAAACGCCTTGAAGATTATTACTAAATGCTATTGCTATTGGACGGCTATAGTAGCCATAAAAGTACAAGTGTCGTATTAATCAAAGATATAAATGTTTTCCTTCATCGTGCATCATTGTGTTGGTAGGTATACCTAACTACTTACAGTTACATTTTTAGTATCTTATAAACTAATGACAAAAAATAACAGTAGGTACAGCTAAAACAAAATCCTAGCGGAATCGAGATCGAGCTGCTGACCGTGTTTCACCAGCTAATGCTATAATACTTATATGTACTACCTTTTGATAGAATGGAGATCCATTCACATTACTAGTTTTTGAGCTGTGGTGAATATTTGTTGGTTCGTAACTCACGGACAAACCTACAGCATTAATACTACATAATACAGCATTCACATCTTCAAATTGAGTTTCATGAGCCCGGAGACGAGAAAAATGTTGGACAATCCTCGGTCAACAAAGTCAGCAGCCAGCAGCATTGGTGAATTGTTACCCACTCCCTTAACTACTAGAAATGAACATCAGAAAAGTTGAATTAGAAGAATAGCAGAGAAAATTAGGGAGAAAATATAGAAATACCTACGATATACCTGCCTATTAGTAGGTACCTATTTAGTACCTATATAATAGTAGTAGTGAGCAGAACGAAAAATATTGGAATAATGAATCTGATGTGAGAAAGGAAAGAAAAGGGTAGAGAACCTATAGATATCTTGGACACCACAACATGTTAATTATTTGCGGAGAGTTCAACTCTCGAGCAGACAAGGAACAAATTAACGATGTACCACAAAGATCCTACAAACAAACTTTTAACGAAAATGAAGAAAAAACAGAGACATATACCTAAGACATGATTCTAGGAGCTTATAATGTTTGATATAACAAAATATTAATTCAGAAATGTGCACTCAAATCATAAAGAAATTATTAGGTAGGTATAGGTAGGTACTGCTGTTTTTTTTTTTTTTTGATGAAATAAGCCCAGGGCGAAGGCAATATTATGAAATTAAAGACAATGATTTACAAGTGGGGTAGGTAGGCTGTAAGTGTGGGGTAGGCGGGCTGTAAGAAGTCGATTGAAACATCAATGACAATGATCCGAATAATAGTACCTAGCCCTAGGAACTCGTCCACAGACTCAGTAAGGGATCAATTAGAGTGGTATTTTCGAGGATTTGCCATAGTTCCTTATTATTCCCGTGTTCTTCCAATAATCCCCGCATCCGCTTTTGTAGGTATATTGTGAATACACCTCTTTCGTGGTCTTCCCCGTTTATTTATTTGCGGAGGAGTCCAGTTTCATACTTTTTCCGTTATGAGGTGCAGTTGGCTATACCATTTCAGCTATTTTTATTTATTGTGTCTATAATAGTGTCGGTAGCCAGCGTTTTTTGTCTAATGTTCTGATTTCTGATGTGGTTAAAGAGTGCTACAGCATCTTTTCTATCTCAGCGGATAGTCGTTTCTGATGCATGTTTTTATCTTTTAGGTATCCATACTTCTGACTCACATTACTATTACAATGTTTTATATACATACATCTTTTCTAATTTTTATTGTCAAGTTATTATTCTACAAGATTGGATGTACCTAATGTTTTGTCATATTTTTTCCTCTTCATATTTTCTTCATTATAACTTTGTTATCTATTCCACAGAATGTAACCCCAATATATTCCTTTACATTTTTTATTACTACCTACAGTTTCCAATTCTAAATCTTGTCCCCTTCCTTGATTACCATAGGTATACTGTTTTTTCTGTATTTACTTCTAAGCCCAGTTTGGTAAGCATTTATTCCATATATTTTGTTTGTTCAGCAATTGCTACTTGGTCACCTGCAAAGAGTACGGTATCTAAGAGGCTATTTTTCAGAAGTATCCTCATCGGGCGACATTTTCTAGTTCAATATTATAATTGCCTCCAAATAGATTTTAAATAGGATAGGGGACAAGTAACAACCCTTGTTCGTTGGAAAGAAGCAGACATCCTTTTCCGACTCTGATTTTTTATTGCGTTTATATAAACTTTATTAATGCTGTCTTTTTCTAGTGTACCCCATAGTTTTTGAAGAGATACTGAATCAAATGCCTTTCTTAGGTCTATGTGCATTACCTGGAGTTATCTACCTTTTGTTATGTTCTTTTCTGCCATATGTCTTAGGGTGGTCCTGGCCTAAAACTACTCTGTTCCTCGATTTTCTTGATCTCTTTCTCTATTCTGATATACAGTCCATAATAATAATATACAATTCCAATACCACGACACACCTTTTAAAAATATCTAAAACAAGCAGGTGTTGATGTTAGTGGGATCCAAGTTAAACACAATAAGTGATGACTATATGCGACCAAGGCAACAAAGATGATCAAAAAATATGACAAAAACACTATAATTTATAATAGATATAGAAATAAGGCCATATTAAACAGTTGCTAGGAAACTAATTACTGTAGATTAAGAAATAACAACAAGCAAGAAGCCAAATTGCGTTAGTATGAAGGTTCTGGAAATGGATATAAGCAGAAAAGATCGTAAAAGATATGAATGTTTGTATGCTATTTTAGTTTACTTTTGCTGTAACAACAAACCATATCAATATGTAATGAGATCCATTTTTTATCATTTAACGATAATACCAATTCAGCTTTGTCTTGTTAAGTGTTTTTAAATATGACATTTATCATTTCAAGATCATACCAGTTATGAATGAGCTGATGACTGATTTGTGTACAGTTTAATTCACAGTATGAGATCAATTGGTGTTCAGCATCTGCTACCTGCAAATTCTTGTTAAAATTGCTTTGATGGTTGAAGTAATAAGACAGATGTTGTTCGAGCTCATATAAATAATCCTGTACAAATTTTTCAGCATAAAATCTTTCAAAAATAAGTAACTAAACACTTTCTGTGAGTCTTGTAATAAACGAATTCTTGATCCGAAAATAAACGTTAATTTGGATTTGTTAGCATATGCTAATAGGTAACTCATTTCACACATATATCTGTTTACGTACCTGTACTGGCGGTTGATAGTTTTGTTGCTCAGAATGGGAGCGGTTTTGAGAATGGTTTTGAGGATGGTTCTGTGGATGATTTTGAGGGTGGCTCTGAGCATGACCTTGCTGCTGTTGCTGAGCGTTGATTGTCGGTATATCAAACTCTTCGTCTCCGAAACTTGGGGTGTGAAACGTCTGAAGAAAAAAAATTATATAAACTCGTACTAAAATGGGGAACATTTATAAAAATAAATGAAAAAGATGAGGACACCCTCATGAATTTAGACGATAAATTAAAAGATGTGACGAACATACTATGTAAGTAATAAAATACTCATTAACAGCGTTAATATCTGGTGTTCTCAGAGAAGTAATTTAAGGAAATAAACACATGACAACAAAAGTAAAAGTTATGATACATCAAAATTGTATGAAATCTATAATGATATATACAGGAGAAACACGAGCCAAAACCACATCAACCAAACTCCTCCTAAGACCGATCGAGATGAAAATATTGCGAGTAAATACAGGAAACACATTATACGATAAAAGAACAAGATCTTATAAGAAATAGAAGGATGAATTGGAGGGACCATGTAGAAAGAATGACGAAGGACACATTATCCAGAATAGTTAAAACCATGAAACCAAACACAATGAGATCACGAATACGATCGCCGAAGAGATGTATTAGAGCTGGACCGCAGCAGTCCAAGAATAGGAAACAAGAGGATAATATTGATGCAATAAATAGAAGTATCAGTGACAAGAAAAGTGAAAGAAGAAGAGGAAAAAGAAGAAGAATAAGAAATTCAAATCCAAATTGGAAAGTATAAAGCTTATGAAAAAAATATTAAGAGAAATAACAGAACAAAGGAGATATACGAGCTAGCATGGAAATAACAAACTACAACTAAAACAGGAAAACGAAATAGAAAAACAAAACAATGGCTAAGTCGGTATTATAACTATATACACTCGTATATAATTATAATACCGGTTTAACTCAAAGCTGGACAAGTAAGTGGAAGAATTTACTGTATAATATAAAACAGAGCACTTATAAAAATGAAGACAGTAGAAGTACTGACAAGATATGAACAACACACTGAGAAGAAAAATAAAAGAGGAGGGCAGTAAATTATTTTTTACGTCCTTAGTTAACTGATATATGTCAATAAGTTCGCTATTTCCAAGATATTTCGTATGTAGGATAAGTATGAACTTAACCTAAATTGTCACAGAAATTCAGTTTACAGGGATCAATGAATATATTTAACTCACTTATCGTATATTTAATAATTGTTAGAAAGAATAAAAATATAGTTATGAACTTACTTGATCCATGTCGTACCCGTTCTGTTGATAATTTGATTGTGGTATGTTCAAAGACAAGTCGACGTTCTCAGCTCTCTGAAAAGAAGAAAAACTATTATTTACTAGTTTTTGAGATCATTACAGCAATAAAAAATTATGAAATGTAATAATTTATGACCGTAAGCCAGAACTGTTTGAAAGTTAATGTCGTATATTTGGTTCGTTTTTATTTCTGCGTTCAATTCTTCCCTGGATCTTTCGCTTTTCAATTTTCGATTTTTATGATCATCTCTTGTATGCTGCTAATCATGTACTATATCCTCCGTTATACTTGAGGGATCTGAAAATTTTCGTCAAATGAGAGTCGTGTTGCTGGAGCTGCTGGTTTGTTTATATCTCAATCGCAAATGTATCTTTATAAATTTGTACTATTTTAATTTTTGGCAACTGGAACTGGTTCTGTAATCACTCCAAATCTTGATATCGTTGTCCAACACCACATTATTATTTATGATTAACTGCACAAGTACACAAATAATTAATAGTTTTAATAGTTTTAAATTTCCATTTAAAAACTGGTTCATAAATCACCGAAAGAAACTTGCTGTTCTTTTTGTTCTATGGTAGCTATGACGCTATCAACTATGTCAAATACTGGTCTTTACTCGTTACTTCAACTGGCTTAAAATAAAATCCGTTTAAAAACGTGTGCAATCAATAACTATTTTTTGATTTAAGGGACAATTCTATTGATTATTTTAGCGTATTCTTATCTCTCCCTTTCTCTCTCTAGTTTGCATTTGTTTGTATATTATACACATATTTTTTAGCTTTTTTATTAGTTTTATTATTTATTGGACCACTTTCTATAAGTTAAGTTTAATTCACCCTATATTGCAACCACCCTGTATATGTTTCTATGTATTGGCCACACAATATAAATCATTTTTTGAATCACCCTGTACAACTATAATTCAACTCTACACGATGTTGCAACCGCCCTGTATAAGTAATCCTCTCCACCCTATTGACTGTCTATTTTTATATTGTTTAAATCACCCTGTATACCTATAATTTTACTTAGCCCCATATGCCAAGTATAAGCAACTACTTATGTTCCATACTATATGACTTTTTTTCACCACTCTATATAACTATAATTCCACTCCGCCCTATATTTTATTAATCCTGTATATGCAACTGCTTCTAACATTTTTTGAACCGTCCACGTTATAACTCGAATACTCTTACTGCATATGCCTATCTAACCATGTTTATTTAAATTTCTTTATCTACCCTGTATAACTAAAGTTTTACTTTACTCTTATCTCAAGCAACTTGTATACGCACTATTTATGTGCAATCCAATACAACATTTTTTAAACCCCCCTGTATAATTCTATTCCACCTTATATTGCAACCATCCTTATTTGTAAAATTTTTTGAATCAACCTGTCTTACTGCAATTTTACGTCGGCTGATATTTCGACTGCGCACATTGCTTGCTGCCTGAATTTTCATGCACGCGCACACACACACCTACTACCATAAACCGTAAAGAAAAGATCGCTGACGTAACAATTTTTCTTTTCGATAAATTTCACTCGACTTTAAGCCCCGTAAAATGAAAACCATTACAAACACCCTGTACGATATTCATGGTATATCTTGACATTTAAGCTAGATATTATGATGAAAATTTGACATTTACATTGATTTTTACCGTTTTTTTTGCACATAATTTTCTGATCTTTAGAAAAAAGGGTATATTTTACGTTATAGAAAATTATACGGAATCAAGCTGGATCATCTCTTTGTAGAATTCTATTTAAATTATTCAAATTGATTGAGCACTTTTAGAGAAAACAGTGTAGATTCAATGAAATTTACTGAAGTGTAGTCCCCTAATTACTGTTTTTTTTTTCTGGAAAACTGTAAATCTCACGCTATTGAAAATTATACGGTACCTTTTTGTAATATTCCTTAATGCAATGCCGTTTAAATCATCAAAATTGCCCAAGCCGTTTTTGAATAATCACTGAGCATACATAAAAAAAACGTGCCGACAAATTGATAACTTCCTTCTTTTTGGAAGTCCAAACCTGACACCTGTTTGAGATTTAAATGTGGACTGCTAATTCAAAAAGAACCAACCACATTTTGACAGGGTAGGAGTATATTTCGTTCTTAACTTGTTTAAACAACCACCAGTGTAGAGTAATAAAAAATTCTGTTCAACGCTTCTTAATATGGGAAACCAATGGGAAAAAATGATTTCTCTAATATCGCTCAATGTAAAAATGGTTAAAACCTGCTGATTACCGTTACCAACACACTGTACGATATACTTTCATGGCATATCTTGACATTTAAGCTAGATAGATATTTGTGATGCAAAATCTGACATTGATGTTTACCGTTTTTTGTATATATTATTAGTATTTTCCGAAAACCGGCATGTTTTACATTATAGAAAATTATACGAAATCTAGCTGGAACATCTCTTTGTAGAACAGAATTCAAAATATTCAAATTGGTTGAATCGTTTTAGAGAAAACTGTGTAGATTCATTGAACTTCACTGAAGTGTAGTCCCCTAATTACTGTTTTTAGGGTTCCGTATATACAATATAGGGATACCCTTATAATATCACTCAGGATTTCTGCCTCTGTCACATCACAGCAATTTTCTCCTAAACTACTGAACGGAAGAGGTTGAAGAGAGGTATAGTTTGGTGACCCGATCAGCAGTACATATCGCAAAAGAAGAAATTTTGATTTTAGGGGTCCTTCTGGGGGGAAAAACTAAAAAAATCGACCGTTCCCCCCCTGATCTCCGAAACTACTGAACCTAAAATTTTGAAAAAAATAGGGAATATAGAATGTTGCCCGAACTTTACAGGAAAAATAAGGAGAAACCGTTAATATAAATTTTGGGGGGCAAATTATAGAATTAAATGAAAATTTAAAAATTAAATTTTTTTAAAACGCATCATGTAATACATCAAATGAAAGGTCTCATTCTGAGGAACACAAATATATTTTTTTCATATTTAAAAAAAATTAATTTAAAAGATATTAACGAAAATATACCAAAATTTACCCATCTCCCCCTTATCTCCGAAACTATAAAACGTAAAGCTTTGAAAAAAAAAGATGTATAGAGTCTGGCCTGAAGTTTACTGGAAAAATAAGGAGAAATCTCTACTTTTAATTTTGGGGGGCAAATTACAGAATTAAATGGATAATATAAAATTAAAATTGTTTTTAACGCATTATGTTATATATCAAATGAAAGGGCTCATTAAGACGAAAACAAATATATTTTTTTCATATTTTTAAATTAAATTAATTAAAAGATATTAACAAAAATATAAAAAAATTTACCCATTTCCCCCCCTTATCTCCAACACCATAAGCTGTAAAATTTTGAAAAAAATATAGGTATAGCGCCTCACCTGAACTTTACTGGAAAAATAAGGAGAAACCCCTAATATTTATTTTGGGGGGCAAATTATAGAATTAAATGGAAAATAAAAAATTAAGCTTGTTTCTACCGTATCATGTAATATATCAAATCACAGGGCTCATTATGACTAATACAAATATATATATTTTTAATTTTTTTTAAATAAATATTTTAAAATATATTAAAAAAATATTTAAAAAATTAATAATGGGGGCCAAATTATAGAAATAAACCGAAAATAAAAAATATTTTTTAACGTGTCATGCAATATATATTTTTCATATTTTTAAAATTAATTGTTTACAAGATATTAACATAAAGATATAAAAAATTCTCATTTCTCGCTTTATTTCCGAAACCATAGTACCTAAAATTTTGAAAATAATTAGCGGTACTGGGGCTCACTTGAAATTTATAAGAAAAATTATTAGAAAACCTCCATGGTAATTTTAGGGACAAATTATACAATTAAATGGAAAATAAAAATTCAATTTTCAAACGAATCATGTAATATATCAAATACATAATGAGTTATGTGAATTACAAATATATCATATTTTTAAATCATTTGTTTCAAAGTTATTAGCAAAGATATTAAACATCGAGTTCATTCCCATTTTAGAAACTATACTATTTAAATTTTGAAAAATATATTTTATTTGTATTTTTAAATAATTTGAACAACAGATTTAATAATTTATAATTTAAAACTTGACCTATGTTGCCCCTTATCTTCCAATCTATAGAGCTTCAAATTAGAAAACTAAATACAGCGAATCTTGAAGGTGGTACGGAATCCTTGGTATGCGAGTCCAACTCGCACTTGACCAAATTATTTTTTCTGGAAAACTGTAAATCTCACGTTATTGAAAATTATGTGGTACCTTTTTGTAACATTCCCTAATGCAATGCCGTTTAAATCATCAAAATTGCCCAAGCCGTTTTTGAATAATCACTGAGCATACATAAAAAAAACGTGCCGACAAATTGATAACTTCCTTCTTTTTGGAAGTCCAAACCTGACACCTGTTTGAGATTTAAATATGGACTGATAATTCAAAAAGAACCAACCACATTTTGATAGGGTAGGAGTATATTTCTTTCTTAACTTGTTTAAACAACCACCAGTTTAAGGTAATAAAAATATCTGTTCAACGCTTCTAATATAGGAAACCAATGGGAAAAAACGATTTCTCTAATATCGCTCAATGTAAAAAAGGTTAAAGGTTAAAGATTACCGTTACCTACACCCTGTACGATGTACTTTCATGGCATATCTTGACATTTAAGCTAGATAGATATTTGTGATGAAAATCGGACATTTACATTGATGTTTACCGTTTTTTGCACATATTTTTACGATTTTCCGATAAGCAATTTGTTTTGTTTTACGTTACAGAAAATTATACGAAATCAAGCTGGAACATCTCTTTGTAGAATACATTACAAAATATTCAAATTGGTTGAGTCGTTTTAGAGAAAACAGTGTAGATTCATTGAAATTAATGCTTTTTATGATTTTCTGGAAATCCGCAAATCTCACGTTATAGAAAATTATATGGTACCTTTCTGCAATATTCCTTAATACAATGCCGTTTAAATCCTCAAAATTGCCCAAGGCGTTTTTAGATACTCCCTGAGAATACACAAAAAAAAACGTACCGACGAATTGATAACCTCCTCTTTTTTGGAAGTCGGTTAAAAATTAAAAATAAAGAAAAAAATCATTTAATTTCAGGTTTTTTGAATTCGGTTTGAATTTTTAACGTAATTATAATTTAACTATTCGGGGCGGGTAGGAATTTTCTCCTTTTCCATACCGAGCATCAGTTTTACCTTCAAAGACATCCCTGACCGTTCATCTTGAAATATTCATTCTTCTGACATTTTTTATATTATATTTATAATTATGCTAATTATAACTAGTTATGTAGTAACAAAACTACTTGTGATTTTGTATTTTTTAAATACTCCCAAAAATTGTCTTATTTTTAACAATTTGATGTCAGCTAAATACCTACTTCAAGGCATATCTATAACAAAAAATTCTTCTTGATAGTTCCTTTCTTAGGACTTCGCGCACCTGTTTGTGAGAGCGTCATCACGAGTAACAGTTGTATTCGATATTCAAAAATTATTACCGGAACCACTAAAGAGAAAAGCTTTCTGAAACTCAGTTCCCTAATCAAAAACGAGAAACAGAAATATCGTAAGAAACAATGGCAGGTTCTATCTAAAATTTTTTATTAAACATAATCATAAACTACCACAATTTTGACCAGTGAAACTGGTGGCGGCTGGTCGGGGATTATGCAAACAAAATAATGCATTTATTTTTTATTAATTAAAATGTTTAACGACCTTTTTATTAAAGTCTGGCATTGATTGAATATATATTTTTTCAATACTAAGCACAGAAGCCAGTCCTAAGACATCGTATTTCTAAGAAATGTTTTAATAATAATAAATAAATTGATTCCCCGTCATAAATAATGCAAGGAAAACAAAATAATATATTGATGCGATCACATCCACACAACCATTTCTTTTTATTATAAATTTCACTTTTAAAACTTCGTGTAAATACTTTATTTTCCATTTTGCACTATTGCTTTCAATTAAGGCCTAGGTGGACCAACAAATTGTATATCTAATTTGATTTGAAACGATTTATCATTGTTTTTAATATAGTCAATGTTAAAGTTGATACATACACACACTCTGTATATTAAATATTCTTTCATGGACTACAGGACAAAAACAAAACAACCACTAATTAAATCACGTAAACAAAAATTTGAATTATTGAAACGTTCAATATCAGCATAGCTCGGTGTCTCCGTGCGGCGTACGAGAATCAGCCCCTTACTCCATATAGTTTGCATTAACTATGTTCTATCTCACGCACTAAGCGTGTTATATCGTATCTCTTAGAAGCTATATAAGTTTCACCGTGCACTAGCCGAATTGCACGGTGAAATATTCTTTCAAGCGAATATCTATATATAAATAGGCAAAGACAAAACGATTAGGTACCATTTTCTCATCTGTCTCTTAACCGATTTTCTTGATTTTTGTTTTGTTTAGTAGCTACTGATGATCTTCAGTGCAGAATGCTAATATTAATTTATAATATTGGTTCAATCATTAAATAAAATATAATAAAAATTCATTATTTAAGTCCATACTGTCAACACCAAACAACTGACAGTGCTGCCGCCGCCAGACGGTCAAAACATTGAGTAATTATATATGGAGAGGGCGATCGTTATATTCTTAGAGCATGTACTTCTGGAAGTGTCATGCAAGCGTTGTTATTGTTTAGTGGTAAAATAGTCAATGTAGTAGATCAGTATTGATTTTTCGGACGCGTTGCAGTAACTTTCATATTAAATATTCTGTTTTTAATGTGAATTTAATTATTTGATTAATATATTATTATCACAACCTTTCCATTGTATAAAAATTGTCAGACAGCAGACAATAGAGAATGTATTAAATATTTAAGTTCCCATAGGGTTATTGGTCATCTCTTCTCTTTAATATTCCTGTACGCGATTGAAACCGCAAATGACGAAAACTTTTAGGTTGCAAAGAACAATCTTCCAATTATTATATCGAATATTGTGCCAGGAGCGGTTGCAGCCAAAAATTTTGGGGGGTCATTCATTTGTCAAATATATTTCGAATACCGATATTTGATTACATTTTTATTTCAATAGATGTGTCAATATGAGTGAACAATTTTGACTATTACATCTACTTCTCCGATTTCTCCACAACTGTGTTTCTTATAAAAAAAAATTCATGAAATAGTGTCAAATTTTGACCACTGGGCGACCACTAGTAAGTCTTAATACAAGTTTGGATTAGAGCTTAAATTCTTTTTTGATAAATTCGTTGTTATTGAAATGATGTTTATTAAATATTTTCTGTTGATTTTTAACCTTATTAAAAGCTTATTAAATTTGGTGGTTCAGCGCACGAGTGCCCTTAAGGGACAGCCGCCCCTGGTTGTGACAGTGGCTCCCAGACCTTTGGAAAAATCTGAAGAGAAAAGAGAAACAGAGTCTGGTGTACAATCTCCAAAAGGACGAAGGGCAAGTCGGCGAAGTTGTCACCCTCATGGAATGGACCCTACGAAATTATCAAGTGGATTAATGATGTTGTCTGCCACATATAACACAGCCAAGGACAAGTGTAAGTTACCCACGTGGATCGTTTGGCAGCTGTTCGGGGATGAAGATGTATCTTATCGGGACGATGAAAAGTATAAAAAAAAGTTATGATTGCTTTCAAATGAATATCTTGTTGTTTTTCTCAGTCAACTTTTTAGAAAAACTAACTGACCCCGCCATATTTGTAGATATTTACAGAGAAAATTCGTGAGTTCTATTATCTGATCTGGAACACACAACATCACAAAATCATATATAAGGAAGTGTTTGTATCTGCTAAAGTATTTTAGTATTTTATTGTGGTGTTTGTTTGTTTTCTATTGTTAAGACAGATAATTTTTATAACAAAAGCAATTTATTAGCAGAGGATATTAGTACATCCATCGTTTTACATTAAGATGCTGCTATATATTTATTATATATTAACGAGGCAAAGATTTAAGAACAATACTTCGAGGCAAAAACAAATTTTATAACTTTTCTAAAAGTACTTCATAGTTTTGCCAAAAAGGACACATAAAGTTAGTTTTGAGCCCTTGCTACAGTTAATACAATGTCCTAATATGTATCAATCGTATACAGTTAATAGCCACATAAGAACTGAAGATTATTTAACTCGAAATATTTTTATAATTTAGTGTACATCAATTCCGCTAATTATGGCACCTGGATTTTATTTAACGACGTCTGAGAGTTACGATTGTTTTTTGCTATTTCGATTCTTGTAAAAAGAATAGATATAACTGGTAAAGTGATTTGAATGATATCTATTTGACTTCGTGTTTGTATCCTTTAATATATTTCTTTAATAAATTTAATCGGTTGTGATTAGTTGTAAGTTCGAAAATAAGAATTGCGACACCTATTTACTTTGTGATAAATAATGGCGGGAAAGACATGGCTCTTAATTTATGGGGAAAGCAGACCAGAATATCAAGAATGTTATACAGTGTGACCCGTTGGTGTTCGTAAGTCACATATTTACTTGCGTATGAGTAAATTATTAATTAAATCGAATAATGACTCTTCGAATAATTTAACTGGTAAAAAACTACATATACAGATAAGTTGAATGTCATATTTTGTATAATCGCCAAATACAAATTCTATTGCAATACCTTGTACAAATTTTTCAACAAAGCGGTTTCATACATTGATATTTAATCTCTAGAAGTCATATCATCAGTCAGGTTTTTTGTAGGCGATCATTCCTTTATATTCGCGCTAAGAGTGATATCTGCTTCGAACGCGAGCGACGTTCCGGATGACAATAATTTACTCCGGATATGTTTTAGACCGCGTCATTTTCTTGGTTATTAAGGCCACTGACCATAGTGGTATAAGAGTTTTTTGTTTATGTATACTGACCTCCACCAAAATATATGCACTCAATATTTACACCCTGTAAAACGAGGTAAATTTACTATCGAGAAATTATAACTAAAAGTACTTCATGTGACATTTGTTTTGAATTACTGTCCTAATTGTATTCGTACAGGAACTGAAGTTTGTACATCAATTCCGCTAGGATGTCTCTAGATAAGATTGACCCTCATATTTTTTAATAGCTTCTCTAATTGACACCTAACTTTATAAATACGGGTGGACCCATCCCCGAAATATTCAAAGGTAAAAGAAGGGGTAGGTGGAGCTGTGATACTTAATTGGATTATTTTGGATTTTTTATGAATTTTGAATATGTTCCTCGAATTCTATTAGTAGGTAATGTAAGTGATTTATTTCGTTGATGAGATTTGTGTTGAAATGTGGATGCAGGGTTTCCAGATGGGCGAAAGTTCCAAACCTTTGTCTCGGTTGAAATTCTTGGGATTTTTGGCGATTTGAATGACCTCACGGAATTTTCAGGTCCAATAATACGGAGATTTGGCCACGACAGAGGAGCGGTCGAAGAGGATTTGGTGGCCCCCCGTTTTGTGATGATGTTCAGCTACTTCGGAGTTTAAAAGGAGGCCCATTTTCAAACAACGTTTGTGCTTACATAGACGGGTGTTTATAGAGTGACCTGTATCACCGATGTATACTGCCCCACACGAGCAAGGAATAGAATAAATACCCTTGGATCAGAGGATTCTGTTTACCTATCCTTTGGAGAGGGTAACACTTATGAGATTTTGGATAGTGGTTTGTAGACTGTTTTCACCTCGTGCTTATGGAGAAGCTTCCCAATTCTATTAGTGATCTTGCTGATATAAATATGCTACTGATTTACTAGGTAACAATTCTTTCTTAGGAAGAGGATTTCGGTGACGAGAATTGGAATTGCGAATCTCTCGTTTACTGTAGCCGTTGTTTAGTAGGCTACCTTCTACCCAAGCTAATTTCCTTCTCAAACTTTTAGGTTCGGAAATCGAGACAGCTCGATGCACCATGGAGTTCACGACTGACCGTTTCTCAGATGGATGATGCTGGGATCGGGCGTGAAGATATCTATCAGTTAAAAATAAATATCTTCAAAAAAATGAGGCGGTCAAAATCCGGAATAAGCAGAATCAGCTATAACTGTGGTCGTGAAAAATCTAATTTAAAAACGTATATTTCTAGTATTTTACCTCAATGTTACAATTTTTGTATCGAATATAATAGCAGACAAATATCCAAGTCTAAATTTTTGTTCACGTTCTGTCTAGTTTCTAACACTATAACAGTATGTTTCAGATATGTTAACCAAAATTATATCTTTAGGAAATTCTCAAAGAAAAAAGTAAGGAGCCGTTAAATTCGGTGATTTCACTGGTCAGGGAATATTACCTAAACTAGAAATCAGACATTCAGGAAATATGTTCTAAAAATATGTTTCTTATTTCTTGCTGTATAACTGGTAACTCTTTTTTCTGATACAACATATTTGTTGACTTCAAGACAACGAACTAATTTCCATTGGTGTGCATCTCACATTCTACAGTTCTAGTATTAGTATTGACTGAACCTTTTCCCACAAGCTTTTATTTAACTTCTTTGTTCTTATGTCTGTGCGACACAAAATGTGTAATTTATTTTTTCAAAAAAATCTTGTCTTGTACTGAGCTGATATTTTTCATATATATGTCGCACATCAATGTCTTAGAGCCTACTGAAACAAATTCCTCTACTTCTTACCGAGAAAGTAATTACGTGTTACAACTACCAGTTTTATTTCATATTATGTATATCAAAAAAGTTAAAAAAAAGATTTGTTTTTATATGAATTTTTAGATTTTATTACTACATTTCGTTTAATCATGACCAACATCAACTTATTTTTTCGGTGTTTGTTTTGTTAAAATATGAAAAAACTATAGAAAGCCTAATTGATCAATATTTTAGGTTTTATATATTTCCATTTAGTCATGCTTGTAAGTACAGTACCCGGTACTTTGTGTACCAAGTCTAGTGATGTGGGTTAGGAATATACTTCATGATAGTGACATTTATAAATGTAGTAAATATTCAAAACCAAATTCTCATTGGTAGTAGTTTTTGCATGACTATTGTATAAGATAATTTAGTTTGTTTTGTACAAAATTAATAAAAAGGAGATGAAATGTATATAGGAAACCTACCAGTTTCTGTTTTTCCTCGAAGTTTCAATAGTTTTGAATTTGCTATGGTCAGCAGGTGAATGCTACCACTTGAATTACAATTTAAATAATTTGTAGAAATATTTTGCAGGACGTATCGTATTAACCACTACAGTTCAATAGCGGTATGCAAGATATATTTTGAAAGCTTATAAAATGCACTTCACTTTGTATATCTTGGATTTTTGTCATACAGCCGTAAAATATATTAATACTGCTTTTGAAATTTGGTGTAAACGATAGACCCTTCGATGTTCTGATTAATATTAGTAAACTGTATACAGGTAAGCATTAACTTAACAAAGCAATGGCAAAATAGACCAATATGAGTGGGCAATAGTTATGTAAATAAAAACGTAATAAACTGCTAAGAAAAAGCATATAATAAGACAATTTACTATACTTTTCATCACGTGACCCCACCATAAGAAAATTCAGATCTGTCCATGTGCCTTGACACTCTTGACAGTTATTGTCAGTGCACCGCTGGCTGGCTGTCGCATATTCGTACATTTAATGCAATGTTTACTATTATTTTAAACAAACTTCTTGGCATTATACCGAAAACCCAAGATAGACAAATTGAAGTGAAATTTATGAAGTTTCAAAATATCTTTAGTATATCCCGGTCGGACTAGTCTCTTTAATACGGTGGAATGTGTAAAATAGCTCTCGAAGTTATGTAAATTCGAATTGTTCAAAAACTACTTATTCAATAGCATCCATCGTGAGCCCATATAAACTTAATATCATAAACTATCGTTTTGACGATGACCAATACTGGAATTATTATTTATCAGAAAGTTATTAGTTAGGTAAAAAATCATCCAATCAGGATGTATAAACACTCATTAAGAAGGATTTCATATTATCTACAACTTTCAGTAGACGACATTACGATTTATCCATTACTTTTCATTATATAAGCAAAAAACAAAAGAAATTCGTATTTTTGCGGATTTTTATTATTTAAATCGTTTACTTCTAGGAGTTTGCTGTTAAAATCTAAAATAGGGATAGAAGTTTAAAATAATTTGGTCAAGTGCGAGTTGGACTCGAATACTAAGGGTTCCGTATCACCTTCAAGATTCTAATATTCCAGTTTCAGACAAGCAGGGAATGAGTGCATTTTCTTATATTTACCCTAATATCTTTCAAAGGAAGTGTTCTGGATTCGCTTGATTTTTATAAGAATACATATGTATTTAATTTTCTAATTTGGCCCCCAAAAATTAACATTAGAGTTTTATTTTACTAATAAACTTTCAAGCCTTTTATAATCTACTGTCTGAATTTTGAGGCTCTGTAGATTGGCAGATAAAGGGCAAAATAGGTCAAGTTTTAAATTATAAATTATCAAATCTGTTATTCAAATTATTTAAAAACACAAATAAAATATATTTTTCAAAATTTAAATAGTGTAGTTTCTAAAGTGGGAATTAAGTCGATGTTTAATATTTTTGTAATTCACATAATAAGCCTTTTATCTGATATGATGCGTTTAAAAATTGAATTTTTATTTTCCACTTAATTGTATAATTTGTCCCTAAAATTACCATGGGGGTTTTCTAATAATTTTTCTTATAAATTTTATGTGACCACCAGTACCCTAATTATTTTCAAAATTTTAGGTAGTATGGTTTCGGAAATAAAGCGAGAAATGAGATTTTTTGATATCTTTATGTTAATGTCGTGTTGACAATTAATTTTAAAAATATGAAAAATATATATTTGTATTCTTCATAATAAACCCTTTCATTTGATGTATTGCATGATGCGTTAAAAATATTTTTTATTTTCCGTTTAATTCTATAATTTGGCCCCCAATATTAATATTAGGGATTTCTTCGTATTTTTCCTCTAAACAAAAAAAAATAGGTCTTATAGTTTGGGGAATAAAGGGGGAATGGGTAATTTTTTAAATATATATTAATTTTTTTTTAAATATATTAGTATTCGTCATAATAAGCCCTTTGAGTTGATATATTACTTGATCCGTTAGAAACAATTATAATTTTTTATTTTCCATTTAATTCTATATTTTGCCCCCCAAAATGAGTATTAGGGCTTTCTCCTTATTTTTCCAGTAAAGTTCAGGTGAGGCGCTGTACCTCTATTTTTTGTCAAATTTTACAGCTTATGGTTTCAGAGATAAGGGGACGGGGAATGGGTAATTTTTTAAATATTTTTGTTAATATCTTTTAATTTATTTATTTAAAAAATAGGGAAAAATATATTTGTTTTCGTCATAATGAGCCCTTTCATTTGATATATAACATGATGCGTTAGAAACAATTTTAATTTATATTTTCCATTTAATTCTGTAATTTGCCCCCCCCCTCCAAGAATTAAAAGTAGAGGTTTCTCCTTATTTTTCCAGTAAACCGCAGGTCAGACCCTATACCTCTAATTTTTTTCAAACCTTTACGTTATATAGTTTCGGTGATAAGAGGGGGGAATGGGTAAATTTTGATATATTTTCATTAATATCTTTTTAATTATTTTTTTAAATATGAAAAAAATATATTAGTGTTCTTTAGAATGGGACCTTTCATTTGATTAATTACTGATGCGTTTGAAATTTTTTTTATTTTTAAATTTTCATTTAATTCTATAATTTGCCCCCAAAATTAATATTAATGGTTTCTCCTTATTTTTCCTGTAAAGTTCGGGCAACGTTCTATATTTGATATTTTTTCAAAATTTCAGGCTCAGTAGTTTTGGAGATCAGTGGGGGAACGGTCGATTTTTTTAGTTTTTCCTCCCCAGAAGTACCCCTAAAATCAAAATTTCTTCATTTATGATATGTACTCCTGATCGGGTCACCAAACTATACATTGACTCCAAATTTCAACCTCTTCCGTCGAGTAGTTTAGGAGAAAATTGCTGTGATGTGACAGAGGCAGAAATCCGGAGTGATATTATAAGAGCATCCGTATATTAATGGTTTCTCCTTATTTTTCCTGTAAAGTTCGGGCAACGGACTATATTTCCTATATTTTTTTTCAAAATCTTAAGCTCAGTAGTTTTGGAGATCAGGGGGGGCGGTCGATCGTTTTAGTTTTTCCCCGCAGAAGTACGCCTAAAATCAAAATTTCTTCTTTTACAATATGTACTCCTGATCGGGTCACCAAACTCTACATTGATACCAAATTTCAACCTCTTCCGTCCAGTAGTTTTGGAGAAAATTGCTGTGATGTGACAGAGGCAGAAATCCGGAGTGATATTATAAGAGCATCCGTATATTAATGGTTTCTCCTTATTTTTCCTGTAAAGTTCGGGCAACGGACTATATTTCCTATTTTTTTTTTCAAAATCTTAAGCTCAGTAGTTTTGGAGATCAGGGGGGCGGTCGATCTTTTTAGTTTTTCCCCCCAGAAGTACGCCTAAAATCAAAATTTCTTCTTTTACAATATGTACTCCTGATCGGGTCACCAAACTCTACATTGATACCAAATTTCAACCTCTTCCGTCCAGTAGTTTAGGAGAAAATTGCTGTGATGTGACAGAGGCAGAAATCCGGAGTGATATTATAAGGGTATCCGTATATTGTATATACGGAACCCTAAAAAATACTAAATTAAATTTTGTTAAACGTTGAGACGTGAAATGTTATTATACTTGAAGAAAAGCTTTGAGCTTTTAAGAGAAGATTCAAGTTTCTCTGTGTAGCTAAGTTTTGTTAAGTGAATACTGATTATGCCTGATTAGTGACCAAGGATGGGGTACTAATTTTTTAGTTCAATAATTTTAAGAGTAATTATATTAAAGGAAAAAAACTCACTCCAATTTCATTTATATCATGAAAACCTAATGTCTGTGATATCCAAAGACCAAGTTTAAATTTGCTAGATTTTCTATTTTACATTATAAACACCCTTTAAAGTGGAGGATATCAATTGCGAACATCCAGTCCTGCTGCAAATCCAACTGTACTTAATTTGAATACAATCCAAAACATGTTCAACATTCCACTAACCATCTACTCCCATCTCTTCTATAACTGGTTATTGTTTGAATTCCAAAAACAAATAAATAAGAATAAAGTTTCGCATAATTCAAGTTGCAATGAACCCTGCTGCTCTTAGTTTTTAGTCTTGATGATTATCCATTGTATACTGGATTTGTCTTTCAGCTACACAAGAATTTAAATAACATAGTGCGTTTGTGGAATTAACCTAATACGTCACGTACGATGTTAAAATAAGCAATCACACGTAATTGGTCTACAGAGTAAAATAATGCAACCTGTAGTTAGGAAACATTTTTTTTACATCATTGTTACGTCATTAAAATTTCCACCGATTTTTAATGAGACGTTACGGTAACCGTTCAGATATACATGAAAGGAAAATAATTGATAGATGGGTTGTTATTTTTTAACCCCTGACTGCATATATTTTTTTCGGATTTGACCCAATCAGATTCATTATATTACTGACCGAATCAGATTTTTAATTTTCATTTTGTTATGTAATAAATATTATCGAAATCAAAATAACGAAAAGCACACAAAGAAATGTAAATAGATATTATGAAACTGATTTTTATATTTCATGTTTTACAACAGTATAGGTTGGGTCAAGGATAAGCCCTCTACGTAATCGCGAGATGAATAAGTTGCACTTCCATTCTTCTGTAGGGAGGCAACATTGTCACCTGTATTAATTCTCCTCGATTCAAACACCTTCTAAAGGTCTGGATTATTCCCTCGTTCATAGGTTGAAGAAAAATTGACATGTTAGGAAGCAAAAACACCACATTTATACTTGGATATAAGGCCTCAAGCCCAAAAAGGTGATCTGGATCATCGCCTAAAACTAGAACAACCTTAAAGTGTAAAATATGTTGCTTTAAGTAACTCCCTCAGGAGCAAAACTGTTCCATGATCAGTGACAGAAACGTCCCCCTTCTTGTTTAAACGTCAACATACTGATAGCTTGCTCTTGTTTTGTTTTAACATGCCTGGGGATTTTATAAAAAAATGTTAACATAAAAAGTTGAGCCAAAAGATGAATGTTACCCACCAAATTTTAGTCGAATATGCATCTGCAGCTTTATGCGTGGGAACATGGTATGGGGTCGATAGGTATTTCAAAATTAAGAGAGAGACAGACAATTGAGTGCCAGTTTAACTTGTTAACTGACAAACATAGATAGAGATAATTTAAATGATCGATGTTTGTGAAAAATCTTACACCTCAAATGTATGGGACATTAATTTCAATGAGAAAAAAATATGAAATAAATAGTGATTCAAAAATACATAAAATCATACAAAGAACTGTTATGGTATTCATAAAATTAGAAACCAAAATATGGAAAAAGGTTATTAAACTGGCAGATTTTTCTAAATATTACAATAAATTTTATAGATTCTACTAACATAAACCAAAATATAATTGTCTATAATATACTACAACCATGTTTAGGTGGATCCAGTCCAGTGTTTCAGAGACTGACCACTTTTTCGGGAGGGGGTTCGGACTATGTTTAAAAAAAACGCCTCATAGAAAAAATGATTTTACTTAATAATTATTATAAATAATCTCTTACACAGCACTTCTAAATGAGTAAGGACTAGAATTATTTATTTTCGATATGTCTATTGGTAATAACTTTAAATGCAGGCGTAGTGCAAAAAGGTTTTGCTTTATTTTTGGGGGGTGGGGGGTTGAACCTCCAAAATCATCCCTTAACTGGGTACGCCTATGAACCCATGTACCATCCCATATATTATAATAAGCAGAAGTTGAAATCAAAAGTACTTCTTCATTAATCTACTGGACCAAAATGCTCACATGACAAGGACCTAATTATCGTGACCATCAAAGTAATCTAAGTTTTTCCGCAAAAGCACAACGTTCAAGAGCATTTGGTAAGAAAGTAATGAGATTAGGGACCTTTTAAAAAAGACTTTTAATGGAAAAGCCAACAACATCTTTTCAATTAATTAAATGCCCTATTAAAGAGGCTGTTCGTCTTACATTTACATTAATCGTTTATAATAAGTTTGGCTGTCAGGGATAAAAGGCAATCAAAGGAACGGATTTCACTAGTCCCCAACCTTAAACAATGCACTTCAAAATCGTATCAATCGTGAAAGGAGTCTTTACTGTCAAACTAAACCGATAACAGGAATCCATATTATGAGAGACATAATTATTTGATTAATTTAGCCTTCAGCGATCTCTACTAACTGACTTTTCATAACATTCAAAATACATCAGATAGTGCACATAGCAAACTACTACAATTGATCCAGTATAAAATTTTTATTATTTACTGCATTAATTGTAATCACTTATTCCGTAATGAAAACTTGCAATACCTGTACTGCTTGAATTCAGGAGCAGTCACTATAAGAAACTGCTGGCAAAACATCTACTTTCGTTACGACGAAATGGCTTTCAATATCTGTTAGGGAGGTCTTTTTAACGTTTTTCTTTCTCTAAACTTCTTCTACAATTTGTTTGCAGCAGGGCATGGTATTCAATTTTATTTGTTCAAGTTAAAGTATCATACTATTATTAATAGGCGAAGACAGAAACGCACTACCCCTTTTTCGGGCTTTATTTTGATACGAGGGTTATGTGTTTTCAAGTTAATTTGAGGCACACAATAAAGTAAATCGATATGGTTATGGAATATACAGGATGTTCATAAATGGTAGCCCACAGTTGTTACATATGCATATTTTACTGAGATATAGGGCGGTGTAGATTATAATTATACAGGGTGATTCCAGGTATGTTAAAAACAAATTTTTATTGGGTGGCCCATAAGCAGGTGCATATACAGAGTGTTTAAAAAATGCGGTAGAGTGTAATTATAATTATAAATCGTTCGAAAAAATAATTATATAGTTGAATTTAGAGGGTTCTTGGTATAAAGGACGCAGTATAAGTACATTATGCATATACAGGGTGGTGGAAATATGTGCTGGAGTAGAGTTATATTTAAATAGTGTGGCTAAAAAATATTACAATAAAAATGCAACATTTCGTAGCCCATAAGCAGATGCATATATAGGACAGATGCAATATAGGGTGAAAGGAGTTATAGTTATACAGGGTTATTATAAAAAATGTTAAAAAAAAGAAATGATTTATTGGGTAGCCCACTATGAGTAACATATGTATGTTGATTGAAATATAGGGCGGAGTAGAATTACGGTTACAAAAGATAGTTAAAAATTTAGAAACAAAAATATTAAATACTGTGATTCTTAGGCAGTCGCATATATATAGATAAAATGGTTACAGTGGAATTATAGTTTTATCGTGGGCTTCAAAATTTTTACAAAATGTGATGCGTGAGCCATGGGCAGTTACATATACAGGGTAGTTAAAATATAGTCCAGAGTAGAAATAAAGTTACATGGGGTAGTTAAAAAAATTTTATATTGGGTAGTCCATTAGTAGTTACATATTAAAGTATTTTAATAAATATTAAAGTATTTTAATAAATAAATTAAATTAAACTGAATCATTTCATCTTGAGAAAAAATAGAGCAATTGTCTGATTATCTGGTTATATATACGAACATTTTTGATGAATTTTTGAATTTATGAGTAAGCTCGGTTAACCATGTACTGAATTTATTAAATGTACAAATGAAAATTGAATAAGTATTAGTAATTAATTAAAACAGATTATTTTGCAATTTCTAGATAAATACGATTTTTACTTCATAACTATTCAATTCTTTCAATTGGAATTGTCATTTATCTTTATTCTGTTTTCTATATTATTCTATCCGTTAATAGCTGAATTATTTAATTTTAAGAAATTTCCTGGTAACGAATTTTAACACAAATAAATCTATTAATTATATATGAAAAAGAAGTTGAATTTCATTACTTATTGGACTCAATAGGTCGAATTTCGACCACAGGCGATTCTAGTTATAATTATAGTATGTATTGCCATAAATTTCCTGGGGTCAAAATTAATTTTACACAAATATTTACGTTCACTTTCGATGACTTTATTTTCACAAAAATAAATCCACTATTTATTTACACAGCTAATTTCTATCGATACAATTCACACCGCATATAAACTTATATAAACTACTCAACATGTACAAAACTCGAATGCCAGGATTACTCGTTTGTTGTAGGAGAATTCTCGAAGAAATTTCTGAAGTTTGATGCTTTTTGCGCCTAACGAAAGTTCAGTATAGCCGGTTGTATGTGTATGTTTTTGTTTTTGTCGGAATGATTAATTTAGAGGGTTTGTTAATTTTTCCATGGGCGGCGTAAAATGAATTTTATGACAGAATGTTTAAATTTAATATAATCGCTCGTTCCAAAAGATTACCTCATTACTATGAGTTTACTCAAATAAATCAAACACCAATATGTTCAATTTTGATTTTAGGGTTTTTTAAAACCTCAATTTTAGTCGTTTATACTTTTGATCATTTACTCACTAGTAACTTCTAACATATGACAATATTTCAAATATTTGGCAGTGTAAGAGCAAATCATAATCAACTGAGATACCATAAAAATTATTTGGATTTTCTAAATAATTTAAAAATGTTTTTTTATTGATTTAATGAATGTTTACTTCAAAATGACGAATTATTTGAATGTCTGTATAACACAAAACAATAAGTTTCAGTTATTGTATTGTATAGTATTAATTTAAAAATATTGAATAATCCTATTTTTTTTGTCTTTTAAAACTTAGTTCTTAGTATTTAGGCCAATCTGTAAATCTCACAGTGAGTTTATTCGAGAAATATAAATTTGTGCATATCAGAGAAAATTCAAGCCATAGAACAGTACACATATTTGTGCACAGGAAGACTCTATATTTATGGGTGGGGAATTATAACATTGTACAAAAGTTTGTAAATTTTAAAGATTCCAAACTTTTCAGATTCTAGCTCAGAATCCGTTCTTAATAGCAATTATTAGAAAAATTAAAAAAATAGCAAAATTTAGAATTGATACATTGGGGTAGTTGGTTTATAACTGGCACAGCATTCTCTGATCACATTTTTGGTGAATGCTTTGTCCTATAACCAAGTCGGAATACAATTCTAATCTCATCCAATTTGAAAGGAACTTTCTTATTTTTATACCACCTTTAATTTGTTCTTGTGCTAGCCTGTATGTATCAAATAACGCCAAATTAGTTAAGTCATTTCGTAGTTTCAGAAATTTTCATTTGAAATTTTACCTTTTAGTATATTTTCTTAAAATTGTCCATTGAGAAAGGAGTGTAAAACGTAAGGAGGCTTTGAAATATACATATACAAAGTGAAGAGGATACAACAGGAAGATCGGTTGAATATACTGTACAGTAAAAACAGTATTCGAGAAAATTTTTGAAATACTTTTCTGTTGCAGAAAAGAGTAAGCTGAGAGAATTCCAATATGCAGACAAAATAATAGCTTTCAATGTTAAACCAATTTTAGAGAAACTATATAATTTCCTTCACCATAAATGTATAAATTCATAAACCGATAAAACTTGTAATATAATTCATCAAACAAATACCACTTAAACTTATTGAATAGCTCGAAAATACCGAAATACTTCATTGCATACAATTCCAAATATTCAGAATGAATTTCCATATCGATTGCCAGCACCCAACCGACTTCCCGGGCCCGAAAATGAAAATGTTGAGCGTAACTTGCCTCAAACTCGACGGGGGGTCGGGGTACGGATATTCTTTGTTCCTCCCCCTTCGCCCAAGTTCCTTCCAAAGGCAACTCCCTGTGCGAGTCCCTCTGCTGATGAGAAACCCCTCTAATCCCCTCGACAAACCCAATAGCTTCATTCTTAATGAGATTTGGCTCGAACCATAAATTTTCAACCTATAGCTCATTCCAAAGCATTAATTTTATTGCTAAATATTTCGCAATGAATCGTGTTATAACGAACTACATCCCTAAATTGTTGAGCACAAATAAAATAGTGTAATTTAAATCATTTTCATATCCGATTTAATATGGCTTTCAATCGCTTGTTATCGCTCTATTTTCGTTTGTGAATTTTCATATTTTCAACGAGAATACCGATTCACTTTCAGTTGGGATTACTGTGTGTGTATGTGTATGTGTGTAGTTGCACATTTAATTTTCGCATTTGTATAAATACGTGACGCGTCGCAGTACGGATTATTTAATTATTTCGTTTTGACCCCTCGCAATTTCATTACCGAAACAAAATGGTGAGAGCAATAATAAAATTGGTATTATTGATATAAGTACTAAATGATATTTTAGACAAGTATTTTATTTTGGTTGGTTGGTTATGACCTTTTTGGTGACGTTTTATCAAAAAACTACCCACCATATGGCCGAAAGTGTCGTTGGTATGTTTGGAACTAATTTAGTGTTCTAACATAAAGGTGCTCTAAACTTAAGGTTGCGTAAGGTCACCACGCAGCTATAGCAATGTTGAAGCCTTCACTAAGTGCGCTAATTTCGGTGATGATCAGTGTGTGGCTTGAGATATTCTGGAGACCACGGCAGTTGTCTTGGGCTATGCATCGTTTGTACTTTCGAGACTTTTTGTGAAGCCTTAAAGATATTTGCTTTTTGTCGATCTTGGTGTGCTAGTGTGTTCAGAATTTAGTGTTCTAACATAAAGGTGCTCTAAACTTAAGGTTGCGTAAGGTCACCACGCAGCTGTAGCAATGTTGAAGCCTTCACTAAGTACGCTAATTTCGGTGATGGTCAGTGTGTGGCTTGAGATATTCTGGAGACCACGGCAGTTGTCTTGCGCTATGCATCGTTTGTACTTTCGAGACTTTTTGTGAAGCCTTAAAGATATTTGCTCTTTGTCGATCTTGGTGTGCTAGTGTGTTCAGAATTTAGTGTTCTAACATAAAGGTGCTCTAAACTTAAGGTTGCGTAAGGTCACCACGCAGCTGTAGCAATGTTGAAGCCTTCACTAAGTACGCTAATTTCGGTGATGGTCAGTGTGTGGCTTGAGATATTCTGGAGACCACGGCAGTTGTCTTGGGCTATGCATCGTTTGTACTTTCGAGACTTTTTGTGAAGCCTTAAAGATATTTGCTTTTTGTCGATCTTGGTGTGCTAGTGTGTTCAGAATTTAGTGTTCTAACATAAAGGTGCTCTAAACTTAAGGTTGCGTAAGGGCACCACGCAGCTGTAGCAATGTTGAAGCCTTCACTAAGTACGCTAATTTCGGTGATGGTCAGTGTGTGGCTTGAGATATTCTGGAGACCAGTTGTCTTGGGCTATGCATCGTTTGTACTTTCGAGAATTTTTCTGGAGCCTTAAAGATATTTGCTTTTTGTCGATCTTGGTGTGCTAGTGTGTTCAGACCAATGACTACTACTATAAATGGACCTGTCTGTTTACATTTAGAATGTGTTGGGAGATGTTTGCCGCAAAATAGTAAACAATTATTAACCGATGCCAAACTTCTTTCCATTGTAACCAATAAGACACAAATCTAGACATTGTACGCATTGACTGAACGGTGATACTTTACGCCGCTTATGTGTCATCAGGCAACAGCGCAAGTCTTTTATTTACTTTTTGAATTGAGGTTAACTGCGTAATTCAGATTGTGTAATGTGTTTTGGGTATTGAAACTGATGTGATTATTTTGTATAAGTGTGAAAAACAACAATAAAGTGTTATTTAAGTGTTTTATATACAGGAAAATGGCATATTCGTTTGACGAATTATTTTGTCACCGGTAAGTGTCAGATCATAATAAAAATGTTAACTGAGTTTTACAAAAGGTAAATGAAACTACATTTTACGTGAATAGATAAATGTTACATATTAGGAATTAACCACTAATTGTTTTTGTTATTGTGCACATCTTTTAATGGATTTTAATATATTTATATTTGTGGATTAGGTAAGTAGTATCACTTTTAATCTGAATAACATGTCCTTTAATTTAATGCAGATTGGACGCTACTGTTAGAACATGAAGATTTGTAAACAAATATATCTGTCTCTTTCTATTTCTGTCTCCTGTTTCAACCCATTTTCCCTTTGGTCGTATATGAAAGTGCCGGGTCCATTTATATCAGTAGTCATTGGTCCAGGCGGTAGCACGGTACTCCGTGTAGACCGTGTAATTGGCGGCTGAGCTTCAAGTAAAGGTAGTAGACTTATTTTTTCACTCACTTCGGGTTCGGTTTATTTGTTACTTGAGGAGAGCCCAGCTTGCTTTATTCAGGATAACTGGTATATTGGTTGTTTTTATGGAGTGTGACAGCTTTGTGAACATTGGAAGCAAATTTTGATTGCGACGGTTGATTAGAAATTTGAGGTTGCATAGCGAAATAATTTTTCTCCCTCTCTCTCACAGGTTTTCATAGGTCTTCGTGACTTTGAAAGTTTCCTTGAATATGAATTAAAACAGATTACTGCTGCTATACGACAAAACGAATATTCACCATACATAATCAAAAAAGGAATACAACATAAACAACACCTAGAACAAAAACCAAGAAACGACCTTAATGGAAGACCAAAAACTGTCTTACCACATAAAGGGTGAGATTAATTTTTACATTTTTAATAAAATACACAAATTATTTGAGAATGATCAAATCTTTTATTTCAAATGATAGTACAATTGTTTGGGTTTAGTAATAGAAAACAATATCTTGTAAGTGACCACCTGCTGCTGTACGATAAGCTTCTAATCTTTTGTCAAGATTTTCAATAACTTTCTGGAATAACTGCGGTTCAATTACTTGAAAACAGTCAATAATGTTCTCCTTTAGTCATCAATTGTTTGTGGACGGTTGGCATAGAGCTTTTTTTTCTAATAGCTCCATAGGAAAAAATCTAGAGGTGTTAGATCGCAAGATCTAGGGGGCCAATTAATGTTTTCTCTTCGAGCAATTATTCGATTACCAAATTTCTGTTTCAAAAGATTGATTCTGTTGCTGAATGACATGTTGCACCGTGCTGTTGGAACCGCATATTCTGCACATCAATATGCTCCAATTCATCCCACAAAAAGTAATCATCGTTCGATGTCGATCACCATTCACAGTAACAGCATTTCCATTGTCATTTCAAAAAAGTATGGACCAATCACTCCACCTCCCCAAAACCAACACCAAACAGTTACTTTTTGTGGATGCATCGGTCTTTTCATTATTTATCGTGGATATGCTTCACACCAGATTCGAGAATTTTGCTTGTTACGAAATCCACCCAATTCAAAATGTGCTTCACCGCTGAAGATGATTGAATGATTGAATAAAGTGGTTTTTGGAATGTTCAATTGCTGTGCACGACGGCGAATTGATGTTTTTGGTTGTTCAACAACACTAGCAGTAACAGCTGCAATATTTTCTTCTGAACGTCCATTACGATGATATGTTTTGCTTTTTTCATCTTTTACTGGACCAGTTTCCACAAATTTTTGAATAATTTTTCCAATGGTAACATTTGACGGACAATTTTCTTTTCCATATTCTGTACGAAAATGTCTTCCAACTTCTGCACAACTTTCACCAAATTTAAAATAATTTTTAATAATAAACACGCGTTGCTCAATCCTATATCTCTCCATTTTTAATAACCGGAATATTCCTACTTGTCATCTGTCAAATAACATGATATTCTAGTAGAAAAAATATAAATGTCGGCAAATTTTAAAATTAACCTCAAATTGGAACACCCTTTATCAAGAAAACAATGGAAAGAATTGGGCGACTTATCCGGAAGCATGACATAACAACGGCATACAAACCACGCCAGATCATACGAACAAGTCAGGAAATCCTAAATTAAAAGTTCAGCTAGAAAATCAAGGGGTATATAGAATAATATGTGGAATGTTTGACAAAGTATATGTCGGACAATCGATCAGGAGAATTTCAGGTTGATTAGAGAAAAACAAATTAGCTGTTAAAAATAGACTGCATCGGCATTGTTCCAACATCTATAACAAGTTGGGTCACAAAATCAATTTCGATAGTTGCAAACAGATAGCAAATATAATACATTACGAAACAAGAATAGTCCGAGAAGCTGTTAAAATTGCGCCTATCCAGTATACGGAAGACAGTTATAGAACTACAATGTAAAACAGTACTAACCACAAACAAAACAAAACTTCCACCAAGCGACGCAACCGAAACGACAGCGAAGGGGGAGGGGGCAGAGCCAACTCCCTCCAATTAGCGCCGCTACTATTTGCGACAGAGGCTCATAAATACACAGACCAAATAAAACATCTTTCAGTTCATATTGACAACGCTATGAGATTGTTAGGTGAGACTGATGTATTCCCGGATACATATTGTATATATATCATCATATGCAGCTATATTCAACCAATTACACTGGTAAACTAAAAAATATATTTCCTGTGATGACAAAGTAGTTTTTAATTAATGCGCATGCGCTTTTTTCAACGGTCAGGCTATTTTATCCCTAAAAGCACATCTTGGCGACTACAGTGAAGAGCAAGCTGAAAGATTTCACACAGATATTCGGGTAATGGAAGAACGCTATCAAGGACGGCTGATTACTGTTCGGATTTACAAAGGGACCAGCCTGCTGCCGGGAGTTCAACAAAATCATATAAAAGTACAATTCATGGACATTAATAGCAAATAAATATATAAAGGAAATTATATTTAAAAAAAATAAAAAAAATAAAAAAGTAGAGCTGATACAATTAAAATATTTTTTAGAATACATGTTAAATTTCAGGAAACAAAATAGTGTTGGCCAGTATTATTCATGGTGTAGCCTTCCTTAAGAATTTATAGATAACAGAGGACCTTGAGAAGCTGTGGAAATGGAGAACTTAAGGTCTTGAGCAGAAACGAAGAAGAAGAGCTTAAGATCTGTGAAAAGGACTGTCTTGAAGAGAATTGAAGATAGGTGGACAAATGGTCAAATTTGACTAACTGAAACGCAGAAGAAAAAGAAGTGTTGGGCTGAATGAAGGACTGAGAAGAAGAACATATTTTTGGTAGTTTTTTTGGAGAACTCAAGGCTAGAAGTTGAGGAATTGGCCTTTGAATAACTAAATGCGCGAAGAAATGTATTAATGCAGGGAAAAGCTGAGGAGCTGATCGGAGACACTTAAGGTCTTGAGGGAACAGATGAAGAGCTTAAGGTCTTTTTGTGGGAAGAATTGTTTCAAAGGACTGAGAAGATGAATATTTTTTAGAATTATTACAGGGAATATGAGGTATACCTCACCACACTGCATCAGGGCGGGTTGGTAAGGGGCAAATTGTGTCAGAATTTTTTATTAATTGAAAAAACCTTTACTTGGCTGGGATTCGATTCCGGGTCAATTCCTCTAATCAAGCTCCAATTTTTATACAATTAACTGAGCTGAATGAATTTCCCACTAAGCACTGGGGGACCATTTGTACTCGTATAATTGCTTATATGTATATACATGTTTTACCAGTATAAAGATACGATTGATAATATAACTATTTTTACAGTTAAGTTGTCTTTCCCGGAGAAGAATTAGTTTTAAGTGTGGATAGTTTTCTATTTCCAATCACTTGGAGCTAATATATTTTATTGTAAGTATTACTATTATCATGAGATGCCATGTTCTTAAAATCATTAGTTACCAATGATTATAAGATACCTGTAAGATGAAACATTTAAAATTTGTGTTGGATTTGTTTGTATCGCTTTTATTAATGATTTATGGAAGTATGAATAAGCTGTGTCAGCTTTCTATGACAATAAAAAATATATTCAAATATTGTAACAAACATTATCTTGTCTAAATACATTATTTATGAAAACAAGAACAGTGGGGTGTCAAACATTGTGTTTCAGAACTGTTTAGAGTTAATATTTAAAAGAATGAAAGAAATTGTTTAAAGGCCTAATCTTTTTTCTCTAGAAAACACTTTATTTATACAAATTATGAAAGAACATAATGTTTACAGTTAACTGTTAAAAGAATTAAAAGCAACTTCATCAAATTTCTTTAAATAACTGTGTCACAAGGATTTTAATCCTGAAATATATAATTAAACGTGACAAGCTTTCAAACAAACAATTTATATATATCACTTTATTTTGTTTAGCCAAGAAGTCGTTCCACATCAAGCATTCGGTATGTAGGTCTACGAAAACTTGTACGCCATCTTCACATTTAATAATTTATCGCCAATTATAATCGTCAATTAGCGAGAATTTAATTTCACTTCCTGTTGTCTCACAACTAATCTAATCGTCATAATTTTAAATAAACTCACTCACTTAATTGATTTTTATTACAATTTGACCTATTAAATTGACGGACTGGGTTATTTGTTTTCATGATCGAGAAATTCACTAAGATTAATTATTTCAAGTACATTATTTACTGTAACAAAAATTTTACCTTGAGTGCTACTTGAAGGCTTATTGCTCAGGATCGTGAACTGACCTGAAAAGAAAGGAACATATATATAATTAATGTTTCGTGACTGTAAATATTTTGGTATGGCCTAATATTGAAGAATATGGTTAACATTACAAGCCCTATATTTCATATTAACGATAGCAAATTATACGAGGAAAGGACAACATTTTTTTTTGTTTTTGTTGGTTCATAAATTATGCTATTTAAATGCATATGTGAGGCGTATTCGTTCAGAGGCAGACATATCCACATAAGTCTATGTCTTGAAAAATGGATCTATAGAACTAGTGATACTGAAGTGATTTTTTTATGCAATCAAAATACTAATCGACAACAGGGGCGGTCCTAGGGAGGGGGGTTTATAGGAATCATGATCCCCTCCCAAATCGTAAGCGTCTAAATGTCAAATCCCATAAGATAAAAAAATACGAAATAGAAATAAAAAATAGTTATTCAATCTAATTTACATATTTACTTCGATATTCAATTATGTAGTAAGTACGAAAACATTGATTAACATGCCAATGTATGTAATTTGTAATAAAAACAAATTTTTAATATCTATCTCCGACAGACAGAGATTGGCGAGACATTATCACAAATAACTGAGTCAATAGAAATTTTTAAGTGACAAAAAATTTATTAGCAATCCTCTTTGCCATCACCTAAGTAATAATCATAAGCCATACCTACAAAACTTAATAGCAAACCCGTAAAGTAAATTATTTAATCCTTAAAAACCCCAAAATATTGATTTATTTACTTATGCCCTGAAAAGTGAAGACGCGATTATTACACAATCAATACAATAGAAAAGTTGCCAAGAATGAAAAAATATATTCATATATGAACGTTGATAGCATTTTGCACAGAAAAACGTTGGAAAAATTGGTAAAAAGTTAATTTTTTCAAAAATTCTTAACATTGTTGTAATAACACCTCGAAAATCTTCATCATAATGACAGTTTACGTTGGGATTAATTTGACCAAGATCCATTTTGCCTGTTACAGCACTGTAAGGAGGGCACCTAATAGGTAGTATTAATTAAGAAATCTGTACAGAGTAGAAGGAATAATAGACCAATTAAAAAGTCGCAGATAATTCTGGCCCACATGTTTATAGTGCATGGTTTTGATGTGTTCTTATCCAAGTGGTGTAAAGATTGTGATTGTCCCATAGCTTCTTTAGCATGTCGTTTCGCTGTAAATAAGATACATTTATTTTATACTATAAAAATATATATCGATTTATTCAAAGGTAATGGCTGTTATCTAAAGATAATCACTACAAAAGTTGAAAATCCTAATCTTTTAGTATCAACGAGTTAACTATACTTTTTTGGGCAAGGCAGACATATTCTTGATCAAAAATGGCTAATTGTCTACTAGAAGTTTACATACAGTGTCCTCTATAACCATTTCAAGTTTGCAACACCTTTGGATGCAATCAATTGTTTTCTTTTCAAGACCTTCTCACTCAACTTCTGGGTACCGTGAGCTGTTACCATACAAATTTTTTATTGTAAAATGAAGTATGGAAACTTCTGCTATTGAAAGCTCAGATTTGACATTAAACTTCTTCGGGAGCAATCAGTATCCAAGGGCTGGATGGTTCAAAGTGCAATTATTGACTATCGAAGAAATACCACTTTAAAGGATTTAATTCCAGTAAATTTATTCTATATTTCAGATATACCAACTATGTGAGAGATTTTGTTTTCGGTGCTATTGAGTGGATGGTAGAATTATCTTCTAACTAACGTTTCGTCTAAAATTCCAGTAGCCATTTTTTGCATGTCAGACATTCAAACGTCCTAAATTCGGATTATCAGTATATCTCACGAAGTAATCGACTGCCAAAATTAAAAATTGCTATGAAAAAATATTTATTCATGTTGTCATTCAGAAACAAACAAATGCAAAACAAACTAAAAAAATACTTCATAAGTTTAAGAATGTCAAATTTATAATAATTTGTGTGAATATTTTAAGAACAAAAATAAAAGTTTCGGTACCACTGTAGCAGAAATGGTTTCTAAATTATCTAAAGTGAAAGTGATGTATGGATAAAACAGCACATAACTGAGTTATCCCTAAGAATATTTTAGTGATGTTTATTAAATATATGTACAGCTTGTGGGTCAGTCCAACTTTATTTTATTAGATACACAAATTTATATTTTCTTCAGTGTTCAAAATATGGTTTCGGTTATTTTCAAAATTAAAGTAAAATAAAGTGCTTTTTATAGCCCCTATTTTTAAAAATTACATAATTTTGGTAAACATCTAAATTTACTATGTAAAGACTGATTTATCAGATTTTATTTCTTGATACACAAATATCAGCCAACTGAAAGAACCCCTTTGTGCTACAATGTAACATCATTTAACATAATTCGATATTTTCTATTGTTCTTTGTTCCGTTTATATTGTAGTGCTAATTTAAGGTTAATCTTAATAACCACAAACAATATTCTATTATTCCCGTTAATATGCACGTGTTATTAAGGTCATTCCACTAAGAACAACAAAATGTATAAATGTATGTAAACGATAGGACAGACTATTATAGTGGATACGCATTAATCTTTACATTTCCATCGATCGAAATTAAAAAAATAAAATAATTTTCAAAGTATAAATCTTTAGGTACGAAATTTGTTTAAAGTACTATAGTGCAATTCGTACCAGACAAAATTGGGATTGAACTCCCTTAAATGTATGTTTCATAGAAATGCTTTTAGATTTTATAGGCACATTATTGGCCATGACCATTAGCCGTTTTCATGCACAGGCTCGTGAATTGATTCAAACACTCCGACATAATTGTTGGAGCCTGTGAAGTATAAGAAATATTTGGTGATTGGCAACTTTTAGGAAGTTGTGTGTGTTTTTGAGATGACTGAAAATCCCATTCTAGCAAGGACTAGCTCCAAGAGAATATTCTTATACTGTTGCTTTTATAAGATACGTTTTCAATTAACTAGTATGACTAATGTTGAACTTATTCGGTACTTGTAAATTCCACAATTAAAGGTTAAAATAAAACTTCAATGAGTTTCGATAACTTACATATCGTTTCAAATTGCTGGCAATAGTTCGTGCATAGAAAACCTTGAAACAGCGTTCGAAAATGTCAAATAATACAAAATATATATTGTGAAATTATTGAAATGTGGTATTTTCAAAAAGTGTTATTAGAGGTTAAGAGTATACTAGATCTATAATCTGTTTACAGACTTGAGAAAGCGCATTAGTTGAATCATACTTCAATTTTTCGTACCATTTCTTAACAATATTTTTCTTCATCAAGTTTAAATATACTGTTATGGATTGTCGATGGCAGTCACAAAGATTTGAACAAATCCATTATTTGCAAATATTTACATTTTCATCTCTGCCAAATCCTTGTTATGCAAGAGATGAAGTTTTATATGAATTATTAAATGACATCAATAACAAAGAACAAAAAATAAAATTTACATTAAAACATCAACACAATATTAAACCTTTCTAGAGATTTTAGTATGAAAAACAGCATCTTCATTTAAAACATACATCAAAGTTTATAGGAAACCGACTCACTTTAACAGTAATCATCCAAACATCGTAAAAATTACACAATTAAATCTTTGTATGATAGAAGTGTTGAGATATCGAGTAATTCAATATAGAAAGACATTTATCGAATTTACTTTCATTTTAAAAATGTCATTATAAAGAGTTAAACAAAACAGAATGCTAAACCAATACCAAACACATACATAACCAGAAATACACTAAAATCAATTACATCAACAACAGAATCAAACAATCTAAATGTAACTGAACATAAAAATTATATAAAGAAAATATAGTTCTATAATTCGAAAAGCCCGAAATTTCTGAACATGCTTGGAACCTAGATCATAAAATACATATTTTATCTGCATTAATTCTACTTAAGTAAAAGCGAATGCATGGCTTCTGCTTCCCTAAGATTGAGTTATTTCTTCTTAGTTGCTAATATAATAATGGACGGAATTAGCAATGATCATGAGCTTTTGCACTATCTATATCAGGTTGATTCATAAGGTTTTTTCCATGGATTTCACTTATGACTTTGATGGGTTAATGAAACATCGGAATTCTAGGATTAAATTTTTGGAGAATAAATGAGAATAAATTGCCATTTACAACGGTAACGTTAGACTAAAGAATATTCTATTAAAATCTTCAAACTTGAAACAATTTTAGTATTTATATGATTTTTTTCTGGCGATATACAAGGCGTTCCTAAAATAGAGTTCCAAACTTCTGCTTTGTCTAGAACTCATTAACATAAACAAAAAAGTCCCTATTAACATGTGGCCTAAAACGCACCCTTAGGAAGTTATAGCAAAACTGTTTTTTTCTGTTATTAACAAAACTGTCGAAAATAAATAGAAAAAAAAATATATGGGTCTTTTTTTAACTTTTTCATTAAATAACATGTGCTACTCAGTTTTTCGACATGCAAATCATAAGCGTCCTATTTAGGTTGGTGAAGGGGGTTTTCGGCCCGTATTAAGAGGTTTTCGGCCCGTATTTTTTTTATTTCAATTTTTTACAATTTTTTCTATAGATTTATAAAATCTTACCAATTTGACGGTAAAAATATTATGTTTGTCCAAATCGATATTTCCAATAGTTTTCGACTAAATTGAGTTTGAATATTACTCAGCTCTTTAAGTTATTAGGAAAAAAATCTGTTTACCATGGCAACGCTTAACAATTTAAGTCATTGATAAACTTTCAATTGAGCTTAGCAGTATTTAATTAGCTAAAAGTGGTGATAGAAAAAAAAAAGTTTTATTTGAGACCTTTTAAGGGAATATAACTTCCTAAGGCTGTATTTTAGGGCACATGTTAATAGGGACTTTTTATGAGTTCAATACAAAGCAGAAGTTTGAAACCCTATTTTAGAAATATATCTAATAATAGTAAGTTCTCTTAGGTATCTTACATCAATTTTCAAATGAAATTGCCATTGATAACGGGGTCTGATCTGGACTTTTAGGGCCTTTGAAATATAGAGACTATTCCCAAAAATTAAAAAAGTATAAATATAATTAGATATACATTTCTTTTAGGTCAGTTGTTCAATGGATTTCATGTGGAACCTTTCAACTCGGCTAAAAATTTGACCATTTCGTGCAATTTAACCTTTAAGATGCACAATTGAACTTACAGTGAATGTCTTTTTTTTAAATTTTTGTGAGCTTTTTAATATTAAGTAGTAGTTCCTCAAAGAAATTTCAAAATAATTTTTTTGGGGAATACGATCTCGTTGTTAAAATTGGCCTAAAGATGTGGCAAAAAATGAAAAATCAGTAAAACCATATTTCGATGAAAAACATGGTTTCCTAATTACCTGAGTTTTTTATGTAGGCTATTCTTCTGAGGAAATGTTAAGAATTGCTTATGAGGGGGATGTGACTCAGGGGGCGATCTTGTGCTAAATTTATCCACGAAGGAGGGGTTCCTCTATGGTTTTGGACACAATATTTTCCTGGGCTATTGTTTTTTAAAATAGTCACATATACTAGTTTTTCCAAACTCTTGGAGTAAGATTTCCTCATTGTAGTTTTGAAGTAATGTACTTTGACGCTCTTGGCTCATCGCCTTCCTTTCTATTCGCCTCTGTGGTAGTTTTATTTGTGATTTGTATCAATTTTTAACTTATACACAAACATGGGGCAGGTACAAGTTCAACACAGAATGTAGTCAAGAGTATGGTTATTTTAATGCATGCGTTCACTGGCTTGCCTGATTTCCTCTTGAGGCCTTTTTTCTTTGCTTTATTCTTTTTCGACTGTTTTCTTCAGTCATTATATTTTCTCTATAATTATTTGTCACGTATTCTTTTCAGACCCTTAGATTATTGGTTGTTTAATGTATTTATCCTTAATATAATTGTTTGTTCTCAGATTCCCTTCTCAACACCTGATAACGATTTCACTATATACTTATGAAAGAGTTATAATTTTACTTATTATATAACCCATTTAATAATAACAATCCATTTTATTTACTCAATAGTTCACCACTAACCTTTGCTTTATTCTTCAACCTGTTGGACGCCCTATCATTAACAAAAAGCCCTTTTTTCCCATTGTATCCTAGTATACCATCAACAAAATTCCCCAATAAATCATCTATTGAAATAAACAATTTTAATTTCGGTGGAATTTTCACGTTCACGCTCATTCATTGTTGTAACAACACTCTTGTAACCACCTGTTTGCATCAAAAGCCATAATAATAATGCAGGTGGATTGATTTCACAAAACATGTGAATGAATAATTGGTGTCAAATATTTACCACCGGCTCTATTTGGGTCAAGGATAGAGCGATTGCGGCTTTACGACTTTAGAGCACCAAATAATTATCGAAATTCAAATGGCGAACGTGAAAGAGCGCACACTGTTACACTTTGTGGGCGGTTTTTGAGTGAAACGTTGAACCATATGTTATTGGAAAATCAGGCTGATGTGAAATGCATGTGGGGATTACTCGATGAAGATAAAACATTTTGTACAGTTTTTTTCGAACAGTTTGTAACAGCAAACAGTTTCTATGAGTTCTATATTTTAAGAGTTTGAACTAATCAGTTGGCTAAGTAATTTAACAGGATATGAAGACGCTAGGAATAAGAGAAGAGGTATCCTGTCATTTAAAACTGTTGAAAAATTAGACAGAATCCATGTATCCTTGAAGGTTAGTTCCAGAGAAATAGCTTTTCTTACACTTTAAGAACTAGGGAAAATCACCCATTACTAGTGTAGTCTTATGGCCTAGTTACACATATTCGAATTACTGTCATGTGCGGGTCGGTCAGGAAATCTAAAATAATTATAAATATTTTGTTACGATTCAGGTATTCCTAATATGTAATTTACTTCTTAATTTAAATATAATGGGTAATTTAATTCTTAGTCTAAATATAATTCTAAAGGAACATAAGACGTGTAATGGAAAAAATGTAATGGAAAATGTTTTGGTTTACTCCAGATAATAAAAGTTTGGTGTTAGGGTACTAAACTTTTGTTAAAATATAAAATATGTTAAATTATGACAATTCACAGATTCCAACCTACTTCACCTATTTAATATTCTCGCATATTGAGGCCAGTTTAATTATAACAGATTACATTATAGACACATTTAAGTAGATTTTTTTTAAATATCAAAGTATCTCCGGACTATACCTGAAAGGGTCAGGTGCACCACTTGAATACATTTTTCCATATCACGGCTACACACTTCATTGAACTAGCAAATAATCTTCAAATGTGTTTTTCGCGAAATTTTCTAGGGTGTAGTTCCTACAAAATACTAGGTACTTTATTTAAACTTGATCGAATATCAATTCTAAACTTTGTACAATCTATTATCATTTCTGGCAGTGTATTTTTCTTTCAAACATTCTGGTATATTGTTTTCGTTTATTTTGTATATTTTGAGGTTACTTCTTTGTGGTTACCTTTCCGTGCGTCGTGCTCGGAGACTAGAAATTTAATAATTACCCTACAAATTATAAATGATTTATTAGAACAATTTCAATTATTAATCAGAACTCTTAATGTGAAACGTTTACTTTATAATATGAACTCAGCACACAATTTTAATGGCAAGTAACATATCAGTAATCATTGCAAGTAACGTTTTGCCCTATTTAGTGGTGATATGACTTCTGGCGTAAAAGAGAATTGGAATGTTTATTAGAACGAAAAGCAAATTTTGTGCAGGTATTGTATATTAATTAGGTATTATATTGGTATTATAATTTATTGATTTTCTATAAAAGAAGGGACTTAATATATAAACGGGTCCCTGTTTCTTACAAAGAAATTTTGACCAGAGTCAGGTTGCACCTCGTAATGTGAAACCAGGGGTTTATAGATGGATTATGGACTAGCAATGAAAAACGCCAGATGAAAACCCCATCCGGAAATGATTGAAATAACCAACTCCTTGTTTATATGCACATAAGTATAACTATGAAAAATGCATAATAATCTTTGAATGTTTGTTTACTACAGCTGATGTAAACACCACTAATCTTTAAAATTGTATGATTTTCATTTCTGTTGAGACAGAAGCTAAAAATAATAACAAATAAACTTAAAAGTACAATTTGGAAAGAAATAGCGAACTTGAGGTTTCGGATTAATTGAATACTACTTTGTAATTTTGCGAAGTAAATTTACAATTTAAGGAACCAGGTCAACAGTCAATTGAAGAAAACAATAAAGAAAAAACAAACGGGGAATAGATGACCTTGTCCAAAAACAGATGGCCTGAATTTAGTTTATTGTTTCCACAAGAGCAATTTTTACTACCGAACTTTCAAATTGTTGAATCAAAATTAGAAAATTGTACTCGATCTTCAATAATCAATTCAGACAAAAATGGGCAAACATTTAATTTTTTGGGATAAATAATCCATTTATGGCTATAAACAAGGTATTCTTATTTATTATTTTAGCTAATTTTCTTTAGCCTGAGAAAAATTCTTGAAAATAACAAAAAAGAAGAAAAAACTTTATTTAAATAGGCAAAACATCTTAATAAATGATAAAAAAAAAGAAATATGTACTAAAAATCACAAATGGAGCTAACATGATTAACGTTCCTTACGCTTAAGATTAAAAGTAAAAAAATGGCTTCATTAACAATGACAAAGAATAATTATGGATGTAGTATGAAGATAAAAAATCACAAGTCATTCACTTCAATGGTGTCGTTGACTTTTTTAATTAACTGTGAAGGTATGAGCTGGGATCATCAAGGTGAAGTGTATAGTTTTGATGCAATGAATTATCCTGCTTCCTTTTTCAATATTTTACAAGGGAGTAATAAATTGCATAAACGTTGGTCTTCTGCTTTTCTTTAATTAGAGTGCCAAGTCTCATTCAGGCAACAATTGGTTTTCGACATGGGCAGCATATGTGATATATTTCTGATGATGATCAAGATTCGATTATTGTTAATAAACTATAATTATAATTAATTGAGGTCCAGATCACATTATCCTTGTTCAAAAGAATAGTCCGTTATAAAAAGTGTACACAACGTGCCGTAAAGTCTGAGTGAGAAGTTAAACTTTGCAAACATTCTGTTGCGGTTACAATTTGGCAGGGAGATAACCTGCAAAATCTCTTAGTGAAATCTCTTACTTTGTGTGGTGTGTTTGTTTAAATTAAAAACAAAATAAAAAGAAACTGTACATTCAGAAATTATAATAGAAATTAATTAAAATTTATTATTACAATTTGCTTAGGTATTCCTTTGAAGGCGATAAGCAGTATAGATATACCAGCTGAGTTGCCGAATCTATTGAACTATATATGATTGGATAGTTTTACAACTGATAGAATAGAGGCTGTCAAGGAAGACTCCATCACTGTTTTATTTGATAGTAGCTGTTGCCCGCGGTTTCACCCGCGTATGGAATGTCCAAGTCTTTGCAAAAATTATAACTTATGAAACATATCGGTTATCCTATATAATAATTTTTCTAACTTTTTTTGAAGCACCCTACTTAACTACAAATCCACCAATCCCGAATATATTTCATCCAAACTGCTAGTTATTATAGGCCACCCTATAGAACAATTTTATTCTACTTTAGCCTATAGTGCTACCATCCTGTATATGCTGCTGTTTATTTGTCACCCAATATAACTTTTTAATAGCTAACTATAACACTACTGCTCCCTATATTTCAGCTATCCAACTGCTTACGGTCTAAGCTACATTACAATTATTTATATGCAACTTTTCCTAACATTGTGTTAAACATTCTTTTTTTGATCCAGGGTAATAGAAATGCCTGTGGAACCCCTGGTGTGTCACAAATATAAAAACACATTTTGGATCCTAACAGCACATCTTTATTTTAACACTCACCGAAACTGCAACTGCTTATTGGCCACCCTATATAAGAATATTTTTGAACCGTCTAGTATAACTATCAATCTACTTACATCTATATTATAGCCTTTCTGTAAATACTGCTGCTAATTAGTCAAACCTTATAACTTATTTTTGAACCATCCCGTATAACCATAATTTTACTCACAAAATATTTTAACCAATTTGTATGTGTATCTGCTTAGGGGCCACCAAATATAACATTTTTTAAACAGTTAAGTATAACTGTGCTCCACTCACTATTTTATCTATGCAACTGCTTATGGACTATATAACTATTTTTAACCACCCTTCAAAGTATAATTTGTCTCCATCTTATATTTTAACCACCCCTTTTTAACATTGTTTTAATCACACTGTATAACTATAATTTTACTTCGATCCATGTTTCAGTTATTGCATATATGCAACAGCTCATGTTCTATCGTACAACAAAAAATATTTAAGCTGTTTAACTATAATTCTACTCCACTATCTATTTCAACCACCTTGTATATGCAACTACCTATCGTCCACCCAGTACAACATTTTTGTACCACCCTATATAACTATAAATTCATCAATGTCCAATATATTTCACCAAAACTGCAACTGATTATGGGACATTTTATTAAACAATTTTATTCAACATTTTTCTGAATCACCTTGTATATATTACGACTACCCTGTATACGCTGCTGCTTATTGGTTACCCAATAATTTTTTTAAATACTTAACTATGGCATTTCTCCACCCTATATTTCAATCATCCGATCTGTGAAACTGATTATGAACAACGATATTTCACAATTTTCCTGATATTTGTTTAACCACATTATAACGTATAATTTCTCTCTACACTTCTTCTAACCTTGTTTGAATCACCTGTGTAACTATAACTTTACTGCGCTCCATATTTCGGATACTCCATATATGCAACTTATAACAAACTTTTCTATCATTTTTGCTCACCATGTATAATTATAATTCTACTCCATCCTATATTTCACCACCCTTGAATATGCAACTACTTATTTGCCACCCAATATAACATTTTTGTATCAACCTGTATTGTTAGAATTCTACTCCACCCTATACTTCAACCATCTGATAAATGGGACATCTTGTAGATCATAACATTTCTATATAATAATTTTTTAACTCACTTGTATAGCTGTAACTCCGCTACATATTTCAACCATTCCATCTATGCAACTACTTGTGGATATGAAACATTTTTTTAACCACACTATAAACTATAATTCCACTTCATCTTATATTTAAACCACCCTGTATAAACAACTGCTTCTAACACTTTTTCAACCCATTTCATAACCATAATAATTCAATTACATAATTCAAAGATCCTAACTGCTTAAATAACACACATTTTTCTAAGATTTTTTTATCCACCTTGTATAAATATTCTACCCTTATTTCAATCAAATTGTATATACAACGACTTATGAGCCAAGCAACTCCCCCTTAGTTCAACCACATTGTGCAGCTGCTTATGGGACATCAAACCAAACATAACTTTTTTTTAGATTTTTTAAATCCATGTTATTCTACTCCGCACTAAATTTCCTATATATAGAACACCCTGTAAAATTACGGTTGATACATGAGTTGATTTTTTTAAAAATCGAAACACATTACATTGGCATATTTCGAGTTATGAATAAAAGCTAAGCTGATTCAAGTATTTTGGTGTTTGCTGTGGAACCAATAAAGTAATTGTGTTATCCAATATGGTAGAAGTTTTTTCGCTATATCTACCGGTTCTGTCAATTTATGGAGATAAAATTTCTACCCGATTTCAAGTCAAACTATAGGCTTTGCAACAAAAAAAGATTCAGCAAAATCAGTTCAGTAGTTCTTACGTGATTCCTGAACAAACAAACAAATAAACAAACAAACAAACAGACAGACAAACTTACAATTTTATAATAGTATAGATAACAAAAAATGTTGAAAAAGCTTATAAAGTTAATTATGTGATATATGAGTATGGGACATAATCACGATAGAAGCCTTGTGACCGAAATTACTCATATTCATTATTTGGGATAATATGTTGCACCTGTTTGATATAAAATCTGTCCACTTGCAATTACTGTCTCATATTACAGATTACACTTCTAAGGATTTAGCACGCGAGAGAGTTTGGTAGCCACCTGTCAACGCAGTAATGATGCACATGTGCCCAATTTTCACGACAGAGGTAGACATAACTTTAAATTATTAACATAATACAAATTTTTATAAATTGTATACTTTAATGTTTTAAACATTTCACATACCTACATCCAATTTTAGTAAATTTTAGTGTATTCTCATTAGAATAAAAAATTGAGAAGGTTTAATTGCTTTAAACCTTTAGAGTATCTGGGCAAAAAGTTTAGTAAATTTGATGCATATATGTGGGGGTGGAAGCACGCAAACTTGTTACTTGTTTCAAAATATATAAATCAAAAACAATCTACCTATGTACTTCAATTGGGACAAGACTTTATTTGAAAAGTTAACTACACGGTTAGTGTTATCGTTATAACGAATATCAATATAAGGATTTCATGTATTTAACAAATTCTTTGAAATCCCCGAGAACTGCCCGCAAGAGTTAATGCAAATTAACATCAAGAATATTTTTTGGTAAAAGTCCGTATAACGATTTGTGTCAACCTATAATCTTCATATAACATATTTTACCCCAATCCATCACACCACATTTTTCACAAGAATCCATGTCTCGATAATATGAAGAAGTTTGTCTCTTTTGTTTAATGTAAAATTGTAACGAAAAATCATTAAATATGTAGATGAGAATCCTTTAGATATGTTTTCAGACGAAAGTAGGTTGTCTGCAAACAGTAAAAAAATAAAACCATGTGATATCAAGGATAATAATTAACTGATACTACAATTGCAATTTCCACAAATTACGTTTTTTGAAAACTGTCCGACGCGTTTCGACTAATGTCTTTGTCAAGGAACTAGACTAAACTTGTTTTCAAAAAACGTAATTTGTGGAAATTGCAATTGTAGTATCAGTTAATTATTATAATGAATTTCCAACAAGTATCGGCCGAATCAATTCAGTATATCAAGGATATTAAAAAAGTGTTTTGGAACAGCTAAAGCAGTGCCCGAACAAAAATGTGCCAATAGAACACCCTATTCTTCAGCACAAGGTTCAGAGTTTCGTGCTAGTAACGGGTGGCTTCAAAACTCAAAAGCAGAAACCAGATTACTTCGGAAAATATATGTTAAAAAAAAGTTTTGATGTCGAAGGGTGGGATGTGTGGAATGACATAGTCCTGCAGAGCAGACTGAGGAAAGCGAACTCGACGTTATCTTTAACGTCCATGAAATAGGACTATTCTATAAATGTTTACCGACAAAATGATTTAGCTGTACATGGAGAAATCACATTTGCTGAAGAAAGAGAGGAAGTATGGAGTGAAATTGATCAACCTTATTTTAGATTTAATGATTTTTTATTTTTTAAAAAGTTCTTAAAAAGTTTTTGGGTGATGGCGTCATCAACTCTATCACGGAATTGTTCTGCGGTTTGGATATGATAACTATCAGGCAGGGTTAAAACATAGTAGACCAACCTAACCTTTATATAACATACCTCATTGTAACAAATAACCAATACTGTACTATCCTCTTCAGTTTTGTTATATCGCGGTTTCAATGTATTAGCATTTATACTTCAAATCATAAAATTAATTTGCAATATGTTTTATTTATTTACTTTCACCTGTCTCGGTGTTTGTTATCAAATGTTAGAATTCATTTTTACTTCACTGACGGCATTGTTCGAATAACAGATATATCAGAAGCACAAACTATGGTACAGAATTTACATGAGACGTCTGCAAAAACATATATAGAAGGGAATATATTGAAAACTCAGTGTATTATAAATCTAGTATTAAGTTATTCCATTAATACAAATATTAAAAACATAAACCAAGTAAGTCTGTTAAAAGATCTAGACATAAGATTTGCATTTGACCAGACAACTAAACACATGAGGTCAAACATTATTGTCCACTTGGAGCCTATACTTCCTGAAGTAGCAGGCAATGCACAAGTATCGTGACAAGACAAGAAAGAGAGGAAAACAAAGAGAGCATCATGTTCTTACTTGGTAGGTGGCAGCAGCCAGTAAACTGCATACTCATTGGAAGCAGCTCCTAAGCGAGTGAAGTAGCCTCTTCCTGTCCCTATTGCCTTCTCCTGCTGGTCTTGTTACGATATTTGTGCATTGCAGGCTACTTCCAGAAGCATAAGCTTTCAAATCGTCCTAGACCAGCTTTTTTAAAATTAATAGTTCTGCAATCCAATCTTTTAATGTGCTTGAAAAGAAAGGCGTTCAACCAAAGCATCCTTCCAATGCTATCTAGGGCATAGAGCCAGTGGCATTGGTTAAAGGTAACATCAACAAAAGTCATCTAGATAGGCACATACAGGAACATGGAAAGAACACTATCAACAACAAACAGAACATCGCGACCAAAATCTTTGAAGATCTCTAACAGTATTCCAAATAGAAGGTATATACATCAAGATACAGAATCATAGGAGCATTTTGAATCATCAAAGGACCAGAAGGAATTGTTGAAACGATCTTCAAAAAACTTACAGATTTTGAATGATATATCAATATAGAACCGGTATCGGAACAATGGAAGATGGTATGGATAACATCTATACACAAAAAGGTAGTAAAAATCCGTGCGAGAATTGTAAATGTATTTCTGTAAGTAGTTCATTGGGTAGAACATCCATCGATAATATTTTCAGTTTCAATCAAGTAATGGAAAATAAAACTGCCATAAATAGAAAACCCCATCTTCTATTTGAAGGAGTGACTAAATTATATAACACGGTACCTATTAACAGAGGCTGGGAAGTACCTACTTATGAAATTGAAATAACACGAAATCTAAGCTGTAGTAATTCAACTTTTAATGAAATAGTAAATAATATACAGAGGCCCAATTGTCGTTTAAAAGAATTAAAAAAAAAAAGAAATTATGAAGCTTAAAAAAATTGTAAAAGATACGAAGAACAAAAAAAGTAGTGTAGATGGGATAAACATAGAGATACTAAAAACATCATTTCAGGCTGTAGGAAATCATTTTTTACAATTCATTAATATAAGTATCGAAATGGGACAATTCCCTGAGAGCAGGAAAACCTGAACAATAATACCCGTAGAAAAGAAAAAAGATTCAAATTTGCTGGTCCAATAAATATGGTGCCCAGTTAAGAAAAACTATAGCACGTTAATATTTATATTCAAAATTAGTTCCAAACCATTTGTTGAATCATAGTAAAAGAGTAGAAAATGTCCACAGTTACACAACCAGGAACGCAGAAAACTTTTATATAACAACAGTGTACCGAGCATCTGATCAACAAAACCTATTCCACAAAGGACTTAAACTGTACAACGAGCTACCCAATAACATAAAAAATGTAATAAATTAAGTGATTTTAAAAAACTTTGTTTTAGTCATATAAAAAAATACTTTTACCACTGTAACATTGTATTAATATAAACTAATTAGGGAGATTGAATACATATGTGTATAAATGTTGTATATATTGTAAAAAGTTGTATTTATGTTAGCTAATAGCTATTAATAAATAAATAATAAATAATAATAATAAATATTTATTTTTTTGACTTACATTTTCGAAGGTTATAATTTTTAAAAACTTTTGTTGACACTACTTGCAAGAGTCAACACCTACACTTTGATATTCTCCTTGCATAGTTTTTCATATTCCCCATTAATTTAACATGTTAGCTTAACATTTAGTAAACACACTGACGGAATTAAATTAATGGGAATAATCAATTGGAGGTAGTGCTCTATGATTTATTATTTGCTTTTGAATAAGTGTTTATTTGAAATACCTTTTATTATAATTACTTATAAATATGCATGTACTAAACTTCCCAATATGTGTGTTAATGCTAACACGAAACGTCCATAAATTACTTTTAAATTCATTTCCACATAACAGCGTTCGCATAAAATATGATTAAAACTTAAATAAATCGTAATTATTATGTTGAATATGCATGATTCCTGTTGTGAAATCTTTTCTATGAATGTAAGTGTGTTTTGCTCAAGGCATACCAAATTTTCAAACGTGTGTTCACACATCCTCTAACAATTATGTACCCCAGTGAAACAGGAAATTTGGTATGTCAAGGTCAAAGGTACTCGTATAGTAAGCTGTGTTTAGTGTCGAACGCAGCCTCCGACGTACCGTGGGGTCTTCGACCCCAGATTCAATAGACGAGAATCGGAAAAAATCGGAACTGGCAGAGTGGTAGCCGTACAATGGACCAACCCAACTTGGATTGTTTTTAACAAATCGTTTTTTGTCTAAAGTGGAAAACTCATAACTGATTTTAAAGACTCTGAAACCTTTGTAGTGTTCGCTGATTTATGAGTATGGCCTTTCGGTAAACAATGGGCTTTGAAAAAGTTACAGGAAACAAAATGGCGGGAGGGAAAAAGTAACTCTATTGTTAAGAAAGGCTCAAAAAACGCTATTGCATTATTGATGAAGCCGTCTAACGCTGTACATAAATATTGGTAGGCTATTATTATAGTTTACGATCTATGAATTTATAAGGAGCAATCATTTAACAATGTAGAAAAATTATATAGACAAAAACCGGGCAGACTAAATATCAATGATGAACAGATAAATATAGTAGTTTCTTTATGATTGAGGAGGCAAATGGTTATTTTGAATGTTCATTTGGGATTTTCATTCCTCGCAATGATTTCTGAAAAATACGGATAAGTTATGTAATTGAATATCAAGGTGTAGTATCTAAGAGCAGTTTGTGGAAACTGCCCGGAACACTAGTTGCCTTCTTATAGAAAAAACTCTCTCGCAATATTAACTGTAAGAAAGTAGGCCTACGAATTTGTCAACTAGTATTCCTGTATAATATGTTGGGATGTATTTTGTGTTGTACTTATCTGTTTTATGTGACGTTTCGATTCCTTATCAGGAATCGTTGTCGAACAATGTTTGTTTGAAATGACTTGCCCTATATTCGTCGCTTGACTTATTTGGCAATGTCAATTGATTGATTAATTGACTTTAAAGTTTCCTTTTTGATGCTCTTTTGCCAGGAGCTGTTGCCATGCAACCAGGATCTCTACAGAGGATGTCCCAATTTCTCCATTATTTAACAACATGCAGACACTTTCTTTGACTTTCCTTTTTTTGGTATGTTTTTCTTTAAGTAGTATTTTTGTTTTATTCCAGTCCATTTTGTGTATACCATTATCCGTGAGTATATGGTTTGCCAATTTTGATCTGTCTATATGTCTTGCAGAGACGTTGTATTGGTGCTCTTTTGCTCTAATTTGAAGAGGTCTTGTTTCACCGGTATATGTTTTTCGTGCACAAGGTACACTGTACACACAATTTTTGGAACTTTGAGTAGCGTTTTCTGGTTTTGTTTGTGACAAATTTGATCTTAATGTATTATTTGTTTTAAAAATCGTTTTTACTTGGTATAATCGCCAATACGTTTAATTTTTTTCGGAGAGACCGGAAACATAGAGAATAACCTTTATAACTGTAGAGTTAATATCACTTTGTACGCTGTTATTTAAGTTGGAAGTACTGTGTGTTGTTTGTGTCGTTTGTTGGTTTTTTTGTTTTTTCTCGATTTGGTAACTTGTGTTATTTATGACATTTCTTGGGTATTCGTTTTGTTCTAAAACTTTCTTTATCAAACATAACTCTTTCTCAAAAATTTCCTCTGTTGCTGAAACTTCTTTGGCTCTGTCATATAAGGATTTAATGATTCCTTTTTTTTATGTTTAAGCCATGATTTGAATAAAAATTCAAGTAGCTATTAGTGTGTATTGGTTTTCTATAAGAAGGCAACTAGTGTTCCGGGCAGTTACCACAAACTGCTCTTAGATATTACACCTTGATATTCAATTACTTAACTTATCTGTTTTTTCAGAAATCATTGCGAGGAGTGAAAATCCCAAATGAACATTCAAAATAGCTAAATATAGATCAAGATGAAGCCAAAAAAATGGAAATATATCAGACTAACTAACTGAGATAGCTTGACATATAAATTAACGAGTTTTATTGAAATCTTACAGATAGTGTTATTGTCGCTAATCCTGGTGTTACGGTAAAAAAAAAATGAAACTAGAGTAATGAATGAATATGTGCATCTGTAAGATGTGTCCTACATTTGTTGCCTGCGGGTAATAAATGAATTCGATGTTATCTTTCTCAGGCTGTGTTGCATAGACGTATCAGTATTCTGTTGAGTTTTTGCGTTATTTGTGAAGATTTGCATAATTGGAAAAAATATACGGACTGCTGTTATTCTCCGCACCAAGAAACTCAAATGGTGGTTGCACTGGCAGATCCAGATTACACTTAGGATTGGGCATACTACTAGGCTCGTACGATAATATTGTCGAATTAGACTGGAATCTAGCAAACTGCTGCATCTATGCTTGTGGGGTTGGTGATGGGAACGCAGACTGGCCGATATACAATCGTTCGATTGCTATGAGTGGTTGCACATACTGAGTAGGTTGAACAGAAATGTTGTCGAGAAGAGCTCCTATTACTGCCCCTTTGGTAAAACGGAGGAAAGGAAGGATTATTGACAAAAGAAGCCGAGAATTTTGGGTAGATCCCATACACTGTGATAGATTGTTGCGACAAAAGTTTGCTTCAGTATAAAGAAATAACTTTTTATAGAAATATATAGAAATTTATTGGACCAGCAATATGAAAAGATGATACAATATTACCATGTGTTATATCTGTGAAACGATCCTGGTTTAAATGCCTCGCAAATTTCCAGCCACATTGTTTGTTATGTTTGCATGTGAATATTCTTTTAAATCCTGTTTGCACAGGCCTGATCGTTTTTAAACGGTTTTATTTAGCTTGTCCTGTTTATTTATTTGTTTGGGTCAAATTTAGAAATTCAAGTTCCTGTTGACAGATGGATCTGAGATTTGGCGTACACATTTAGTTCTGATGACAATACAATTTAATATAATTGTAAGTCCAAAATGACCGCCATTACAAAATGGCGGATTACATATTCTTTCAGAACTACCTCAATATGGGTATTAAATGAAAGAGCTAGAATAAAAGAATAAAGTCCACTATGAAAAAAATACAATATGGGTGCCAACAAAATGGCGGATTAAGTATTTATTTTTTCACACCCCTTCAATATGGGTATCAAATGAAAGAGCTTTGATACAAGCATGATCTCCCACCCAAGTCAAGATTTTGTATCGTGTCGAAAACTGTGTGGCATTAGGGTAGCTAAAAATGATAACGTCGTTAGCGGTACACCGTTCAAGTTAAGGTAAAAAGGTTAAAAGGTGCCGAGGTCTGTGTGGCATTCAGGTGGATAAAAATGATATGTCGTTAGCGTTTTTCCTTAACACTTGCCCCTCTATTGAACCTGGGGGGGGGTCGACCGATTGATGTCCATTACTCGTGGGAACAATATGGTTACAAGATACAAATAATAATAAAACAAAAACAAACATAGATAAAACAGAAACTGCAACACAGGGTAAAAGAAGACTTGAAAAGGCGAAAGAAAAATATAGAGCTTAACTTGCAAAATACAGTAAAAAGGAAACTCGTAGTCGAGTACAAAAACGGAGAGCACAGTTAGCATCAGAAACACTTGAGCAACGTGAGGCCAGGTTAGCGGGGCAAAGTGAGAGACCAAGGCCGCTGGTAGCATCAGAAACACCTGAACAACGTGAGGGTTGATTAACAGCGAATGAGGAGTATAATCTAACAAAATAAAAACTTGAAAATAAATTAAGTAAAAAAGATTTTGGAGTTAAACGATTTTATTTAAAATTAAGACATTATTGATGTTAATAATTTAATAGATTCTTCAGGATACGGAATCTGTATTAACAATCAGCGGCATAAGTGGGGCATGGCTAGCAATAAAAAGAGAAGAACAATATATAGGAATTCAAAGAAAGCACTGTTTAAGGAGCTGAAATAACAAAAAATAATTGGCGTTAGAAACGAAATAAAACGAAGCCGTGAGAATTATTAATCAACGAATTCTTCATCATCCCATTAATAGATATTAGTTTAGATAGCATATTTATAAACTTCTGTTGAACTAACAACAGCAAAACTAGAAACTTTTGGTAGAAGATCCACTACAAAAGATGAATGGGCAAAGGGTTAGTACATTTTGTTGTAAATACATTCATATTAAATATGTTCAAAAGCAATAAATTGCAACCATACAAACTTCAAATGGTTCAGAATGAAAAATCTTGCCCAATATCAAACATGTTCGCTTTAGTGAACTACATTTATTTGAAGAGTAACGTTTACCATCAAAATGCTAGATGTATGGGCAAGCATAATTTAAATGAACGAACGACTGATCGAAGTGGTCCCAAAGAATGGCCAGGGAGATACCAGATCTTACGCCAACAACTAATGGTGACTAGTGTCAGAGAAAAGTAGATGAATTTAAAAGTATTTCTAGAGAAATGTTGGAAAAGAAACACAATACTACTGCCAGCAGGTTGATAGTGAACATTTAAAACCGTTCAAACCAGAATTTTTGAAAGATTTATAATTGTAAATTATTAATGTGACAGTTGAAGCTCTAATACATTTTTACTATTTTCAGAATACTAGGAGGCGTACACGAGGATTATTATTATTATTATTGAAAATTGAAATCAGATTTAAACAAAAATAAATATGCAACTGAAGAGGGTTTACCATAATGCCAAAACTTATTCAATGGTTAGAACTTCTGACAAATTTAAACGTTTTTTGTTCACATTTGCTGAGGGTAAGACTGATTCTTTCAATGATATGATTATTTAGGAATCAGTCCTTGTATGTAGTGTATTTTCTTTGGGCTCCTGGTATATTAACAATAAAAGTAACTTCTGAAACAAAACAAAGTTAGTAAGAATGTCATTATTGATAAAAACCTTTAGAATACCTCATTGTGAGACAGGGAACAAAGAACTTTAGTAGAGTTTAATAGAAAAAAAAAAAAACAAACATTCGATAATACACCATGAAGCGAATTAAAAAATTGTCGATAAATCTATAGGAATCTTAGAGTACAGATCTCAGTCGAAGAAGAAGAGAAATATACAACTGCAAGAAATAAGGGTTATTAAGATGATGGATTATGAAAAACGAGAACTCTACAATTACACAAAATAAAAGATATCGAACGAAGGAACTGGTTTTCTTCCCACTCTCTTCATCTAAACACGATTACAGGTCAACGGTCACGGAATGATTACTTTCCCATAGAATCTTCCTTCATACATAACAATTATGAGATATTATAAACATTGTCAGGAATGCTATTATCCTTTCTTTTTCGTTTTTCGTTTTGTAGACTGAACTGACTTGTATATGCTAGTTATTTTATTTGCGACGTACCTCAGAGAGACTAGATATAGGCACTATTCGAAGACGGAAAAAATTTATTGCAATATAATTTGATTAATGGTAATGAAAAGGTGTAAGTTGTGATTTTATATTGAGAAATTGAATATGGAACGGATATAATAGGCAGTATAGATGGTGATTTATTTTCTGTGGATCGATCAAGAACACGGCATTTTTTAACAATTTCTCACAGATAAATAACATTCCTAAGAGAGTAATCTTATAAAAAAATGTATGATATAATACTGTATAGTTAGAATGTTTATTAAAATTGTAACGAATAATTTTTGCTTAGAAGTTACAAACTAATTAGAATTTAGATTCGCAAACCATTTTGAGATACACACTCATCATTTGAATTTTTAGCGTTGATAGAAAAAATATTTTTAATAGATTTCAAAACAAAGGAGGTTCTCAATTCGTTTGCAGTTTGTAAATATGTTTTTTATTTCTACTTCTATAGTTTAAACTGTATTCATCTTCTTTGCCATGCTGCGAGGGCTGCCTTTTATATTTCGGGATTAGACAACCCTAGTGTTGCAATCTGACAACTGACAGCTCTATCGTAAAGTTTGACATTTTTGAGGTTATACGTACTCAGAACGTTTTGACATACGAGCGATATGTGTTGTTTACAGTAACTTAAAGGATTCATCTCGGCCAGAAAATGGAATTAAATCGTGAACATTTTCGTGCGATTATTTTTTACAACTTTCGACGTGGATTAAGTCAGCAAGAGTCATGGATGAACTTAATTTAATTTTTGGCGATGAAACTCCATCAAGGACCACTGTTTATCGATGGTATGGTGAATTCAATCGAGGTCGTAGTTCACTCCAAGACGAATTTCGTGAAGGTCGTACAAAAACAGTTGTTGTTCCGGAAATCATTGATGCTGTGCGCGAACTGATATTGCAAGATCGTCATGTGACCTATCGTGAGGTAGAGTCAACCTTACACATTAGTGGGACCAGCATACATTCAATATTGCATAAACATTTGAATGTCAAAAAAATGTGTTCGCGTTGGATCCCACACAATTTGTCAATCGTTCAAAAAAAGGCTCGTGTCGATTGGTCGAAAGAAAAGCTCAAAAAATACGATCGAGGATTTTCAAAACACGTTTATGACATAGTGACAGGTGATGAATCGTGGATGTACGCGTATGAGCCCGAAAGTAAACAGCAGTCGACTGTATGGGTGTTTCAAGATGAGCCGAATCCAACAAAAGTTATTCTCGCACGAAGCACTTCCAAGCAAATGATCGCCTGTTTTTTCGGAAAAACTGGACATGTCGCAACCGCACCACTAGAACAAGGCAGAACAGTCAATTCTGAGTGGTACACAACCATTTGTTTGCCAGTTGTCTTCCAAGAAATGAGGAAAACCAACCGCCGAAGACGGATCACTCTTCACCACGACAATGCGAGCTCTCACACATCGGCTCAAACAACTGCATTTTTGACCACTCAAAACATCGATTTGATGAGTTATCCGCCGTATAGTCCTGACTTGTCACCAAATGACTTCTTTTTATTCCCGTACGTAAAAACAAACTGAGGTAAACGTTTTTCGACACCTGAAGAAGCGGTTGCTGCGTTCAGAATGCATGTTTTGGAGATACCTCAGAGAGGAAAAAGTGCTTCGACGATTGGTTCAAACGCATGCAAAAGTGTATAGAACTTCATGGGGAATATTTTGAAAAACAATAAAGCGATTTTCGATGATTAATATTTGTTTTTGTTCTCTAATCCCGAAATATAAAAGGCAGCCCTCGTAACATTACTCACTGTTGACATAAGCCTCCTCTTTTTAACCTACTTCAAAAAAGTACTTCAATTCGGTTGCATCTTTTTATACTTTGTTACCTCTGCACTCCGTCAATTATGAACCAATTTTGAAAATTCTTTTTTCATTTGAAGGAATATACTTTCAGATAGGTCCGATATTTTTCTAAATTTTTTTCAATGACGCGGAACATTTAGCAGAAAATTGGGAAATCTTGTAAATTCATCATAACTTATGGCGAATGCGACAGTATTAAAAGATGAAATTAAGAAGCATTATCCGAAATCTAGGGTGGAATTAATTGAAACTAGTTTGAAATTAAATCAAAATATCTGTTAATTAATCACCTTTAAGATGAATTTTTTGAATTCGTCTGTATATATAGTGTGCACTTAGGTTGGACTTATATGGAAAACATTCTTACTAATAATATATTGAAAAAAGTTATTCTTAATATAACCTGAAACGAACTCAGCACATGGCACTTTTATCAATAATTCTATACCAGGTTTGTAAAAAAGATGAATTTTCCTTAATAGTGAAGTACCTAATTTTACTTTTGGCAACATCGAAACTGGTCAAGCAACAGGGTCGTACCCAGTTTTCGGTTAAGGGAGGGGCAAATTAGAAAAAAAAATGTCGTAGACAGGGGGACACATCAGAACATTTTTTTGTCCAGGGGAGGAGGGCATGTCAGCTAATTTATGGGAAGGTTTAATGGCTCACGGCAGCTTTTTCAGGTCCAGGGAGTCATTATTTTTTTAATTTTGAGTCTCATTTTTGCTTTTATGTCTTAAATTTGGTTAATTTAAAAAAAATGTATTTTGAGCCGATTTTTGTTTTTTTAACGATTATAATTTTTAGTTATTTTCGCAGAATTTCTGAGAAATTGCCAGCTATAGATGTACAAATCTTGAAAAACTATTTGAGATCACATAGGGTTCTTACTTAATACAAGTGTTTTCCACAAATCGTGTCGTATGAATAAACAAAATAAACGTCATTCCTTTTATTGAAGTCGCCAACAAAATATATGTACTTCTTATACTAAAATTGTATGGAGAGATAAATATACAATTTATAAATATTGTTTTACTTCTTTTGTTTGGTTTCCCCTGTTAGAGGTAAAATGGGCAACAATAAATCTATAAGTGTTGTTGGGACGAAAACATATAATGCCATTTTAGCAGAATAAAGGAAAAAGCTTCTGTCCTGCCCTTCTTGATAAATCATCAGGGATCAGACATCGAACAAAGCACTGTAAACTGTAATAAAAAGTTTTTTTGGATATTTGTGTTTCCGGAATTCTTTCTAAAGCAACTAACAATTATTCTAGGGGTTTTCCATTTACTAATGGAATGTTTTGAACTTATTGTTTAAAAGTTCTTATGCTGTCAAAGGTTTTAAGAGAAAACTCTATTAAATGTTTCACAAAACAACTAATTGTTAGAATTTAAGGCAAAGTTTACAGGACCAACCAGGACGGAATCGTGATTACTTTCATCGATTTAATTAAGCTTTAAGCGACAAGTTTAAATATTCTTTGCTCGAAAAAATAACAGTCACGTCTTTGCTGTTTAGCATCTAACTTTGCCTATCAAGCCTCTTTAGTATGGAGATATTTTTCCGTACCTTTCCGGATAAACAAACAAAATTTTTTAATACTTCGACTTAATCGGTTAGTTTAATTAACATACTGTTACTAATATTTGACTGCTAAACCGTTACTGTGTGTTAGTCAATTATGATGATAAAATAAAAGTAATTTCTTAGGTGATAACTATAGATACAGAAATTCAGTGAATAGTTTAGGTAGATATTTTCAAAATTATATAAAATAGTGTTTTATACGGTTTCGAATGAGTATATGTTACTAGTAGAACAAATTCAAAACCTGGGGTTTCTAGGGTATATGAAAACTTCAAAGAGGAGGGGGTTAGCAGTTCCTCCGAATCTTTTTTTGATTACTCTAAGAAGGCTTAATACATTTAGATAATTAAAACTGTATTGTGTTAAGGAATATCCCGAATGGATACTACAAAACGTATAACGTGAGAGTTATTGTTTTTTAAAAAACACTTATTAATGTTATCCATCAATGAATCTTCCCTGATTTCTTTTAAACGCCTTAATCAATTTGAATATTTTTAATTATATTTAGTTAAAGTCGATCTAGAGGTGATTCCATCTAATTTTCTATAAAGTAAAACATGCCGTTTTGCATTTATTGTTCAGAAAATGATTAATTTTGAAAAATCGCCCACGTGCATAAGAAAAATGTGTTTTTATAAGTGCATCTGGAAAGGCTGAGTGATAAAACATTTGCAATTAAAGATAGAAATAACTTTATTTTTTGTATATCAGGTTTTGGAGTCCCCTATCATGAATATGACATTGACAGTGACCTCCAGAGCACCTGATGCCCCTGCCAGCTGATATCAACGTGGCATTATGGTTCAAATAGCATTTCTTTAAGCTAACCTAATATTATATCTCCGCTAAGAACTGAGATATTGATGTAATTCTTTTTCAGGCAGATTAAAAGAAAATTACTCGCAGAGGTGGAAATAAGGGGTGATAAGGTCCGTATTTCAATATTATTTTTCATTTCTTTATGGTATATCTAAAAGAAAAACGCAGGTTTTGCTACATTTTTTAAGTTGTAGGGAAATTAATATGTATATATTAAGGAAGACATTTATTAGATTATCAGGATGCCAAAATAACCTAAATTAGGGGTGAAAATGTGAAAAATCGCGGAAAAACATTGCAAAGAGTTTTCGTTGAACACGATTCTGATAATCATTTCGTATTTGGATGTTCGTGGAATCTCTGAACGAATACCACCGCCATTATTATTATATCTGATTGGGTTTTTGGATTCATGTTAAACAATAACTGAAATTTGTTGTGGAAAAGAAAGAATTAAAGGTGAATTGATAGTATATATATTCTCAGTTATATTAAAATTAAAGAAAACTAAATAATACTCGCACTAGGGTACGTTTTTCTTGTTGATCACCAAACCAGGACAACCAAGGCATATTAGATAAGGAAAAAATATGAAAAATAAAGTATGTTTGAATGTGATGCATTTATCTCTTATTATTTAACGATTATTTTGAAAAAAAAACAGGAATAAAACAAATAATTGCTAGAGATTTCCCCCATTAGAATTGCAGAATTTTGTTAAAAGACACAAACTTCAAAAATCAAAAAACAGTATTAAATGTTACCTAAAAATGTTATAAATAATTAACTGAAAATTCACCAACAGGATTGGTTATAAATTGTTTTATGGTGCCACCCCGCATATCGTTACCACCCCTATAGTGCAGTTATTAACCGTAAATGTGTCCCACAGTGGGGAATGATGAACGAAAGGGATTTTGGAATAGTGTTCAGCGCCCACGGAAACTTATTATTGTATTTAAAAAAATACGTCGTCATCTTCGCACTTCTCATTTCCACCCCTATTTTTGGAGCTGATGACGTTTTGTTAAATATTGCATTAATCTATTTTGATTACCGTATAATAGGTATTAAAAAATATATACCAAATATAGTTTTCTTATAACTATATACCAGAAACAATAGAAAAACGAGATCCTTTATTAAAATATGCACACTTTCATCGCTCATTTCCACCCCCAAAACCTAAGCTTCAGTTTAAGGAAAGAACTGCATATATCGGGTGTTCCAAACCACTCGTACATCCCCAGTAAGATCCCCCCAACTTATTTAAAAAAACTGACGACGTAACCATATGTAAAAGGGGCATGTTCCATCGGTTGAATGCAAAATAAACTTTCGGTTCAAACCGGAAGTGGCTTAAACAGACAGGAAATCATTTTTTTATATGAAACATGCATATTTTTATAGCCTATTGTTGATGTTGAAAAACAGATATCTCTTCTTAGAAATTTTTTTTATAAATGTACTCTTAGTCCTCTGAAGTACCTTACAGCTTTATATGTAAAACAAACAAAATGCAACTTTAACCATAAGTATGAACTCTTCGTCCGAGTATAGTTAAAATGAAGCAGTAATCAGTTCCGGTTCTTCCCGGAAGTGGGAAATTCTTACTGGGAACATTCCAAACTTGGATTTGGAATCTATGTAGAAATAAGTGTAGTAAGGCAGAATACTTGTCGGGATATTCTTTATGATATCCTAAAAACGAACTCCCGAGGCCCATTTTCCACTTCTGGTTAGTACCCGAGACGTGTATTCTTCCTTGCTACGCCTACTTCTACGTAGAGTCCGAATCCAAGTTTGGAATGTACATATCTCGCTCAAGAAAAACGTACTCCTGGTTAGGAACCGGAAGTGATTATTGCTTTATTTAATATATTCTCGGAACCAGAGTTCATATTCTTGGTTATAGTCAAATTTTGTTTGTTTTGCATCTAAAAGATTATGTAATGATAATAGGATCTTCTTTTCTAAGGTACTTAAGAGGAATAAAAATAATTTTTTTTTCAAAAAGGAATTCTAACAAAATATATCGTTTGTTCAACGTAAGATCAGAACGATACAAAAATTTGCATGTTCAATTTGAAAAAATTAACTTTTTAATCCACTTCCAGTTTAAACCAGATGTATATTTTGCGTTCAATCTAGAGACCATAGCCCTCTTACCTACAGATACGTTGTCAATTTTAGAAAAAAGTAGGTTGGTAGCATTTTATTGGGAGTGTAAGGGTGGTTTTGAAGACCCGGTATATCTCTATTTTTCGCGAATATATTAGGTTTCCATATTCATGTTCTAACCTAATAGAACCTAAGCAGTCAAAAAATGGACTGATTTCCGTCAATATTTACTGAAGTAAAGATTTTCTTATCAATTACCACTTCAAGATACACTTACAAAATGGATTTTTTATGCGCTGGTGCAAAAATTCATTTGATCGTATGTGTTCACAAACTTTGTAGACACTTTCAAGAATCGAATTTTAAAACCCCGCCTCCATCTTACTGCACCAAAAATGGATAGTGAGGTTCATTTTAGTGCTTTATTTTCTCCATTGATGTTAAAATAGACAAACTATATCAAAACAAAAAATGGACATTGCTTTGATACTTTAACAGTATACATAACCTAACATTTTTTGTTTCTAAAAAGTGTATTTCCATAATAAGAAAAAAACACATACCAATAAGTTGTATTTGAATATTTTAATATCAATTCTACTATAATTTTTTAGTCTAACATAATAGGTATTTTGTTAACCAGTTATAGTTATAGAATACTTTATAGATAAAATAAAATGTTTACAAGGTATGGATCTCATATAAGATACTATACAATTAATTAAGTTCGACTAAATCTTACAGAAATTTATCTAAACAAACTTAAAAACATATCTTAATCTACCCCAAAAGTATCACAACTATACGACACATGTTACGCCAATGCTCGGTCTGCTTCGACCCCTCAATCCTCTCTTTCTCACTCTCAAATCGTTGTATCTCTTTGTTTACCGATGACGATGGCCCCTCCAAACCCGTTAATACTAGGCCGACAACTTTGCCATGCCGGGTTTTCAACCATCCAACGATATTCAACTTACAAACCTCTACAAACGGATTAAACAGCGTCTACTTTCTATTCGGTTTTATTATTTCAGTGCACTTTGTTTTAGTAGGCTAATAACTAATTTAATCTAGTTATTTTTTTTTTCTAAAAAACCGGTTGGAATGAAGAATGGTCATAATTATCACCATCTGGATGCGATCTAGATATGTAACTTGTTTTTTTTCACAGTTTTGATCAGCCCACCTGAAATCCTCTCCTCTAATGCTGTCACAAAGGCAGGAAATATTTATCACGACAGAATGAATTGCAGCTTAAGTTTTGTACTCAAACATTGTTATCACACCTATTTTAATTAGTTATATAATTAATTGATTTATCGACATATTGATATTGCTTTTTTATTTTATTATGGGAAATGTGCGACAAAACATGACTTGCGAAGTTCTCTTTTTTGTAACTTATTGGTTTTAATGATGTTTGAAAGCTTAATTGCTACTAATATTACAAAAACTTACCAACATGACAAATACCTTTTTAGAAATAATTGAGTATATAACTAGCATATAATAGACAAATAAAAATAAAAATTATACTCTAATTTTATTTTGTAACTCCATTTTGACGGCAAGACTACTTGTTCCCACGTCTCATTTTCATCCAGGGTTATTACAAACTGTTATTCACTTTTACCTATCGCCCCTAATGTACTCTTTCTGGGTGGGTGGAGCCTACAGGACAAATTGTGGAAGTGGTACAAGTTTTTACATCAAAGGGACTGGAAAAGGCAAAAAAGGATCAAAACCAGTAAGACTCCAGGCAGATTATCAAGAATGTGGTTGAGCAGGGAGGAGGCCAGAACTTCAGGGACTTTAACAGACATCTAGAAGGGGGTGCTATCCTAGGGAATGGTGACAGGAGTACCCAGCACTAATCCCATGGGAGAAGGTGAAACAGGGTGCGGCCGAGACACGATTTGGATTCCGGCTATATTTAAGTGATACATTGGTTGAGGTGGGAAAAAAGGCACTGGTACTGAGTCAGCTTCCACAGGGGTCAGTGCTGGGTCTACCTTCTGGAAAATGAAGTATGAAGGTTAAGGCTACATGTTCTCCTATACGGATGACCTGGCGCTAGTAATAAGGTCTGACAAAAAAAAACAAATAACGGAAGGGGGTTATAAGAGAGAAAAACAATATCTCTCATATTAAATTGGACACGTAAGAGGGAGAACATAAAGTTTAAATGGGGAGACAGGATAATTAGGCCCGTGAAGCATATGACGTATTTGGGGGTGGTATTAGATGACAAGATTATATTCAATGGGCACATCAGAATAGTAACAGAAAAAGGCGAAAAGGATGAGGATGGTGGTGGCAAATTTTTTCCAAACATGGGAGAGTCCAGTACAGAAGGCAGAGAGTGCTGAGGGGCAGTGAGAAGGAGTGACGCCAGCATGAGAAAGAGTGATGAAAAACAATCTATGAGATCTATGGTAAGAGAAGAAGGAGAAGCGTGAGAGGGAGAAAATGAAAGATCAGTGGCAAGCATAGTGGGAGACACCAAATCAAGCCATTTATCCCAGACATCGGGCACTGGCTGATGAGCAGGAACAGGAATCTAAATTAAGGGGTGACTCAGTTACTAAGTAGCTAGTGAATGGATGATAAGGCAGAACATACTTTTTTGCGAGCGTGGAAAAATGGGAGACGAGCGTGGAGGAGTTGTTACGAAAAAGAGTAGGTAAGAGCAACATAGTGGGGATCATATTGGAAATTAGGGAAAAATGGAAAAGGAAAACAAAGAAACGAAAGGAAAGTGGCAAAAGTGTGGGGTGTCGCTTCGTCTACGACTGAGGAGATGGTTGTGAGTACGTATAGAACAATTGGAGGTGAATGAGGTGACCCAGAGTTTGGATTTCACTTCCGCAACTACATCGATCAATGTTTGTTAAATTTAAATTTGTAAATAAATCTGATTCAGAAGAATATTAGTTTAGTATATTCAACTATTAAAAACTTTTTGAATACTTCAAAACATTCCTAGGCAAAACATAAATTATTCTTAGTCCCGTTTACAAAAACAAGATAATTATTACTTAAAAAACATCAATTAAGTTATTTAACCAAATAAAAAGTAATAAATCAAGAGTAAATATCCGATATGTAAGATTAATTCTGACAATTTTGATAAATCATAGGACATTTAGAAATTTTTCGACTAGAATCGATAAGCATAAATAAGTTATTTAGTAAAAGATGGTCATAAATTTAATGTGAATATGAAACTTTTACATTTAGAGAATAACTGTATTCAAATTACTCTATTAGGGGGGTATCTTCAAATTAATATTTACATGTATTCCGACAGGTTAGGTTAGGTCCTGGGTTCCTAACCTGCCGTGGGAAAAGTGACGTCATTTTGTCGTCAAAGGCTAACCGTGTATTGGCGGCACTCACTTGGTGTAGCGTATTCGTATATTTGCTATATTTGTCCAAAAACGGCGATGTGTGGAAGGTTATTCATTTTTGCTTTATGATAAGTTACCGCTAAGTTGTTGTCTCGACTTCAAAGGAGTCAAATAAGCCAAATTTCAAAATACAGACAGGTCTAAACAGTGTTGTTTTTAATGGCAAAGTAGAGTTTGTGGCAAATTGAAGTGGTAAAAATAACATCATGAAGTTTCGCCAAATGACTTGCATCTCCAAACATACCAGACAAAAATAAAAATAAAATAAATGATGCATGGATAGATATCCAAAACAATTGGACAACCATGCACAATATTTAAAGAAAAAGAGGGAATCTTTGAGTCTGCGTTCAATTATAACACAAAAATTAAGAAATCGCCAGGAGCAAGCTCTCGTATTCACCAACATGCTTACAAATACGAATAGTTTTCTAGCACTATAAATGCAACCCATCTACGAATACTGAAGGTGAAAAATAAATAAAAAACTTTTTCATTAATTTTGTTTATTTATCTTTACGGTGAGTCGCAATTTGAACATATTTGTAGTGTTTTTCGATATGTGTGGATGGCACATTTGTTGAATACATCAAATATTTGGACGAATGCATACAAAACAAAAATATGTAACACCAAGATGCCGCCATTCATTTGTCGAACTTTCTATGACGTCACTTTTCGTTTACAAAAGTTCACGTGGGGGTAATTAACCCCTCGGAAAAACATTTCGGCGGTATCAGTTGTTGTCTCGAAACAAAATCCTAAACACAGGAAGCCTTCTTGTCACTTCTCTCGTCACCGCCCGCTAAAAACATACTACCGTTGAAACGTCGTGCAGTGATTTCAAAGGCCAATCAAAAGAGAATCTTCAAAGGCCAGAAATCTTCTCAAAGTGGAGCACGAATTGAGATGCACTTTAAGTGAAACAAAACCTAACATTACCAAAACCTGTAAATCCGAAGCAGTACCAACTTTCGCACTAAAAATTATACATTTATATTATGTTTTCTAAGTTTTAGAAATTGAAATTTCAAAAGCATATTATTTATCAGTCAAATAATAATAAACTGACAATTGTAAAATTGCTCCTAAGTTACTAATTTTTAGTTAAGATATATTCATTGAGTTAAACGTAGCTTATAAATGGTAATCGGGTAACGGACCTAAAAAGGTATAAGAACTATTTTTCACTGTGCAATTGTTTTTAGGTTAAGTAAAGTCCACCGTACGTATTTGTCTTAACACGTATTGTTTGAGGTCATCGTTGGGTTGCCGATGTATTTTGGCATGGTAAGCACGAATCAGTGGTCAATTTTGCTCCAGAACCCTTCGGTGCTGAGCAATATGAGGAATCTTTAGAAAATTGAAGAAAAAAGTATATTTTGCGTCTCTTCAATTTAATGTTGAATGTGCTATGGGGATTAATGCAAATTTATTTCAGTTGTGTAGTACTACTGCTATTAAACCATTTCTTATCTTTAAAAAGAACTAATTTCATTTCAATTAGATCATCTCCATATTGGTGTTGTTTGATCTCTAATGTGAGGAACTCAATCAAAACATTCTACATCTTTATTAAAGTAAACTTCACACAAAAAAGTGTTCGTGCTTGCTGTGCAGTTATGCAGAACTGTGCAGAACAGCAGTATACCCCGTACGACCAAGTCACCCATCCACATCAAAGTCCCTGCATCGTAAGTCTCTTCCTTCTACCTGTCATGACGGCAGTGACCATTACTGGATAAGTAATTCTAACCTCAAATACAGCGGACACCACATACCGTATGTGAATTATAGATCATATTGCTTTTTCTTCAATTTTCTTCAGTATCTTCAGCGGACTGAAGGGTGCTAGGGCAAAATTGACAACGGAAAGGTGATTAGCTTGCAAAAATACACAGGAAACCATATATCGCATCTCTGGTTAAGATACTTTGTTCTTTTGTGTGTTGGTGAATAAGCTAGTTTATTTAATCTTAAGTGTCAATCTTATATCTCTAGGTAAATTATCTACATTGTATACTGCAGGTAAGAAAAGCTTGTCATTATAATTTGGGACCTGAATAGAAATATGGTGTCCCCAAACACTTTAATAACTGTAAATCTCGAAGTATATTTTATAAATTTATCTACAATAACCGTTGTTAAAATAACCTTCATCAGATTTGCTCCCTGTTATCTTATATCTATCTATCTACTTATGCTTCTGGTTAATAGCGGTGTACCAGAAACATGATTTCCTTAGGAATAGTTTTCACAACTATTTTCTTATCACTAAGACAGAGCTGTAGTTTGTGTTATTAAGTTAAAAAAATAGAAAATTTTAATAGACGGGCCGATATTTTCAGGAGTTTTCATTTTATCACAGACATGCATTATTCAAATTTAGAAGTGTAAGAAAAATTTTCTTGTCGATGGAAGTTAATAATATTTACTGGCAAAGAATTTAAACAACTAAATTTTACTAAATGTTTCAGTATATCCATATACGATCGTTGTTTATTATCGAAATCCAATTAAGCTTAAGATTAAATACAGAGATAACAAGTAATTAATTTTGAACGTGTCAATACTTTCGTGATAAAACTGTTCAGTTTCTATTTTTTAAATTAAAGGATTCAGATGCGTTTCTTACATTGTCAGTTACAGCCAATTCCGTGAGAAGAAATTCTGTAGATAGGGAAAATGTGCCAGCCAGTGGCGGTTCTTTGGTAACAGTAAGGTAGATTTAGAAATAGAAGTCCTTAAAAAATTAAATTGACACACTAATAACTCACAGAATTATCAAACAGGCGTTGGACTATGTCCTATTCTAAAATATTAGTCAACCAATTAGGTTAGATTTCACTTCGGGGTCATACCAATACTGTAACAACTGCAGTTCGTTTTGTCTCTAACAAATGTTAGTTTCGGTTTTCGTCTCAACTATTTTTAGAAATTGCTTATGTCATGAGGGTTTTTGATACTGCCAAACGGTCATCACTAGGTGATTTGTTAAAAGTTAAACGTATGTGGTAGCAAAAATATTAATTACCGGTTGCTTTGCTCTCACGTTTGGCAAACATAAGGCACGAAAACCTATTTCATGTTCTACTATTTCACCATTAACATGAAATTATTCAAAAATCAATGGTCATTCGTCTTTCCACTCAACATGTTTGTCTGCAACATGGCCACTACGATATAGATTCGGTAAGTTGGAGATTTATCCTTCTGCTTCTTTGTATAGTGCTGCCACTAACTGAAATAGTTTAGATACAAACATCCTTGCGTGAATATATATTAATACAGGAAGATTGACTGCTTTATTGAGATCCATGTAAGAAGCGATGCTCCCGGTTATCACATTGGATGAGCTTGTTCACTATACTGACCTTAGAATCAGTCAGTTTGTTTATATACCACAATTTCTTATTCATATTTCAAGTTGAAATACTCTTTACTGGAAGTAATTCTTCAAAAACATCAATTTGTCAGTATCTATGTCTTTTACATGTGTTCAGCCGATTACTCCAAAACGGCTCAAGGTATTTCGACCGTTTATACAGGATCCTGTTCCGGGAGATCTCGAAATGGTTCCATATATTTTATAATAATATAGTTTGTACCATTTTTTAGAAAATAGGGAAACATTTTTTACCGAGTTTTGGTGCAGGAGCTGGTATTAAAATATGGGGATGTTTCTGTTCAGAATAAATTGAACAGAAAATGGATTAATCAAAATAAATGTCAATTAATCATCTTCAAGGCGAAGATTCTCAATTAGTCTGTATATATTAAGAGAAAAAGTTATTCTTCATAAACAGATTTGCTTGATCTAAAACGTATACCGTAATCATTCCATGTCACTTTTTTAAATGTAGACGAGGTTTGTCAGCGGATAGGAACTTTGGTTAAAAGTGAAGCATCTTTATTTTTGATAATATCTAGGATTCTTATCAAACAGAAGTTCTTAGAATTATAAAATGCCATCTAATTCTCACATTACTAAAAGCTGTATGATAAATATTCATGTCAAATATGAACCGGACTTTTCGATCAATACAAATTTTAATGTCTCCTCTCTTATGTATAGTCGGAAGTTTTTTAATAACTTTCTCAAAGAATGAAACTGGTGGTGTCGATAACCAATTGCGCACAAACGTTTCTACATCTTCGTTGTCCTCAAAGTGGTGGCCTCCCAGTTCTTCTTTAAGTGGCCCAAACATGTGGTAGTCACATGACGCCAAATCAGGACTGTAAGGCGGGTGATCAAGGGTTTCCCAATGCATTAATTTTCTTTGAGTCAATGCAGCTGTATGTGGCCGAGCGTTGTCATGCAACAGAATCACACTTCGGATAGAGATATGTCAGAATCACGGATTATATAGGCAAGTTTCACTTGTTGGAGTAGTTCGCAGTAATACTCAGCATTGATTGTACGGCGTTCGTGCAGAAAATCGATCAGCAGTGCTCACGAATTGCATAGATATTCGCCTCATTGATGCTTGTCGTGGGACGGCGTGCATGAGGCTCATTTTCCACTGTCTCTCGGCCATCTGAAAACTGATCGTACACTTGAAAGTGTTTCATTGCCGAACTGTGCAGATAGTCGACGTAAAATTTCAGACGGTCTAACGAAAAATTGGAGTTGCGTAACTATGCTCTGACATGATGCTACTAACAACTAACAGCGCATCGACTACGCCTCGCCAAACCGACGAACTGAGACGTCACGACTCGAATTACCTACAGGGTGAGAAACAGAAAAGTCATATTTGATTCACCCTCGTATGATACGTTTGACAAAGAATATAAATTTTGTTCTAGTTACATACCATTTTTTACAAATTGTAATCAAAGTTTATTAGAATTGATAACTGAGTCCTATTATGCTATATCACTTAAAACAGTATAATGATTGATTATAAGATTCTATTAAAGTTTAACCTCAAAAATGCTGATACTGAAATCGTCTACAAAAAGTGAATCCAACTAAGTTGGAATCATATGCAAAATGTTCTTAATACATATACATATTTAGAAAACAAGTTAGTTTATACTACTCAACAGTAAAGGACGTTGGTCCAAATAATAAATGTTGCTTAAAAGTAAAATACCTTATTTTAGGCAATATGGAAAAAGTTAATTTGATTAGAAATCTGCATCCAATTAAACCGCACTAAAAATTGGAAAATAAATACATTAAAAAAAACCGACTTCAAAAAAAGTAACTCAACTAAAAAGCATAAAATAATTTCTTACTGCAACAATTAAATACTTTTTCTGAATATACTTTTAGTAGTGTTACATTTTAAAAGTAGGTTTTTGTTTTTTAAAAATGTATTTAGTAAGTTTTTATTTAGTAAGTATTTTGCCACATTGCTTGAACAGAAAAACCTAATATTTTATTCCTGTTGCTAACCTGTTCTTGGATGAGCCCATATTTCTCTATTTGCCAAACCGTGTTCTAGTTAGTTGTGTTGTTTTTCTGCTACACTTTTGTTAAAGGGGATTTGATTTTCTTTCTAAACTACTTTAACTGCTTCCGAACACTTTGCCATCTGCGTGATATAAAATTTTCAGTGCTCAGTACATACATTTCTTGAATTTCTAATTTTGTCTTTTCTTATCAGTTCACGTATAAAATGTTTTTTCTTCAATAGTCTACAGAAAAACTGTTGTTAATGCTACGCCATATTGAAGCAAAATGTAAACACTTCTAATCTCCATATTTCGAAAGTTTACATCTAGTAACCTTAAAATATAATCACAAAAACCGTTAAAACTTATTAAGAAAACATGAAGTGTTTTTGCAGTATAGACGAAGATTTTACCATTTTGCTTACCTACCAGTCCTAGATTTGACACTTAATGAATCATCATTCGTTACTGCCTTACTCACCTGCAACAAAAGAAAATAATTAAAATGCTAAGTAACTTAAAGCAATTGAATTGCAACATCAGAAAATTAAAAAAGTAATATCACGAAACTTATTCAGAAAAGTTGTTGTTCAACCGGCTGCAAATTATTACGCCTTTTGGGAACATATAAGCTTCGCAGTTCTACTGGAGGTCTGGAATAGTATTGTTGTTGCCCCAGTGGGACCACGAAATAAAAGTTAAGACATATTTGTTATATTAAACCACATGGACTTGGAAATTTTAGCCGATTTGCAGCGATTTGCCGTTTATAACTTTGGTTCTATCCTTGGTTGTCATTGGTTGTACTTTGACATTTCTCTTTTCAACACTGAAGTAGAACCAAAACTCATTCGCTAGAATGCAATTTGGTTCAAGCAGTAAGAGTCAAAATCATATGTTATATTGTTTTGTTTTTGTTTATTTAAAATTTTGTACACATCAATAAATTTATTATATATGTGGTTCTTTACTGGTGATTTTTGCAAACCTGATCAAAATTTATTGTTAAATGTATACGAAAACATGTAAAATAGTAAATACATATTCTCAAATGTCTTTTAAGAAAGATATAGACAATCAAAAACAACTACTGCTTTGGGTTATTACCAGTTGAAAATATATCAAATAATGACGTAACAAAGGGCTCATTTATGACGTCATTCGTATTAACCAAAATCGCTAGAATGTCGTTGGTTCAAACCATTTAGGAACAATTATAACCGGTAGATCGCTGCAAATCGCTATTTGTTTTCATATATTCTATAACTTTTATAGTCCCCCCCTATTTTAATTTAGAATGGACAATACATCGTCAAAGATCTTCTGCAATGTAATAACGGTTTAAAGCTATCAAATATATTCGACAATGTTATTTTGTGAAATCTATGACAATGTAATAGCGACCTAAGGTCCATTTTTATTATTTTTGGATATTAGTGATTATTTATTACTACTGATATTTATTTTTGCATTTACCTGTATCCAACGATATTTTCATTACAATCTGGATTACTTATTATATAACGTATATTTTTTAAATTCATTGTTCCATAACAGACTGAAACAATAATTTATTAAATCAGTATCAATGCTAAAATTGAAAGCAACCTCGTTTCAGTTCTCATGCTAAAAGATAGTGTGCAACACAGCTGTGTGCAGCATAAATTTAGCATTTTTCTTCGACTGTTCTGTTCAAATGCATTTCCGTCTTTACTTTCTACACGATAACGAAGAATATCATTCAATAAATTTATTGTGTTTTCACAATAACTATTACGAAAAACAAGAGAGATATATGATACATGCACTTGGGTAACGAACTGAATTAGTTTTGTGATTTATTTACGAAAGTCATTTCATTCAAATTATGCTAAATTGCTAGCTATTTTTACTTGACGTTTAAATATAGAATAGCGTATTTGGTTTCTCTGTACCATATAATATCATTTTTTGATTGCAATGTATAAATAAAAATGTGGCTTACTATACCACATTTATTCTGCCGTGTCATGATTTCAAGCATCTTACATTTTAAGCAATTTATCACCATAATGAAATGACAGTTTGCAATATTTTGTGTTTTGTTTTCGTTTTCTAGCGAACTGAAAGCCTCAGTATTTAAGATAGTTCACAAGTTAGAAATGCAGTAAATTTTGTTGCTAGTTAAAATATAAGCTAGCTCAAGGGATTGTCAAAGTCGGCTAGAAAAATGTGCAAAAGTTTCAAACCCACTTACAAACAATTGCAATAATTATTATTAGGATTTAAAAAAGTTTAGTTTTATGTAAATTACTTGAAAACTATTCAGTTTTAAGGAATCTTAGTAGTACTAAAGAGGAATAGTTTCCAATGGAAAAATTCTATCTGTATCTATATTATCCATAATTAAAAATTACCAGGCCTAATTGTTATTATATTGATATATTTAAAAAATATAGTATTATCTTTCCACTTGAAGGATCAAGAGCCCGCAAAAAATGTTTCACTGATTTTAAGCAAGAACCCCATTGTTCGCCAAGTTTGTTTCCAAATCGTATAAATGTGAAACTGAAGCTACTAAAATTATTTCGCATCGTAGATGCTCTATCATAACTATTCTTTATAAAATTATGACACTGCGATATTTTTATTTTTCTGTTTCTAAATAGTCAAATTTTACAAATTTAGTGTAAAAAAAATGAGAATAAGGATGGTGTTTTTATATAACTCATAAACAATATCAAGAAATATGACTGTAGACCTACCATTTTTGCAAAAAGTTCATGTTATTTGACGAAGAAATTTTAAATACATGAAATTACTAATTCCAAGGTGACACTAATGTTTTTTTAAAAATGTATCTTCTATTTCAGTTATTTTTAGGAGATTACCTAGTGGTATTTTCCAATATTATAATATAGAAAGAAAAAAACACAATTTATATTACGGAAAATAATAGCTAATGACTAGGGTAAACTCAAATAAATAAAACATATAATATGTGGCAAATAAAAGTATTGAAAAAGTTTAGCCTTGTTGGTGTCAAGTATTTTTTATTTGCTACAGGTTCCTTTTTTAAATCTATGGCGTCAGAGACTTCCAAGTTCTTCTGCTAATTTTAACACAAATTTCTGTAAGAATGAGTCAAAAATATTGTAAAGAAAAAAATATAAATTAACACAAAAAGAAAACAATCACTGTAAGAAAAAAAAATTGATGATATTGATGATATTTGATAACAAATTTGATGACACCACAATAGAAATAAAACTACGAAATCAATTTCAAAGTCTATTCTGACTTCGTTGCCAACTGCAAAATGTGATCTTTTCATGGTGTTTCCAATAAATATAAAGATATCCTTAAATTCTCTGAATATACGTAATGTGGTGTTATTCGAAACACAAAATAATCAAGTTTTCAAGGTCAATTTTGAAATTGCGTGATCTTTTCATGGTGTTTCCAGATACCTTAAATTTTCTGACAATGTACGGTTTTCAAGGTCCGCAATTGTAACAAGTGATGGATAGTTTAGGTTTTTCGGGTTAAAAAAATTATTTAGCTTCATGTTAGGATTAATTTATATTCGAACTTCCACCAAATCTAATAACCGTTAGGCTTAATATTATTGATTAGCATATTTATATATGCATATACAAACTGATTTTATACACATTTATTTATATACACCCCTCCACTGTCACTCCAAGCTTGCATGCAAATCTTGTACTGTTCAAAACAGTGCTGGAAGTCTTTTTTCATTAGGTCTTTTAGGACGAGTACCGTTTTCTCGTTCACAGCTTCAAAGGATTCAATTTTTGTGTCTTTCAATGCAGATTATCTTTATGAGTGGCTGAGTTAAATCTGCGAAAAAGACGAAAGGTCTAATACCGGGCTGCTGTTCTTGAGCCGCGCATTGTGATGAACAATTTGTATGTAAAATTTCCCGTTTTACTAGCTACAGTTTTAGCAATCGCACAAATATTTAACTGACGATCAGATCGAATTAGACTACAGTTTTTTTACATACCCTTCGGTTTTCGACGGTCAAGGGCGAACTCAGCGTAAATCGTTTTCAAAGTGTTCTTTTCCCAATTCTTTGAATAAATTACAAGTTTTAATAGCTGGTAACCTAATTTTTATGTGAAATTCCACAAAATTCGTTGCTTTGGTATTGTTACACATTAAATTTTCCCGGGTAAACAAAAATCAACTCAACAATTTTGGGTTCAGTCTCAAAAAAAACAACGTACAAGCATTAAGGATAAACCATTTGTTATACATGGACGACTTAAAGTTGATGGCAGCTACAAAACAACAGCTGCATGATATGCTTAAAATAGTAGAAGGTTTTCTAGTGACATCCATATGAAATTTGGCCTAGACAAATGCCGAATTATTAATATAGTTAAAGGCAAAATACAGAAGGGGCACTTCGAAATGGGAGATGGCACCTCAATTCAATCTATGGGGGAAGGTCATACTTATAAATACCTTGGAATAAAGCAGGCTCAACGTATTGATCACATGACTATGAAAAAGGACCTAACAGCAGAGTTTTATAGAAGGGTAAGACGACTGTTGAAAACCAAACTAGACAGTAAAAATCTGTTTCAGGCTATTAACACCTATGCGTGTTCAGTGCTCAGTTACTCTTTCGGTATAGTTAATTGGTGCAAGACTGACATTGAACAATTACAACGAAAAGTTCGAGTTTTACTAACAAAAGCTCAAAATCACCATCCAAAGAGCTCTGTCGAACGTACAACTTTGCCACGATATGAAGGAGGAAGAGGTTTGACCGATCTAAGTAAACTATTAGATCAACAAATTTCTATTTTGCGTAGTCATTTCCAGAAACTCACAGAATTTTCTGATCTACATAGAGTCATGTGCCAGGTTGATGACTCAACACCACTGCGACTGACACAACAACATGTCCAATTACACCACCAGACCACAGATCAGAAACTGGTGAAATGGAAAGAGAAGCCCCTTCATGGAAGACATATAAATTACGTCAACCAAGATTATGTCGACAGTGCAGCGTCGAACTACTGGTTGATCTCTGGTCATATGTTCCTTGAAACGGAAGGCTTTATATTGGCAATCCAAGATCAAGTAATTCCAACTAAGAACTACCTAAAGTACATCGTTAAAGACCCTTCTGTTAACAACGATAGATGCAGGTACGGTTTCCAAACATCTGAATCTATCCAGCATATCACAGGAGGTTGTCAAGCGTTCGCTGCAACTGAATACAAAGAACGACACGATGCTGTGGCAAATACTTCACCAGGAACTAGCACTGAAACATGAATTATCACAGTCGGCAAGATTACCATACTATAAATATAAACTAGAATCTGTTTTAGAAAATCTCAACTACAAGCTGTACTGGGACCGCACGATACTGACCGATCGAACAATAGACCAGATATAAGATTCTCTCGGAAAACAACTAATTTTCATAGCAATTCCTAACAACAATAATAAAAATATCAAGCAGGCTGAGAAAATAACCAAATATAGAGATTTGGAATTTCAAATAAGGACTCAGTGGAACATGAACAACACACGAACTGTACCAATTGTTATGTCAACGACAGGCCTAGTCCCAAAACATCTATTAAACAATCTAAAATACCTCGGTCTGGACGAACATCTTTACAAACAAATGCAAAAGGCCGTCTTGTTAGGGACAGCCCGGACGGTCAGAAAATTCATGTGAAACTGCCGATATCTAGGATATCTGGGGTTTAGTGAATTTTCCCCTATACATAGGGAGTATGATGCCATACATTGTAAGGTCAAGTCCTTGATAAAAAATAGTTTATCCTACTCTCAGGCCCATCACTAGTAATTTAGGGATGGGCCTGAGAGTAGCTAAAACTATCTATGCAAAACGTTACTAGAGGGGAGAAGATGAAAAAGAGTTTAAAACGTTTATCTAATAAGAAAATACCATCAGGAGATTCTGAATTAGTAGAATTGTTCTAGATGTTAAATTTATATCTTGGCGTGTAGTTTTTTAGAATATTTATGGTGTTTTCCAAATTATACGTAAACAAAGTCATGGGTTACAGCTAGTCATTAGCAAAATGCGTCAAAATGATAGTAACAAAGTAGAAGATAAAAATATACAACAAATAGAATTTTAATGAATTTTATTAACTGCAAATGTAAAGCCATTTTTTTATTTTAGTAACTACAATTTCACTTTTTGATGATTTATAAAAAAATCACTTATCTGCCTATTTAAAAAGAGTTATACCTACATATATGCGTGAGAATTCCAACATGCAGGAAGAAAATGCTGTAATAATACAAAACGACTGATTAATTTAAAAGAGTTTTTACAAACTGATCATTATAAGAAATTTTCCATAATTAGAGCTAATCTTCAGCAAGGCTTCACAAGAGGAAGAATACACATAATTATTCATATATTAGCAAAACTGTTTGCTAAAAGCAATTATTCAGCATAATATATATTTCATTATAGCAATTACAAACAATTCTAAACGTATACATTAACAACTTTTATTGGGCTATTAAATTTTAAAGGCATAGTTTTATAATAGGGGTTCAGTTTAGTCATTATATGATAGTTTCTATTGTGTGAAAATTGTAATATTTAAATAATATATTTATTTTTTACAAGGTTAAGTAATGGTGATAAATGGATAAGGTGTGTGTAATTGAATTCGTAAACAATTTATTTATATCCTGGAAAAATATAATCTAATGTAAAATGGATGGTAAACTTAAATGTTATGTACATTTGATATATAGCGTTGTCATTTGGGAAGTGAACCGTTATATTTTAAGTAGACACTGACTTTATTACTAGTTGTATATGAGGGTTAAATATAAGGTTAAAATCTTCGGCTGTCAAAAAAAAAGTGAGGTGTATTTTTATTCGAATTAGGTTTATTAAAGAAGCTCTTCTGGTTATAAAAATATAATTTCAGTAACAATGAAAATTTAGTTACTAGCAAAGTTAAATTAGATACTTTTCGGTATGATATATATACTTCGCCAGGTCCCGGGTGAGAATCGCGTTTATGAAATAGTCAACATTTCGGCTCCGGCTTTGGAGGCATTAACAAGAGAAAAAGAAAAAAACTAGAAATTAAATATAGTCTAGTTCGAACTGAGGGTCTCAATCAGCCTACTCCCCAAGTGCCACTAGACAGCAGTTCAGCTATTTAGTAGTACTTTCACATTTTCACCTTTCAAAATGCCAAATGAGAGCTCGACTATACGTCAGGTTAACTGTTCTTTTTAGAGCACAAACCAAGAAACGAATGTACACAAGATACAACATAGGAAACCATTGATATATATATATATATATATATATATATATATATATATATATATATATATATTTGTTTTTAAGTTTTCGCGGGCACTATCGATGGTAAAATGACGACGTTTCGGCAGAGTCTGCCCTCTTCAGGTCGGTTCGCATATCGGGATCAAGCGAGTAACAGAAGCAAAGCAGAAGGCTACGAGAATTTGCGAACCGACCTGAAGAGGGCAGATTGACTGCCGAAATGTCGTATTTTACCATCGCCCGGCAGGGATTTATCAACTACGTGAATTGCCGGAAACCATCTAATATATATATATATATATATATATATATATATATATATATATATATATATATATAGCCCCAATATATAGAACGGTGGCTGGTGGGAAAGTCCTTCAGCTCATGCAATTTTATAAAAATTGGAACTCGATAAGAGGACTTGACCCGGGGTCAAATCCCAGCCGTGTCATGGTGTTTTAATTAATAAAAGATTGTGACACAATTTCGGGGGGTACAGTCGTCTTTGATGTAAATGGCAAAAATCAGGGAATTTGACATTTGCCTCTTAACAACCAGCACTAGGGCAGCGAGGTGAAGTATGCTCATAACGTCGCGACTTGTAGGGTAAAACAACCTGTCTCACGTCTAAACCAGCTCGTTCCCTAAGCGGGTGAATAATCCGACGCTAATTTTGCTTCGCAATGATAGGAAGAGCCGACATGGATCAAAAAGGACGTATAAACGCTTGGTGGCCACACCAGTCCCAGTGGTACAACTTCTTGGAAAACGTATTGAATATCGGGATCAAGCCAGCTTTTGCCCTTTTGCTCTACGCGAGGTTTCTGTCCTCGTAGCGCCTTAGAATACCTGCGTTATTCTTTGACCTGCCCCAGTCAAACTCCCCGCTTGGCATCAATGCCACAACGGACGCCATAACTGGTAGCGCACCCTTAATGCCACTCCGCACCCTTAAGCTCTTCATCTGTTGCCTCAACATTTTAAGTGTCTCCTCTTCAGATTTTCTCTTCATTAATATATTTCTTAACGCATTTAGTTATTCAAATGCCAATTCTTCAACCTCTCGACTTGAGTTCCCGATAAAAAACTGCCAAAAACTTGTTCTTCTTCTCAGTCCGTCGAGCCAGTTTGTCCCCTTATCTTCAAGTCACTTCAATACCGTGCTTCAGTCCTCCTCACAGAGCTTAAGGTCTTTTTCTTCGTTTCTTCTTAAGACCTTAAGTCCTCCATTTCCACAAATGTTCAAATTACTCTAAAAAAAATCGACCCATTCTCCGCAATAAACTAGTATGAACTTATAATAATAATCCTAATACAACGAAATCAGGAAGGAGAAATATAAAAGATGCTATACATTAGTAATTGCATATATAATTGGGGGCATAATCGAAGTTTACTTTAATCATGCAGTGGTCTTGATCACGCAAATATATTTAACAGTCGTCTCTGGAGAAATCAAATAGATTGGGTGAATATGAACAACTTGACTGATCAGGGCCTTCATAAGTTACATGATAACTAACAGACTTACAAACTATTTTTTATACAAATTAATAGCTCAATCAATTTGCCAACTATGGGATCCCGATTTTGTGATTTTCTTTCTAGGTGGACCCAACAGAAACGGCGCTGAGTTGTATTCTCAGACAAGTTCTGATAGTATTATTGTTTACAGAATTCGTAACACTGGTGTGGGGAAGCATCACTTCCAATGGTGGAATGGAACTTGTTGTACTTTAATGTGAAAATTTGACGAGACATAGACACATTGCAATCCATTGTATTGACTTATGGAGCAAATGAAGGCGAAGGTCGTCAGACAAATACGAACCTGTTACGGAGATGGTATACATCTTATGAATTGACCAACCAAAAGCTTAGACTTAGATTCCATAGGACACCTCTGGGATGAGTTAGGAAGGAGTATGACATAGAACAACTGGTTGGTAAATAGAAGCAGATGCCTCAATAAAGAATTTGCTATTTAATCAATAGACGATATCGAGATGTAATATGTATATGTAAGGGCAATTTATTTCAGTTTATTTTAGACAATTCTAAAAGATTATTTCCTGTAAATAATATCTTTAGTAGGTACTTACAATATAGTGAAAATTTTGGATAGGCGTGCCTAACTTGGAATTTCTTGCCACTAGACCAATCAATAGAGCAAAAATTAACTGATAATGTGTAAAAAATACTATCAGGATACCGACTGTGCCATCACATTAACAAAGATTCCTAGCGATATTTTGCTATGTTTTCCACTCGCAACTATGGTTTTTTACTTTGTTATAAACAATTGAAGCAAGAAAATTACGTTTTTTTTCTTAGCATGTTTATAAAATCAAAAATAATAAACTATTCTCAATGGTGTCAACAGGTCAATTGTAAAGCATGATAATACCAATGAAATGAGCCCAGGCTAGATCCGATGGGATCATTAGTAACAGGGAAAAACAAAAAATACTGAAAACTGGAGGATTTTTTAAAAAAAATCTTCATCATTTTAGAAGCTGTGAAGCTGTAGAACTGGGCTTGTAGGAACTGATATTAATCTACATCTATTTTATGTATGCTAAAACCAGGCGCTATCGGTTTATTAGTTTTTGAACAATTGTGATATAAAGTTTTCTGTTGACTATTTTTGCATTGTGCCCCCATGCCTCATAGATAATTAAATTTCAATTTTGAAAAAAGTTGTTGAAAGTAGAGGTGCCATTCTACAAAGCCTCTATTCTCATTTTTCACAAAATGTCTGTGAAATATCTGAAAAATGCAAACATGACAAAAAATGGGCGAGCGTATGAATGTATCCAAAGAGTGGGGGAAACACGGTTGTTGAGGGGAAGCGTATAGTAATATATAGTAGGGGCACATACATAGATCGTTTTAATATTTAAAATCCTCAGAAGTAAGAATTTTTTTAATGACGGCTCTCCTTCCATGTTCCGTAAACCCAAAATCCACAAATTAAAGCAAAAACGTTTCCGAGAAACCATTTACATATAAATATATTAATAAACAAACAGTTCTCATTTGATATAATAAAATCGAACAAATCACTCTGTATAGAAGTTTTTTTAATTAATTTAATGAAAAATGAAAATAGAGGAGTTGTAGAATGATACCTCTACTTTCAACATCTCTACTCTGAATTGATATTTGACGATCCATGTCGCATGGAGACACACTGCAAGAATAGTGGACTAAAAACTTCAGATCGCAATTATTCAAAAACTTATAAACCGATAGCGCCTGGTTTAGTCACGCATAAGGTAGATATCAATTACTATCCGTTCCCACAAGCCCCGTTCTAAAACTTCGATAGTGACGGAGTTATAATAATATAAAGAAAACCGCTAAATTTTCCAGTATTTTTTGTTTTTCTCTGTTACTAAAGATCTTATCGGATCGATCCTGGGCTCATTTTATTGGTATTTCCAGCTTTACAATTCACCTGTTGACACCGTTGAGATTAGTTTATTATTTTCATTTTATAAACATGCAACGAAAAAATAACGCAATTTTCTTGTTTAAATTGCTTATAATAAAGTAAAAAACCATAGTTGCGCGTGAAAAAGATCAAAATATCACTACAAATCATTCTTAATGTGATGGCACAGGCAGTATCCTGATAGTATTTTTTGCACGAAAAAATCTCTATTGATTGGTCTACACAGTGTTTGTGTTTGGTTTTATAAGTATGGCAGGAACATTTTTGAGGTTCGTTGTCGTTCTTTTCTTCTTCCTCTTCACAAGCACAAGCTTCAGTGTTCAGTGCAACGTCTTTATAACCATTTACACTCTAATGAGTTCTTCCAGACGTGGAAGATGATCGAGAATATCTTGGACGCTGTCCCAACTGATATAATTGGAATTGAGTACCAGGTTCTTCAGTTCTTGCCATTTTATATTCCTGTCCAAGGCAACTTCTCGAAGAGGAGTTGACAACACATTCAAGCTAAGAAGAAAAGAACGACAACGAATCTCAAAAATGTTCCTACTCTACTTATAAAACCAAACACAAACACTGTGGCATAAAAATCCTTCACTTCAATGGTAATTTAATAGAGAATTGGCAAGAAATTTCAAAGATAGGCTACGCCTTTCCAAATTTAGAAAACTTAGTGAAAATTATTAGCTTATTTATTTTAATTGTTTTCTGAATGTTATTTGTGGCATCTTCTAGTTTATTTTAGATTTTCTTGGGAATAATACCACATCAGAGTTCAAACTTGTGTATATTTCAAAACCAAACGTTTCAAAATCCTGTCGGATTTCGTTTTCAATGGATATAAATTTATAAAGTAAAATTGAAATATATGACAATTATTTTGACAAATATGTTTACGTTACTATGGATAAATTTCTTTGATTTTAAATATACAGGGTGCACAAGAAATTCCAAAGATCATTATAAATCAAAAAAAAATTTTTTCAAGTTGGAAGAACTTGAAAAATTGTCTTCAGAATTTATTTGTGGCGTTTCTAGGGACGACTTTCTTTTTAAGATAGTGCATTTGCCAAAAAAAATGCGATCAAAGAATTCTGATAATTCAGTGATCCCATCAAAGTCATAAGGGAAAACCTAGGAAAAACCTCATGAACTATCCCGATATAGGGTTGTTCAAAAGGATATGCCCATTGTTAATTTCATCTTTAATTATCGGCAACCAGACATGACTGAAATCTACGGAAGTAGAAGCGATGCAGTCGTTTTTATTTAACAGAATTAAGGCAGATTCTTTTAATTTTCGTTTTGTGCAGTGTTCTTCTTTGTGTAATATTGTTGTGTTTTGAAATTGTATTTTATGGCCTTGGTCCCAAGCATGTTCACAAATTTTTGATTTTTCGAACTGACGTTTCTTTATGTAATTTTGATGTTCATTTATTCGAACATTAAGAGGTCTAGAGGTTTCTCCAATATAAAACTTATTACATTCACAAGGAATCTTATAAATGCAATTTTGAGTTTTGCGTAGCGTTTTTTGGTTTTGTTTTTGTTATAATAGATTTAAGCGTATTTGTTGTTTTAAATGTAGTTTTGATGTTAAATTTGTTGCCTACTCTTCTCAATCTCTCTGACAGGCCCTGTATATATGGTATTGTTGTTGTTATAATGTGGTTTTCCTGGTTGTCAGTATTATTAGGTGAAGTCTGGTGTTGGTTGTCAGTTGTTTTGTGCTCAATTTTATTTAACTCTTTGTTAATAAATTTTTGAGGGTAATTGTTTGCAGTTAGAACATTTTGTATAAATGATTTTTCTTTGTTGAATTTAGTAGTATCTGAGCAGTTAGTCTTTGCTCTGTCATATAAAGATTTAATAACACCTCTTTTTACCGTATTTGGATGGTTCGAGTTACTGTTAGTGTGAGTTGGTTTTCTGTAAACTTCTGTTTTAAATGAAGATTGTGTTTTTGTTATTAAAATGTCCAAAAAAGGTAGTTTGTTATTTTGTTCGATTTCTAATGTAAATTTTATGGTTGGTTCTTTGTTGTTTATGTCGGTTAATAATTCCTGTTTTCCAGATTTTGTTCCCATAATGAATATGTCGTCAACATAACGCCACCACACCAACGGTTTATTTTCTTTGAAAAAATCATCTTCAAATTTGTCCATAAAGATGTACTTAAGGCAGGGGACAGACAAGAACCCATAGCCATGCCAAAATCTTACATCGTTTAACTGAAAGTAAGTTGTTTTCGTACAGAAAGTGAGTAATTCCATTATTGTGTTAATAGATAAACGAGTTTGTTGATGAAGTGAATAGTCATGTTCCAATAATTCTTTTACTATAGGAAGTGTTTTAGCTACGGGAACATTGTTATATAAGTTTACTATGTCAAAACTTGCTAGTGTAAATGTATTTTTGTATTGTATATGAGACAATTTTTCTAAGAAATCTGCACTGTTTTTAAGATGAGAAATTGAATTACCTGTAAGTGGAGAAATAATTTTCAGCAAAAATTTTGAAAGTTCATTACATGGAGAATTTATGGAACTGACAATTGGTCTCAAAGGGATGTTGGGTTTATGAATTTTTGGTAAGCTAGAAGTGTGGAGGTTTAGTATAATGTGGAGTGAGAGTTTTGCGTTCTTGGTCTGTAAATTCGTGTTTGTGACTGTAGAGTAAACGGTCTTTCTGCTGAACTTGTCGGGTCTTTGTTTAGTTTAGTGTATTGTCCTTGATTAATTATGTTCATAATTTTGTCATCATAGTCATTTTTATTCAAAATCACTGTTGCATTGCCTTTGTCTGCAGGTAAAATTTTGAATGAATTATCATTTCTTAATTCTTTAACTGAATGTAATTCATTTTAGAAAGATTATTTTTGATTCTTAAAGGTTTTTCTAGTTCAATTTTCGCTCTAATCCTGTATTCTTCAGCGTCACTTGTTTTATTTGCGGTTTGTTCAATAGCACTAATAACGTCAAATTTAGGAACTGTTTTCGGGGTAATTGCAAAATTAAGGCCTTTTTGTAAAACTGAAGTTAGAAATGTTTAGTTGTTTGTCAAAAGATTAATAACAGTTTTTATTAAAATAAAATTCTTGTCTCGAGTAGTATTTGTTGATATGTTTTTATTTAAGAGAAGTTGATTGAATTTGTGTAAATGTCTTCGTTTTTGTAATGTTATAACTAGCGAGAATACTGTTTATAATTCTGTTAAACTCATTTTCTGGTATTTGATAAGGAAGTTCTGTACATACCCTATATCTTTTTCTAATTTAAACTAAAGGATCTTAAATATTATGTTTTAATTACAAACAAATTCGCTAATATGGTTCTTCAGTACTTGAATTTGTTATAGGGTCCCCAATGAAAATAACTTATAACAACAATAATAAGAAATAACACCTTAAATTGAGAACAAAAGCTGTATGCCTAAATAATCCAAACATGTCAAGGTTAGATTCGGACCAGCCTTTTGTTCCAAAGTGTCGTGTTGTTTCTCCAAATAAGAATAAAAACTAACTAGAAAATGCCACAAATAACCTTTAGAAAACAAATGCTATAAGGGATTGAAGTTAAATATATCAACTAAAGCCTCATGTAAAGGTAAATGAGTACCTGTAATCTGCCAGTTCATATTTAATACCCACCTTTTGTGTATATTTTTGTACAATATTGTAATATATTTTAAACCCGATTAAAAAAATATATGCTCCTTACCGTTCTCAACTTACACAAGGAAAGCCAAACATAATTTTCCCTCTGCTACGTCTACTAGTTTTAAATATACCTACTCTTAAATTTACAAAAAACATAAATTAAAAAAAGTTTTATGTTTATGTAAGTGTTATTAAATATGTAAAAGTATTGCCTGTGCTTTTGATCAAAGACCAACGACGCGGTTTTTCTGTAGCTTGACTATTTAACTTATATACTAAATCATATTTATTACTTTTTAGTTCAGCAGATTATCTTAAAAAATATATTTTACAAGTATTTTACTTAGTTTTAAATACAAGATTTCTTATCTCCATTTTTTAAATGTATATATTTTTTATTAAACGACTATTAAGATATGTTGTTGAAGTAAAATCAATTATAGATAAGTAAACATTACAATACATATTTGACAATCCATACTTATCTTGAGTTGATAATTTCTTTGATATCGTTTGAAACAACAATTTAATTATTTCTTTTAGACTTTCAAAGCATACATCATGTGGCGGTGCTATAAATATTTCATACTTGTACATTTCAAAGGGAATCTCTTTGAAAGCTTTTCATCTACACCTGGGACTTCACAATGCAATGATAACAGGATATTTCTTTCAAGTTCTTGTCTGTTACACTTAATCTTATATACAGAACATTTAAATACATTCCCTTATGAATTATTTATAGGATTTCGTATAAAGCTACGTCTTTTACCATTGTCTTGTCGCAATCCTGGTAAAAATTATCTTTATGGAATAAAATGAAAGAAATAAATTTGAATTTTTACTTTGTAGTTTTTATATTGTTGAAAGGAATGTAGTGAAAATTAAAATTGTAGAACAGTTCATCAAGATTAATCAGCTTCAAAATTCTACGAGAAATTTCAAGAGATATATTTCTTGTGCAGATAGTTATTACACAATCTTAATTACAGATATTATATCAAAATTATACCCACTAGGATTTTATCAGGAAAGCGTGACTCAGAAAAACAAAACAAACAAATAAGTCCGCCGGCAATGATAGTTGCATAGTGTAAGTGAAAATTACGGCATATAAATCGTTGGTAGAACGAAATGTTATGGGTGTGTACCATTTATATAACTTATTATATCTTATTTCAATGCCCACATCTATCAGTTCAGTTTTAAATACCATTGGAAGTTAAAAAGCAATTCTGTGTAACAAATAGTTTGTAATTTGTTAGAATTACTTTAGAATTTTTGTATTTTGCATAAAATTACGGGTTGAGGAAATTTTACGGATCAAAATAAGACTCAGTGTTTCGAGTTAATATTGTCTAAAGTTTCAAATATTAAAGCGATTCTTTTTATATTAGCCCTCTGCACCGCGTCTGTATGGAGAGAAGTGAACTGAAAGAAAACGACAGTGACCAAATGTGACGCGCTCACTATGATTCCTATGTGCGAGAGTAGGCGTTTACCTCTATTCGCATACAAGGCCAATTTTCCGTTTCCTCTTGTCATATAATCAGTGCATAAAACATTCAGTTGGAGCAATTTCGTTTTTCCAATGCGTACACTGGAACTTATTCAGTGGAAACTCTTCTTGGAGAGATTGCTTAAATACCTCGAAGAAAGTCAATACAAAACTTCAAAAATGCCATGTATGAAATGTCTTGCGATTGTAAAAAACATATATTTAAGGAACCTCTAGAACTCCAGATGTACGAATAAATGAAAATAAAACTACATAAAGAAATCAAATTTTCCAATTTCGTTAAATGAAAGCGATTTAATCGCTATTACTTCCGTAGATTTAACTGTTGGATAGAAGTTGTAATTGTCATGTCTTTATGAACAATCCTCTATCGAGATAGGACGTAAGGTTTTTTCTAGTTTTTTTTAGATGACAACGCCACAAAAAATTCTGAAAATAAGTTTTCAAATTCTTCTAACTTGAAAGGAGCTTTATAATTTTTACATGTTCTTATAATTTTTTGTGCTTCCCTATATATATGAAATAGCAGTACATTCTTTTATTCAGATTATATTATCAAAAATTTCTTATTGCAGATTTTCGTATAATTGTCATTATTACAATTTTAATTGTCTTATTATTGTCATTGAGATGGGGGGGGGTCTGAATAGAACTGGAAAACGTTTGGAAACTCAAATATACAGAGTTTTCCACAAGTGTCGTGTCATTCACAAGAAATCTATAAATAGAGAGTAAAGATGCTATAATGGAACTGTTGTTTAAAGCAGGTCTCGAGCAATCACATCTTTCGGATTTATCGATGCACTATACAATTTTTTTCCGGGCTCAACTCAAGTTGTGGAAATATGATTAAATACCTGTATCAAGATACATTATGATATTTGTAGCAATCTAACAAAAAAAAATAATAATAATGAGTAGCTCCTGCATGATTATTTACAGACTTATTTGTTCTATATATAGCACATTGATATAATTACAGGGTCTATATCATATTGAGGAATCCTTATTCAAATCCTCCTTATGGTATGCCAGAAAACATTAAAATTTGCTACTATATTCCATACGTGTTCGATAGGGGACAAATCAGGTCATCCTGATGGCTACTCCAAAGTCTTTATGCCAGATTTTACTATGATTTGGTTTTGGTGTGTCGTTATGGAAAGATTTGTTTTGGTAGGTTTGTATAGGGATGTAAATATATCATTTTCCATTGGTCATTCCAGCTTTGCCGAGTTTTGCACCACCTCAAGTCTTATGCTGTACTATCAATATAGTACCAAAAGGGTTGTTAGCTCTCAGCTAAATCAAAGCAATCTTCGATTAACTGTAATGTTAGAGATTATCCATCCTGTAGCTGCAACTAGATCGTCTTTTAGATGACGTATACTCTGTCTATTTGTGAGAGCAGAAGTTTGACACGATGCAAATCATGGTCTTGTATTAGTCTAGGATGTCCAGATCTTAGAAGACGCAGATGAGTCTCATCATTGAACCACCTTCTAGAAGCTCCTGACACCATTGGTAGATTTATTCCTTGTTGAAATTTCCTGTAAGACAAAACCAACTCCTTTCAAGATCAATGTGGGTCGTCCTTTTTCGAAGAGTTTATAAGACCAAAATGTTGACGACCGCTAATTCTTGGCATTTTAAATTTTGAAACAAATCGAAAGTAATCTAAAACAATGGAAAGCTACTAATAAGCTAATTTTAAATCCCCAGTATTTTGTTTTTGTTGTGTTTGGAAAGATTTGAATACAAAAAAAATTCAGAATATTTCTCTTGAGATAAGACATAAAAAAGAAATAGTTTGCATTCTCCAGTATATATTAAATAAATAAAAAGAATTAATGACAGTATCATTGGCGGATCCAAGGGAGGGCTAAGGTGCTCAAGACTTCTAAAAGCATGTATGTTTTTTAGAGTTTATCTTGTAAACCTACATTCAGCCCCCCCCTTCCAGACAATTCTGGATTCGCCACTGGACAGTCTTCTAGAAATAATAGATGGGATAAGTGGTGTCACTAAATCGATACAAAAAGAAACAACTGAACAAGTGGATTTTTCAACACAAATCTCGATTTTTGATATTAGAGAAAGCACCAGTTGGAACGCTGAAGATGAGCTTATAGGAAAACAAAAGTTCAAAGTCTAATCATATTTAACAGGATTTGTATTGAAAATTTCTTTCTCATTAAGAATCACTTTTTAAATTTTTAAAAAGTTTTGGATGTGCTATAGAAAAACATATTTCAAATCTTAATTTGTTAATAACTTTGCACGTTTTGAACTCATATACGTAAAGGTGGGGGTTGAACCACCTACCCCCTTGATAGGTGAAGTAAAAAGTAATGTATTTATTATCAAAACGATTTAGAAAAATTAGTCAACTTTGTCAGGAATTAATAGATAGCCTTCTTAAACAATATTTTTCATGAAGACAAATTTCCTGTAATCTACTCTTTAATTATTATAACTTTTAACTTGAAAGTTGAAAGTAAACAGTTTACTACAAACATACGTGTTATTGGTTCATATTAAAATTACTCCCAACTACTGAAGTTCATATTAATTGACATAAATAAATCATTTCTTTTTTTGTCCTTCCATCTAATATGTTAATAGATAATGACAATTTGAATTAATGTTCATTTACTCTAATTGAAAGAACGAATAAAAACTATGAAGACTGTTTCAATGGAGATGAGTTACAGGAAGATAACATTTAGTTAAAAAAATATTATGAATTGGTAATTATCGTAAATATTTCATAGTTTTCTTATGTTTTGTTATTTATAGTTTGTTAATGGAATTTGCTTTAAAGTTTTGGGTTAATGTCCGGTGATTCAATCATATGGTCATAACATGCAACATCTTATGCGATTCTGATGAGTGAGGTTACTATAAGATTAGAGCATTGACCATAATTTGGAGAACTGGTCTTAAGTGTCCAAATAAATTTAAGGAATGCTTGAGAGCATCAAACTCTCTGATGACTAAGCTAAGGTCGGGTGTTATTAATCTAACATTAATCATGTCAAGTGTTTAGTTTCTTGTAATATTGTTATGAGTTAAATCTGAAGTTGTTTAAAATGTGCGTTTATTATTATTCTGAGATATAATATTAATTTAAAGTTATGGGAATATGGTGTTTACCAGTTGGATTTTAGGTTGTAAACAAAGTAAAACTTGTTTAATTAAAAGTACCTACATATTACACACATGAAGCCACCGATGTTGGTACTTCGCAGAGTGCGTATAAGAAGAGTGTTGCTAAGCAATGTTGCCAGATGATTTTTCAGGAAAGCAGTAGTTAGTGAAATAACAGTAGATGGCACATCAAAACAATAGATTTGATAATATTTAAAAATAAATTGGTGTATTACTTACTTAAAATGATGAAAAACCAAAAAATTGACAAACAATATCGCTAGTACTTGTTTATAAAGTTAATAAATAATTTATTGCGCTTCCCATGCCCAATATTGCAATGCATTTGTTATTTCGCGAGATTTTCAGAAAATAACAAAATTCCTGTAGTTTTCATTCTTGCCAGAATAAATAATTTTCAATCCTGCTTAAATAATGTAAAATACTGAGAAAGCAGTAATCATTAATATTGTATAAAATTTCATAGTTTCCAACTGTTGTTGCTTGAGCTTAATATGACCGCGCCATCTAAAAATACAGTTCTGAATTAATGGTTGAAAATTCGACCTGTTAAACGATGGGTGGCACCATCATTCAGATGTTGTATTAGTCTAAAATTGCTTTGTTATAGCCTATATAAGTTCATCTTGATTAACGCGCGACATTTTAAACAACTATTTCGCTTTTGTTCGCTAAATAGTTGTTAAAGTGTCGCGCGTAGTAGGTATTTCCAAAACAACAGATACGTGGTGCCACCTATCGCTTAACGGGTCGAATTAGAATACTACTCTGAACCATTCACAATTTTTCAGTGCTCAACTGAAAGGTTCCTAACAGAAACAATTTATAAAATTAAATATATTGTCCGTTGCGTATAATGCACAAGTAGTTAGCTTAACTATCTCTGACAAATGGTAACCTAAATTCTTTTATTAGCATTTTTTTTTATAAAAACATAACGGAACGGCGATTAATTTGCTGCTATAAAACAGTAGAAAAGGAGTCCGTAAAGTAAACACTTGTTTAGATTAGAAGAGACAAAACAGTAGATCTACTGTTAAAACAGTAGACCTGGTAACACTGTTGCTAAGGTGTACCCAGTGAGTAAATATATGATATAGCCTAATGCTGATTGGTCCCGCCATTAATTACACTAATTTCCAGTTTACTATAGGAAGGGGAAAATCAGATGTTTAAGTGTTTGTCACGTATCTGTTACATCTGACGATTTAAAATAAATATCAGGATTCTAAATAATTTGAGTTTGTGGTATTCTTAGTTGAACTGTATTAAACTTAGTTTAGAAAAATTATAAAATTCTGAAAAACAAAAACAAAAAAGATTCACTAACTTCTAAAGATCATATAATAATAAAGTTCCTTTTAATTTGGAAGAATTTGAAACGGTGATCTTCAGAATTTTATGTGGCGCTCCTAGGTGCAACTTTTTTAAAGACTAACAAAAAAGATTCGGGGTCTAGGTCAGACCCCGTTGTCAATGGTTAAGAAAGTGTTAATAAACAAGGCACAATTCTAAAATGTAAAATTAAAATGTTTGACAATATCTATTATTTGACTTCTGATAATATACAGGGTAGCACAAAAACTTCTAAAGATCATATAATAATAAACTTCCTTTCAATTTGGAAGAATTTGAAAGGGTGATCTTCAGAATTTTATGTGGAGCTCCTAGGTGCAACTTTGTTATAAGATTGTGCAATCGCCAAAAATGCTATCAAAGAATGTTGTTGATTCAGTGATCCTATCAAAATCATAAGGGAAAGCCTAGGAAAAACCTTATGAATTATCCTGATATTGGGTTGTTCACAAGGATGTGACCTTAGCAATTTCTTCCTTAATCATCGGCAACCAGGAACGATTCAATTCTGCGGATGTAGTAGCGATACAATCATTTTGTTTATCAAAATTAAAGCAGACTCTTTTGGTGTTGTTTTCTTCTTTGTGTAATATAACTGAATTTTGAATCTGTATTTTATGACCAAGATTCCAAGCATGTTCACAAATTTTGGATTTTTCATATTGTCGTTTTTTTATGTAATTTTTGTGTTCATTTATTCGAACATTTAGAGTCCTAGAGGTATCTCCAATATATAATTTATTACATTCACAAGGGATTTGATAAATGCAATTTTTTGTATTTTGAGTTGCGTTTTTTGGTTTTGTTTTTGATATAATTTATTTTATTGCATTTCTTGTTTAAAATTTTCCCACTCTATTTTTTATATTTAAAAATTATTGGAAAAGCATTTCGTTTTAATTTTTTTACAGCCTTCCTTAATTTTTATAGACTGGATAACAGTTTAGTATTATTGCTATTATTGTCGGGCTATAGTTTCTAGATTAAAATGAAAAATGTTAGGTTGGCAGAAATTATCAAACAACATTTAATAAGTTTTCTTCTAAATGTGATCAAGTTTTATTGTCATCCAGTTTTGAGTTATAGGCAATATTTCAAGCCTCTCATCGATAAGTTACCATAAAATTAGCTGCAAAATTCTATCCCAACAAACACTTATCAAAAAAGCGAATTAATAAGAAAAATAAAAATAAGGATAACATATATGTCTATAATTCATACAAACAAATGTAATGAAAAACCAAAAAACGAAAATACCCTTCGAGATTTATATTTTATTTTTACAATCATCATGGATTTACATCAAGTATTAGCCACAACAATTCAGTAAATGTAATGAAATTGCTACTCATAATTTAAATATATTTTAAAAGTTTTCTCTATAATACTATATCATATTGATTACAATTCATGAACGAAAACAATTTGAACTTATCCTATTTGAAATTTCCATCGTTACTTTAAAATGCAATCTATATAAACAAAATGGAGTTTTATGAAACAGCGATTTTTATACACTAAAACCTGATATGTTTCACTTAGAAATTTATTCCAAGCGCACCATAATAATAACAATAAAACCGTTTATTGATATAATGTTTTTATAGAATGTCATAAAACCAGCGGCGCGGCAGTGTGGGCGAGTTTATATAGTTTTAATAGAACAACTGTTGAAAACGCTAAGTTGTGAGATATTTCATTTATCTGCTACAAAAAAATACTAATATTGAAATAGGCGACTATCACTATTAAGCTAGTGAAACTAAAATTAATTTTAAATAGGTCATAATAAGATAATTTTAAATACTTAAAATCTGAAAATGTCACAAAAGGATTCGATTTTACTTTTTTTAGCAAAAAGGATAACAACTAATAGATGAGTAAATCGTGACATATATTTGGTTACTTGTTTGCATAAAATATTTTTTCCCTTTTAAACGTAGGCTCCCACTTTCATTTAATTTTTTTAGTGGAAGTTATTACCTCAAGGGGGTTGAGGGCGCAGATGAATAATTTTATTGAAAAAGTGTAGTTTTATATATAAAAATTGGTAGGCTTCAGGATTTGCCATTTATATTCATAATTACGTAGGTCTTTAACCGTTAATTTTGGACCTCACTGTATATGGCGAGAAGTGACGTACAAGTAAAAGACAAATGTATGGAAACAGTTTGGGTTTCAATGTAATCTCACCATGAAGTTCTCTTAAACAAAACACGAAAATTACAAATTCTATGCATTCGAAGATGTTTAATCTAAATGATTATCTGTAACAATATCGAATAGCTGTTTTTATGAATGGTTATTTAAAGCCAACAAAGTTCGTTCGTCAGGGTCCTGACACTCTTAAAAGCACGCAAATTCTCTTTCACTTGGCAGCTGCCTCACGCACAGTGACTTGTTTTTCCATCTCATATACTCGTATGCAGTGCTTTTCTGTCTCGTACCGATCTCTTACACAAATATTGGTAATTTATGTGTACCAGGATAGTGTTGAGCTTGGGCTCTTAGGCAATAAAATTACTTTTTTATATTTAATTGAACTAAATAACAAATGAAGGTAAATAAATAATACAAACATTACAAACTCCCCGATTTATTGAGATGTTATGGATACTAAGATAAACTATCGTCATTTCTTGTAATATCAAAATATTGACACTATTAAAACACCTATGAAAGGTAAATTTCTTAAAAATTCTGTCACACTTTCGTAATTTTCGACTAAATTTTGTTGTTGCTTTTCGATTATAAATTTATAACAAATTTTCCAGTAATTACTTGAAAGTATTTCAGTACGCACACTAAAAAATGAGGATAACCCCTTTTTCATGAAAAACTTCAATAGGAAATAGATCTGAGAAGTTTCCAATGGATCAGGAAATAATGAAATTGTCCTTGTCCTGACAAAACCACTACCACCATTAAAGATGTGAACATGCTAAATATATTCAGGGCTGAAATCGATTCATAGGCTTCACAGAGTAACAAATGTGTTTAATACTAAAAAAATCAGAAAAACTATAATAACAAAATTAATCCGAAATAATGAACACAATATTGATCTGTGCTATATGAGAAAAACCTGGTTGTAGGTTACAGAATATACCGCATGGTGCAAAACTGTTAAGGAGAAGATTCCGAAGGATGTCTCACATTATAGACCTGAAAAGGGTAGATGCAACTCTGCAGAAATGTCATCATTTTTCCAAGGATTTCAGAACGAAAGTATTGCCATTACTACTATTAGCCACACAACTGTTGTGTGAATTAATAATTATACCTTTACGATGATTGGAAGTAGCGCTTAAAGTAAGAAAAGCATCATATTTGGACCACCTACTGAGATACGATAAATACGAGGTATCCCAGCTAATAATTTATGGAAAGCTGGTAGGAAAAGGGGTATAGGAGGAAAACATCTTTACGTAATTTCGAAGGAGTCCTCAGAACCGTAACGCGATCGCCAACCTTAACTAAAGACGGTACAAAAGAAGTAAAGGAAGACTTGCTCTATCTCATGAAGGCTGTTTAATGTGTCGTAAAGTGCTGTAAGTAATGCTTGGAATCGGTTTTTATCAAACTGAATGTCTATTTTGCTCTAAAACTACACGTATGGGTAGTTGTCTCTTTAGGCAATTTGAGATTTTCTAAGTTTTCTCTGTACAATATTTTTTAAGGTGTATAATACCAATAATATTCTCGGAGGAAGCAGAACTTTTTATGAAGAATAACATTTTTTTTTTGGCGAAACGTCAATTCAGCGGATTTCAACTGACGAACGGATGTACACCGGAGCATATATATATATTTTATATTCACTTTAATTCAATTCACTTTTTAAAAAAAATTATTTATTTAGCAACATACAAAATTAAAATTGAACAATTAAAATAGTTAAAGTACTTGAATAACTTAATACTATAAAATGATATTATTTGAATGACAACACGAGAACGTTTCCAGTTGCTTTTATAACATTAATAAAAGTGCTGATGCAAGTCAGCGTTTTTACTGGGTAAACGGACTCGTGTAGGTTTCCGGGAAGTTGTTTGCATATAATTCAAGATGAAATTTGATATCCCTGAGAAGTCACGTACGCTTTAAATTCCGTTGACTTCTCGACTGTGTGAATTAAGTGCTGATATATTTTGCATATAACAACTCCCTTACATATCAAAAGTTGATGCTAAAACATCAACTTTTAGGAACAGAGACATAAAATAATATAAAAATGATGTTTGAATGGTATGAAGAATAATAAGTAATAAGTGTATAAAATATGAATAAATAAAGTAATAGGTAAAAATCATAATTTGTAAAATAAAATCATATGTTAAAAAAATGAGCAAAATAAAATATAAAAATGTAACCTAAACATATCAAAATAAATATAAAGTAAAAGGAAATGTGAATAAAAATAATGTGTAGAAAAAAAAATAAAAAGGTTAATGATATAAATCAATATTAAAAATGGTGTTTTTAGAGAACATAAAGGGTATACCTAAACTTGCGTCTCTAAGCTTTGTTGTGTTTTCAAAACAGGCCTAAGCTTGGGGAAGCATTTGAGTCTTGGCTGAGGCACTGAAGTCTGGTCAGCATTGCAGTCCTTTGGAGGTTTTACCATCCTCTTTTTGACAGCTTGGAAGGTGATGAGTGCTGCTATGATCATGAGAGCAGCTATGGTTGTATAGGTAAACCAAGAGATATTTTTGGTTACAAACGGCTGGTTTCTGAGACCATCGAGGTCTCTGGAATATTGTTCCAATTTGTGGTTTGCTACGTCTAATTCTTCTACGTTAAGCGTGTTCAGCTTCAGGGGCTGAAGTTCAGGAATTTTAATTTTTTCTGGCACTGCGTCGCAACAGTTGAACGGCACTGTTACTGGTTGGAAGGTTTCTAGAACATCGGTTTGTTTACCAGATTCAGCTTGAACTTTTGTAATTCCTATAAACGCACTACACTCTGATTGAAGAGTCAATATGGAGTTGAGGGAGATTGTAAGAGTTTTTGGGTTTGTTTGAGCGCAATTCACTGTAACACTTATGGGTTCAGAAGTAATTATGAGCCATGTATTGGGTTCTAGTTTTTGAACGTTGTATCCTTGAGTGAATATTAGTGAGCTTTTACAGTTGTCGGGTACCTTCTGGACATTCTTTAGAAGTTGAGCTTCACATAACGCGTTTGTGTCAATAGGATATGCGTAAAGTTCAGAACACAGTTTCTTACGAGTGGATAACGGTTTACACGCACTTAAGTCTTTGATCGGAATAAACATTAAAGAATCATCATTCTTTGCAAGATATTTTTGAGTGAAGGATAGCATATGATGTAAACCTGTTCTTTCATCGTATATAGGGATAGGATATAAATGAAAGACTGTGTAAGGAAGTTGTTCGACTAAAGGGATTCTTAACACAAATATAAGATCGGTATATGTTTGAAATGCCTCTAGTTCAATGATTTCTAGATATTGTGCGATGCTCGAGTACTTTACAGCCAATGGAAGGTTACTTTTGACTAAATTTTGCGATATTTCCTGTAATGAGGTAATAAGGTGTTCTGGTGTTAAAATTGAAGAGTGAATTATTTTCAAACGCGCGAATGTGATAGAATTTAAAACATCATTTAGATTATCTTCTAAGTAGAGATAATTCTCCATAAGTTTTTCACACATTTCAAGTAATGTGAGTTTAGATTCGACGTAGGCGACCTTATCATTGATTTTTCCGATAGTGTTTTCCAGCTTTTTCATGTTATCGTTAAATAGTTTCTCGTCAATTCTAAGATTTTGGATAGTTTCGTTGAAGTTTTTAATTACGGATGTGGTGACACTTATTTGGTTTTTTCGTATAATTTGAAGTTGGCCTTGATTTAAGCGGTTTATGCTTTCGGTAAAGTATTTTCCGTCGGCGGCGTCTAAATTGCCGGTGATTGCCTTAAAAAGGGTACCTGCCCCATCAAGTATACCTCGTTTGTGTCTTTTAGTGTCCATGTGAATGTCAGTAAATTTCTGTTTGATTGAGTTAGAAATTTGATTGAGAAGATTAATGTGGGTTTGTACGTCTGCGCGAAAGTAGTTCATAGCAAAAGAATTGAAGTTAACAGTTTTTACAAGAGTTTGTAATATTCTGTTATTTGTTGTAAATACTTGTTCTAGTGTAGAAATGTTTCTGTGTACTAAAAGTGTCCATTTATCATTGGATACAGTTATTTCTGCTTCGTTATGGAAGTAGATACCTAAAGTATTGTTTATTGGTTGTATTTGAAATTGGGGTACTGCTGACCCGAACAGCAGGCAAAACCTGAAACAGAAATTAACTTTCTGAGAACGGTTTCATTCGGTCGAAATTAACTTTTGATTTTTGGTTAGTTTTAGGGTTTAGTACTGTTGCGGAGTTTCTGTGAATCTCCAGGATTTCGAAAGGACCATTGAATTTATTTTGGAGTTTGTCCTTGATCTGGGATTCTTTAATATAGACTTTATCGCCTATTTGATAGTTAGGGAGATTTTCAGAAACGTGTTCATCAAATCTGACTTTCGCTTTATGTTTTTGGATTTCCGTTCTTTCGCGAGCAATTTTATAATAGTGAGAGATACGATTATTGAGATCTCTGATGTACTTAGTTATCAGGGCTTGTTGGTTGTAGAGAGTTTCTGGAGTCCTACTCGAAGTATGTCCATAAACAAGTTCGTAAGGGGTGAATCCATGAGTTTTGTTTACAGAATTGTTATATGCAATGATTGCATAAGGGAGGATGTTAAAAGGGTGTTCGTCAGGATTTTCTAGTTTATGGATTCTAATCATCTCTAATAAGGTCGAGTGGAATCGTTCTAATGAACCATTTGACTGGGGATGTCCCACGCTAGAATAAGATAGTTTGATGTCAAATAGTTTACACAAATCTCTCATTAGTGTGTTGTCGAATTCCCTGCCATAATCACAATGTATCCGTAATGGAGTACCGAAGTGTTGGAAATAGAGTAGTAAGGTACTAACCACGGTTTTTGCGGATTTGTCGGTTATGGGGTAGGCCTGAGAGAATTTTGTTAGTTCGTCCCGGATAGTTAATGCGTAGTTTTTTGTCGGGACTTCTAGAATATCGATGTTGACGCGTTCAAAGGGTGTCCGTGGGGTTTCAGTAATGACAAGTGGGCTGTCGAGATTTTTCCGGTAAACTTTTGCTCTCTGGCAAGATTGACAGTTTTTGATAAAATTGTCAACATCCTTAGTCAGTCCTTGCCAATTGTATTTTTCTTTTATTCTGCGGATAGTTTCATTGATACCTCGGTGTATATTATTTTTGCCGTTATGGAATTGGTCAAGAATGATGGGTATTTGGTCTTTCTCAACCGTTTGGACGATATTTTGGCAAACTTTCCATTTGATATCGATTTCGGAAAAGATAAACGAAAGCATTTCCAAAATGGGCAGTTCAATGTTATTCTCAACACAGAATACTTCATTTTCAGTAAACACATCTCTACTATTATACAGAGATGCGAAAAGAATCTCGTTGACTATTTCTGGGTCAGAAGGGAGAGGGACGATGTAATAGCGTCTTTTTCTGACACTTTTGCTTGCAAAGACATTTACTCTAGGGGTACGGAAATCAGCATTTTCCTCGAAAATGTCTTCGATGATGTCATGGTGAAAATTTTTCATGAGAGAGCCTTGGGGAAATACTAGGATGTTTTTGTTTCCTCGGTCTAGGAGTTGGCAATTAGAAAATTGAATTTTGTCGTAATCTATGAGAGAGACGGTTTGATATCGCTCGACAAAAGTTTTAAATTCTTCGGAGATTTGTTGGAGATTAATAGGACTTCTCGTTTGGGGTTCTTGTGAGTCATCGTTTGTTGGGAGTACTGGAAATGGTGTTAGATGATTGTTTGCTTGAAATGATATGTATTCATTAAAGTTGTTAACTTTAATGCGAGAGAGCGCGTCGGCGTTTTTATTTACTTTGCCGGGTTTGTAAATTATTTGATAGTCGTACTCCTCGAGCTTAAGGCGCCATCTTGCAAGTCTACTTCCAGGATCCTTTATAGAAAACAGCCAAGTTAACGGGCGGTGATCGGTCAGCAGTAAAAACTTACGGCCAAAAATTATCGGACGAAAGTGTTTAACCGCCCACACTATTGCAAGGAGTTCTCGTTCTATGGTTGAATACTTAGTTTCAGCATTGCAGAGAGTTCTGGAGGCATAGGCTACGGGTAAATCTTTACCTACGGGGCCTTGAGATAGCACTGCGCCGATAGCAAATGAACAGGCGTCGGTTGTAAGAATAAATGGCTCTTCAAAATTAGGGTATATGAGTATGGGAGTAGAAGTAAGGGCTCTTTTTAATTCGTCAAAAGATTTGACACATTCTGAATCAAACTGGAAAGGTGTGTCTTTTTGAAGTAATCTTGTCAAAGGTTTTGAAATCTTGGCGAAATTGGGGATGAATCGCCTGTAATAACCAGCTAACCCTAAGAAGGACTTGATATCTTTTGGGTTTTTTGGTTGGGGAAAATTTAAGATACAATCTACCTTTGAGGGGTTAGGCTTCACGCCTTCGGGAGTTATAAGGTGGCCAAGATACGCGACCTCTTTGCGAAGAAACTCGCATTTGTCGGGTTGGATTTTTAGATTGGCTTTTCGCAATCGTTTGAAAACTTCAGAAAGTCGGGCTATGTGCTCATGTATAGTCGGAGAATAAACGATAATGTCGTCCATATAGACTAAACATCTCTCGTTTTGAACACCTAAAAGAATATTATCCATTACCCTTTGGAAGGTGGATGGAGCGTTTTTAAGACCGAAGGGCATTCTAACAAATTCGAAATGGCCATTATCCACCGTGAATGCTGTTTTTTGGATGTCTTTAGTATCGATTTCGATTTGGTGAAACCCTGAAGCTAAGTCGAGGGTGGTGAAGTACTGGCATTTGCCAAGTTGGTCAAGTAAATCCGAAATGTTCGGTAGGGGATATTTGTCGTCAACAGTAAGTTCATTTAATTTACGATAATCGACGACGACACGCCATTTTTGGGTACCAGATGCGTCTAGTTTTTTGGGAACTACCCAAACCGGGGATGACCATGGCGAATTAGACGGACGTATAATGCCTTGGTCAAGCATCTTTGATATCTGACTTTTTACCTCTTGTTTGTGTATTTGGGGGTACCGATATGACTTTGTGAAAGAGGGTTTTGCGTTATTAGTGTCTATCGAATGTTTGATTTCGTTTGTAAAGGTCAGTTGGTCACCTTCTAAATAGAATATGTCGGAATATTCGAGGCAAAGCTGAGAAATAAGTTCGGCTTCCTCCTCGTTCAGATGTTCTAACCGAAGTTGTTCCGTAATTGTAGTTTGTCTATCAGACTGGGTCAAGTTTTGAGAGTAATTTTCAGAAAGAATGTTTACGGAAAAATTGTTTATCGGTTCGAGTTCTAAATTGTCGAAATTAACAGTCTTGGGGATCGCATTTTCATTTAAAACTGAAGTAAGGAATTCGCCTTTTTCATTAATTTTAACAAGGGCACGGGGAAGATAAACTTTTTCTATTTCGGCAGATGATAGGAAAGCATCAGTATTAGTGAGGTTACATTTTAATTTACATATTTGTTCTGTTCGGGGTTCTAAACAGATTGTATTAACCGGGATGCAGTTATTGAAACTTGAAGGGTTCTGAGTACGCATGACAGTATCATCCGTAACTTTGTACAGAGGTAAAGTTTTAAAATTAGTGACAAGTTGTTTGCTGTTAAAGTCTATAACGCAGTTATAGTGTTCAAGGAAATCTAAACCCAGTAATCCGTCGAATTCAATGTCGATGTCGCAAATATATACCTTGTGTGGGTCGGCGACATTGAAAGGTACAAGGGTGGATTCGTTGATTAAGATTTTCTGATCGGTGATTCCTTGGATGACTACGTTTTCGGGAAATCGTTGTTTGAAGCGTTGGCAGGTTTCAGGTTTAAAAATTGAAAGTCCTGCACCCGTATCGATAAGAAGTTTATAGGTGTTTGAAGAGTCAGTAATATAATAAAGATTCTTTGAGTTGACGGAAAGAAGGGGTCTTACAGAAAGTTCTGTTCTGGGAGTTGACATTGGGGCTGAAGTCGTCCAGATTCATTGTCTGAATTTGGGTTTGAATTTCTGAAATTCTTGGTCTGGGGTTCTGACTGAGTGGGGGTCAAATGAAAATTTACTTGAGAAGAATCAGGTTCGTCTGAATAAAATTGTTCAGGTTGTTCAGTGTCGAAATATTCTGGTTCACAATTTTGTTCGAAATCGTTAGGGTAATATTCTTGTATGTTTCCGTACTCATTGGTTAAAGGGTAGTATTGGTTTTCGTTTTGAGAATAGTTATAGTCGTTGTGATATGGACCGAAATGTAAATTGTTCAAGTGATGAGTCTTTGGTTGCTGATGTTTAAAGAAACTCGGGTTCGGTCTGTAATTGCCAGACATTTGGGGTTGTCTACTGGTAGATGGACGAAATTGTTGCTGTGAAAATTGTTGACTGGATTAACATTTGTAGATCGATTAGCAGGTTGATGGAAAAATGAGGGCGATAATTCGAATAGTTCTGATTAGAATTCGGGTTGTGTTGAAATTGTCTCATTCTCAATAAGCATTCGTTGCTTAAATGGCCATGCGTTTACAAAAAGAGCATTGTTTTGGAGGTGGACCGTTATTTGGTTTACGAGGGGGTTGTTGGAAACTTCTATTACCTGAAAATTTCTGGGTTTCTAAATGTGAGAGTTGTAGTTCTCGTTTAATTCTGGAAATGGCAGTGAGAATACTGCACGGGTCGCTAGCGCGAACGAGTTGACCAATTTTGGGCTCTAAACCCGTAAGAAGGCTATTAAGAGCCATTGACTCTATTAAGTCAATCTGTGCTTGTTTTTCTTTGATAGTTAAATTTTGCTTGTTTATAGCTGCTAGCATTTTCGCTTGATGCGTCTGGAGTCTAGCAGAGAAAGTGAGGGGGGATTCATTAGGAGTTTGCCGCATTCGTTGCAAGTCCTGTATGAGAGCCGAGAGATCCCGAGGATCTCCAAAATGATTTTCTAGGAGGGTTTGAATTTCGACTAGTTGACTAGGGTTTCGCGAATTAATTAACTCAGCCGCTCTACCGCGTAACTTATTTTTGATATGGAGAATTAGCAGTACTTGCTGATTATCCGTTGCCATGCTGTAAGCAGTATTACAGGAGCATATGAAAGTATTCAAAAATATCGGATTACCATCATACTCAGGAATTATGGCAAATATTTCCGAAAGCTTATAGGGTTCTACAATTGGTGTAGCTGCCTGTCTAGTCGTTGCCATTTTTAAAATTGTATAGATTCGCACAATAAATCGAAATTAAACGTTGAATAAAAGTTTTAAATTGAAATGGTAGAAAATATACGGTTTATCGATTCAGTATTGAGTAATGTTTAATATAGTAATAACAAATTTAAAATAGGAATGTATAAATGGTAGATTAATAATAAACTAGAAATAATGTTTCAAATACTTCGAAATATGTGAGTCGAAGTAATGGAAATAAAATAATATGATTATGTAAAATATATAGTTTCAAATTAATTATTTAGGAATGTAAGGTTATGAGGAATAAAATATTATATAAATGAAAGAACTGGTGGTCATTCAAAATAAAATCAAAATAAAAAATAGTTACTTTATGTGATTCTTACGTTATTATTCCTCGCATCGGACTGTTCTCCGCGTCACTTAGCACTGGTTAGCCTGGTTGCGTGTTCCCTTGCTAGTACTTGGTAGTTGTTGTCCTTTTCAAGTAGGTTTTGTCCACAATGATTTAGAAATCTCCACAGTTAGTTAGTATTCACGTGTTCTAACTGTGTTGGACAATCCTACTGACTGCGCCAATTTTATTTCACTTTGATTCAATTCACTTTTAAAAAAAATTATTTATTTAGAAACATACAATATTAAAAGTGAACAATTAAATAATTAAAGTACTTGAATAACTTAATGCTATAAATGATATTATTTGAATGACAACACGAGAACGTTTTCAGTTGCTTTTATAACATTAACAAAAGTGCTGATGCAAGTCAGCGTTTTTACTGGTTAAACGGACTCGTGTAGGTTTCCGGAAGTTGTTTGCATATAATTCAAGATGTAATTTGATATCCCTGAGAAGTCACGTACGCTTTAAATTCCGTTGACTTCTCGACTGTGTGAATTAAGTGCTGATATATTTTGCATATACATATATATATATATATATATATATATATATATATATATATATATATATATATATAATATTTTGTTCGGGAATTATTCATAGGAGGAATGAAAAGAATTGAAATTTCAGGATAAGATATATTTTTGTTATGTAGACGGTAGATATACTTTTGATTTTACAACAATATAATAACAATGTATATAAACGAAAGTACTTCATTATTTTCCATTCTGCCCACCCCTAAGTTAAAAAATTAAATACGCTAAGACTTTCGGAGCTTAAGACGATTTAGAACCAAAAACCAACAGCGGTAGCTTAACATTAATATTTTATATTCAGCAATTTTCATATACCTCTTTCTACACCCACCAATCTTGTCCTTTCTTGAACTCGTTATTTAATGCTTTTAAATGGAAATTATTTCTGTTTATTCCCCATACAAGTTTGTCATCCATGTCTCTGCTATCCATAAAATTGGCAACGTTGGCATTTTTTGTGGAGATCTAGTTTGTCATCCTTACCTCTACCATCCAAAACTTGGTAATATTCAATTGTTGTTGGTGATACTTGATGTAAATCTCTGAGGAAAAATACAATAACAATTTGTATTTGCTAATTTCTAGAGATTCTAATAAATTAATTTTACTCGGATTAGTTTCTATATGTAAATTTTGAACATTATCATTAAAGTTATGAGTATCTTCTTTTAAATGGTGTGCATAATTAGATTTATTATCCTGTGCGGAATAACCTCTTTTGGTGCTCTCTACTACGGGTGTTAAAAATTTCTAAATGTCCTAATTTGTGCTTGTATTTAATATAAAATTGAACATTATATTTGTATATTTACTATAAATTATTGCTTGTTTAATGAAGAGACTTTTAATATATAACCGGTGTCCTATACAGAAAACTGAGTTAAATTAGTGTTACAAGGTCAAAGAAGGGTTTATCGGTCAGTCAGAACGAAGTCTGGAATGAAATACCGTTTCTGCATTTCAATACTATGCTTAACTATTTTCGTGTGAGTCTCCGTTAACAAGTTTGCGCTTCAAAAAAGGTAGAATTAGTTTATATCTACGTTTTAGATAGAAAAAATGTAGGTATTATAATTCCAGAAGACCTGCAGGGTCCAGCCTGTTATATAACCTCAGTTCTAAACAAGGGTATATTTCTTTGAAACTTATTTGTTATTGTTTGAAATACTATATGAATGATAATTTCTTAACCGACACATTTTGCCTATTTTTCTTAAATGAAGATGTAATACCACTTTTGAAGAATAAAAGGAACTCCTGATCGCCCTTTGGGTCTTTTTTTTAAAATGTTGCTCAATTTCGACAATAAAGTAATTTCTAAAAAATAAAAGTTTGGCCGGTTTTGGACTGCAATTTTATCAAAATGTACAACTAACATGGCAAAAACAAGTTAATGGTTTTATCGATTTTTACGGACACACTATTTTTTTCTGACATCAGAAATGGACTTTTCAAATCGATAAAATCCATTTTTTTTTAATTTTGCCATGATTCAGTAACTTTTGTTCTCTATCTACAACGTTTGGCAGAATAATCTGTGTTGTACTACTAAACTTCTGAATGTAGGTATCCAACGTTTCGGCGAAAGTTATAACTCTTTTGAAGCGGTGAAAACAGATTAGTAGTTACCTACAGCAGCTATTATCGTACATTTTGCTTCAGAATTTTGTTTTTCATCTTATCTTCTGTTAATAAATGACCCAAAATGAGAATATCCCCAAAGAAGTCAACGCCAGTTGAATGTCGTTGTAAACAAATTAACTAACAAGATATTTCTCAGGTAAGAACAAGAACTTAGTAAAGAAAATTATCGGATTGACTTTGAATTTTGTGTCCTTTTTACTTATACATTTATTAGGTATATTATGTTTCATTTTTTTTCTGCGAGCTTCGTACAGCCTAGGCCTCTTCCCGCAATTCATACCCCAATCCTATCTATCCCAGCATTCGTGTTCTTCTAATTCCCGGCCACTAATTGCTTTCCTATAGTTTTGTTTTCAGGTGGTCCGTGGTCTTCCTTTTTACCTTCTATTCCTTGGCACATATTCCAACGCTTTCTTTGACCATCTTTGTTCTCCCATCAGTAAAATATGGAGTTCTTTAATTCTTATTAGGACTGTGTCAGCTTTGTTCTTTGTCTTATAGCATCGTTTAGTACATTTTCTAGTACCTACATATTCAACATTAGCTCTCTATCACTATTGTTGATTTGCCAACACTCTGACCCGTATGTCATTGTAGGTTCGACAATTGCTTAGTAAATTCCTGTTTGTGTTCTTAATCTTTACCTCGGTGACCACAGAAGGGAGTTCAGCATTTGTATATATCGTCTTCCCTGTATCAATCAATTCTGAATCTCCTTTTCTGAGTTTCCCATTTCTGATATTATTTCCTAGGTATTCATACTGTTCCCTGTGCTAATTCTCCCAAGTTCAAATATTAGTTTTGCCGATATTGATTTTGATGTTTGATGAAATCTATTACCAAATGTAGAGTGCACTTTTCCCAGATGGCCGAAACCTTTGAACCACGCTCTCGGTTGATTTTCTGGTAAAGTACTGTGAAGAATTCTCCCCCTAAAATGGACTACCTCACAATAATGTTGGGTTGGGTTAGGTTAAGTTTGGCAGGAAACCTTTCTTGAAAGAGAGTTTGTATTCAGTTAGTTTTCTACAGACCCGCCTATTTCAGCAATATATAATGAAATTCTGTATATCTTTAAGAATGGATAACAACTGTGTGTGAAATTTGATACTGTACTGAAGACCGTTTCACTTGATGCTATTGTAGAAGCTTTTGAATTCTCCTAGATTTCCTAGACTGCTCTTTTTTCTGAACGCGACTGTTCCAACTATTAATATGTTTCCAGAAAGAAATCACTAACAAATCATGTGTGTAGGTTGCCCGATAACAAAAGTGTCACCATGATATTTACTGCCTAAACCGATTAATCTTGGTTTAGTTATGCAGGTTCTTAGTTGTTACAAAAAGGTATAAAGACTATGGAAACCGTTTTCATCAATTTAGTTCATTAGTTTTTAACAGTTATTATATAAAACAGTCCGATCGCTGAATTGACATTGATTCACATTAACTCTTTTGATAGATCATGAGATCGGCGCATTCACCATATTCTAGTAAAAGGTTACTATTGATTACGCCTCTTTATGATCAGACATAACTTCGCCTCTCTTGGTAACCTTTTGTATTGTTTGCTTGTAATTGAGGTAGATAATATTCAAAGCGGTCCTATAACTTTCCAAAAAGATTTACTGGTTCATGCCAAATTTATTATATTTATATATTAGTGACTATTTATGATTATCATTGATTACAGAACGGCTTAATCAATAATAATAAGAACACATTAAGGCATATCACGAAAAGTTACTACATAAATTTATATAACGTAAGATTTATAGTTTTCAGGAAATATAGGAAAACAGTTAATAAATCTCCAGTGATTCTTTTGGCACGATATAATCAATCTGAATATTCGAAATCGTATTCTATTAAAGTATTGTATTCAGAGGTAACTTTCAGACTACCGAAAAACCGTAAATGTCACATAAATTTTGTACACAAATCTATAAATGTAAATGATACTATTTTTCATAAAGCAAATTTATTGACCACCGAGGTTGTTTGTAACTTTTTTTCGTTTCTGTTGTTTATATTTTATAAACAAATTATACAGAGCAACAGACAGTTTCGAATATTCTTTATTTTTGAAAGTCTTTTGACAGCTTGTATAACTTATGCCTATAGCAGCACGAAGGAAGGCCTAGAATGCTACCTTGTGGTACACCTGACTAGATACCGTAATTAATAGATAAAACGTAGATACTAATGTAGTTGTTAATAAAACTTAGCTTACTGTCTATCGGAAATCATGTATCTAAGCAAAGCTTTCGTTTGTCGAAGAAGGCTGTTCTGCTGCGTTACACACAGACATCTTTGGTTTCCATCACTGGACTGTTTGTTTTTCTTAATATGCGATGACAATAACGGGGTCAAGTATAACAACATATTCGGTAACATTTAGTTTTACCAAGTTGATATTAACCCCTTGTATAAATAATACTATCTAAATAAACTTATATATAAAATTACAAGATACTTATGATAATATGCAAATTCCGAGTATTTACTTTACATAAATATGTGAATTTTTTATCAACTTATAATCAATAATGTTTTCTTTGTCATAAAATAAACACTTCTTGTTTAACCTTTCAACGTTACAAGTTTCACGAACATACTCGAAATTTCCTTTTTTTCTCACTATTTTTCCCTAAGACATTTATTAATTTTTTTGCGCAATTCTCAAAATACCATCAGCCGAAAATACGATGAAAATGTGTTGTTTAATGTTAATTCCTCACATTTTCTTTGATTATTATTGTTATCATCGCAATATCAGTTAACATAATCTCGGCGTTTTCCTCCATTTTACTTTTTTCTCCAGAATATCAAATCGCAGAAGGGAGAATCATAATCATAAACAATGGCACTATCGCCTGTTGTAACGGCCTCAGTAAAGAACAAACACGTTCATAAACTATCTAAAAAAATCTTAAATGTTTGATATAATCTTGGTGCGTTGCCTTTCTAGGCCTTTGCTAATGCGTTTTTTAATGAATTTAGAAAAGAAACAGCAAATTTCATCCATAATTTGCCTGATTGAAACCGACGTACCTAATAATAGAGATTATTACATTATGTAAGGAGGAAAAGGTTTTTCAATTATAGCTTTTCAAAGTTTGAGAATTTTTTATTAGAAAATGCTGGACTGGACGGTTTTGCCGTTTTAATATCATTAGATGACTACTAAACTCAAAAATTGAAAAATCTTACCATATCCCTGATAAGTGCTGTTTACATAAATTTGTGCAACTTACATCAATATTATTGCTTAATACTTATGTTATGAAAGTATTAAAATGACAATTATAAGATTGTATACTTGACTGTAATTGAAATTAGGTAAAGTGTAAATTACCTTCTTAATAAACGTAAAAAGTGCGTACTGCCCTTGATAATGAATTATAAGGATAGGGAATACACAGGATCCGTAGAAATATGTTCAGCTTTTTCTGAGTACTTCAGCTCGGTTTTTGTTGATAACAATAATCCCTCGTTGATTCATCATGTTAATTCCAATGTAAATTTTGATATTATTTCAATTTCTAGAACTCAGATTACTAATGCAATAAAATCGTTAGATATTAACAAGGGTCCAGGCCCTGACGGAATTCCAGCCGTTTTTATTAAAAACTGTGCTAATGAGCTTATCGAGCCTTTGTGGATTATCTTCAACAAGTCACTGGCAAGCGGCTGTTTTCCAGATAAGTGGAAAATGGCCCAAGTTGTCCCCATATTTAAGTCTGGTGTTAAGAATATTGTTAATAACTATAGGCCAGTATCTTTATTAAATTTAACGGGTAAAATTTTTGAAAAAATTCTGACTCAGAAGCTATTCTTTCTGGTTTAAGATCGTCATATTTCAGAACGGATTTTTTAAGAAAAGATCAGTAGCGACTAACTTAGTACCTTTCGTTTAGTATATTCATAATTGTATGGATAACGGTCAGTCAGTGCTGTGTACACCGATTTTTCCAAAGCATTCGACAAGGTACATCATCCGACACTGGTCGCCAAACTTGTAAATTTCGGTGTGCATGGCATGGTACTGGATCTTATTTGTTCATATATCTCCAACAGAACCCAGTATGTTGCTCTAAACAATGTAAAGTCTAGAGTCACTCCTATTAATTCGGGTGTTCCACAAGGGTCCCACCTGGGTCCCTTATTATTTAGTATTTTCATTTCAGACGTAGCTGAATGTTTTTCTTTTTGTAATGTGCTTTTATTTGCTGATGTCATGAATATCTGTCGAAACATCTCAACAATTAATGATTACCAATTAATGCAAGCCGACCTTTGTAGCTTTTATAGTTTCTGTCAAGTCCACAGATTAATATTGAATGTAACGAAGTGCAAATGTATACTATTTTCAAGATTATTTAATCCACCACTAGTTGATATGACCATCAATAATGATATTATTCCTCTAGTAACCCAAATTAAAGATTTAGGGGTTATTATGGACAAAAAGTTAAGCTTTGACAACCACATTTCCTTTATGGTACAAAAAGCCTTAAGGCTCCTGGGCTATATAGTAAGAAATACAAAAGATTTTAAAGGCCATAGTACAGTAATGCGGTTGTATATTTCTTACGTAAGGTGTTCTTTAGAATATTGCAGTATGGCGTGGAATCCTATGTATGATAAGTATTTAACATCCCTAGAACATGTACAAAAAAAAATTGTTAATGCACTTAATTATAGGTATTTTAGGTTTCGGCATTACCAAGAATATAGTGACAACTTGAAATTCTACAATCTTCAGCCACTGTTTATCAGAAGAGAATTTGCTGATATTTGTTTTATTTATAAAGTTATTAATAATATGTTGTGTTCTGAATGGTGTCTCAAGAATTTACCAATTAATTATAGTTTTCCTAGAACAAGATACAAACAGATTTTTTACGTTCCTTACTATTCTACCAACTACTACGGTAACTCCCCGTCAATAAGAAGGATGAATGCTTATAATATAATTTGTCATTTAAACGTAGATATCTTTTCCTCAATTTTAATAATTTTAAGAAAAACTTATCTAGATAGTTACAGAGTTTTTATAATACAGGCGTAAACAGTGATATATAAACATGATCCACAACATAATTTAACAGATTTATGTTAGTCAATTTAGATATTGTTAAGTTTGGGACTTTGTTGTTAATTAATTATTTCGAGTTCACCTATTTGTAATTTTCTATTTGTCACTGTGTGTCACCTTTATTAAGGGTTTGCCTTGGGGACAACCTGTAAGATGACCTATTGTATAAATAAATAAATAAATATATATATTTGAGAAATACCCATTATTAACAGATTGTGAGTTTTTAAACAAATTTTAATTTGTAGGAGTAAACTTACTTTCATTATCCTGATGAATGTTTAATGAATAACAGTGTCCCGTGTTATTAAAAATTGTAACATGATATTTCAAGGCAAGGCGTTAAAATATATTTAAAATAACATAAGACAGTGCGGATATAGATTTAGATAGTACTACCGATCATGATAAACTAGAAATTTTTAACAGACAAGTCAATCTTGTACATTTAAAGTCCTCTTCCATTTTTAAATTTTAGAAATTCCAATACCTCTGGCAGTCCCTGCCGTACGTGAATAATACTGTGCAGATAGGAACGCTTATTTTAAAAACTGAAATGTATTTAAGATTCAAAATTCTATGATGGTTTTTAGAAATATGTAATATTTCTATTTATTGTATTCATTTATGAGACAATATTACTGTTTTCAAATGATGCTTAATAAACACTTTCAAAAGACATCGTTCAATGTAAAACAATGTTATTATGATATAATAAGAGAAATCGTTTCAATTTATAGTTGTTTGTTGCATGAGTAAGCATTTAGTATTAAAAACTTACTCATCAACATTGAAATTAAAAAAATGAGATCAAAATCTAGGTACCTAAACTGCATCAGACCTGACTGCCCACATAGAATTCAGAAATTTCACAAACAACATGAATTTGCAATGTCGGAACAAAAACCCACCAATAATTAAGTAAATTCTATGCTTAATATTTCCAAACTCATCTTTCGTAAACATAAACAAATACTTCACAGTTGTTTCGTGAATGATAGCTGAGGTATCTTTAGTTAATGTTTATACACATATTAGGAATAACACCACAATTGAAATAGAGCTAACTCTATTAGCTACCACCTCAAAATATCACATTCAAAACAAATAAATAGCACCTTAATTTTTTGCGTATCCATAACCGTCCGCAATAACTCCTTTGTAACAGTCTGCGCTTAATGCTCTATTCTGTGCTCACGATTGTAACTGTCAAGCACAAGCAGAGTTAATACTTAACTAACTGAAGATAAAATTTAAGATGGAGTGAGATATTCACCTCGTTGTGAGGTAGAGCCTACAATTCTGCAGTTTTTTTTTTGTTTTTGTAACTATTTAACCTCTACCTCTATCAACCAACAACCAAAGAGGGTTGGTAAAGTTAGTATTAACGCGGGCTATGCCAGGGCTAAAAGTTAGCATATAATAGTTGCAATTTCACAAAGTAAGCTTATACTTTCCTCTTCAGGAACGGTATTGTCACAAACCTATAAATTTAAGAGACCGCAAGCTTCATTCATAAAGCACCAACAAAACCGATCAAACATCAACTGAAAACAAATAATGAGTGAGCAAAAGACAGCGAGCTTGAGACTTGTTATCGTATAATATCCAGTAGTGTATCAGAAAATATTAAAAATTTTTAAATGCAGTTCAACATCTATTCTCAAAATTTTTTCCTGCAACAGATAAGTATTTAAAACCGTATTTGGCAATTTCGTAAAATTGCCCGGATTACTGGCTGTCCGTACAGAAATTCTTCCTCACAGTTATTCTGAGAGAAAGAGATGTCTTAAAATGATCAACCAGCATTCCTGTACACAAATAGTGTATTGTATATTGTGTTATATCTGTTCAATAATCACTTTTAAAAATTATAATATAATACAACACTTATGGTGATAATTTAAATATAATTTGTATAGTATATTGGTATATAAACACATTTGATCAAATCTTAAAATTTATAAATATTTTTTTGCAATTGGGAACTGTATTATTCTTGAAAATTTCTTTTCTCGAGCTGTGGTGATTGACTGTTAAAGGCGTCAATCTCAATGGATAAGAGGGATGTGTTGATGTCGCATATTATGAATTTAAGGATAGATTTTCGAAATTGAAAATCCCATATGGTGTATAACAAACCAAACTTGAACTTCCAGAGGAATGTTTATCACGAAAAACGGTTGGTTATCTATTAATATATTACATGACCGAAAAACTATTTGTTAATGAATTCTTCCACATATAGATTCTCTAAAATTAGGACTTTCGTATAAAAAAGTAACAAAATCTCTATCCCTTTTCCATAAATAAGAATACAATCCTTGGTAAAAAGATCTGAACTATTAATTTTTATTAAATATATTTGTGAAATCTAGTTTTATCAGTACGCCCCTGAGAGACAAACGAAGTAAAAATAATCACTTACCGATGAAAAGATAAATCCGGGAACAAGTGATCTAATTAGTCAATAAATAATATGTTTTTGCATAAAAATCTTCAAAATATCACCAAAAATGCACTTAACCTCAACGCAAACTATGTTTCATGTCGGCAACACAGTAAAGCTTAAATTCATACATAAATTGATACTCGTCGTTATCCCATCGTAAGTGTTGCCAAATGCCGCTATTTTATGTATTATAATATAATTAATATAAGAAAAATTGTAGATATTTCTTTTGTAAATAATAAATTATGGTTTATATTTTCTATTGCATGTTATATGTTCAATGAAAATCACTAAAACAATTTCTTTTTAAATTCCAGTCAATTAGCTTCTGATCAGATGATGTAATTAAGTTCGGTTACAGTGGGAGAATAAAAAGAGATAGGGTGCAAGATTTTGAATGTTAGTTCACAGAAAAAGGTAAACAATTGAGTCTATTAATCGTAGGTCTGTGGATATTGGTTTCACTTTACAGGCGGTATGAAAGGACTTACTCTTTTTGTACATCCGTATCGCTTTATATTTCAACATACCATTAGCAACTCACCTTCGAAAATTTGGATCACAGTCTTCCACTGATTATTGGGTGTCTTCGTCTTGAAATATTTCGAAAACGAAACCTGCCATAATCATGAATTTTAGAGAATTGTTTTATAGCCCTGTTACATTGAAGGTCATTGGCCAAGACTTGTAGGTTGGGATTATAGGCTCCCAGCTGAATTGCTTCTCGTAGACACATGAGTATGAGGTAATGGACAATAAATGTTGGTAGCTTTTAAAAATTTTCGCACTTTCCACAAATTTGTAATAAGCTACTGAATTTGGGACACCCCGTACATATGCCCCTTACTTACAGTTATTTAGCAATAATCAGATTTCAATCGTACAGTAATTTTGTCATAAAGTTTCTGATATTTCTAATCTAATCTTGGATTACGTTGTATGCTTTCAGTTTCTAAGATTCTCCATTCTCGGTCCGCGTTTCTCGATTAACGCCTCACATTCGAGATCTAACGCCTTGCGAAATTCTTCCATTTTCGCTCTAAGCCGGAGATATCGAAGCCCGTAATTCTCTGCAGGATTTTCATTTGATAGAGCTCCCGGCTTATGGCCTATTAGTTTCTTGGGTGTAAACACTTTTTATCTTTTGGAATTCTAGCGAAATTGCCCAATAAAACGTTTCTGTTGAAGTTTACAGCATAGGTCGCGCAGAAACTTTAAATTGGTGTCATATGATATATCCAGAAATGCTGATATGAGAGTTGTTGGCGTATATGAAGCATTTTATGGCGTCTCCGGATCATATATACTGGAGGGAATTGGTTTGTTGATTTCTGTTTTTCATCCACTGAGTTTTCGTCAACTACGTCATTTGAATATAAATGGATGTAGTTAAAGTGAACTTCTCTATTATCTCGCATAGTTTGTGAAAAGTGGACCCCAATTTGGAGTCGTTTTGAAACTGAGCTATTGTAATATTCGAGCTATATATTATTTTATGCCTTTATGTTATACAAAACTTAATATAATACAGAAATAAATTCAACACAAATACAAATACTGTAATATTAACTTGTGCATATACAGAGTGACTTCAATTCTTAAGAAGTCGTTTACAAAAAACACTGGAATTATATAATTGTACTTTTTTCACTATTATTTTAATTCCCTAATATTTTTTTATTCATCCATTACTTCTAATTATAGCCGCTATGATAGCTTGCGAAATTCAAATAACATTTAATTTTTCTTGCCGTATGTATAGACATTTTTCATTAATCATCGCCCTGGTAATTTTGGAAAAAGAAGCTTTTTAACATAGGTCCACGCCTACACATAAAACATAGATCAGTATGGTAATGAAATGCTGAAATAATAAATTTTTCCTACACTCCTTTAATCTTCAAATACACATACAACTGAGTGTTCTGTATAAGAAACAGGGTCTTTTCGTTTACTAAAAATCAATGAATTGCAGTAAATAAACAAATTTAGCATCCAATGAATATACAATACCAAAAGAAAATTTGATTTTCGTTCTGATTTCAATCCTCTGGCGATATTTTTACTTGCCGACTAGGCGTGCATATTCGCCCAAGCTAAAAAGATTTTGGGAGGAGCCTTACCAAATTGTAAAGAGAATCAACGATGTTGTCTACAGAATGAGGGCATCCAAAGCCCTTTATGTTGGAAGTCATGACGGCGAAGTTGAGCAAGCCCAAGTTCGCAACTATGAAGAGATGACTTTCGAACAGCTTATTGCGTTGTACACGGATGGGTAGAAATTGCAGCACGACATGACCAGAGAGGAACCCCGAGACCTGTTGGAGATGCTCATTGAATATTGCCTGGCTCATTGTCTGGCACGACATCTCCAAAATGTCCAGAGGAATAGCCAAGGTGTTTAGAAAGAAGTACGGCCAGTCTCAGAAGTTAAGAGAGCAAGATCAAGTCCTTCACCTAGAAGATAATCAACCAGTGGGTACCAGTGACCTCTTCTATTTGGTACCGAAAAAATTTTCACAGGACAAGCCAACATATGTCGATCTTTCGAAAACTCGGGTATAATTGAGGACTGTAATGATAGAGAAGAACCTGATGTAATTGGCGGTCCCAAAGATGGTGTGTGGGTTGGATGACTTAATTGAAGGGGCAATGTGATGATAACTCATCCGATTTTCATGGAATCGCCATTTATCCGATAGTTTGTGGAATCCAAAATGTTGCTGCTCTGACGACATGAAGCCGTCGGCTAGCTCTATGAAAATTCATCGAATGATCGAGAAACCTTCTAGAAAATTTTATATTAACACGGAGAGGAATTATTCAATATTCAATTGCCTTATAGTAACCATCAGGTGTTCAAGATAAATTGTAAATAGTTGTGTGAATATAAAAGATGTGGAAATAAATTTTAGTGAGTTTCGACTGTGTTTTCAAATAAATCCAAGAACCCGAATAGTAAATAAAAACATTACAATATTGTTCATAGCTTGATTAAAACATTAACAAGTTATGATTACACATTATTTTTTCAATACTTGGTACCATATAAGTCATGAACATCGAATTATATGCACTAACAAAGTGCCAAATATGCATGTAACTATGCACTAATAAAGGCCAAAAAATGCGCTGACAGTTTTTCATGTGCCAAAAATATGCAGAATAATAATACATAGATTTTTATTTTTATATATTTTGGTGATATTAAAAGATGTAAAAACAGTTAAGTAATCTAAAAATCACTAGTAGTTTCTGGGAGAATACTCAATCAGGTCATTGTCTAAATTTTTAGATGACTTATTTTCATTGCTAATTTAGTATGCTTGTCCTCCATTAATTGCGCAGTTTGTTGGTTCTTAGAATTCTGTTAATAAACTGATTTTTATTAAGTGCTTTGCTATTCCATTCTTGCCTGTAGCTTCTTTGTTTTTCAATTTTCTTTGTGCTTCCTCAACTTCTTGTATTCTAATTCTGGTCTTTTTCTTCGTTTTTTCATTTATAAAATTATATGAGTGTAAAAATATCAAGATATTTAAGTTGATGATTTGAGGATGTACTGGAATCCGGTTTTGATGGTTTAGGTATACAATTTTTATTATTGTTGCAAACTATTTATTATTTTAAAAACACAAAAACTAACACCTTGAAAATACTATAATTCCAAGGGGTTGTGAAAATTATATGAATCGTGCCAATTTTTTCAAAACGTTTTAATTCGCTAAGCGCTTTCGACTATTAATAGTCATCATCAGAGCCTGTACAAAAAAAAACAAAAATTATCTTAATATAACTAAAACTACTTACAGGAAGCTATAATGAGTTACAATATAAATATTCAATTTTAAAAACAAAGTAGATTATGTTCTGAATACACACTGGTAAAAAATTATTCAATTTAAAATTTTTTGGGAAAATAATTTCATTCAAAGTGAGGTGAAGCATGCCGGAAATGTGGTGGTCAAATTATTATGTTTTATGTCATAAATTGTGAAGATCTGTCAAACATGGAAGATTAAACAGTTTTAAGGTAATAGATTTCTATGTCAAGGAATAAAGGGTTTATTTAAATTCACTTTGGTATTTAGTCTGGTAAGATTTTTATTTGCATCTGGGTATTTAAAAATGGAATTAGACTGTGGACTAAAAGTGTGTTTATTAAATTCTAAATGGTACCCAAATACTGAGTTGTTTGGATATTTTATGTGCTCTTTTATGCGGACACTATATGTTCTACCCATATAAGAAGCTCCACAATCGTTGCAATTCAGTTTGTAAATTCCACTTTTATTTGCAATGATTGTGGAGCTTCTTATGTAGGTACAACATATCTTAGGTCCGCATAAAAGAGCACATAAAATATCCAAACAAATCAGCATTTGGGCACCATTTAGCGTTTAATAAACACACTTTTAGTCTACAGTCTAATTTCATTCTTAAATACCCGGTAGTAAATAAAAATCTTACCAAACTTGAATTTTTGGAAGACATTTCTATAGATAACGAAATAAAATGTAATCCACTTTGTCTAAATACAAAAGCGAATTTAAATAAAACCTTTACATAGAAATCTATTACCTTAAAACTATTTAATCTTTCATGTTTGACAGATCTACACAATTTATGTCACCACATTTCCGGCATGGTTAACCTCACTTTGAATGAAATTATTTAAAAAAAATTATAATGAATAATTTTTGAGCATTGTGTATTCATACTCTACTTTGTTTTTAAAATTGAATATAATATTGTACCTCACTATAGCTTCAACCTGTAAGTAGTTTTAGTTATATTAAGATGATTTTTGTATGTGACTTGTTTTTTTTTCTAGAAGCTCTGATGATGACTAGCTTAGCGAGTTAAAAGGTTTTGAAAAGATTTGCACGATTCATATAATTTCCCACAACCCCTTGAAGTGTATTAACGTCCACACAGCAACCCTGTGTATTATAATACTATAATTATTTTAAATTGTACACTGTTATGTTGCCTATTTTTTTGCGAGGAACTTCTTTTGAAATCCGCTGTAATTAAGAAGATATCTTACTTAGACTTGCCAATGCTGCACTCTGTAGATACACTTATTATACATAGAGTTAAGAACTTCTTTCTGCAAAAAAGTCTAGCCTTCATTTTGCAGAGTGACTCCAAATGATCTAACGCGCTCTGCGTAATACTTCCTTTAAAACTTCTCACAGAGGAATTATTAACAATACTACCAGAAATTTACTGGAATATCTTGTGGCTCATTTCTGCTAATTAGGTAACATTAAACAAGGCTGTATAAACGGGCACGCAAAAGCACACGTATACCGCAGCGCCGCCTAGCAGGAAATTCCCGAACTCACTGCAAATACGATAATATAGGAAAATTAATGAGATATGAGGATGAATTCCTATTTTGTTGGAAGAACGGTTGGATATTCGTGAAACCGTGAAGTGTGCCGAGCATAAGCATCGTTGTTGTAAAGTACACGTCGAAAGATCTGAAACATTAATATCCGGTGTCGTTTTGTTTTCGGAATATAAGCAAAATTGAGTAATGAAATGCCTGCGAAGTGTGTCCTCTTTTGGTCTGTCTCCCTCTATCTCCCTTTCTCTCTCTGTCTGTCTCTAGAACTGTAAACAACTTGAATAGGCAACTGCAGCTGGGATATTAAATATTTCGTGGTGAGATGTGGTGACAGGGGGTGACTGTTGGGTTTTAGTAAATGCTAGGAATTTCCATTTATAGAGTGGTTAGTTTATTACTTTTTAGTTTTGGTAATTTGTATTCACGATCGAATATATGTGACACTTGTGTGATATTTATCAAGCAATAAGAATAACTTCTGTTGTATTGTACAAAATTTCTTACTTGAAAGGTTCTCAGCTATCATGTAACTTGCTGATTACTTTCACAGTCTCCAGGTATTTTGTGAAGTGAAACTTCTTTATGAGCATTTTGTGGGTTGTTTAATAAATTGGATTGTCATGTGACTGTTACTGAACATTTATACAGAAGGTATTATTGAAGCAAATTACGTAAATAAGTTGTAAAGGAATCTTTTAATCGTCTTAATCCTACGGCACTATGATATGATATGGAAACTTTGAAAATCTTCCTTAGATAGTTGATCTTGAGGTCGCCATAATTGTTTTCAATAACTATTGTATCTTTAGAATTTGAAAATATAGACGTATGTGTCATCTATAAATTCGAATTACATGTTTTTAAATCTGATATAAATCGCAAATTCTGAAATGAATCTGGGCCATAAATATATCAGTCGTCTACTCTTACTCCTACAATATATTTGAGATTTTTTGAGAAAATCACCAATATGCGGAAATATCAGTTTATTTCAAATCTACTACAAGATTAAGTGCCTACATCAGTCCCCATTCCCAATGTCAATAATATCACAATGAAAATGTCTAATAAGATTTCAAACTTACTTAACTTAATTAAAATCAATAATGCAAGTGTTTCAGAAATTGAACATTCGTTAACGACACTTGAGCTCAAAATATGTTCTAGTATTGACAAAATAACAGCATTTTTTTCTACGAAAATTATTTCACAACCTCTTAACGAAATATTTAGTTTATCATTAAAAGACTTCATGTATCCAAATAATATCGAATATGCAATTTTTTTAAAACTGGAATTTAAGAATTTTCAATTGTTATCTATTTTTTTTTAAGTGTTGTAAATTGTTTTATGCAACCACATTTATATGGCTATAAGACCCTTACTCTCAATAGCACAACATAGATTTATAAGGTATACAGAAACTAATCTAGCGGGTCTATTCTATTCGTAAAATGTGTCCAGGTTAATATGGTATATATATGTATGCTCTAAGGCATTTGATTCCATAAACTGTCAATTCTTCGTAGGAAAATTAAATGCGTGTGGTTTTGACAAAATCCAGGTAATCTTTTGAAATTATATTTGGTTAAACTTTCATAGTACGTTGAGTACAGTAGCTGTCACTCTATGAGTTATATTGCCAGTTCAGTTCAGTTCACAAACGACTTACTAGAAGAGTTAGGTTGTTCAATCTTAGCAGTCGCGGATGATTTAACAATTTTCGTTGAAGTTGACATAAATGATGATTGTATTAGGTTACAAAGTGACCTAATATAGTTTACTGAGAGGTTTAAATTAAATGATGCCAAATATTAGGTAGGAGGAAATTAAACCTGACTGTTGGGTATACCATTAAAAATACTTATTTAGATATTTTTGGTTATGTTAAAGATTTAGACATCTGTTTTGTTCTGAATCACCATTCCTTAAACATATCAATAATGTGAAATAGCAAGCGTTAAAAACGCAGGGCTTTCTTTAGAAATTGTAAAGCATTCACAAACATCTAAGCACTAGATACTTTGTTTTATTCACTTATTAGGACAAAGTTAAATTATTCTTCTATAGCACGGAACCCTTACTATGAAGTACAAAAATTAGCATTTGAAAGGGTACAGAAGCGTTACATAAAGTTTGATTATTAATAAAACTGGCACATCTGAGAAAGATTTTATCTTTGCTAACTTTTATCAATTCTAACAACTATTCATTGGAGAGCTTAAGAGACCTCAGACCATATTGATTTTGTACAAACTATTTAATAACAAAATTGTCTGCTACGATTTCTTATCTCAGCTGAATTTTCCCAATTCCTCAAATCGAAACAGGGCAATATAATATGTTTTACTTAAATACCGTCAGTTACTAAAGAAGTTATCCTTGTATGTCATGTGCAATAATGTGAACAAAATTTTTCAAATATGTCACATATTGTATGTACTTCGAAAAGTCTGCTGAACTGTTTGTAAAAAGTAAACTGGTTGAATTTTCAGCTATGTAATAATGAATATTGGACTGATTCTATCTAACATGCGTGTCTATGTCTGTGTGTAAGTATGTACATGTGTTCATTTGGTCACATAAAGGTATATACTGATTAAATTTTTTGCATATATTTATATCTTATACGTTTGTATATATGTTTGCGATTGTGTGTGTATATAGGTATATCGGTACATATGTAGGTATAAATAATATTAGATTATGTCATTATTATGTGATATTTTAGAAAGTTCTCCTCATGGACTGCTTTACTTTGTTGGATTATATAATCGAAATAAATTCACTTAACCATTGATTTTTAGAGTTCCGTATATCAATGCACGGAAACCCTAATTCAATCTGATTTCACTATCTTTCACATCACAGCAATTTTCTCTGAAACTACTGGACGGAGAATAGGTTTAAATTTGGTATCAGTTTATAGTTTTTGATGAAGTATTGTAAATGAAGAAATTTTAATTATAGGACTACATTGGGGGCAAACATAAAAATGCCGTTCTCCCCTTATCTCCGAAGTTATTGAGCCTAAAATTTTGAAAAAAAATTGAAAATATAGAGCGTTGCCCAAAGTTTGCAGGAAGAATAAGGAGAAACCACCAGTTATATATATATATATATATATATATTAAAAATAATTAGGTTAAAAGATATTAACTAAAATATACAAAATTTACTCATCCAACCCCTTTATCTCCGAAATTATAAGACGTAACAACTTGAATGATACTAGGAAACTAGAAATATAAAACCTAACCTGAGCTTTACAGGAAAAATACGGAGAAAACCCTGATATTGTGTTGAAATGCATCAAGTATATTTTGTCATATTTTTAAAAAAACTTGTTGAAATGTTATTAAAAAATAACAAAAATCGACTAATTGGAAAAGTAAAAACAAAACTCTTACAGTAATTTATAAACTTCAGTGGAAAATAAAATTTGGTTGTTTTAAGTGCACCTGTAACGTAATATATCAAATAAAAGACTCGTCATAAAAATAAAAAATATTTTATTTGTATATTTAAAATAATTTGTTTGAAAATATCAGAATTTATTATTTAATATTTGACTCATTCTTCCCTTTTTCTTCCAAATTACTGAGCCTTGAATTCAAACAAAGATACATATGACTTCACTGAACATTTATTCGTAAAATAAAGCGAAATTCCTAATGTTAATTTTGGGGGCTGAATTAGAAAATAAAGTATATATTTTCATAAAAATCTAACGAATTATGTAACAGAGAAAACAAAGTGGCTCTGGGTGAGAAATAATAGTGTATATGTTCTATAAATCTTAAGCGCTTAGTTCAAAAATATCCACCCATTCCCTGCTTGTCTGAAACTGGAATATTAGAAATATATATACTGTGATTCATCTACGTTGTATCAAATCTCAAAGGGAATAGGAAACGCTTTGTAAGTAAGTCCAATTCACACTTGACCAAATTATTTTTTAAAGTTTGACAAAATTAATTCCATTTTAGGAAATAGGTTTTCGTCCCCAGAGCCATAGCTGATTTTGATTTTTCCGGATTGGGCCGGTCATTTTTTCGAAATTATTTATTTTTATACCTAAACCGGCATAAAAACAAAGTTTTCTGATGTTTCGCTCACACTCATAAGGGGCTTTTTCAAGGATGAGAAAACAAACAAGTGTTACTTAGCGGCGACTGCATTCATTTAGTCTTTTTTTCACAAACACACTTTGAAACTTCATTTTTATTAAAATTGTCACACTGACGCACCAAGTGTAAATGACTAATAGGTACGAAGAAATAGTAATTGGCCCTCGAAATTTTCTGATACAATAAGGGTAGGAGGCACTTAAATTGGATTATCTTGGATTGCTTTATGATTGTAATGATATTTTTTGTATATGTTCCTGGAATTTTCTTATTAAATGACGCGGTCCAATCCGGAAAACGCAGAGGCAGCTAATTTCATTTTAGTTTCAGTTATACAATGTTGTGTATCTTAATAATATGCTCTTTCTTATTTATATTTTCTAACATTGTGCTTGACTTTGCAAATACCAAAGTTAATCCATTTAAACTCATATAACCTTGTAATTGGGAATTTGTCCTGTTAGGTTACACCATATCCCATCCTTAAAACACTACATTGTAATTTAGTTTAGAGTCAAAACCGACATAACGGCACAAATCAAAACACGCATCTATTCGAATTTTGATATGCAGATTACAAATCAAATATGAATGCATCAATCCAATCACTATTAATTACGACGCCATTTAATTACAGTTTTATTTAAATATTCAACGTTATTCGAAATAACCCATAAAAGCATTAACAATATCCGAAGGAAATCGATTCGCACACGCCTATTTATGTATGTTTATAATTAGCAATTCTATTATTTTACACTGAGTTGATTAATGTTTAGCTAAAATCTGATAGGTACCCATCAAACATTATTAGATTTCTAATCAGCTTATCGTATAACAAACGGTTTTATATTCACAAATTTAATGATCTTATGGTATGTAAGCCGCGGTTTAGGGTTTGATGTGATTCGATTGGTTGGTAATTTCCATATGATAGCTTTAAAGTGTTTAATGGTTAGAATGCAGCCAAAAAGTATAGTTTGCTTATAAACAGCTATCCCAACGGAATTTTACAAGGTTAATATTAAATGTGCTGAGAATATGTAATACGTATAAATCACCTTTATGTTGTTCCTCAGGCTTCGTAGATTAACAACATTAAAACGAAGAGCGAATTTAAGACCGAATGATGGAAGTGATAGATTCTTACGAAATATACTTTTCCCCTCTCTAGTTATATCCCTGTTTATCTCATTCTTTGTGTCATTCTTAGTAATAGACAAAAATTTCGAAAAAATGAGAGTAACAGTCTTTAGTTTGTCGGTATTGAAGTATTCAACCGAATATTTTAATTAGTAATTTTAATGTTAGTGCGAAGGATCACATGAGGTGTAAGCTATTTTTTAATTAAAATATATAACTCAACGTTAATAACTAAATTGGAAAACTACACCTTTAGAGGACAAACATTAAAAATTATGCAAAACTACCTATCAGGACTCAAAAAGTGAAAATTGGAAACACAATAGGCTGTGAAGTTACTATAAACACTGGGGTGCCGCAGGGCACGGTTTTAGCTCCAATCCTGTTTCTAATATACGCAAATAGCATCTCTAAGATAAAAAATGCTACTGGACACCTCATATGTTATGCAGATGACACAGTGCTAATGAGTACAGGAAAAACCTTAGATATGGAAAAACAGAACATTAAACGTAGAAAAAACCTCTTAACCATGCTGTACCCTTTATTTGCAGATTGAAGTGTGTAATTTTTAAATACTTATCTGTTGCAGGAAAAAAATTGGAGGAGTGAAAACCAATGAACAGACAAAATAATTCAAGACCTCCTCAACAATCTTTTCGAAATTACTTGCTCAAAATTTACTTGTAAAAATAATTTTCAAGAAACGTAGAAGATTTTCAACTGAACTACTATACAAGGAGACAAATATTTTACCTATCCAAAATATCTATGCAAACCCAATGTCCACTCCGAATTTTCAATGATCAAGCCAAAACACAAGTGACAAGATTAATTACAAACTTAAACTTATTATGCCATTGATTTCAAATTTAAATCAAATCACATAAAATAGACATATATGTGCCTTATAATTAAGAAAATGTCGCATCAAAATCGGTTGAATATCAAAGATTTTTAACGCCTTTATTGTCTAAGAACCACAATTTTATACAATGAAAATACAAATATTTACAACATTTTATTCTACTGTTTCGTGAAAAAGACTTGTGGGTGGCATCTTTTCTTATTGTTAATGAAGTTATTCGGAATAATACAAAATACTTGAAATTGCTGCATATGTCCTAACATTTTGGGATCTAGATAAGATCCCTATTTTCAATGGTAATAAAGAATCCATACGAAAAAAGCACAACTGCGCAATTAAAAAATGAAAAATTATAGTTATAATTTTAAATTTTGTATTAAAATTGACAACGAAGTTTATCCTAGACCCCGAAACTTTTGAAAATATAGAGCATTTTCACCTAATAAGTGCATAAACATTGCCTTCTTTTGTTGTTTCTAGTTTAGAGAAGAATGCGATTAACGTTAGGTGGACAAATATAGATCGTGTTGTATTTCTGGAAAAATTTTTCTTTGCAATTTGAAGTCATATAATAGGTTTACGTATTTCATGCTACCATATTTCAAACAAAACACAAAACTTCACCAAGCAACACTGACTTCCAAGATAATTCCATTACTACAATAACTATGCCATACACACAGGGTCTCTCAGAAAGACTAAAGAGAGCGGACAAAGGGTGTGATGTTAAAACATCATTTATAACAAGAAATATGCTACAATAATTTATTTCAAAAACATAACCAAAAAACAATTCAATACAAAAAATGCATTTATTAAATTTCCTTTGAATGTAATAAATTCTATATTGGAGGAACCTCTAGACCTCAAATGTTCGAATAAACGAACACAACATACATTAAAAAACGACATTTTGAAATATCCAAAATATGTGAACATGCTTGGGACCTTGGTCATAAAATGCAATTTCAAAATTAACTTATATTACACAAAGCAGGACCCAACACAGAACAACAACTAAAAGAGTCTGCTTTAATTTTGTTAAATGAAAACGATCATATCGCTACTACATCTATAGAACTCATTCGTTCCTGGTTGCCTATGATTAAGAAAGAATTTGCTAATGTTCATGTTCTTGTGAACAACCCAGTATCGACATGGTACATAATGTTTTTCTCGGGTTTTTCTGTATGCTGTTAATGGAATTACTAAATCTACAAAATTTTTTGATCACATTTTTGGCGAATACACTCTTATAACACCCAATAGAGCCACATAAAATTCTGAAGAGCATTCCTCTCTAATTCTACCAATTTGAAAGAAACTTTATTATTATATGATTTTTAGATGTTTCTGTGCTACCCTGTATATTATCAAACTAAATTATCTTAGTTACGTCATAAGTCAAATAATATTGTCAAACGTGTTGATTTTAAATTTTCGTATTGTGCCTTTTTTATAGTTTCTTTACCATTAACAACAATTTCGTTTATTGTGGTGTTATTTCCGGAAAAGTGCTTAAACACTTCAATTTCATTTTTCCTGACTTTTTTGGGAAACTATCACATAATCTTGAAAGTCTGTATATTTTGAAAGTCGAAACATTTCAGAAAAATTAATGTTAAACTGTGATTACGATATTTGTCATTGCCAATACTTTTAATTTTTTATTTTTTAAATTTTTTGTTCATTGTGTGTAATACCATTGAAACCGGGGTCTGACTTAGATCTTGAAACGATTGGACTTTTAAAATATATAAGTCATAGAATAGGTTTACGTATTTCAAGCTACCATATTTCAAACAAACACAAAACTTCACCAAGCAACACTGACTTCCAGGATAATCCCATTACTACAATAACTATTACATACACAAGTTCTCTCAGAAAGACTTAAAAGCGCGGACAAATATTAAAACGTCATCATCAAAAACATAACCAAAAAAAATTCAAAATACAAAAAATGCATTTATACAATTTTCTGTGAATATTAAATTCTACGAGTATATTGGAGGAACCTCTAGAGCTCTAAATGTTCGAATAAACGAGCACAACAACTACATTAAAAAACGACAGTTTAAAAAATCCAAAATATGTGAACATGCTTGGGACCTTGCTCATAAAATACAATTTCATTATTAAGTTATATTACGCAAAGCAGAACCGAACACAAAACAAAAACTAAAAGAGTCTGCTTTAATTTTATTAAAAGAAAAACGATCATCAACTTTATTACTATATGATTTTTAGAAGTTTGTGTGCTACCCTGTGTATTATCAAATTAAATTTTATTAGTTACGTCATAAGTCAAATGATATGGTCAAACATGTTGATATTAAATTTTCGAATTGTGCTTTTTTTCATAGTTTCTGTACCATGACCACAATTTCGTTTATTGTGGTGTTATTTCCGGAAAAGTGTTTTAAACACTTCAATTTCATGTTTTACGTTTCATATTTCTTTGGTGTGTGGTCCCCTCCGAAACATAGCAACTATATTCCACCGCTTTTGACTGCCGTGATATATTGACAAACTTTACTACCCTGTTGAGTACAAAACTCTGTTAAATAAATCCGGGTGGGCGTGAAAATGGTTTATCCCACTTAATTAATTTAGCTAAGAAAATTAAGATTGATAAACTTTGTTACTTCATACCTCCGTACGATGTTTGTGTGTAACGAAATCCGTGCCATCACTTACCTCTCGCCTCATTTTGTTCCAGTGGCGTACGTGAATCTCGGCGCTGCCCTCATCTCGGCCGGACGATGCCAGGAAGCGGTTTCAGTGCTGAGGCAGGGCTCCCGTCTCGACGGCGCTGGCCTCAAAGACCGAAAAGAGCACGAGTCTGCCAAAGTTTCTGCCCTTCTCCAACTCGGCGCCCTCTATTCGGATCAGGGACGCCTGCAGAGGGCCTTGGCTGCTTACAGGGAGGCAGCGCATTCTTTGCCGGAGCATTATCCGCCGCAGGTATGTATTTTAAGGGGGCTGGGGTTGATGGGGGTGGTGTGGGGGATGAAGCGAGGTCTGTGAATTTATAAGATGTTGGAGATTCTCGGAATATATTAACAGGATGAAACGTAAGATGCAAGTGAGAACATCTGAAGGAAATTTCCAATTCCAGAAACGAAGTTTGCAGGATATGGCGGCGAAACAGACTACTAACCAAAGCAAATTGGAATTATGTTTGTGTTGCTTCAGTTCGAGACAGATTGTTTTAAAATCTGATTGTAGAAAATATGATCTCCTTAAACGAAAAAATATCAGAAAATCAGGTTAGAAGTTGGGGAATGTGCAAATGATTAAACAAACGATTAAAATATAGTTTATTCTGTAAATTTTGTGTGAAGAATATCAAATGCGACTTAGTAGAGGATAATAATGTTTATACAGATATATATCCACATATTTAGAACTGTCTCATTCAACGTATAACAGCTGTTTCGAACCAGGAGTTCTCGTCAGACACGCTTCCTTGAATGACAAGTTCTAAAGTGAAATACTTGGATGTAATACACAGCAGTAAGACAACAGTCAGTGTATTGAACCTAATAGATGTCGGTGACATCTACCGTCTAGTGAGCAAGTTATGTATATGAAGGCATACTATGATATAACATATACCATACTCTTGACAGATGGTTCGAGTGTCTTATATAAAAACACAAAAGCAAATATATAAACAGATATATATCCACATATTTAGAACTCTATCATTCAACGTATAACAGCCGTTTCGAACCAGGAGTTTTTATATAAAACACTCGAACCATCTGTCAAGAGTATGGTATATGTTATAGCATAGTATGCCTTCATATACTTAAATTACTCAATAGGCGGTAGATGTCACCGACATCTATTAGGTTCAATACACTGACTGTTGTCTTACGGATGTGTATTACATCCAAGTATTTCACTTTAGAACTTGTCATTCAAGGAAGCGTATCTGACGAGAACTCCTGGTTCGAAATGCCTGTTATACGTTGAATGATATACTTCTAAATATGTGGATATATATCTGTATATATATTTACTTTTGTGTTTTTATATAAAACACTCGAACCATCTGTCAAGAGTATGGTATATGTTATAGCATAGTAGGCCTTCATATACTTAATACTCACTAGACGGTAGTTGTCACCGACATCTATTAGTTCAATACACTGACTGTTGTCTTACTGATGTGTATTACATCCAAGTATTTCACTTTAGAACTTGTCATTCAAGGAAGCGTATCTGACGAGAACTCCTGGTTCGAAATGCCTGTTATACGTTGAATGATATACTTCTAAATATGTGGATATATATATGTATATATATTTACTTTTGTGTTTTTATATAAAACACTCGAACCATCTGTCAAGAGTATGGTATATGTTATAGCATAGTAGGCCTTCATATACTTAAATTACTCACTAGACGGTAGATGTCACCGACATCTATTAGGTGCAATAGACTGACTGTTGTCTTACTGATGTGTATGACATCCAAGTATTTCTATTTAGAACTTGTCATTCAAGGAAGCGTATCTGACGAGAACTCCTGGTTCGAAATGCCTGTTATACGTTGAATGATATACTTCTAAATATGTGGATATATATCTCTATATATTACTTTTGTGTTTTCATATAAAACACTCGAACCATCTGTCAAGAGTCTGGTATATGTTATAGCATAGTAGGCCTTCATATACTTAAATTACTCACTAGACGGTAGATGTCACCGACATCTATTAGGTTCAATTCACTGACGATTATAATGTTTATAGTTAAATAAAATTAAAGATAATTTGTTTCAAATTACTTTCTATTGAGCTCTAAATGCTATCTGCACCATTTTCAGTATTATTCTGATTGATGAATTATGTCATATTAACATTGCACTATACTTGTGTGTAAAATATGTAAATTGCAATACTGCTGACTAAATTCAGTATAACCTGAGAATACAACAACCATAATATACAATCGCTTTCCAACTCACTTATATTTATAACAATCAAAATTAGGCTGTGTATATATATAAAAAACTCGAAGATGTTCTAGCTGCGACAGATATCATCTTAGTAGCTCACCAGTGCTATCGCTCAGGTCATCCTGATATCTCATTTATCACTAGATGCGTATTCAGCTACCTAAACTACGGACGCGTACCATTTCTCCTTTCACTGTGTTGGTCAGCCAAGTTCATACCAATTATTTTTTATACTTCCATAAAGTTACTGTATACTAGAAATCCAGCTGTCTACCTTTTGATTGTTCCGAAGGCATTTATATTCAAAACTCAATTTAGAACCTTGTCGCTTTCCTCGACAATGTTACAATTTCTAAAGTGCCTTTGATCGTCACAATCCTTTGGAGACGGTTTTTTTGCAAATCTCACTCTAGCCATACGGTAGCTGGCAGAACAGGGAAAAAACAAGTTGTTTGTCAGAAAACCGCAGTGTATTGTCTCTTGGATCAAACAAGGAAAAACTCGACGTAATGGAATTCAGTCTTTTTCAGTTCTAGTTCTGCCTCATCCTGTACTAGTATAGTTTTGCACATGTTGGTTCGCAATCATACATATGAAGAACTGAGTAAACTTCAAAAGAATGGATACAACAGCATCAATGTTGAACATGATATGCATGTTTTAACCATTGTTGCCAACCTAGTTAAACGTTGTGCAAATAGTGGCGGCTTCTTTTTACAGTCTGTCTTGTAATAGTTCTAGTCTTAAGCCTTTCAACAAAATCACAAACCATATGTTTTTTTCCTGTATGTCTCTCATATATGAGCGAAGATAGACAAACTACAATACAACTTCTTGTAGTTGTAGTACTTTAAAGATTTTCGATCAGATTGACATTTCTAACTTTTTTTTATTCTATCCTGACCATACTCTTCAATAAAGTTCACTTCGGTTTCCATTCTACCTTGTTGCTTTCAGATTCCACTCATTACAGTAATGAATAGGGTTTATTGTGTTTGAATTTCACTTTCAACATTTTCAGCCTTGTCTTCTACAACATATTTTGCCAGTAATTTACAATTTTAATTTTTTAGACGTTTGATTTTGCTCTCGTTTATTTTTGAATGTTCTAAGGTTGTTTATCAATGTTTATAAGACTTTGTCTGGCGCTTTATCTATTATTTTCTCTTCCTGCCTAGTATTAACAGTATCACAATTGATTTTCTTCCACTTCAGTGCCTCAAGCACTGTTCTGCAACCCGATGTTTAGCTCTTTAACATTGACATTCTGTTGTTATTGTAGCAGTTAAGTATATAATGTTGTTTAATGCTCAATTAACTAATATTTCATATTTAAGGAAAGTTAGCACTTGTTGCTCTTTTGTTTTTAGTATAAAAACTGAATTTGAACACCAAAACCGTCAAATTCTTCATCTAAACTAGTCCTTCAGAAAATGTCAATTTAAGACTATTAAAATAATAAAACATTAACAATATACCCTTATCATTAATTGTAAATAGAAGTTATCTTAGCCATTGAACCGTATTGTTGACATAAAAATTAAAGTTCGTTCTCGTTCTGATGAGGAATTTTGAATGCTTAAAAACTGTTTCTCTATTTAATCTATTAGTATAATTGTTTTCTGAAAGAGAATGAAGCGCGGAGAGAAGAGGTATAACCGATAATGGATGTTGAGCTCAAGCAAAATTAAAAAGAGGTAGTCACAATACAAAGGGGAGAAACTCTACCAGATACCGAAAGCATAAACAGTCGGGAAGTAGTTGATTCGAAAATTCGAGGAAACAAGACACAAAATGAAACTTCTACAATTTGATGGAAAATCGACATGGACTTATTATATCGGCGCCAATTCGAAGCTGCAGCAAGGCTAAATCGATGGTCGGCAGAGCAGAAGTCACCACCAGAAATCCAATGAATCTGTACAAAATTTTGCAGCTGATATTGCGCATCTGGTTCGCATAGCCTTTCAAGCCTATCATTGAAGGAGAATCAGAAGATGACGAAAATGATAAAGACTCAGGAAAGAAGATAGTATAGGAAGAAGTCCTTACTGAAAAAGGACAGCGTAGATGTTGGAACTGTTGGCAGGTAGGACATATATAAACTGAGTACCGACTTCCTAGTCGGAAAACTACTGACGGTCGATGTGATGGGCCAAACAAGCCTGTAGCCAACAAACTCCAAGTATCAACGCATCAACAGATATGCCGCTTCGCTATGCCACTGCATTAACAAAGTATTTGTAGATGGCTTTATTAACAAGAAGCAATGTGCAATGCTGGTGGTTTTAGAATAGACAATGATGAAACTAACAGAATGACAATTACAAAAAGAGACAGGAGAAGCAGCTATGGTCCATGGTGAAATACAGGTTGAAATAGTTTAAGAAAATCAAAATTCCAACTTCGGGCATAAGTGGCGGACATGAAAGACGAAGTCATCATAAGAATGGATATCATGAGTTCCAAGGGATTCGGGTTATACTTTAAAGATTTAGTTCTAGTAGTGAATGACGAAGAAGTGGTGCTTCACGGGAAAGATGATATAATGTTTCATGAGAAACAGGAATTATTTTAGACGCATGCGTAGATGAAAAAGCTAAGTCTAAAATGTAGCGGAGGAATCGCACTGGGAAAGACTTTGTTTCGTCCCAAGGAGACTGTGCCAGTCAGATTAATCAACATGAATTTTTACTAGGTTGCGTTATAGAAAGGCACAAGTTTTGTACACTGTTCCACAGTTTTCCCTGTAGTCAAAACCACACAACATACAGCAATATAATCAGCTAAGTCATTCAATGAACTGCAGACATTCAAAACAGATTTTTGCATGAATTTAAAACTAATCCAGAAAGCAAAATTGAGGGACCTCGTTAGAAACTACCAGGATATCTTCGACGTAGGGAAAGAGAAAAGACGGACTAATTTGGTCAAACAAAATTAATACCGGGGGACGCTCGGTTTATTCGGCAGTCGGCAAGAAGACTACCCATAGCTAAAACAGTTGAAGCCGACAGAATAGTCCACGAAATGGTTGAAGAAGTTGCTATTGAACCATTCAATAAATGTGGCATCTCTAGTTTGTATTTTTCTGTTTGTTTTTTAGGAATAACACTACATTTGCTGGAAAGTCTATATATTGAAAACGGGGTTTGAATTAGACCCTGAAACGTCTTATGTCTTGAATTATAAGGACTATCGAGCAATTGTGGTGTCAAAAATAGAAAAAGGAAATTGAAAATCGTCCTGTATAGATTTGTTTACCTTTACCTCATATTTATTCAGAATTTGATATATATGCCATTTAAATTTAGAATTCTAACTTATCATGATATGAAAAAATTTGATAGTATCATTCATGAAGAAGGTGTTCGTATACAATTTGTCAAGCCGCTTGAATGCTTTCAATTTAAACCCTCACTAATCCCTTTAATCTATAAAAATATAAGTCATATTTCTGAATCTTTACTATTACAGGAAGATTTAGACAGAATATATGAGTGGTCTAAAACAAATAAATTATCGTTTAATCTGAGTAAGTGCTTTGCTGTCTCGTTTACTAAGAAAAAGATCGTACTAGATTATCAGTATATTATGGCGGGTATCGTACTGCAAAAGAAAACGGAGGCTAAAGATTTAGGGGTAATTTTTGACAACGGACTTTCATTCAATAAGCATTATGTCGTCAAAAAAGCATATAAAATGCTAGGGTTCATAATTAGTAATTCCTGTAAGTTTAAAAGACTAAGCACATTAATAAGACTTTTTAACACGGGCGTAAGAAGTATCATCGAATATGCTGCAATTATGTGGTTTCCGATTTATGAAATTCACAAAAATCAAATTGAAAAAGTCCAAAAAAGTTTTTAAGGTTTATCTATTACAAAAAATATAGCGAATATTTATTTAGTTTACCATATTCAACTTTAACTAATGAATTTTAAAAATTGAAAATGACATCAGTTCTGTTTTTATACAAACTACTAAAAAACGAGATACTTCTTGATAGAATCTCTTTGTTGGTACCACAATATTTTAATCACAAATTATTTTTTGTTGCGACGGGGCGGACTAACTTGGAAAAGTTCTTTTGTAATGAGTTAGGGGATACGAATATTTGGGCGGAAGGGTCAGGGAGTTTTTACAGAAAAATTATTAAAATATTTTAGATTATTTTTTATTATGATTATATATCAGTTGCTAATATTTAGTACTTATTTTTGTATTTTACAGAATATTGTAGCTTTTAGGTTCATTTGTTAAATATTTTTATTGTTATGGGAATGTTATAATTGGTTATTCTCTTTATTTGACTTGCTATATATTAATTTGTGAAAATTGTAATCTGTTATTGGGGCTTGCCCTGTTGATTACTTGAATAAATAAATCAATAAATAAATAAGGTATTACAAAACAATCTATGGCGGGCCATTCTTTTTTATATGACTACAAAAAACTCCTAATAGTATATATCTGTCTGTTGAGCCTAGCTTACTATACATATTTTCCCAAAAAAATTGTCAGGTACAATGCGGTAATTAGGAAGCTAATTAGACGGATACAGAATTAATCCTTATCAACTTAAATACAATAGTTGCCTTAAACTTTTCATGTAATCAGTATAATCATTTGTTTCACGTACATTATTATAATATTTTACACCATCTTTAAATATTTTAAAACAAATTTGCTTTCTGCCGTTTGTATCTCTGCATGCTTATATCTTTTAAACTACACAACGGATTTTAATGCGGATTCATAAATAGAGTGTTTCAAGGGGAAGGTTAATATGTATAGTTTAATCAATATTATTTTGTGTTAGTTTCTTTGTGATGACAATTGTTCTAACATCTCTCGTTAACTATTGGGTCGATTTTGAGGATTTTTTTTGTGTAAGTTACATGAAAGGTTCTGATTCACAATTGTACCTGGTGAGGGTTCTAGGATTTATTTACTATATTTTCATTTGAATTTTCGGATACATTTTATAGTTAAAAAACATGAGTCATGACATGAAATTTATTTTTTTAACCTAACCTAACATATACTTATGATAACTAGCGTTCGCCCAGTGGTCCAAATTCGACAATTGTCTCAATTCCTAACAAAATTCAACTTGTTTTTCATATATAATTAATAGGACTTTATTTGTGAGCACATTTTTAATGCATAGCTTAATGATATAAGGTATGGCAAAGAGGCAGTAAGTGGAAATTAAAGACAAATATTTAGTTAACAAGAAATTTCTTAAAATTAAATAATTCAGTTGTTCACTGGTAGGATAATATAACAAATAAATTTAATGATAATTTTATTCGAATCGAAATTTAAAAATAATCTGTTTCATTTTACTACTAATGCTTATTCAATTTCCATTTGTATGGTTAATTAATAGTAAATGCAAAGGTTCATCAAAAATGTTGGTAGGTACATACATATATACATATAATCAGATATTTGGTCTAGTTTTCCTTAAGATGAAGTGATTCAGTTTAATTTTAACTCTCTAACACTTATTAAAATACTCATTACAATTATTCCACTTTATAATATATTTACACCACCCTGTATCTGTATATGTAATTGTCTATGGACTACCCAATATATGTGTGTATGCAACTGTTTATGGGCCACCCAATACAACATTTAGATTCTAACATTTCTGGAATCACCCTGTATAATTATAACCTACAGCGCCTTATATCTCAGTCAGTTTATAAATGCATATGTAACTGCTCATTGCAACTTCATTGAGGGCCACAATTTAACATATGAACACAACTTTTTACCCATCAAAAATCGCCTAACCAGCACTTTTTCCTTTAAAATCTTGAAGGGTGAAACTGTAAAAAACTGTAAATCAAGTAGTGATAAAATTCTTATAAAATCCTACACATCAATTTATATTGAATGAATTTTTCTAAAGCAGTTATAATAGTCACAATCTCGTTCTAGCTCGGTAATACGATTGATCCCGATTTGTACATGCCAAATCCCCGAAATGGAATTTCGACAAAATCGTAGTGCCGTTTGCGAAAATTACATGTAAATAAGATGTATGTAAATAAACAAACATTATAGGTATTATATTATTAGATAAATAAAAAAATATATCTTTGCAGCATATCACATCTTGTTAAAAGAACATTAAACAATTTCTGACTGACTGCTAATTTTTAGATGAGATGTTAAAATTAATTTATAAGATAACCTTACATAAAATGAAACTGCAAATTGATTCGTCTTATTTTATTGCTAATACTGTAATACTTATTCAAGTTTTATTTGCACATGGCATAAATATAAATAATTAAAAATATATTTGCATATCACGTTTCCTGGGTGTTTTCGTAGCTTTTGATAATGGATGCATATGCAAATTGTTATTAGATTTGTGAGGTATTCATGACTAAAAGAATATAGATACTCTACTCTTCAGGTTTGGAAATCAAATGTATCAATTAGCTTTAGAATACTCTCTTCGAGGTGTCATTCCTTTGTACGCAAGACAATATATATATTATATATCAATATAATACATATTGTTTCTGGTTAGGGAACCTTCATCAGTTGCGCTTCCCACAATTGACTGTCCTCTCGAACACTTCTTTATGCATTTGATGCATTTGCATTGCTGTTCTCCGTTAACTTCTATTATTAGCTTTAGAATCTCTAAATTGTGTACTTACATAAAACTTTTCATTTGGATTCTTCTGTAAATGCCCAAATTTAGTATACGTAAACACACACATTCGCATTGGTCACTTCAGTAATAGCTGTTTTTGTAAAAAATTAACGTCATAAATGAATAGAAAAGAAGGCTTTCACAGAATACATCTTTGTAAGTAAAAGTAGATTAATTTACTAATATTTTTTATACCTCATGATGAATGTACACGAATGGATTTTTACTGTTGATGACTGTCAAAATTCGAATATTAGATTAAGCTACTTTTGTTCATAGTGGGCGCCACTCACTTGAATTTTATTAATAATTTATCTCTGAATTAATTGTTTTATAAAATATAAATAAAGATTCTTTAAATATTCTGCACTGAAGGTCGTCAATAGCTACTAAACAAATCAAAAATAAAGAAAATCGGTCGAGAAACATAGGAGAAAATGGTACCTAACCTTTTTGTCTTTGCCTATCTATATATAGATTATATAGATCTGCAAATCCTCTTTCGATACAAATAAACGTTTCCTACTACTAACTAAGAACAATGTTGAGTGATATTAGATTATAACTTAAAATAGCCAATTTCGTCAAATCTGGTATAATCCAAGTGGACCGTGGATAACTGGCAGCTCCTGAAATTAAAAAAAAAATCAAATTAGAAACAGTAGAAATATAAATTGTTCATGTAATATGCATACCAGCTGGGAAATCTTAGTTACTTTTTGTTGCAAATTTACTTCACGTTCCCTGACAAAGTTGATTTGTAAAGAGCTATCCGCTTAAAATCAATTCCGTGTTATATCTGACTACCCAGATACCGTCGAAATAAAAGCGAACTCCCAGAAATACCCTGAGCTGATATATTAATATTCATATCGACTTTTTCGCATGAAAATCTCCAGGAATATTCTTCACCCGAGGGCACCGTTACCATCCAAGGAGGTTATCTCGATCATATTACTTGGCCAATTTGTTTCCCTATCTCCTATAAAGGTAAATTGACCCTCCATAGAAATTCAGGAAGATAAGAGCTCCAGGATTTCCAAAGTCTCGTGTATGCAAGGATACGCCCCGGATGCTTGAACTTTCCTACAAGGATATCGGGATAGTTAGGATGGAGAGATTTGACTCTCCGGGTTAATAAATAGAGCGTTTTAGTTGCAGATGGTTGCAGATATCGCCTCTAGTTATCTTGAAATGTTGGTCGTTATAACGAAACGTTGTTTGGTTGCGGACTGGTCGCCGCGACTGCTTCCATCATGGCTTCAATAGCGGCCGCAATTATTTCAGGATACTAGATAATTTTACTCGAAGTTTAGGCTTAGATTTACAGTATTATGCAAAACGCTCGAAACAAGTCAGATTATTAATCTTTTACCCTTCTGATGACATCGATCAAAATAAATGTAAAAATTGTCAAAATGCCCTATTAGATATAGGAAATTTTTCTGAAAGTGACATCGTATGTGAATCAGGGAATCATTTAATAATTTTATTAATAACTTAAATAAAGAAATCATACACGAATAAATATAAGCATATATATTTAACAAAATTTGTTAAATTTTTTTCACGGTTTGTCAACGGCCTACTTGATGATATAATACATTAACCGACTTCTAGATATAGAAAATGTATCGTACGTAAATCAGGGAGCCAGTAAATAATTTTGATAATAACTTACGATCAAAAAAAAATTAGCACGAATAAATATAAGTAATTATATTTTACAAAACTTGTTCAATATTTTTCACGGTTTGTCAACTTGATGAAATAAAACATTAAACAACTTTGCTTATTGGCGCGTCCTGCATAGTTTCTAAACTGTCTAAACTCGGCTCTTTGAAAGACACTACAAGAATAAATCCATGGGGGTAAAATTTTCAAATTGAGGATTTAAATGTTGCGCAATGTTGGGTTCTGGGAACACTAGAATTCAGTCACAGGTGAACAATGTTCACTGAAGATATAAAAGCTTGTCATTACTTGGTAAACCTTTGACTCCTCCCGTTCTTTGGTATCATGCAACAACTCTGCTTATAGTTTTTCTAGAAATCGGAGCTCTTATTGAGATTTCTGTGAGTGCCTTCTCAAATTAACGAGCCATTTGATAAGTCTGATTAGGATATGTTAAATAAGAATCTATGTAGCATAAACGTCAATTGTTTAAAGCTAAACGCTGCTAATCAAAAATAATAGACACTAAATAATTTATATATTGTTATTAACCAAGAAGAAATTGCTATCTGATATTACATGAAAAAAATGTATAAAAGCCTAACATCACTTACTTCTTATCAGACCAAGAAATTGAGAAAAAAAACACCTTAACAATAATTATTAAAAATCGCGTTTTTGATTTCTAGACTGTTTTATTAGTTGGAATCTCTCCGGAAATACCGAGATTTCCAACATTTATAAAGTTTTAAACAAGAATAAAATATGCTTGTTTAAAATGATTATCGACAATAAATGTTTAAATTCAATTAAATTAATTTGGGGTTTCTGTAATCTAGCTTACCCGAAAACTCCTAGATGTCGTTTTGTCTTAAAATATTAAGTTGGTGTTAATTAAGACGCTGAGTGATTGTACAAATTAATAGACAGAATCCATGTTCCAAACATAAATAGACAAAGTGCGTAATGTGATTCAAAACTGCTTACAATAGCAAATCATAGTGTCTACGAATCCAAGACTATCATATTAATATAATATTGCATTCTGTCAGAAAACATGAAGTGCCAAGATGTAAAATTACAAAGTTATTATCATATGCATTGACTGGGACTCTTATACTTATTGAGTGTGAAACATATAGTTCTGGTAATAGGTAAACATATAGATATGGTAATAGAGAAGTTGTTGTTTATGAATGGACTACAGTTACAATGGATCGACTTGTACAATACTGGTCTCCGTTAAGAAATCAAATAAAGCTAAATCAAAATGGTTTAGTATTTTTATATCAATAAATTCCTTCAATGAAACGAGCCTAAAACTATAACAATCAGTTAACACCTTACATTACTAACTAGACACAAAACTTTTGTTTCCTTTAATAAATTGCCAGGTATTTGTTCCAGTTATTATTACGCCAAATATATTGAGTAATATTAATCGTATTATTACCAAGTTTCCAAAAATATTATCAGTCTCTATGTAATTCTTTTTGCCTAATATTTTTTAATTTTAATGACTGTTCTCGTACGACCATCTGCCTTTAGATTAATGTGAGTAATTTAATATAATCAACTTCATTATAAAAATATGAGACGTGCTTTTGAGCCTGTTAAATTAACCATCATTTTTCTTTGCATAATATATTTGGGGATTTGTAAAACCATCTGAGGCATGTTTTGCAATTTTATAGCAGTTTTCATTCACAGATGTTAAATTTACAAATTTACCAATAATTTGCAAGCTTGCAAATAAAAACTGCACAACTAGGTTATGATAATCTCTACGTATACTAACAATATAATGATGAAATATTCCTCAACATTTGGTCTGTAATTGCACAGAACTACTTGGGGGGTCGTAATTTGTATAATCTTTATTTCGTGTCATTAGTAATTTTTATTTGAAGACGCGAGATGTAAGACCGACATCTAGGATTTTCGAGAGTATTAGCACACAGAGGTTCCGAATCTGGAGCCGTTACGTGTAATTGCCGTTCTCCCTTAACTCCTAGGACAGAACGTCACGATAAAATTTTCAGGTTACTTCATATGTCAGAGATGTTGAATACTCTCTTCGAGGTGTCATTCCTTTGTACGCAAGACAATATATATAATATATATTGTTTCTGTTAAGGAACCTTCATCAGTTGCGCTTTCCACAATTGAATGTCCTCTCGAACACTTCTTTATGTAAGTAATTTCGAAAAGATTGTTAAGGAGGTTTAGAAATAGTTCTTTATGTATTTGATACATTTCGTTAAATTTGAAGACGCGAAATGTAAGACCGACATCTAGGATTTTCAAGAGAATTAGCACAGAGAGGTCCGAGAGGTCATTCAATTGTGGGAAGCGCAACGATGAAGGTTCCCTAACCAGAAACAATATATATTATTTATATTGTCTTGCCTACAAAGGAATGACACCTCGAAGATAGTATTCAATATCTCTGACAGGTGAAGTTACCTGAAAATTTTATTCTGACATTCTGTCCTCTTTGTGCTAATTCTCTCTAAAATCCTAGATGTCGGTCTTACTTCTCGCGTCTTCAAATTTAACGAAATGTATCAAATACATAAAGAAGTGTTGGAGAGGACATTCAATTGTGGGAAGCGCAACTGATGAAGGTTTCCTAACCAGAACAATATATATAATATATATTGTCTTGCGTACAAAGGAATCATACCTCGAAGAGGGTGGTAATTTTTACTGCTTTACGTTTTACTCTCTGATCGCAATCACCAGCTCCTTATATATGATCTCTCTGAAATGGTTGTGGCGATCGTTTTTGAGGATTTTTATGTGATTATATTTATTATTAGGAACTTCAGGGGGGATTTTCACAAAAGTGATTCCATCCATGTAGCATCTTAATTGTGTTGTCTTATTTACTCAACTGCCTTATTTTTTATTTCAAAATCTTCCAATAGTATCCTTATTTTCTTATTTCTTTCGCTGGTAATTTGTTTGCAGGTTTTTAAGTTTATTTGGTGCCCTGTATTGCGTTTATGTTGAAACAAGACCCATGTAGCCTGTTTATTCCTGATGTTTATATATTGTTTCTCTGCTGTTTGTAAAATGCCCCGAGTATTCTCTTCTTCTCACGTTTGTGACCTTTGACAGCCTCCGCAAGATATACTATAAATTACAAATCTGGTCGGTTGAATTCTTAGTTTTTCTTAGCCAGAAACACAGTACGGTATTTTTTTCTTTCTGTGGACATGGGTTTGCTAGGCCTGTTTACATGGTCAATTTCTAAAAATGGTTATTTATTACTGTTCTATTTATACAGTTTCTAAGCTATATATATATATATATATATATATATATATATATATATATATATATATATATATAGAATTTTGGAATTTCCAAAAAATAATGGGAAAGTAGCCAATTTTTTATTGTATAAAGGGCACTAAATAAAGTGTACTCTTTTATTATATTATGAAAGCTTTCGAAATTATTGATTTCTTCTTCAGTCAATTTAATATCGAGGTTAGAAAATTATTAAAACAGGTTCTCATTGCAAGTACTGTAGAATGCGTAATGCGCTTTAAACAAACATTACAAACATATATCAACAATTGAATAAAACATTATTGTAACTGGATCACACATCTATTGAGTACAATTTTTAAGATTAAAACCATCACATTTTAAAAAAGTTATGCACAAGCCATTTGTCATATTTAACCCTATATATATATATATATATATATATATATATATATATATAGGGTGTTCCATGAAGGTGGGCTTTTACCTGTAGGTAAGTAAAAAATATCAATAATAAAATTCTGAAAATTTGGCAACGTATGTCATTGAATATTTGGATGCTAAGTTAAATTCTAGATTAATTTCATTAACAACTTGCTATCTCTAAATTTAACCATTTTCACGATATTTGCATTTTTATCTGAGAAAAATGTTTTGTGGGTAATCGGCAATTTTCGCTAAACAAATCGCTAAACGATCACCCCTTTTTCTAGTAGGTGTTTTTAAAAAAATAGTGAAAATGTCATTCACAATATCCTTAAAGCTCAAAATTTTCATATGGGGTCTCCCAATTTTTTGTAGGGAACTTATTAAGCACTAACAATGAAGGTAACATAGAAAAAATAAAAATCAATGTATTGTGACAGAGGTAATAATCTCTGCTATAAATCTGAACAGTTTTCGAGCAAGATGGTTGGACACATTTTAATTAGTTAAATACAAAAATCAAGGTATTTATATGTTCAACAGTATCTAATATATATGCAGATAAAATTGTCTAATGTACCATTGTTTTTAGGCCATATAACAGTCGTTTGAACTTAAGAAACTTACACAACATTAGTTACCCTCAGTTCTCGATTAGAAAATTACCGTAACCTAACAAGCACCTTCTGTTCCATATGTTTAAAGAATCAAACAACTGCCTTTCCAAAAAATTCATGCAATTCAAGTTCCTGTTATATCTAACCAATTAGGTGTGTGAAGAAAGATCTTCTATTGAAAACAGGAATCAGGATTTAAAATTTTAAATAGCATCTTTTATAAAGTAACAAATTAAATATAGAGATTTAATATGAGGTATATAAATAATGACGAATTTGATAAACTTGTGTTATTAAAGCACCAAAATAAACCCTTTACCTCCAAATAGTTATTTCTGGAAGCAATCATTCCTGGAAATTACACACTCTTTTTCTTTACGGCCCCATAAATTTAACGGCTTTCCAAGATTCGCATTTCTTGTTGGAGCGAATCGGTCACAAGAGCGGAATAAATTATCAAAATACGATTCGGGCCCTGGATTTAGCGTTCTCTGAAGTAGCGTTAACAGACCAAGATTAATTGTTACCTGGCAGGAGCAATGGAGGGAGAATATGTTAATTATAACATCCGAATGTCTAGCTTTTTCCGGGAACACTGGAACTTATTTAGGCTTTAATGAAACAAATCTAGTTTTCGGAAAAGAATAAGAAATGATTTGCTTTTAGCATAGGAATTCTAAGAAATAAATTTCTTCATTTTATTATATCTTCTCTGTTAAAACTTTCAACAACAATTTATTTATTAGATACTAAGTACGAGATGGTACGTTAAGTAATAAAAAATGCAAGGAATTTTATTCCATTACTACTTTTATGAATCTCATCACAAATGCGGAACATAGGCCTCCGGCATTTTGTTCCATCTACTGCTATTCTGTGCTTATTTTGTCCAGTTTAGTCCCGGGATAGTTTTAGGACATTTATTAAGAATATAAGTGAATATCTCTTTTATCTGTTCAACGTATAGTTTCAATGTCATTGGATTTTAATTATTTTTATTAGACTAAAATAAATCACAATACTTTCTATTCCCTAAATTATTAAGTCTTTTTTTATCATCAATCCTATTTTCTGGAATTTCCTTTTTTTCAGCATTCTATTTATTCGCAAAATTAGTTTTTATTTAGGACGATTAATTTTTAGAAGATTTCCTAATTTTTGGCACTATAAATGAATACGTTTATGTTTTTTGGGCAATAACACAACAATTGAAATAAAACGATGTATATTGAAGGAAATCCAAACGTTTCAAAGTCTATTCTGACTTCGTTGTCAATGACTTTATATTTATTTATCTATTGTATTGATGTAGATTGCAAAATTTCGTTTAAACATTATTCCTTGTCTTACAGGACATTCTGTTTCTCGTCTAAAAAACAGTACACATTTTTTGGAAAAACTGTCTCATATAGAATACAAAAATACCTTTACAAAAACATTTTCATTTTGCAATTTACATCAATAAAGATAAAGCCATTGACAACGAAGTCTGAATAGACTGAAACATTTGGTTTTCCTTCAATATACGTAGTTTTATTTCGATTGTGGTCTTATTGCCCAACAAAACATAAAAGTAATCAAGAATATGCCACAAACAACGTTAAGAAGACAAATATAAATGAATATTATAATATTATGGTTCCCATTGTAAGATTATGCTAATCCATCTTTGACTTTTATTTCATGCTAGTTTCATTTTGGGGTGGTTGTGGTTTCAGTAGCACCTTTCACTTTTGCTGTTTGCCGAATCCAGGTATTTATTTTTCACTCGAAACCATGTCAATTGTCTACCTTTCCATTTTCCTTTGTCTGGCAGCTATTTATCTCAGTAATTTGTTCAGCCCAAGTCTAGTTCTGATATCCGTAACAATCGGATAGTTATGATTTTAATTGTAGGGAAATGTTTTTGTTTTTATGTGTGCGTTCAAGTATTCCGAATACAGAGAATAATACAGCTTGTCATTCTGTACATTTGTGCCAGCTGATTCTATCTCTATAGTTGCATCTGGCGACCTACGTATATGCATTTGGCAATATTGTCAATGTGGTATCCTTTGTCTGTTTCTTGTAGATCTTCCTTATACATACATGACTTTTCTTTTCATTTTAAGTCCTACATTAAATGCTTTCTCTTCAAGCTCACTAAACAGCTGTAGATGTAGTAGAAATAATGCTAACTTCGCTTGCTGATCACGTATTTAGGATTGTCGAAGAAATACTGTGGGCAATTTTGTGCAAAAAATGTAGATTCCTCGGTAAAAAAAAATAATCTAAGTAACTTTGCTATTCAAGGTAGTTTACATGTATCCATGAACAGAATTATAAACATTTTTCTTCATCTCCAGATTCAAGTGCATGCTGCAGCTTTAGATTGAAAGCTTTAATTTTGTTTTTCTTAACAAATATTGACAACACTTTTGCATAGTTGTGCACGATTCCTTAAAAAGATAATTTCGGGTTAACTAAAACTAACCCTGTTGCTAATAATGTAACTGCTACATTTTCGTTGTTTCACTGAGTTTTATAAATAATTTTCACAAAGCTCTCACCGACACAAGCTATTAGGAATTTTTTCATGGAAGAGACCTATAGCCTATTGGAATAATATATTTCCAATGTATTAAATAAGTACGCTTTTCTCATCAATATTTTTGAACTTTTTTTTCGAAGTAGAACTATTTATAAACAATGACTTTTGTCGTAAAATGAAAAATAAAGATTTTTTCCTCGTGTTCACTCCAATCGCGCACAACATATAACTTCGACAAATGGGAATTTAAAATAATCAGCAGCAAATATTTTGAAGAGAGTTAAATCAGTGTGCTAAAGTTCATCCAATATTACATTATAAAACAGGTGGGAGAGTTCGTAAATTGAATCGTTGATTCGTGTTGTCTCTATAAAGTTGTTGCTGATATCGGCCTCCTCAGCGTCTTATGGAAGGAACTGGGGAAATAAATTAACCACCTCACTATTTGTAAAGCTGTTTGAATACATATAGGAAAAAGAAGCTTAGAAACATCCAGACACGAATTGGTTCGTAAGCTTGCAGTGTTTGTTTGTTTGGCCAGGTTTAACTTAAATTGTTGTTTTTTCTAAGATCAAATTTTATATGAAATACAAAATTAAGTATTCAACTGTCGGTTTTATTATTATGTTTTGTTTAAAAAATGATCCACTGGTCAAAAAGTAATTGATTGATTAATTCCACAGAATACAACAAAAAATAATTTGGTCAAGTGCGAGTTGGACTCGCATACTTAGGGTTCCGTACCACCTTCAAAATTCTTATATTCCAGTTTCAGACAAGCAGGGAATTAGTGCATTTTCTTATATTTACCCTTATATCTTTTAAAGGGAGCGTTTTAAATTTATAAAAAATATACGCTTTGGTTTTCCACTCATAGACTTTTTATTTTATCTGCTTCAGGATTCGCTTGATTTTTATCAGAATACATATGTATTTAATTTTCTAATTTGGCTCCCAAAAATTAACATTAGAGTTTTATTTAACTAATAAACTTTCAGATAAATCTTTTATAATCTACTGTCTGAGTTTTGAGGCTCTGTAGATTGGAAAAAGTGCAAAATAGGTTAAGTTTTAAATTATAAATTATTAAATATTTTATTCAAATTATTAAAAAATACAAATAAAATATTTTTTCAAAATTTAAATAGTGTAGTTTCTAAAGTGAGAATTAAGTCGATGTTTAATATTTTTTTAATATCTTTTAAACAAATGATTTAAAAATATGATATATTTGTAATCCACATAATGAGCGTTTTATCTGATATATTACATGATGCGTTTGAAAATTAAATCTTTATTTTCCATTTAATTGTATAATTTGTCTCTAAAATTTATTTTCCGTTTAATTTTATTATTTGGGGGCCAAATAATAGCATTAGGGATTTTTTCATATTCATCCAATAAACAAAGAAATTTAGGTCTTATAGTTTGGGAAATTACAGGAGGAATGGGTAATTTTTTAAAAATATTTTTTAAATATATTTTAAAACATTCATTTAAAAATAAAAATAAAAAAATATAATCCTATTCGTTATAATGAGCCCTATGATTTGATAAATTACATGACCCCTTAGAAACAATTATAATTTTTTATTTTCCATTTAAATCTATAATTTGCCCCCCAAAATGAATATTAGGGGTTTCTCCTTATTTCTCCAGTAAAGTTCAGGAGAGGGGCTATACTTCCATTTTTTTCAAAAATTTTCAGCATATGGTTTCGGAGATAAGGGGAGGAATGGTTAAAAATTTTTATATTTTTGTTAAAATCTTTTAATTAATTTATTTTAAAAATATGAAAAAAAATATTTGTTTTCTTCATCATAAGCCCTTTCATTTGATATATAACATTATGGGTTAGAAATAATTTTAATTTTATATTTTCCATTTAATTCTATAATTTGCCCCCCAAAATGAATATTAGGGTTTTTTACTTATTTTTCCAGTAATGTTCAGGTCAGGGGCTATACCTCCATTTTTTTTCAAAATTTTCCAGCTTATGGTTTTGGAGATAGGGGGGGGGATGTGTAAAAATTTTTATATTTCTGTTAATATCTTTTAATTTATTTATTTTAAAAATATGAAAAAAATATTTTTGTTTTCGTTATAATGAGCCCTTTTATTTGATATATAACATAATGGGTTAGAAACAATTTAAATTTTATATTTTCCATTTAATTTTACAATTTCCCCCCCCAAAATCAATATTAGGGGTTTCTCCTTATTTTTCCAGTAAAGTTCAGGTGAGAACCTATACCTCCATTTTTTTTCAAAATTGTCCAACTTATTGATTCGGAGATAAGGGGGGGGTGTAATTTTTTAAATATTTTTGTTAATGTCTATTAATTAATTTATTATAAACATATGAAAAAATATATTTGTTTTCGTCGTCATTTGATATATAACATGATGGGTTAGAAACAATTTTAATTTTATATTTTCCATTTAATTCTGTAATTTGCCCCCCCCCCAAATTAACAGTAGAGGTTTCTCCATATTTTTCCAGTAAACTTCAGGTCAGAACCTATACCTCTAATTTTTTTCAAAACCTTTCGTTTTATAGTTTCGGAGATAAGGGGGGGGAATGGGTAAATTTTGGTATATTTTTGTTAATTTGTTAATATCTTAAATATATATTTTTTTAAATATGAAAAAAATATATTTGTGTTACTCACGAAGAGACCTTTCATTTGATATATTACATGATGAATTTTTTTTATTTTTAAATTTTTATTTAATTCTATAATTTGCCCTCCAAATTTAATATTAATGGTTTCTCCTTATTTTTCCTGTAAAGTTCGGGCAACGTTATATAATTCCTATTTTTTTTAAATTTTAGGCTCAGTAGTTTCGGTGATCAGTGGGGTGAAATGGTCTATTTTTTTAGTTTTATCCCCAGAAGTACCCCTAAAATCAAAATTTCTTCTTTTACGATATGTACCTCTGATCGGAACACCAAACTATACATTGATACCAAATTTCAACCTCTTCCGTCCAGTAGTTTAGGAGAAAATTGCTGTGATGTAACAGAGGCAGAAATCCGGAGTGATATTATAAGGGTATCCGTATATTGTATATACGGAACCCTAAAAACATGGATGAAGTAAACATCATATCAAAAATTTTTGCTTCATATACTGAGTTGAAGAAGTGTCGAATTCTCGTTAACAGAGAAAAATTCTGTAGAACTAAGCTGCCCAATGAACACCAGAAAAAAGTATTTTACTAACAACTACGTTTACTCTAAACATCAACAGTTCAAAAACTAATATAACATCTCCTGGCTGCCGGTTATGAGCCCGAAGGTATATCGAATAATTTTGTGAAAACTCATTTCCCGACAAACGTTTGCCATCACATCGAAATATATTAAACTCCGTACGCAGCACGACTGCATTGAAATGAGACAGAAAGAAAAAAATTGAGCTCCCCACAGTGTCTGTCTCTCTTCAACGAAATCTCTGCAGACTTCATTCCCTCGAAAAGAGCTGTGCTCTCCACTGAGCTTCGACTCACTTCTATTTGTCTGTTTTTATTGGCTGAATGATTTATTAACACATCTTTTGTTCAAGCGCTTGTTCCACTGTGTTAAATGAATTTCTGACAGGACAATACAAAAAAAAAAGAAAAAGTGGGAAAGCTGAATACGCTTGAGTCTTCCCGCTCGGTTTTAATTGAATTGAATATGGGCCATTTTCGTTGGCATGATGACATAGAAGAGAAATCTAAATGAATCTGAACCTAATTAATTTGAATTTTTGTCGGATGTATAATGTAAGGCAAAATAAACAGTAGCATATATGAAAAGTGTATTTGTTAACAACTTCCAACTTCAAAAAACAGGGACTGTGTTTCACTACTATGTATTTATAATTGAATGTGCGCAATTTGGGAATAATATTTTTTTTTTCGTTTATGTATTCTAATACAAATATGCGATAGTTCTCGTTTATAGGGTTCATCAAAAGAGATAATTCGGTTTTAGTTTTAGCTAAAATATACTCAACTGTCGACCCCTTCCGTGAATTGTATATTTTTATATCATGAATTTGTATAAAACTCAAAATTTAAAGATAAGTTTCATAATCAATTCGTAGCTTTAAGACTTATCGGTTCTAGATGGTTTCCTATTTTGGCAACGTAAAGTAAAATATTATGAAATAATTTTTACCCCCCAACGGAAAAAGAGGGTTGTTATAAGTTAAGATGTGTACCTGTGTATTTGAGGCTCTCTGTGTCTGTCTATAGCATGTTAGCTTCTAAACTAATGTACGGATTCTGATGCGATTATTTGTGTTTGAAAGCTGACGTGATCAAAATGGTTCTTAAATATAATTTATAAATATTTATAATTCATTGATTTTATAATATACGCATTCCCGAATATACAAGAATTCGTTCAAAGTATATTAGAGATTCAATGGAAGTTGCAAGGGTTTAGGTTTAGTAATTCGCTTGAATTATTTCATTTACTTTAGGTACTGTAAACATATTTTAATTGCCATTTATTTACTGCAAAAATTATGAAATAATGATTTCTGTTTGTTCACCCGTTTGGTCAACTAATATGAAATATTTTTAATTAATTAAGGTTTATAAAAAACCTGAACGACTAGGGTGTATTTTGTGGTCGTTTACATTACAATGTAAATATTTCATAATGTGTTGCCTCAGATCCTGACATTGAGAAAGGCATTATATAGGAAATACTTTCCTCTGCAAAGCCAGTAAGTAACACCTGTGAATATATACTTTGGTGGTTTTTATCTGTGCCCAAAAATCATGTGAAATCTACTGTAGATATTTATTAAGGAAATGGCTAAAGATTTAAATATGTATGGGTAACTAACTGTTTTTCAAATTAGCCACCCCCCAGTCCATTACAATTTTGGAGTAAAAAGTTGTTTGAATTTTTGTCGGAAGTATAATGTAAGGCAAAATAAACAGTAGCACACATGCAAAGTGTATTTGTTAACAATTTCCAACTTCAAAAAACAGGGACTGTGTTTCACTACGATGTATTTATAATTGAATGTGCGCAATTTGGGAATAATATTTTTTTCGTTAATGTATTCTATACAAGTATGCGATAGTTCTCGTTTATAGGGTTCATCAAAAGAGATAACTCGGTTTTAGTTTTAGCTACAATATACTCAATTGTCGACCCCTTCCGTGAATTGTATATTTTTTTATAATGAATTTGTATAAAACTCAAAATTTAAAGATAAGTTTCATAACCAATTTGTATCTTTAAGACTAATAGGTTCTAAGATAATCCAATATATAATAATTTATATTTAAAAAACAACCGACTTCAATTGGTTTAAAATAAAACCTGTTTAGAAAAAGTGTGCAATCAATCACTATTTTTGACATAGTTATATTCTTTTTTTATCAGAGTTATGGTACAATTCTATTAAATATTATAGCGTATTCGTATGTCTCTCTCTCTTTCCCTCTCTCTTTTTCTCCCCACTCTCTAATTTAAATTTATTTCTATATTTTCCACATATTTCTTTTGATAATTGGACCACTTGCTATAAGTGCAATTCTAATTCACCCTATATTGCAACCACTGTTTATAATGTTTCTGTGTATTGGTCATTTTTGAACAACCATGTCCAACTATAGTTCAACTCCACACGATGTTGCAACCGCCCTGTATAAGTATTAATCGTCTCCACCCTATTGACTGTTTTTTGTATTGTTGAAATCATCCTGTATATCTATAATTTTACTTCGCTACTTATGTTTCACACTATAATAAATTTATAACAAGCGTGTATAACTATAATTCCATTCCACCTTATATTTCAACCATGCAACTGCTTCTAATATTTTTTTTCTTTACGGCATTTGCTCAATTAAGAATTTTTTTAACGTTTATTGATCAACTCTGTATACCTATAGTTTTACTTCACTCTTATCTCACGCATTACGCACTACAACATTTTTTGAACACCCTGTTTAACTTTAATTCTATTCTACCTTATATTTTCAGCCATCCTATATATGTTTATGTGCCACTCACTATCACATTTATTTGTGATTTTTGAACCCTTCTGTATAACTGTAATTTTACTTCGCCCTATATTTCAACTACGCACATTGCTTGCTTCTTGAATTTCGATGAACGCACACACACATACAGACACCTATCGTATACCGTGTAGAAAAGATCGCTCACCTAACAATTTTCCTTTTCAAAACACTAATGGAATATTTGGTACCATTTCAGTCGACTACAAGCCCCATAAAATGAAAACAGTTACAAACACTCTAGACACACTTTCATACATTTACATTGATGTTTACCGTTTTTTTGCATATATGTTTCCTATTTTCAGGAAAACGGTATGTTTTACGTTATAGAAAATTATATGGAATCAAGCTGGAACATCTCTTTGAAGAATACAGTTTAAAATATTCTAATTTATTGGGGCGTTTTAGAGAAAACAGTGTAGATTCATTGAAATTACTGTTTTTTCTGATTTTCTGGAAAACTATTAATCTCACGTTATAGAAAATTAAATGGTACCTTTCTGTAATGTTTCTCAATACAATGCCGTTTAAATTATCAAATTTAGCTTGATAAGTTATGCAGGGCATTTGGGAAAAAGCTAAAGTGTCAGATATTTCGAATACAGATTACCTTATTTCTCAAATAGCAAATATTTTTATCCCTCTTTGTTACATATGAATCTTTTCAATTGCTAATTAAAAACAAATTTCGGCAAACTAGACTTAAAACAAGTATTCCATATAAATGGGCAGTTTGTACATTAATTAATAAAATGAAGTGTGTCGATTAAAATTTGCATTCACCAACATGTTAACATAAATAGAACCAAATATAGTTACTTAGAATGTCTTAATAAGGTCGTGAATTAAAATTTCTATCATATATAGTACTAATCCTACCATTTTCGATAACCAAAACATTTTGAAACTAAACTCTTTGTGTCTAAGTACTTCTTGGGAAATAACACCGCAGTTAAGAAAATTGCCGTATATTTCAAACGTTTCGGAGTCTAGGTCAGACTCCGTTGTAAATGATAAAGAAACTATGGATAAAAAAGGCTAATATTTGACGAATATTTTAATTTTCCATCTTAGAATTGTGCCTTTTTTATCCATAGTTTCTTAATCATTGACAATGGGGTCTGACCTAGACCCCGAAACGTTTGGAATATACAGAAATTTTCTTAACTGTGGTGTTATTTCCCAAGAAGTACTTAGACATTGAAAAATATGCCACAATTATCACTCAGAGAACAAAAAGAAATCATCCATGGGACAGCAATATCCAAAGCGTTTAGGGACTTAGAGGACTTGTATAAGAAGCTTGCACGAACCAAGAATAGCTTGACGTTCTTGTGCAAATGTCGGGAGATGAGGATTATTCCCAAAGGATTAAGATTTCATCAACCGTACATAGGCAGAATGACATACAGCATATCGGAACGAGCAAGCTTCGCTGCTATTAGAGACCGCATACATATTGTCAAATATTTTAATTTTACATCTTAGAATTCTGCCTTTTTTATTCATAGTTTCTTAATTATTGACAACGGGGTCTGACCTAGACCCCGAAACGTTTGGAATATACAACAATTTTCTTAACTGTGGTGTTATTTCCCAAGAAGTACTTAGACATTTGAAAAATATGCAACAATTATCATTCAGAAAGCAACTAAACTCTTTGAATCCACAGTCCTTGAAGCATGAAGGTCTTCACTTAATGACTATAGTTGTCTTCCGACCTGATATATATATTTTTAAAGTTTTTAGCTTTTTGACCTTTTAGGGATAATAAACACTACGATATTCTGTGGAGAAAGATTCTGAATTTGTATTGAATTGTAAGGATGTTTTTTATATTATCTACTTTAATTTGAATACTGCTGGTGTTGGTTTCAACACGGTGTATCGGAAATTAGTAAATGGAACTGACCTTAATGTAGTTGCAAAAGTAACGACGTTATATAATTCAGATAACATTTAAATATCGACAATTACACATATTTCATGGAGTTCTCATGTGGGGTTTTGGTCTATTGCTCTACCCTCTCAAAGCTTTAAAAAACGTCGTAATTACTAAATCCCACTTGAAGTCCCTTAATGAGCCCTATGACATTAAGGTCACCAAATATCTGCTTCTTGAACATCTTGAAGTTAATTCATTTCAAAATCAGTAACTTACTTTAATCTGTTTGGTTCGTATTAATAACGTAAGCTAAAGGAATAAAAGGTTCTATGTTATCATCATGTAGCAAAATTGCATTTTAACTTATTTTAGATGAGTCTATAAATAAACACCATTCTTCTGGAATATGTTGAAAACGCAAAATCTCTTTAAAACAATAGGAAATTTTTGGCTTGTCGGGTAAGGAAAAAGGTCAGCTCTTAATTAAGGTTTGTAATTTAAAAAATATTTTTTGTTTGATATAAGTAACGTTATTGAAAAAAATATATGTTTTCATTAGCAATATAAATAAATAAAAACTATTTATATTTAAGTTTTCTTGTGAATAACACCACAATTTAATTAAAAAAGCTGTATATTGAAAGAAAACACCAGACGTTTCGGAATCGATTCTGACTTCGTTGTCAATGGCTTTAAAATATGTATTCAATTGTGGTGTTATTCCCAAGTAAACATAAATGTAATCAAGAACATGCCACAAATAACATTTAGAAGACAATAAATTATTTGTTCAATAATTGTGATCTTTGGACCTATCTCTTCTAACCGTTTACAAAGAATACAGACTAGACACTTAAAATTCGTTATAAATAGATCAGACTAACATTTAATTTAAATTATATATGGACACGTTTCCAATGGAAAAATGAATTTATTAAGAACTAAAAAAATAAGTAAGAAAGTCACAAACATATTTATTAACTGGTACGAAATTTACATTTCTTAGTTGATATGTTATACAGATTAGTTAAGATGAAAAAACAAATGGCACTCAGTAGCATATTGGCTACGGACTAGTGTCTCATAGTATATTCGTAGCAGATATTTTAATGTCACTCCTAGAAGAATCTACAGGATCTCCCATCTTAAAAAAATATATACATTTATGGTATAGATATGTGGATTCTTTCTAGTCTTTTACTTACGAACTAAAAGACAAATATAGCTTAACTCGTTATCTTTCCTTAAACGTTTACATCCTAATATTACATTCACTATAGAAACCGAACTGACGGCGTTATTAATATACACACTTATTAGGAAGGAGATTAATTTTTAACCGACTTCCAAAAAAGAGGAGGTTATCAATTCGTCGCGTATTTTTTTTGTTTGTTTTCTCCTGTGGTGAACTGTTGTGTATGAATATGGTCTTGTTTAATAGAGTATATATCCGGATTGGTGAAACTTCAAATTTAGGAAAAGAATCCTATTGGAAAAGTAATAAAATTTGTAAATGAACACATTCGTGTATGGAAATTCACCAATATCCCTAACATATTGGTCTATTTTTCGAAAACTCCTTATGGATGCGTATCGTTTTTTAAAGTTTAATCTATTAAGGTAGATCCCTATGTAATCTCATATACTTTTCTGCGACGTGCAATTTGCAGTTTTGCAGAAAATCGCCGAAAATTCCAAAATTCTTATCAAAAATTTCATCGAAATGACTTAAGGGACATTTCCTCATAAATATTTTAAATCCAACGTAATAGTGCGGGAATTTTAGGCACTGGAAGTTTTAATTGCGAATCTGAAAATTTTCTATGTACATCTCAAGCATATAGGTAGTAAAGCATTGTATTTTCGGCTCCTTAAATCGATGAGTACCAAGCTCGTTTTGTTTGTATACCAGGCAAATTTAAATGCAAATTTTTCCATTTTGCGAAGACGGTGCTTTTGGTTGTCACATTATCCCGGCCTAATAGAAAATTCAGTGACAACACATGTCAAGTTCTAAACTGCTATTTGGTGCGTTGATACACAGGATGTTTATTTATAGCAGATCAAGTCACAAAGTAAAGTGATAGAAGGAGTTGTATTTATATGATGTTTGAAATATAGGTAAGGCCGTTTAGCCGTATATACATACAGGATGGTTGGAATATATGGTGGACTGGACCTTTGGTTGTATAAAAATGTTGCAAAATATGTGAAATTAAAATTAAATAGTGTGATTAAAAAATATGATATGGACGTAAACAAATCATATACAGGATGGTTGAAATATATGCTGAAGTTGAATTATATTTATAGAGTGTTATTGAAAAATTATTTATTTTATAGCCCATAAGAAGTTGTATAAAGTGTGGAGAGGAATTAATGTGACACAGGACGATAATATAAAATGTTAAAAATCAATTAATTTATGGGGTAGCCCACAAAATCCTTCATTGCGTACTTAGCTACTACTTCATGAAACTTGATTGTTGCTTGGCACCGACTTCAAACATATACTAGATTGGTAGGTAATTAATTTGTACAGAATGAGCACCTTTTAATGTTTACATGTTTTACTTCCTGGGTAGGTACCTAACAACATTGAATATGTTATTTATTTGGTAAAGTTGCATTATGTTATAATTATTTTTAGCTTTTTAGTTATAGGTGGAAGTCTGTTATATTTTTTTAAAAATGTTTTATGTTTAATAAAATTTGTTAATAATGTGTTTTTCTACCCCGGTTATCTATACACTCCCGAACACATCTTGACATTCTACTTTAGGAATATTATGCCAAGCTACCTGTATTTCATGTTTCAGAACCCTCAAAGTCCGTTAGGGCTAAACTAAAATTCCGAGCCCTCTACTCATCATAACCCAATCCTGTTGGGCAAAGGATCGGGTAATCTGGGCGGCCATTGCAACAGATTCGCAAGGGTCTCTTCAAAAAAATTTGAGCGACATGATACGGGATCCATGAGCCTTAAGGTTAAGGAAGTAATTACGGCTCCACTACTTTTTGAAAACAAGGTTAAGCTATAATGTAGCCCTGAAGAAAGACTAAAGTTGACTTACTTCCATGTGTGAAGTCGATCTCGAACTTCATTTGCGCTTATACGTTATGACTTTCCGAAAACAATCTACATAAAGAAATATTAAAATAATAGCTCATGACAATGGATTTTAGCAAAAACTTACTACAACAATTAAAATAATTCCTCTGTGAATAATGCTAAGCCATCATCATGTTTCACTTACATATTTCGAAAATGTGAGTGAAAACTATTGTTTAAAATTAACATTATTAAAGTCACTGTTAAAGATAAATTCAATTTAAATAACTTTTCTTCAACCCCAATAACCAAACAGTTGATACATATCTTAAATTTGGAGTTGATAAGCTTAAATGTTCAGAGCACAATAGTTTCTATGTTGGTATGATGTGCAGAAATTCTAATCCCCGCTTTTAAGACCAGTTACGTTCTTTTATATTTAATAAGTCAACTTGTGCATGTTCGAATCATTGTGTAGAAATTCACTTTCACGTTTCAAATCGATAATTAGCCTCTATATATCCGTAGTCCATTTAACTCTAAACGGCAGGACAAGTTGGCATAAAAGTGCCTTTTAATAAACCTTTTTTGAATTTTCGCCAACATTATGTATAACCATTATCATTATTGACAATTTTTTAAGTAGTATTACCAACAATTTCTATCCTTTTGATAATTGCATGTATCCCGAAACTAATTACGTTAATTAAAATATAGTGATTATAAAATTAAATTGATTTTTATTTCATATTCACATTGACCAGTGTTATTTTGTATCTGACATTTAAACGTCGGGAAACAAAATTGCCAAAACCAAATCGTTTACTTATGTCGGAAGACTCACATAAATAATTTAACAAATCGTTAGTTAACCTCTGAACTCGCGCTGGTGACCTCTCCATATTGATAATCAATCAACGTGCGCTCTGGTCGGCTTTCAATCGTAATATCTGCCTCTAATTACAGAACAAAGCCATCAGAACGACTCTCTCGATTGAGATCCTCGATGGTCCTCAGTTGTCAACCGAAAGGGAACTAAACTCCCCGCTCCCGCCCTCTGGCTGCTGCCCAGTTTTGAGTGGATATGAAAAACCCATTATTGTAGGTTGCAGCGCAAATTTAATTTTGATATTTTACTATACATTAATAATATCACGTTGAAAACTATCGAGCCGTTTCGACGAGACTGGGTAAACGAGTTTTCATTTTTACGAGTCGTTTAGTCACGGATGATTGCCGACGGAATATAGTGATTTTATAATTCGAGAGGATACTTTGTAAATCAAATCGATATCAGCAGAGTTTCATTTAATTTTAATGAAATCATAAAACTAGTCACTTAATTAATAACTGTTTTCGGAACGCTATAAATGAAATCGACATTTATATGGTCTCATAAAATTCACAACCAAAACCCTTCAGATCACTAGGAAATTAGAGTGAATAGGTTCTCTGCATTGTAATAAAACATTTTGGAACTAAAAAGTTGAAAATAATTAACAAATTATAACACTAAACAATAAATACCAATTTCACTGTTGTAAAGCACCTACACACAAAAGAACAGAATGTAAACAATAAAAGGTCCTCAATTTGTACGAATTAATTACCTACCCACCTAGTGTACTTCTTACACTTCGTCAAACTTGACTGTTGTCTGACACTCAAAATTATACTACATAGGTAGGTAATTAAATTGTACAGTGCATCCCATTTTGGTTGAGATTGCCAGGTTACTCGGTTGTTATTGAAGATAGAGTCTTGCGGTTTTCACATACCTGTTCGAAATACTCTTGCGCTAAGAACTACGTCTAATAGAAAATTTTGCATAGAATCCAGTTGAGTACTCAATTTTTTTTCCGAATATGGTTTTGAAGATACTACACAACATTATATTTTTTTTAAATGGAACACCCTGTATTTTATTATTTCATTAAATTCGTTATTTTTTTCCCTTTAAAATAATGTATAATACAATACACATGGTATTATTAGAAATGCTGAAAACACTAAAAAGCTGAGTTTTTTGCTAGTAGGCCATGTATATAAAAGGAGAATCAAACAAATAATTCCATTTGAGATTTTTTATAGGATTTTATCAGCAAAGAAAAATAATGTTAACAATAATTCAATAACATGAAACACGAAATTTAGGTACCTAAAAGCAACTAATAAATAGTTATACATCGTTCATTATATATAACAAACGGAACAAGTATTACAAATCAAATATCTATCTTAAAATTAATGTTGGCCATTATTTATTACCTTATTGATTTAACTGTTCAAATTGTTGTCCATTTTCCCTAACACATAATTGGCAAACCTTTCCATCTCGCATGAATCCATTTAAAATTATTATAGAATTCCGGCTTTTGGGAACAATATTTTATCTAGTGAGTGCTGGAGAGAAAAACGCAAATCTGATCAAGCTGTCATTGTTAGTAACTATTGTGTTTTATCGTGTTTGAGTTTACAAGATCATTATATAAATAATTATTCGTGAGTTTGCTGGTTGATAATTGATAATGGCTGGAAGAGAATTCGTTTTTCAAAATAACGAAAAATACGATATGATACAATGTTTAAATCAATGTTATGAGAATGTTGAAGAAGCTTTAGAACTATATTTCCACAGGTATAAAGTACGAGTATTTTACCATAAGATATTTCATAAAGTCGCGTTTTTAAAACTTTCAGATATCCAGAGAGGCATCAACCTAGTCGAGCAACTATATTTAGACTAAAGAATAATTTACTAATAAGTTTTGGTGCATATTCTAAACTTCGATCAAAGGTGTATAACAAAGAAAATCGAGAAATGAATGTAATAAATGTGTTAGCTAGCGTTCATGCCTATCCCCAGACTTCTTATGCGAAATTAGAAAATTACACTAGAGTTTCTCAATCACGGGTCCAAAAAATTTAAAAAAATATAAATTTAAACCTTACAAAGTCAATATTGCCCAGCACTTATATCCTGGTGATGCAGCAAGACGGTTAAATTTTTGCAATTGGTTTTTAGACCAAACCCGAAGGGACAATGATTTTGTAAGGAAAGTTATTTGGTCAGACGAATCTCATATAAGCAGTGCCGGTATATTTAACAGGCAGAATACAAGATACTGGTATGATGAGAACCCGCACTTAATTTTTGAGCGACAACAGCAGGGTCGATTTGGTTTTAATGTAGCCTGTTTCATACTGGGGACAAAAATAAAGTACCGCTATTTTTGAAGGAACCCTTACCGCCAATAGGTACTTGACAATCCTAGAAGACTTATTACCCGAAATATTGGAAGATGTTCCCCTCGCCTTTCGCAATTCTATACACTTTCAACAAGATGGCGCACCTGCCCACAATTCTAGATTAATTGGGCGCATTTTAGAAAATAATAATGTAATAAATAATGTCCAAAATTAATTTTAAGATAGATATTTGATTTGTAATACTTGTTCTGTTTGTTATACATAATGAACGATGTATAACTATTTATTATTTGCTTTTAGGTACCTAAATTTCGTGTTTCATGTTATTGAATTAATGTTAACATTATTTTTCTTTGCTGATAAACTCCTATAAAAAATCTCACGTAGAATTATTTGTTTGATTCTCCTTTTAAATGGAAAATACATGGCCTACTAGCAAAAAACTCAGCTTTTTAGTGTTTTTCAGCATTTCTAATAATACCATGTGTATTGTATTATACATTATTTTAAAGGGAAAAAAATAACGAATTCAGTGAAATAATAAAGTACAGAGTGTTCCATTTAAAAATATATAATGTTGTGTAGTATCTTCAAAACCAAAACCAAAAAAAATTGAGTACTCCACTGGATTCTATGCAAAATTTTCTATTAGACTTAGTTCTTAGCGCAAGAGTATTTCTAATAACTTCATAGATATAGAAGGGGTCCAAAAAGTATAAATTATCAAAATCGCCCTGTATCTTATAAATGGAAACACTTATGCAAAATCTGATCACAAAAAAGTAGAACAGGTATCTTCAATAACAACCGAGTAACCTGGCAATCTCAACCAAAATGAGATGCACTGTACAGAACGAGCACCTTTTATTGTTTATATTTATATAATTTGTGTGTATGAAACTAACAACAGTGAATTTGCTATTTATTGTCAAGTGATAATTTTTTAATCGACTTCCAAAAAGAAGGAGGTTATCAGTTCGTGGCCTCTTTTTAATGTATGCTCAGTGATTATTAAAAAACGGCTTGGGCAAATTTAATGATATAAACGGCATTGTATTAAGGGATATTACAGAAAGTTACCATATAATTTTCTATAAAGTGAAATTTATGGTTTTTCAGAAAACCGGAGAAAACAGTAATTAATGGACTACATTTCAGTGAATTTCAATAAATCTACACTGTTATCATTAAAACAACTCAACCAATTTGAATATTTTAAATTGTATTCTACAAAGAGATGTACCAATTTAATTCAGTATAATTATCTATAACGTAAAATATACCATTTTTCCGAAAATCGTAATAATATTTGCAAAAATACAGTAAACATAAACGTAAATATCAAATTTTCATTACTAATATCTAGCTTAAATGTCAAGGTATGCCATGAAAGTATATCGTGTTTGTAACGGTTTTCATGTCAGTCGAATGAAATGGCACAAAATATTCCATTAAGTGTATCGAAAAGAAAATTTTTTAGGTGAGCGATGGCTTCTATATGGTATACGGTGGTAGGTGTGTGCGTGCATCGAATTTCAAGCAGCAAGCAACGTGCGCAGTTGAAATATTGGTCCATATGGTTGAAATATAAGGTGAAATACAATTTAAGTTATACAGGGTGGTTCAAGAAATGTTGTATTGGGTGGCACATAAGTTGTAGGGTATACAAGGTGGTTGAAATAAAAGTGAAGTGCAACTATAGTTATACAGAGTGGATAAAAAAATGGTTAAAAAACATATGCAGTAAGGATATTCGAGTTATGGCGCGGAGGGTTCAAAAAATGTTAGAAGAAGTTGCATATACACGATGATTGAAATAAAATGTGGAGGGGAATTGTAGTTATACAGGATAGTTAAAAAATGTTAGAAAGTGTGAAACATAAGTAGTTGCTTGTACAGAGCATATTACACGAAGCAAACTTATGGGTATACAGGGTGATTTAAACAATAGAAAATAGAAAGAGTGGAGAGGTTTAATACAGGGTGGTTGCAACATCGTGTAGAGTTGTACAGGGTGTTTCCGAAAATGATAGATAAATAATTTATATTGGGTGACCAATACACAGAAACATTTACAGGGTAGTTGCAATGTAGGGTGAATTAGAGTTACATGTATAGAAAGTGCGCCAAATAATAAAACAAATAAAAAAGTTAAAAAATATGTGGATACTATAAAAAAATACAAATTATATTATTATTATTAGAGAGAGGCAGAGATAAAAATACGCAAAAATAATCAATACATTTGTACCTTAAATCAGATAAAAAAATATGTCAGAAAATTGTTATGGATGGCACACGGTTTCTAAACGTGTTTATTTTAAGTCAGCTTAAGTAGGTTATTTTTTTAATACGCTTTTATTAGGTTGACTTATATGTATCGATGTAACGGAAACGTAATTTTCACCAACTTAATTAAGTCTGATTAAGTTGAAAATTGGCACACGTGTATGACAATACAATTCTTTAAGTTGAATTTTCCCGTTTGTTCTCTTTGTGTCACTGTTCTTCCCAAATGCCAAATTCGTCTATTAACTACTGCCATCTAGTTGGCATTAGTGGAACTTGTGGTAATGAAATGGAAAGTTTCCTCAAACATGAAGTAAACTTTTTAATTATAAATAAGTCGTTATGAAACTAAAAACTTAGAAAATAATTATAGTTAAAAAAAACTAAAAAAATACGCTTTAATAGCAAACCGAATTAAAAAGCAGAAAATAATTTTTAATTATGAATAGTTTATATTACAGCAGTAGAAAGCTGAACAATCAAAATATAGTTTTTAATAGAATAATTCGATTCAAAGTAAAAAGCGTGGGGTGCTTGAAATATTAAATTTTACAAATATTCTATTGGCAACTATTTATAAGAGGAGAGTTATGCAAATATAGCGTGAAATGCTTTTTACTCTGAATCGAATTATTCTGTTAATAACTTAAACTTTATTATATTTTTAATTTGAGGTAATTAATGATGATTGATTGTTCGACTTTCTACTGCTGTAATATAAACTATACAAAATTAAAAAATATTGTCTGCTTTTTAGTTCGGTTTGTTATTAAAGCATATTTTTTTAGTTTTTTTTAAGCATAATTATTTAAATATAAATTATTATTTCAAGTTTTATATATATATATATATAACGTTTTATTATACGATTCCGGGGGGGAAAGAATGAATGTCAGTATAATTAATACAGACCTAAAGAATGATGATACTCTGGTCTTCTACAATATCCTGGATCCACCTAAGTTAGAATCATATACAAAATGTTCTTAATACATATACATATTTAGAAAAGTTATTCTATTCAACAGTATACGAGGTTGGTCAAACTAATAAATGATACTTAAAAGTAAATAAAATACCTTATTTTAAGCAATATCTAAATATTAATTATATTTAAAAACTACATGCATTTAAGTCATTGCATCATTAAAAATTGTAATACATTTAAAAAACAAAACCCGACTTCAAAAAAGTGACTTAACTAAAAGGCATGAAATAATTTTTTTCTACAACAATTAAATACTTTTTTTTTGCAGGAATTCAAACGTTTCAAAGTCTATTCTGACTTCGTTGTCAATGGCTTTATATTTATTGATGTAGATTGCAAAATGAAAATTTGATTTATGACATTTAAAATTGACATTAGAAAATTTGTTGTTTTTAGATATACAGGTAGCACAAAAAATTCTAAAGATCATGAATTATAGTTAACCAGCTTTCAAATTAGAAGAATTTGAAAGAGTTGTCTTTAGAATTTATAAGTGGCGTTCCTAGGTACGACTTTGTTATAAGATAGCGCATTCGCCAAAAATGCGATCAAAGAATTCTATTGTTTCAGTGATCCCATTAACGTCATAAGGGAAAACCTAGGCAAAACCTTATGAACTTTCCCTTTTTTTTGCAGGAATTCCAAACGTTTCAAAGTCTATTCTGACTTCGTTGTCAATGGCTTTAGGTTTTTCCTAGGCTTTCCCTTATGACGTTAATGGGATCACTGACTGAGACAATAGAATTCTTTGATCGCATTTTTGGCGAATGCGCTATCTTATAACAAAGTCCTAGGAACGCCACTTATAAATTCTAAAGACAACTCTTTCAAATTCTTCTAATTTGAAAGCTGGTTAACTATAATTCATGATCTTTAGAATTTTTTGTGCTACCTGTATATCTAAAAATAATTAAATACTTTTTATGAAGTCGGAAGTTAAAGAGAAAGTATTTTGGGATGAACATTTATAAGATGTAATTCGCAACGTCGCTGTTCAGTTTCAGAAAAAAAGTATTTAATTGTTGTAACAAAAAATTATTTCATGCTTTTTTTGAAGTCGATTTATTTTTTTTTAAAATGTGTCTTATTGAAATATATACGTTCATGTGAACTTTTTTCATAAACTGATCCCAAAGATCGAATCATAAAATTCTTTTCCTTACTTTTGAAACATCCTGTATAATAAATAAAACCCTTATTAAATTCGCGTTAATTCAGAAACGTAAGCAAGCAAGATATCCAAAACATAACTTTGGCATGCAAATATCGAAGACATTTTTTATATTTACGAGCCACGAGAGCTGTTGTTTTTATGTTTTCATAGCCTATGTAATTCGTGACCCTTTACATAATTTCCCCGAGGAAATTCATGAGCAATTAGTTCGACACCTATTTACTTTTTTAAAACCTCAAACAGAATGTAATTAGTTTCCAGAATTTATCGTTTCCATGTTGGATAATAATTTACTTACAAAGCGAGCGGGCGGGTTTCCTTTTTTGCGGCTTTCAATTGGAAAATGCTTTATGGTCTTCAAATTAAAGGTTTCTGATTAGTTTTAAAGCTCCTTAAAGTAGAATTCGACGCGGATGAAGACTTTTATAGCACAAACCAATGCATTACACTGATTTGCTCTCTTACAATAAAAATTTAAGTTTGGTCAATAAAGTAGTAAACTAAAGAAAATATTAAATATCCACTGAATTACTTGTACTCGTACTTTATTGCGAATCTCATACTTTCAACAAAATAAGGTGTGTTTAGAATCCGACATTTCAACAATTTTTAAAAGAGCTTTTATTGCAGATCAATATTATTTTTCTTTTCTCATTCGTCCAAATACATTTGTTTATAATAATCAAATCTTTACTTCCCAATATACATTCTGTTTGGAAGACAATATTTATTTACTTTCAGAGCTGCCAAAATTTTAAAAGTTGACTTACAGATAGCAATATTCCAGATATATAAACCTTAGGGTTTTCCAATAGAACCGTCAGGTATGAGAACAATGTTAACAGCCCTGAAGGGGGCACAAGAGGTTGTGCCAAGACGTGATGGCTCATTGGACTACCTACTCAGACATATTAATTTTGTTTGGGTTTAAGCCAGTCTTGATGAATAAATGTTTAACGAGTCGTTTAGGAGTTTACGTACTCAAACCTACAAAGTAGCAACTGTCTTAATAATTGGTGTATGTTGAAAGAATCTCCATGAAGCAGAAGAGTTATTAGACTTAGTTGAGGAAGATTCTTCTCATGTATAACGCGATAGGTAGACTTAAAGATACGTACCAAACGACCAGGTGACCAACAGTTACTAAAATCAAAAGATTGACATAATTGCACCAAATGGTAGTAAACACTGGTACACAAATTATCAGATGACTATTTCAACACAATGCTGGAATTATATGAAATAATAACATATAAAATTACATCGATGACGATGAGGAAAGTACTTTTTTCCTCAACACACGAAATCTACGGTTATCAATTTCCAGAAAAGTTAAGGGTTGGGCAGGTATTTTAGAAAACCACATACTGTGACCTCTTTTTCTCGATACAAACTTAACCGGTGAGGTGTATCTAGCAAAACGCAATTCAGTTGCTAATTCTTAAAAAAAAAGAGCGGTAGTCATTCGAGACTGAACGATGGAAGCGAAAGCTTCTTATGAAATATACTTCCCTTCTCTCATTATCTCATTACCTCTGATTTTCTTTCTTTGTGTCATTCTTAGTAATGGATATAAATTTCACTAGTTTGTTACGACTCAAGTATTAATCATAATTAAATTTTTAAATTAAATATATCTGCAAAGAAATAAAAGTTTAGATTTTGGGTAAGTATTTTAAATAGTCTTGTTCATCTGAATAAGTATTAAAAGACAAGATTTCAAAGAAACGTTCTTTTTGCTCTTAGCTAACATCATTACAGACACATAACATTTATACAAAACAATAACAATACCAAAAAGCAAAGTTTTTGCAAATATTGTCTATTATTTGGATGTTATATTGGTTTTTCCAATAATTTATTGATTTTCTAGAACCGAAGAGAATCTTAATATATAAACTTGTCTGTGTTTCTTACACAGTGGACTGAATTGTATGGGTATTTCGAGTTCAAGGTAGTGTATGGTGTCGATCAGAACGTATAAAAATAAATGTCATTTCAAGTTATGCATTTCATTCGCCTAGTCATCTATTTTTATACGTGTAAGTGTGAACCTGTGTTCAATAATAACGAAATAAGTAAAAATACCTTGGAATGTCGAGTACATCAGCAAACTTTTTATAGTGTTTATTCCACGTTTTTTATTCCTTTCTGAACTTGAGATGTCCATAATTAAATATTTCAATTAGTTTTTACAGTATCACATAATAATTTTAAAACACAAACAGAGACAAAGCTGCAATAAATTTGACGTTTAATTTCAACATCAAATTCGAATTATATATCGATAGTACCACAGATCATACACATAATACGCAATACCACAAAAGATCGTTTTATTATTTTTATGCTATTAATGTCATAAGATGTATATGCTCTAAGGTCCGCTATTAATAATAAGTTAATAAAACGATACATTTTTGTTATTGCTTTTAGTCATATCAAATATATGCTCTAAGGCGGTTATCAATGTACGTTTCTGGCTACCTCTAGAAGTATATGGGCTACAGTGTGATAGTAGGGAATTTAACAAAGCTCAATGTCAGTTTTCTTTCTTGTTCAATTAACAGTGAAGCCATCTAGTGGTGAAAGGTAACACAAATACAACATTATTAATTTACGAAAACAACTTTTTGATGTTTTACATGTTAAGCTTCTCCACTCAATAAATTTTAATTATTATTCAAAAGTCTTAATGTAGAATGCTTACTTTAAAATATGAAGCTAGTCAATATATAAATTTAATGGTAATTTTAATGGTGTTCTTTCTGACGTCTGACGTTTGTCAAGTCTCTAATTTAATCCTCCTTATGATGTATCTCTCTTACGTTAAACAACAAGCATGTTACCGCCATTTCCTATTATGTTCATTGATAAATCTGTAGTTATGAATGAACATAACAGGAAATGGCCGTATCATGCATGTTGTTTAACATAAGAGAGATATATCATAAGGAGGAGTGCATCGCAAAGAGAGAATGGAGTTTTCAATAGAACGAACAGCAAATTTTGTGCAGATATTGTATATTAATTGGATGTTATATTAGTGTATTTTCTATGTATTATTCATTTTCTATAAATGAAGTAACATTTAATATACTACCTGGTCCCTGTTTCTCTCAAAGAACACTGAATTGAATGGGTACTTCTAAATTGACACAGTATGTGGTGTCGGTCCGTCGGTTGGTCCGAACGTGTCAAAACTAAGAATTTTCAAATTATTCATTTCATTCCTTTGCTCATCTATTTTCATATGTGGAAGTGTGGGTCTCCATCAAGAAGCCTTCGCTTCAACGTAGACGTAACTCACTTTCGCATTTACAATATTAGTTAGGACGTTAGGATTTTTCATTCTATTGTGTTTTTGTCTAGCATTTAGTTTATGACGTCAAGAGGACAACTCCTAATATCATGACACCAGTATTGGAAGTCGTTCAATTGTATCTTCAGTTATTTGACCTACATCGAGTACAAATTTCCCCAAACCAGTACATACGAGTTTGTATAACTACAACTCCTCCACAGACGAATTACATCCCTTTCATCTTCGCAACGCAGTCTTCCACAAAGAGTCCCGAGCATTCACAGTCGTTTCCGAAACACTAACAAAGAAACATCAACACGAGAGTTCGACAAGGAGTCTGGATGTCGACATATTTTCAAAGGACTAATTAGCAAAGTTTATGGAGACGTAGAAAGGATACAAGTGTACGCTCGCGATACCGGAGGCTCACTCCTCAACTTTTCGTCTGTCCTCCTCAACTTGTTACGTAGCAGTAACACAAATATAATGAACGAACATACTCCCGTGACGTGTTCGCCGTTGTTTATTTCCTCTCTGTCTCTGGAAGTTGGCTGGGACGCTGTGTTTATCTTGTTTGGTTTATCATATTGACAAAGGATAGTTGCTTCCGAGAGCTACGAGCGCAAACGTTGAATTAAATTGAATGGAGATAAAATGAATTGATATCTTTTGTTTTATTCCGCGATGGAAGCACTGAAGGGTATAACGTAATTAATATTAGGTCGTTGTTGCGGCAAGCGGCAACGGGATTCCAATTTCGGTTCGTTCAAAAAGTGCGACATTTTCCTCAACAATGCTTCTTGAAATTAAGCTCTGCCTGAGCTGCAAAAGAAGACATGACCTTGAAGTGGAACACCCTGTTGGAACGAGGGTTCTTTTGTTTTAAATAAATATTAAATTACAATTGTCAGTTATAAAATGTATAGTTTTCAACTTGATATTTGTTGAATTTTTGATATTTTTGTCAAATTTGAGATTTTTTTTTAAATTATTTTTGAGTTTTCTCGCATTTTCTACTTTTTTGATATCGATATTTTTGACATTTTTGACATTTTGGACTTTTTGAAATTCTAGACATTTTGGCCATTTTGGATATTTTTGGCAGTTTTGACTTTTCTTACTTTTTTGACGTTCTGAAATTTTTCACATTTTTGAGATTCTTTGACATTTCTGACATTTTGGACATTTTCAATATTTTTGATATCTTTCACATTTTCATGTTGTCATTTTAAACATATTTGATATTGACATTTTTATTCATTTTTGGCATTTTTGATATCTTTGACATTTTTGACATTATTGCCATCTATGACAACTCTGACATCTTTGGCATATTTGACATCTTTAATATTTCTGTCGTTTTTGATATTTTTGACATCTTTGACACCAGTGACATCTATGACATCTTTAACATCTTTGACATTTTGACACCTTTCACATCTTTGACATCTTCAATATCTAAGACATCTTTAATGTAAAATCAAATTCTTAGTTTTTGGTCAATATGTTTGTATTTTATTTTATTTGAACGTTTCGAACCACATGCGTCATTTTTCAACAAAATATTGTCATCAACAGCTAGACAAACTGTGTAAATCAACACAACGATCAAAACTATTGTTACTAAAATTTGTCAATATTTATGGTACGTCACATAATTAACACAAAAACATTTAAAATCGTATTCTTGTTGTCTGCCTGCATGACAGTGGTAATCACTGCCAGTGCTATTATCGTTTAAATTTCATTAACTGTATGTAATAATATCAGAAAAATGGTACATTTAGCAGAAGTGCACAAAATAACCACTCTAAAAATGATTGGTTATTTCACGAAAATTTTCCGGATTTGCCGCCTGTATACCAAGGAACAATTAGCAAAATAGAAAAGTAGTTACGCGAGCTTAGTAATGTGAGACAGAAAAAAGTACCTGCCAATGCTGTAGATGCTAACACAAAATGGATTTTATGTTTCAGTTTCAAGAAAACCCACATAATTCTGGTCGAAAAGCAGCCCCACTGTTCAACGTTAGCCACACATTCATTTTTCGAGTATTAAAGGAACGTAAAATGCATCCCTATAAAATAATCCCAAATCAGGGTCTCATGAAAGACGATTTCGATAGGAGAACGTATTTCTGTGAACAGATGATGGTAATATTAAATAACAATGTGATCCAATTAGAAGATGTTTTGTTTTCTGATGAGAGCACATTTACACTTCGCGGTCATGTTAATCGTCAAAATTGCCGCTATTGTTCTAATGTGAATCCTCACTGGAAGACAGAGAAACATAAGCAATATCCTGAAAAACTTTAATGTTAATGGGTAGGAATTGTTGAAAATCATATCGTAGGTCCTATTTTCATTGATGATAATTTGAATGGCGATAAATATTTAGAACAGCGCCAAAACAATCGTGCCAATTTTGATAAGCTTATATCCTGATCCAGTAAATCCCCAAGTTCCTGTCAATACAATATGGTTTCACCAAGATAGAGCACCGCCCCATTACGAAATATATGTCCGGCAGTACCTGAACCTCACAGACCGCCTATCAATTTCTTCAATTGCTTGTAATACCACCTCCCTTAGGTCACCAACTTTCTTTTTTAGCGCACTACATAAATAGAAAGTTGTCAAATCGGGAGACAGGAGTGGCCATTCGCGTGGGCCATTTCTTCCTATCCAAGAGTTTGGATAGATATTATCTAAGTGTTATCTTACTAATAACGAGTTATGAGCAGGTGCTCCATCATGTTGCAACCACTCAATTTCTAAACGAGTTCTCAAATTAAAATTATGAAACATGTCTTGAAAATTGTATTGCAAGAAATGCAAATAACGCTACCCAGTAAGTGATTCGCCATAGATACAAGGCCCCAGAATAGTAGACCCTATGATACCACTCCAAACATTAAATCCAAATATTATCTGGGGTCGTCTTTGTTCTACATGGAAAGGGTTTCCTTTACGCCCAAATATGCTCATTGTGTCTCTTGAGCATACCGCAATTAGTAAATCTAGTTTCATCTGACTGAGCATCAAAAAAACTCAGCCTGTATATAGAGGTTACTTGCCTCACGGTAAATTAACTACTTTTTTGATTCACCTTTTTATCAAAACTGATTAGAAACCTTAAAAATATGATTATCAATGGCCTGAAAACTTTAAAGTTTACATTCAATCTTCCGCGCCAACTGTTTCTATTAGAACAAAATACAACGAGACGCGTCCCAAGTAAATACCTCTTCTACGAAACTTTTCGGTCTCTATTTGATTTTCATTAATAACAAAACAAACAAACGCGATACCACAGCCTAGAGCTAGAGCCCCATATATTTGTTTCCGAGGTGGTGGCATTGACTTTGCGCGCCGGGGCTAATGAATGGATGTTCTACAAAACGAAATTCCGTAGACTCGCTGGTATTTCGATGCCGTGTATTTATTAACAGCGTATAAGGCTCTGGGTTGTCGAAATGTAAATTTGTTAAGTCAGATGAGTTCTCACTGCTTTCTGCTCTCTTCTGAATTATTCAAAATGTGAGACTGTTCTATATACCATTTGAGGAAGTTTCCGTTTGAATTAGCATAGCCCCAGTTTCTTCGGAGGTTTAATGAATATTCTTGTTTATGCACTTCAAAATCAGATTTATAAATGCGTTCTGAATAAGTAAACTACTCGGATGCCATTTAGTTCTCTGTAAACTGGGGAAGTCATCTAAGTCTCTAAAACACTAGTAAAGAAAAACACATTGTACACTGTATTACTTCTTTTTACCCGACTTCTAAAACGGAGAGGAGATGATCAGTTTGTCGGCATCTTTGTTTTATATATATGCTCAGTGATTATTCAGAAACGGCTTGGGCAATTTTGATGTTTTAAATAATTAAGGAATATAATAAAAAGTAACGTGAGATTAACTGTTTTCGAGAAAATCAGGGAAAACAGTAATTAATGGACTACAGTTCAGTGAATTTCAATATTTTCTCTTCAACGGGTCAATCAATTCGAATATTTTAAATTGTATTCTACAAAGAGATATTCCAGCTTGATTCCGTTTAATTCCCTGAAACGTAAAAAATACCGTTATTCTGAAAATCGGAAAAATATGTTCAAAAAACGATACAAATCAATGTAAATGTAAAATTTTCAACATACATATCTAGCTTAAATGTCAAAATATGCCATGAAAGTTTATCATACTTGGTGTGTGTAAAGGTTTTCATTGTACGGGATTTACAGTCGAGAGAAAAACTACTTTTAATACAACCCAATACAAGATTTTTTTAACCACCCTATATTGCGTTTATTCCATTCCACCTTATATTTCAACCATCCCATATATGCAACTGCTTATATACCACCCAATAACATATTTACTTGTAAGATATTTTGAACCCACATGTATAATTGTAATTTTACTGGCTCTATATTTCAACTACGCATATCTTGCTACTTGAATTTTGATGAACACACACACAAACCTACCACCGTTCCGTATATTAGGTCGTTAAAATAAGGATGAAGTAAAACTATAGTTATACAGAGAGGTTCAAAATGCATGCAAATTTAGGATGGTTGAAATATGAGGTAGAGTGGAATTATAGTTATAAAGCATGGTTAAAAAAATGTTATATATTGTGGATCATAAACACACACACACACATATATATATATATATATATATGAACTAAGCTAGGTTCCGGGTGAGAACCGCGTCTGAATTTATTGAATACTCGACGTTTCGACTCCTGCTTCGGAGCCATTATCAAGAGACAAAAGTGAAAAAGAGTTTCAGAGTCTAGATCGAACTCGGGGCCTCAATCTGCCTACTCCCCAAGAGTCACTAGGTAACTGAACTGAATTTGAGTCTGCTCTGCTTCTTTTTTTATAGGTAGCGCTGGGTTAGAAGAAGATGTCACGTGATGAGGCTGTGTTGTGATTGGTTGGTATTGGTGGGCGTGTCTGCTTTGTTTAATCTGGCAATTACGGAGGTCCAAGCTGTGGGAAGGCGAGTACTGTCATCGCGTCTATTTAGACAGAGAGGTCTTTTTCTATTTCGATAGCTTCGCGAATAGTGGATGCCCTAAGAGAATTGAGAGATATGATAGTCCTACTGTCCTCGAAGTTGATAGAGTGCCCTGTTTGGATATGGTGATGCGCGAGAGCTGAAGTCGGATCTTTTTTACGAACTGACAGAGAGTGTTCATATACTCGATGTTAACGCGCTGTTGGTACGACCGATGTAGCTTTGTGGGCAATCGCGACATGAGATTTCGTAAACTCCTCGATCCTCGTTAGGTACTTTGTCTTTGGGGTTACCGGTTAAGTTGCCTATAGTTTGAGTGGTGTTGAAGATAGTCTTTATTTGATGTCTTTGTAAAATCCGTGCAATTTTGTCAGTGACTCCTCGAATGTATGGAAGTACGGCTTTGATGTTGTTGCTCTGTTTCTGACGGGGTTGGTGTGATTGGGGGTTGTTGAGATTGATGAATTATACGCGCAATGTGGTCCGGATGATAACCGTTTTGTCGAAGGATTTGTTGAAGATTATTAAGTCGTTTTGTCTATTTTCAATATCTGTTAAACGAATAGATCTGAGAGTCAAAGATTTCATTACAGAACTCAATTGGCAGGGTGGTGGTGTGATTGGGCATTTAAGTATCGATTGGTATGGGTTGTTTTCTATAGACGGTATGTGAGAATCTGTCATTGTTGGTTTTTGTTATGAGGACATCAAGAAACGGGAGAGAAGAATCGGACTCGATTTCCATTGTAAATTGTATATTAGAATGTATACCATTGAGGTGTTGTAGGAAGAAGTCTAATGAATCTCTGCCATGAGGCCAAATGACAAAAGTATCATCTACATATCTAAGCCAACAGGAAGGTTTTAAATTAGACGAGTTTAGGGCCTGGGTTTCGATTTGTTCCATGAAAATGTTAGCAAGCACTGGAGAAAGAGGTGAACCATGGGGGCCACGGACTTGTTTGAACAGAGTGTTTTGAAATGAAAAATAAGTGTTAGAGGAACAGTTGTACAAGTTTGATAATGTCAGAAGAGATATTGTATTTGTTTTTAGAATATCTAACGTTTCTGAAATGGGGACATTGGTGAAAAGAGATACAACATCGAAGCTAACTAGGATGTCATTCTGAAATTCTGTAACCACTTAGGATATCTAGGAAGGAAGAAGAGTTTTACGTACGAGGATGCTTGCTCGGCTAGAGGTTGAAGGGTTTTGGCTAAGTACGGGCTAATTCTTGGGTCGGGGATTGTACCGAACTGACAATGGGTCTAAGAGGAATGTCCGGCTTATGAATTTTGGGTAGTCCGTAAATTTCGGAATTTAGAAGACTTTTCACGAGGAATGATGATCTTTTTAATGTCAAGAGGAAGTTGTGTCCTGTTGATGATTTCCTTAGTCTTTCTCTAAGTAAGTAGTGGGATTATTGTTTATTATTTCGTAGTCTGCAGTGTGGAGTAGGGAATTCATCTTGTGAACATAGTCCTTAGTATTGAGAAGAACAGTCGCGTTACCTTTGTCGGCAGGAGAATAGTTATGTCATCGTTGTTACGTAGTTGTTTAGTGCATGTCTTTCGTTAGAAGTTAGGTTTGATTTTGGTGCTTTGATTGCGGAGTACTCTAGCAATGTCTTGACGAGTATCTTCAGCCTCAATATCTGTTAGTTCAACCAAAGCTACCTCAACTGAGAAATGATTCTTTCAGTTGGGATAGTTTTCGGCGTCACTGCGAAATTGAAACCTTAGATAGGACGTGTAAACTGGTAGAGTCTAAGGGGAAGTCAGAAAAGTTATGGACGGTCGTCTGAGGGGTGAGGTGACAGTGGGTGTTGTTTTGTAATAAGTCGTGTTAGCTTAAGTTTTTGAGTGACTGTTTTCTTTTGGGCCAGGTGTTCGGCTTTATCGCTCGAAATGCGATTAAAATTGTCCCACAGAATTGGATGAGGATTGAAAGTATGTAATGATGAATAACAGTGATACAAATTTCGGTTGGTTTGGTCAAGTTGATATCTGATTGAATGGATGGAATTCTTAACAAAGCAAGTTTGGCCCTCTTACGAAATTCCATCCATTCAATAGATATCAACTTGACCAAACCAACCGAAATTTGTATCACTGTATTCATCATTACATACTTTCAATCCTCATCCAATTCTGTGGGACAATTTTAATCGCATTTCGAGCGATAAAGCCGAACACTGGCCCAAAAGAAAACAGTCACTCAAAAACTTAAGCTAACACGACTTATTACAAAACAACAACCCACTGTCACCTCACCCCCTCAGACGACCGTCCATAACTTTTCTGACTTCCCCTTAGACTCTACCAGTTTACACGTCCTATCTAAGGTTTCAATTTCGCAGTGACGCCGAAAACTATCCCAACTGAAAGAATCATTTCTCAAGTTGAGGTAGCTTTGGTTGAACTAACAGATATTGAGGCTGAAGATACTCGTCAAGACATTGCTAGAGTACTCCGCACATCAAAGCACCAAAATCAAACCTAACTTCTAACGAAAGACATGCACTAAAACAACTACGTAACAACGATGACATAACTATTCTTCCTGCCGACAAAGGTAACGCGACTGTTCTTCTCAATACTAAGGACTATGTTCACAAGATGAATTCCTACTCCACACTGCAGACTACGAAATAATAAACAATAATCCCACTACTTACTTAGAGAAAAAGACTAAGGAAATCATCAACAGGACACAACTTCCTCTTGACATTAAAAAGATCATCATTCCTCGTGAAAAGTCTTCTAAAATTCCGAAAAATTACGGACTACCCAAAATTCATAAGCCGGACATTCCTCTTAGACCCATTGTCAGTTCGGTACAATCCCCGACCCAAGAATTAGCCCGGTACTTAGCCAAAACCCTTCAACCTCTAGCCGAGCAAGCATCCTCGTACGTAAAGAACTCTTCTTCCTCCTAGATATCCTAAGTGGTTACAGAATTTCAGAAAATGACATCCTAGTTAGCTTCGATGTTGTATCTCTTTTCACCAATGTCCCCATTTCAGAAACGTTAGATATTCTAAAAAAAAAATACAATATCTCTTCTGACATTATCAAACTTGTACAACACTGTTCCTCTAACACTTATTTTCATTTCAAAAACACTCTGTTCAAACAAGTCCGTGGGGCCCCCATGGGTTCACCTCTTTCTCCAGTGCTTGCTAACATTTTCATGGAACAAATCGAACCCAGGCCTAAACTCGTCTAATTTAAAACCTTCCTGTTGGCTTAGATATGTAGATGATACTTTGTCATTTGGCCTCATGGCAGAGATTCATTAGACTTCTTCCTACAACACCTCAATGGTATACATTCTAATATACAATTTACAATGGAAATCGAGTCCGATTCTTCTCTCCCGTTTCTTGATGTCCTCATAACAAAAACCAACAATGACAGATTCTCACATACCGTCTATAGAAAACCAACCATACCAATCGATACTTAAATGCCCAATCACACCACCACCCTGCCCAATTGAGTTCTGTAATGAAATCTTTGACTCTCAGATCTATTCGTTTAACAGATATTGAAAATAGACAAAACGAACTTAATAATCTTCAACAAATCCTTCGACAAAACGGTTATCATCCGGACCACATTGCGCGTATAATTCATCAATCTCAACAACCCAATCACACCAACCCCGTCAGAAACAGAGCAACAACATCAAAAAGCCGTACTTCCATACATTCGAGGAGTCACTGACAAAATTGCACGGATTTTACAAAGACATCAAATAAAGACTATCTTCAACACACTCAAACTATAGGCAACTTAACCGGTAACCCCAAAGACAAAGTACTAACGAGGATCGAGGAGTTTACGAAATCTCATGTCGCGATTGCCCACAAAGCTACATCGGTCGTACCAACAGGCGCGTTAACCATCGAGTATATGAACACTCTCTGTCAGTTCGTAAAAAAGATCCGACTTCAGCTCTCGCGCATCACCATATCCAAACAGGGCACTCTATCAACTTCGAGGACAGTAGGACTATCATATCTCTCAATCTCTTAGGGCATCCACTATTCGCGAAGCTATCGAAATAGAAAAAAGACCTCTCTGTCTAAATAGACGCGATGACAGTACTCGCCTTCCCACAGCTTGGACCTCCGTAATTGCCAGATTAAACAAAGCAGACACGCCCACCAATACCCAACCAATCACAACACAGCCTCATCACGTGACATCTTCTTCTAACCCAGCGCTACCTATAAATAAAGAAGCAGAGCAGACTCAAATTCAGTTCAGTTACCTAGTGACTCTTGGGGAGTAGGCAGATTGAGGCCCGAGTTCGATCTAGACTCTGAAACTCTTTTTCACTTTTGTCTCTTGATAATGGCTCCGAAGCAGGAGTCGAAACGTCGAGTATTCAATAAATTCAGACGCGGTTCTCACCCGGAACCTAGCTTAGTTCATAATAATGACCGCGGAAGCCTCTCAGAACATATATATATATATATATATATATATATATATATATATATATACATATTCAGGGTGATTCATGCAAAATAGGAACTGTCAATAGGATGGAGAGCATTAACACTTCTGCAGGGTTGTTGTAACATTGTGTAGGTGAATTATAGTTGTAAAGGGTAGTTTAGAAAAAAATGACTTATAAGTTATATTGGGTGACCAATATACACAGACATATGCAATGCTTACAATATAGCAAGTGACCCAAATAATAACAAGAAAAAAAGTTAAAAAAAGCCTGCGGAAAATATAGAAAAAAGTACAAATTAGAGAGAGAGGGAGAAAGAAAGAGAGATAAAGAGAGACGAGAGAGGGAGATAATAATACCCTAAAATATTCAATAGAATTGCACCTTAAATCACATAAAAAAGAATATATGTCAGAAAATAGTGATTGATTGCACACGGTTCCTAAACGGTTTTTATTTTAAGCAAGGTGAAGTTGGTTCTTTTTTAAATATAAATTATAGTTTTTTGTTTTGGCGATTTTGCTATGAACAATAGAAAATAGCGCGAAGTAGTCCCTTGTCCATCATTTATTGATGTGTTCTCTTACCAAATAGATGAAAGAAAAGAAACAGGTTGGGTAATAGTTCCGTGTAATAAAAATAATATAATAAATAATAGTTAGATTTTTTACCCTTATGGGGTATAGGGATAAAGTGACTTTCAGCTATTTTTTTTTTTGATACGTTGCCATTTGATTGTTCTGAACTTGCACATCAAAAATCTCGAGATCGGACTCTGAGAGGACAATTTTTTTAACGCATCTGGTGCTCGTCATACAAATACAAATATATTTTAATAATATTATTAAAATAAGTTGTTTAAAATTTATCTAGGAAAATATCTAAAGTTTGATCCATTCACCCTTTCCTCCGAAATTATTAACCCTAAAATTTTGAGAATATAATATAAAGGCGACAGCAAAAGTCAATTCGAAAAGCGAAAATTCTAAAATATGGGAACATCATATAATACCTTATTTATCGTCAAAACTAGGTAGCCAAAATTTTTGAAAAAAACGAAAGGAAACCTGGTCGAATTCTGGGGGCAAACTAGAAAATTAAATTCACATTTATTAGAGGACTTACCTAGATTATAAAAAATTCCAATGGTTTTACAGAACCCTTAGTATGTGAGTCCAACTCGCAATCTACCAAATTATATTTGAGGCAAGATCATCTCCTGTTTCTAAATAGGATTTTCCTAAAACAATTGAAACCCCCATTTCTCCCCATCATAATTAAATAACTAAACAATATAGCTTCCTAATACTGACAGAAATTTAAAAATAGGTTCAATACTTCCAAATATTATCCAGTACAAGCATACGTTAGTATAGATTGACGATTGGCTACTAGCTCAGGCCATTTACGAAAATACATGACAAAATTAACAGTATTACAAAGCCGACATCAACTTGTTCTACTGATAAAAAATGGATAATTGGCACAAAATTCAACATTATCAATCGATGCGTTTTTATTTATAACAAATAAACCCCGGAAAATCGGTAACAATTTAGTTCTTTACCTTTTAGACAAAATCCACCTATGAAACGTGTTTAATACTATGGGCAATTTTAAAAAGAAATGAAAAACCTATAAAATAAGCTACTATAAGCTCAACTTCGTTAATTGGTTTCTTAGACAATTGAATTTTTATTTCAAATTCAAAAAAAAATCGCTTATATATTTTTTTATTTTATAGCTAAAACATTCTTACTAACTGAGGCGATAGATCTTGTCATCCCAATTCAAGCTCTAAAAATAAATACTGTAGCCCTGGTAGTTTTTCCAAAATTTCAACCAATATGGGAGACATATCTTTTCGGAAGGTATAAACCACAGTTCGAAAGCAAAAGGCTAGATCTCGAGTATAAATACATATTATAAGTATTGAAAATATTTGGCTATTCCGTATCAATTTTTCTGACGAATTCATTCGAAAAATTGCTAGGTGGAGGTACCTGTGAAACTATAACCTTATAATATATAATCTGAATGAAAATTTTAATTTTAAGCATACACATATTTATATATCTGGGAATACCTAAACTTCGTTTAGCCACAAATCATAATGACGGAGCAATCATAATATGCAAAATGTGAAGGCTGTTGCAAGCGATTTTTCCATCTATAAATGTTTCAAAAAAAAGATCAAAGCACCTATATCTAAAAAAATTTGGCTTGTCATTAATTAGTATTTATTAATAAAAATTTGTTAACTGGAATCTGAATTGAACAACATATAATTTCGTTGTTAACTAATTGAAGAATACCATTTTTTATTATTATTAACTATTATCAATTTGTATCAGCGTTTCATTTCTATATGATAATAAAATATAAAATGTATTGATAGTGTAAACCAAGGAACCAACTATAATTTACTTATGTTTGAAAATATCAGTGAATAGAGAAGGCAAATTTTCGTTTTTTATTTAACCTTAAACTACATACGTATTAAAATTAAAAATTATTGCTCCATCATTATCATCAGTGTCTATCTAACTGGAATTTAGGTATTCCATTTTGTTAAATTTATTACATAAATCCATATTATGCTAGAAATATAAAATGTGTCTGCTTAAAATTAAAATTTGCATCTAGATTATTTATTATAAGGATGTAGTTACACAGGTACCACATCTTAGTAATTTTTGGAATGGACTCGCCCAGAAAAATTACAGGGAATGGCCAAATATCGTCAGTATTTATATGTATTTATACTTAAAATTTGGAAAAAATGATATGAGATGTCTCGAGATCAACTGTTCTACTTTCCATCAGTGGTTTACTCATATTGATAGAGTCATCCGGTGAGGTATTATGGCCTTTCAAAAAAATATGTCTTTCATATAATTGAGTGAAATTTTGCAAAAACCATTAGGGCTACAATATTTACTTTTAGACCCTTTCCGTTAATAAGAATGTTTAAATTATAAAATGAAATAATTTGGTCAAGTGCGAGTTGGACTCGCATTGTAAGGGTTCCGTATCACCTTCAAGATTCGCTGTATTTAGTTTCTAATTTGGCCCCCAAAAATTAACATTAGAGTTTATTTTACTAATAAACTTTCAGGGAAGCCTTTTATAATCTATTGACTGAATTTTGAGGCTCTATAGATTGGAAGATAAAGGGCACAATAGGTCAAGTAGTTATTCAAATTATTTAAAAATACAAATAAAATACATTTTCAAAATTTAAATAGTATAGTTTCTAAAATGGGAATTAAGTCGATGTTTAATATCTTTGCTAAACAAATGATTTAAAAATATGATATATTTGTAATTCACATAATGAGTCTTTTATTTGATATATTACATGATTCGTTTGAAAATTGAATTTTTATTTTCCATTCATTGTATAATTTGTCCCTAAAATTACCATGAGGTTTTCTAATAATTTTCTTATAAATTTCAATTGAGCCCCAGTACCCTAATTATTTTCAAAATATAGGTAGTATGGTTTCGGAAAAAAGCGGGGAAATGGAATTTTTTATATTTTATGTTAATATC